>JAZKJV010010318.1:0-600000 GCA_037367405.1 Ottelia alismoides | reverse complement strand
CTTGGAGGCTAGAGTAGTGTCGATCGAAGGCGAAGAGGGATGATGATTGAAGGGAGAAAGGTTTGCGACGGAGAGCGATCGAGTAGCGGAAGAGGCGATGAACTGGAAAGGAGGTGGAGAAGGTACCTGAAGTGGTAGGAGATGAACAATGAGATGGATGGGATCAACGGCACGACGCCAGAGCCGAGCAGTTGCTCAATGGAGGAACTCCTGCGATGAGGCCAAAATCTTGGATCTCATGTGATGGACGCTTGATGCCCGATAAACCCTCAATGATGTCACCATTGAGGTGGCGGTGGTTTGCTCCTGTGCAGGTCGATCGGCAGATGGGTTTGTCATCGGGGGAGTCCTCTGGTTAAATAACATAGGCGATCGGTGGAGCGATGCGTGAGAAGGTGGGGATTTGACGATGATTGGATTAGCGATCCGATCGACAAAGATGGAAGGGAGGATTGGGAAGGATCGAGAAGGTGAGATCCGCAATCGGAGGTTGAATCGGGAAGGAGCGGCAAGATTGGATTTGAGGATCCGAGAGAAGATCGGGGGAGGAGGGGGTCGAATTTGGAAGGTGGCGTGGCTCCAAATTGGAAAGGCAGCGAGAAGAGCGAGCGGGCGGCGTTGGAGCCAATGGGGAAGGCGGCCAACATTGAACGAAGGGGGGAGAAAGATGTGGGCCTTCTGATCGGTCGAGATCGGGTGGCCCACGAAGCATCATGTGGTAATTTTTATTTTTATTATATATATTATTAATAAATAAAAGATATATATATATATATATATATGCTAAAAATAGGTGATACGTGGTGACTCCAAGAGCTGCCATGTGTCACTCCCGGAAAAATAAGAAATAAAATACAAAGATAAATAGAAAAGAAATAATAAACGACCTCGGATCGAAAAACTTTCTTCATGAAAGTTGCTTGTCTCGAAGAGGTTTACAACTTTCATGATCGTTTACACAAAGTGGTATTTTTGGTGGTACTCTATGGAGCAGTTTGGCACTCAGGTTAACCTCCCTTTGGGGAGGTCTACCCCCCCAAACCCTCCCCTTCTCTCACTTGTGGGCCCCCCCTCTCTTTTTATACATTAAATAAATCATTTCTCCTTCATCGATTCCATCAAAGAATAACATTTTATATCAGCATATCATCCAAAAATTATAAACTACTCAACTTCTACTCACTTTTCTAAACTTCAATACAATCACATCACAATAACTACTCACTTTTCCGAACTTTAATATACAACAAACCCACTCAACCCCTAACCCTCTATCCAAATACCAAAACACCAAAATGGTTTAGCCTCCCCCAGTTTAACCCGGGCTAACCCGACAAACACTCTATGTGTATAAAATACCTAATTTTGGGATTTTGTAATTTTTTTCATATTGTTAAATAAGATAAAAATGTGGAAAATATGATAAAATCAAAGACAAATATTTGCATCTTACTATGATTTTTTGGACTTCTATAATTAGGTAAATAGGAAAATAAAATACATAGGACTTATTATTACAGACCGTTAGTGAGGACTCATACTCAGTTGGCTTCTTTAATTTCAATATCATTTTAGATTTGAATTTTTATGCATTTTAATAAAACTTTTGTCAAAGAAAATAAATGAAAAACAAATAAAATAAAAGGAGTTAATTATGTACATAAAATATATGGTCAAAAATGGCTAAAATACATAATGTTCAAAAAGAGACCCAAAACCCAACTTTCACATATGAGCTTTGATTCACTTGAACTTGATCTTTTTTGAAAGTAATTGAATGTACATTAGTTAAAAAGTGAGTAGGATAAAATAGGACACTGTATGAGATCAATGTTTTAGTCTGGAAATTCTGAAATTAAGGTTTCAGTTTGTTAGCCATTTGTTTATGTTGCCGATTTTTTTGTATTTTTTATTTATTCTTATTAGTAATATGTACGCAATGGAGGTCGTTTCAGGTGATTTGGAGTTAGCATGGATTAACTAAAAATCAGGAAAGTTAGCTTATTTTACAGGTCAATTGAGCTGGGATTTTTGGTTTCTTATTTTATGCAATTATGAATAGTAAAATGGAATTATTATTTATACATGCATGCATGTTAATAATGCAATATAGATGATGAAATGCCGATGAAATTTGAGGATCTGAGCTTAATTAATGTCTTTTAGAGTGATGAATCACAAATTCATCGGTCATACAATGTATATTAGGGACAATTTTTTATTTCATTGTATTATAATTTTATGAACATTTGCATATAAAACTTCATAAATACGCCAATATGCATATCACATAAATACACCAATTTGCATAAATACGCCATTTCTCCTGAGATATTGGTTTCTTCCTTGAGTTGATAGTAAGGATGATTATCGCAAAGCGAATCATCAATGGAACCAGACCATTAGATCTTGGAAGCACGATGTTGAGACCCCCGTGAAACGGTACTATGGGGAGTTATTTCTTCAAGGGAAGTTCTTTTCAAGAATGATATTCGACAATGTTCATCTAATTATTTCTCCAAGGGAAGTTCTTTTCAGGAATGACAGATGATGTTCGTCCAATATATCTTAATGATTTCTATTGTCATCTATTATTTGGTTCGATCATGTTCTTTTTACGATTTTCATATTTGATTCACATTTTCTTGTCAGCGTTCTTAATAATAACTTCCAACTATGATAATATAACTCAACATATAATTTGATAAATAAAATTGCATTGATTTTGATCTGATTCACATATCTTACTAATCTTTAAAAAACTGCATAAATTCGAATTTATGTTGGAATTACTTTATAAGTAAGTTGTAGACCAAACTGCTATGCTTGAAAATTTTGGTGGCAGAAGATCAAACATGGGAAATAGCTAATACACTACAACAAATCAGAGCTACAACAACGATTAAATGACCACGATTGCTAATATCCATCGCTATATTGATAATTTTATTAATATTGCAATGATTTTATTTATATGTCGCTAATTATATTAGAAATAGCGACGATTCTTTACAACCGTTGCTATTTTGAGATAGCAATGAATAAAACATTCCTCAATTTTAATTAACAATGATTTTAGAGTGACCATTATGTTTCTAATTATATTATAAGTGGTAATGATTCCTTGCAATCATCACTATTTGTTATAAATATTAATTAAATATTTACTCAATATTTAATTAACAATTCCATTATCAACGTTTTTTATATTAACTTTATAGGGTTTCGCTTTTGCGTTAAAAAACCCTAACCCTATAAAGAGAAACTCTCAACCGCCACTTGTCTCTCCTCACATATATGTCCTCTCAACCTCTCGACTTCTTCTCGACAATGGCGGTGGTGGGAGTTGTGGCATTGGGCGTGATGCTGGCGATGTCGATGGAGGGGGCGTTAGGGGTGGCGTTGGGGGTGTCGTTTGCGGAGGTTGAGTAATGTCACAGAGGCCGAGGGAGAAAAAAATGATTAATTGTATGATAATAATGACAATAAGAGATGGATAGATAGGGACATTGATGGGCAACATATATAGCGTGATGGTAGTGAGAGATGGTCAGGGACAGTCGGTCGTGGTAGAGGCGACAAGGGGAGGGCAAGGTTGGTTGTGGTGAGCAGGGATTATGGTCCGATGATGGATGAAGATCGAGGGCGATTGGCGATAGTAGAGCACTGAGATGGGTGGTGGTAGAGGTAACAAGAAGTGGACGATGATGGGAGAAGAGATAGGAGGTCGATGGGCCACCCGTCGAATGCGAAGGTCATGATCGAATAATGGAGATGAAGATGCTGGGTAAGAAGTTTTACATATGTGTAATATCACAAAGCAGCAAAATCATAAATAATGTCTGCTTCAAATAGAATGATAAAGGAAGTTTGGTGTTTCTCTCTATTTTTTGGCATTGTGCTTAAAGTTTGTTATGCTCCTGGTCAATATTATTTTTAACCACTTGTGCACATACATGTGACTAATTGGGTTGATCGGTTTACTAATACACCATTTAGTAGATAGGAATTCACTACTAACGATTGTTGGTTGACAAGAGTTCATTGCTACTAATACAATGTTTGGTAATTCCTTGATTGGACGAAAGAAAGAGCTGAAGGTTGCTCAGGTAAGAAAAGCCATATTTTATAGAAAATATTTAATCTTTTTGTGCATACCTTATTTGTTCAATCATGACTATTCTTTCTTTGTCGATGATATTTTGTGACAAAAAAGGTTAAAATTATTAAGAAGCATTGTATTTTTAGGATTGGATGTGGTTTGGGAGGCCTGGTATGTTGGTAATCATTGCACATGAAATAAGTTCACTTCATATGGTAAAAATTACATTCTACTCCCTTTATTTGCGGAATTTTGTATTTCTTTTTCTTCACTCCCTCTCCCGCTTATGTTACTTTATAGGGTTCATCTAATTGATATACGCGGTACAACAGAGTTCATGATACAGAACCCTTTATTATCTCTACTTATTATTGTCTCTACTTATTCGAAACATATATAATATTTTTTTACAAATTGAAAAATAGTAATGAAGTCCTTTTTTGGCCCACCCATAAAAGGAAATCAAGTTTTAATTATATTTTGATTGTGTTATGTTATGTTGGTGGTATAAGGATATGTTATTGCTATGAAAATTAATTGCTGAGACGCATGCCTTTCTATGCAGGTGTATATAATTGACTTCGTTTTGGCAGATAGACTAATAACTCAGATGACTTGATGCTACATTTGACATAGTTTCTAATCCAACTTTATTCTATGAGTAGACATATCAGTGTGTAGTCACATATTAGTTGTTTTCTCATCTGATATCCATGATTTCCCGACTTTTATTTTTTGACAAACGGATGTTGTATATGCAATTTACCTAAGTGGTATGTTGATGAATTCTAGTGGTTCGTATATGACTCCTCATTTATGTCTTGCATATATTTATATCTAACATTAATGTGATTTGTTCTTCTGTTTTTCTCTATGCGATAGAAATGTAAGGTGTTTGAGGATAATAAAACTCCTTTGAAATATTTAGAGTGAACTTCTGTTCTTATGTGTATACATTGTTTATGTCTCACGTAGGGCCATAGAACAATGCTCTAGTTCAGGTGGAAGCATATGTTCATGATCATCAGAGGATCCATAGCAACTGTCAAGGTAATATTATATACCCTTCAAGAAGATTAATTATTGAATATTGATATATAGGTGGAGGATAACTTTTTTTCATGGTGTATCATATCATTCTTGTTGATGCTCAACTAACCGCATGTGTTTTCATGCGTACATTTTTGTCATTTAGAACACATTCTTGATGTGCATACATGAACATCACCGGTTATGCACTATATATGTGTGAGATTATGTGTGCCGGAGTGTGTGCATAAATGCGCGTAGCATGTGTGCATAATTGTGTTTATGTGAATTTGTGTATATAATTGCGATTTTGTGTGAATATGTGAATTTTTGTGCATATGTGAATGTAGTTTGTGTGCATTGTTTTATGTGAATTTGTGTATGTAAATGTGTGTTTGTGCGAATGTATGAATTTGTGTGCATATGTGATTGTTTGTGTGATATTGTGTGCTTGTGTAAATGTATATTTGTATTAATATGTAGGAACATGCTTATATGTAAACGTGTATGCATATATGAATGTTTGTGTCATATTATGTGCATGTATAGATGTGTATTTATGTGAATGTGTATAAAGAGTTTGCTTATGTGTAAATGTGTGAGCATGTATTAATGCATATGAGAGAGTGGGAGTAGAATGTGTATGTGTGCATTGGAATGTAAACTTGGAATGTATATCGTAATATCTAGTTAGATATAGTTTGTTGTAAGGGCATAGATTTTGAAGTGATCAATGTACACAAATAGGATTTGAAAAATAATCGAGTAAAAGCCATAGTATCTTTGTACAACCCAGACATGTAGGATTTAAGGCCTTGTTGTATATAGTTTATTGCAGGGGCAAAGGATTGCTATGATTTTTGTTGTGCTATTGAGATGAATTGTTATTTTGTTGATGCATTTTTGACATGAATATCACTGACAGTTCAAATAGATGAGATTTTTGTTGCGACACATTTTGAGTTTAGCTAGTAGATTGATTAATACATATTGGCTTCACATTTCCATTCAACAACCAATGCTACACTTTTCTTCATTTATTTCAAATGAATTATATGTTTGATACTATCAATTGTGCAGAATTTACCATTAGAAAATGTCCATAACTTATACATTAGCATAGCATTCTTGAATTTCGAATAGGTTACATTCATTGGTAAACTATAATCTCAATATTATTTCGTTAGAATGATTGTCAATTGAATGGGTTGTATCCTAGATTGATCCCTAAACACATTGCATCTTAGATTGTTTCCTAAAACATATTATTAGGGCTTGAAACTGAGTTTATGTGTTCCCTGTTTACGACATCCTTAATATAAATTAAGAGTATGCTTGTGTAAGAGTTTGTAAGTATCTGTGAATGTGTATGCCAGTGTGTGAGTGCGTAATTGGATGCATGTAAGCATGTATGAATGTGTGCATGTATGTGTGTGTAGATGAATGAGCGTGTGTGCGTGAATGTGTGAGCGTGTGTAAGTATATGTACGAGTGTGTATGTGTGAATGTGTATGCGAGTATGTGTGAATGTGTATTTGTGTATAATAATTAAACTTGTTTCCTATTCAGTTCACTTATATTTCTAGGTTATTCACCCTTTTGAGATGCCTTTTGTTTTGAAACTTGTACCAATGGATGATTTTTAATTCGCTTAAAACCCATACCGATGGCCGATCTTTGAGTTATACACATATATGATAATTATTGGAATTTAATGGACTTCTGGTGAATGAAATTGAGCTTTTATTCATAGCGATGCGATGTGATACATAGGGTGTTTAAGTCCATTCATCGGTAATCCTAGAAGAGAAGATTGGTGCCAGAATCTATATATTGTTCGAAACTTCAATCCTAATCTTTTTTGTGAGCTTTAAATCCTCACTTCTAAATTTCAATCCTAACTTTATTGATGGTTGTTTCTATTGGGCATTTTACAATCCAGCCCCAACTTGGAGCTATAGATTTCCCCAACTTGTGGGGGCTCTTTGATATTTTTCCAACATTTGGGAGCCCCCCATTCGGCTACCCATTTCCAGGGATCAAATCCCCGATCGTGGGATGCTATTCTAGGAATGCCAGCCCCAATCCTTCCACTCCATTCCAGAAAATGAGAGCAGCAGCGAGGGTTTGAAACCCTCGTTTCTTCCAACCGCGAGAGAGAGGCCAAGAGAGAAAGAGGGAGGGCAGCTAGGCTCCTCCTCCATTCTCCATCGACTGAGGTGTCGCAGGCTTAGGTGCAATGGGCTGAGCAGTTGTTGAGCAAGCTCGAGAGGAGCAGCAACGAGGAGGTCGTTGGGAATGACCTCAAGGAGCCGAAGCCATTTTTGGGTCTCCATCCGGGAGCCTACAGGAAAGCCACTACATTCTTCTTGGTTTAGAGCACATTTTGGTATTGCCAGATACCTAGGGATAGTTAGCTACTAGTAGAAGAACTATCATTGTGCTTGTGGCTTGTATCTCAGTTTTGTTGGGCAACAAAATCGAAAGAACATTTGGCTCATCTTAACCGTAGTGGATTCGTTGTCGGTCTTGCCTCGTGGTTTTTCCCTTGCTCACATCGAGTAAGGGTTTCCACGTAAAAATTTGTGTCTTGTGTGGTTGCTTGTGTGATTGGTTGTCATTATTGCCATTTATTTCATGTGTGGGGAATACATATTGTTGTTGTGTCATCTTTGATGCATGAAAAGGGATTTAGGGACACGTTTATTATCCCCAACAAGTGATATCAGAGCTCAGGTTGAGCAAAATGGACAAAGATGATGAGGACACAATGATTAAGCTCACAAGCAGTAATTGGCAGATTTGGAAAGCCAAGATTGAAGACATATTGTAGTGCAAGGACCTCCACGATCCAGTGGAGGGAGAGAGCGCCAAGCCAGAAAACGTCCGATGGTGAATGGACAAAGTTGAATCTAAAGGCCATTGGGACCATTCGGAAATGGCTTGATATGTTTATATTCCATCATGTGGCTGAGGAGACAAATGCAAATGAGTTGTGGGACGAGTTGTCCAAACTCTATGATCAGAAGACCGCAACTAACAAGGCTTTCTTGATTAAAAAGCTTGTGAACTTGAAATACAAGGATGGGACCAAAGTGGCAGAGCATTTGAATGATTTTCAAAGCATCATCAACCAGTTGACTTCCATGGGTTTGGTACGAGTTACATACACTTCTCATGTTGGGTTCATTGCTAGACAGTTGGGAGACTCTAGTAGTCACCATGAGCAACTCTGCGAAAGATAGCAAGTTGACCATGTCTATGGTCAAGGGCAGCCTTCTGAATGAGGAGATCAGACGTCGCTCATCTGGAGAGACATCCTCCTCTTCACATATGTATGCAATTGAGAGGAGAGGAAGATCCAGTAGCAGAGGAAAGTCACAGGAGAGGCAACAATCCAGGGACAAGTCCAAGGGCAGAGGAAAGTGTCACTATTGCCAGAAGTCTGATCACTGGAAGAGAGATTGCAGGATTTAGAAGAGAGAGCAAGGTGAAGCCAAGAAAGATCAGAAAAAAGAAGATGGGAATTTATCAACAGTTGTGGTAGATGATAGTGCAGATGAGGTGATTCTCACCATCCAGGATCAGTGCTTGCATGCAGGTAGGGATGAGAAAAATGGTGGGCTGGCCCGACCCAGCCCATTACTCGGCCCGAAAAAACCCGCCCATGGCCCGAGCTCGCAAAGAAATGGGCGGGCCTGGGCCAAAAAAATACCCGATTCACTTAACGGGCCGGGTTCGGGCATAGTCGGACCCGAGCCCGAAGCCCGCGGGCTGGCCCGACTAAGGGCCCGGGCACTGGCCCGACGTACCCGGCCCGGCTTCAAGCCCGGCCCGACCTCAAAATATAGCCCTAACCTAACCCCCGACTCAAACCCCCGACGCCCCAGCCTCCAGGCCCCCAACCCCCGACTCCCCAAACCCCCGACGCCACGCCCCCCACTCCTGCAAACCGACCTCCCCCGACCTCCCCCGCCCGCAGCCGACCTCCGACCTCCCCCGCCCCTCCAGCCTCCGTCCTCCCCACCTCCCTCCAACCACCTCCTCCGTCCTCCATCATCCCTTCTACCACGACCCCACCTCCTCCGCCCCAACCCATACCCGCCCTCCACGCCCCACGACGCCGCCCAGGCTCGCCACGACGCCGGCGAGGGCCGCCGCCACGCCGCACAGACCAGCGCACCCCAGCCCGACCGTGTCCTCTTCTTCGACCGCCCATACGGCCCTACTCAGAGGTATAACTTACTATTTCTCGTTTTCGATATATATTTTTTGGATTTATATTGTTGAGTAGTATACGTGTTGGATGTGGTGAATATATTGATGTTTATCGGAATTTTTCCAATGAAATTCGGTCGTTAGATTAGGAATTAGATTGTATGATTGTATGATTGTATGATTGTATGATTTGTAATGAATGAGACATTGTGCTTGTCGTTGACTCGTGGTTGTGATGTTATTTTTAATGTTAGTAGATGTCGAATACACAAAATGAGCATCATGTCGCCCCTCCTGCAAGAGATGATGAATTTGTGAGAGGAGAAGAACAAGAGAAAGATGACTTGGTTGAACCAGAAGGGCAGAACAAACGTTCACGACAATCTCAGTCATGGGTTTGGAATCATTTGACAAAGATAGGTAATGTTGATGGAAAGGAAATGTGTCATTGTAATCACTGCAAGAAACCATTATCATGCCAAACGAAAAGTGGGACAAGTCATCTAATACGACATTTAGAGAATAAATGTCTCTACTACAAGCGGGATGGGAAAGGTCAAACCTTGTTGAATGTGTTTACATCTGATGAAGGGAGTACAATTTCTTCTTGGAAATTTAATCCCGAACATAGCCGCTCTGAACTTGTCAAATGGATAGTCTCTGGAGAAATGCCATTTACGGTTGTAGAAAATCCCAAGTTTCGCAATTTTGTTGGAAGTCTACAACCTAAATATAATGTAATGTCTCGTTTTACGCTGAAAAGAGACTGCATGAAACTGTATGAGGTCGAGAAGAAGAATTTGTTGAGCCTCCTCAATAAATCTGGTGCTAGGATTTGCATAACAACTGACATGTGGTCTTCAATTCAGAATTTGGGTTATATGGTCATCACAGCTCATTTCATTGATGATTGTTGGAAGTTGCATAAGAAAATTCTGAGTTTTTCAGCACTAGCTTTACGTCATACTGGTGATAACATATCAGATATGATGATCACCAAGTTGGCTTCATGGAATATTACAAAATTGTGCACGTTGACAGCAGATAATGCGTCCACCAATGATGTGGTGACAAGGAATTTGGTAGACCATTATGCGACTACCAGCTCACTTTTACTTGGTGGTCGTTTTTTTCGTGTTCGATGTTGGGCACACATTCTAAACCTTATCGTGCAGGATGGTATGTCTGAGATTGGCGAAATAATTGGAAAAATCCGCACCATGGTGAAATGCATTAAGTATTCTACCCGTCGTCATCAGGAGTTTCTTGATTATGCAGGTCAGGAACGCATTCCAGTGACGAAGTACCTAAAGATGGATGTAAGCACACGATGGAATTCTACATTCCTAATGCTTGAATCTGCAACATTGTATCAGAAAGTCTTCAATCAAATGAAGACTCGAGAATTCCAGTTGATGGATGTCCCGTCACCATCCGAGTGGAAGAAGGCGGAGCTCATAAAGGGAATTTTAGAAAACTTCTATGATGCAACTAACTTCTTTTCTGGTCAGAAATATGCAACTGCCAATCTATTTTTTTTGCTTGATTTTTGAGATAGAGAAAGAGTTGATTTCCTTACAACACAATGAAGATGCTTCAATCCGAAGTATGACCACAAAAATGTTCATTAAATTTGACAAGTATTGGACGGACAAGGAGGCTATGTTGCCTGTAGCCATCGCTACTGTTCTAGATCCACGTTACAAGTTTGAGTTTTTGCGTTTCTCTTACTCAGAACTGTACTCGCCAGAGGAGGTAGCTGAATATGTGGGACAGGTGGAAGCAGTTTTCTAAGCATTATACGATGAGTACGCTTTGAATTTCAAGGGAATGGAAGGTGCAGAAAATGCAATGCAAAGGCCTATTGAATGTGATCCATGTGAACCACGAGTGAAGGAGGACATCAGATTGAAGTTCTTAAAACAGAAGAAGGTCTTGAGATATACAGAATCAGGAAAATCTGAGCTGCAATTGTACTTAGAAGACACCACTGCTGACAATGTTGATGATTCCACCTTTGATATTTTGTTGTGGTGGCAATTAAATGCAAGCAAATATAGAATTTTGTCACACATGGCACGTGATATTTTGGCAATCCCGATCTCAACTGTTGCATCAGAGAGTGCATTCAGCACCGGCGGGAGGGTCCTTGATGCCTACAGAAGCCGCCTTCATCCAAAGACTGTCGAAGCTTTGATTTGCACTCAAGATTGGATACGTGGTGAAGTGAGTGACTCTGTGGATGATGAAGAAGAGGATGACGATGCAGAGTCTACTAAAAATACATCTGGTTAGTATCCACTTGATACATTTATAAATAATAACTACTTTTAACCTATGAGTGACGTTGTTGTGGGCCTATAGGCCTAAGTATCTTGACTCTTCGGATTTGATTGTAAAACATTTGCACTTGCATTGCAGGTTTATGATGCGGATCATTGGAAGAAAATGTCAACACTCGAGAATCATGATGTCCCATGTGCCTTTCTCTCTTTTTTTGGAAACTTTTAAAGACCTATTGTAATATTTCTTAAGTCGAACAATATTTTGTCTTTGGAACTACCTTCTAGAATCTAGTCTTCTACTTCTACAATTGCATCTATTCTCTAGAGCACTTCAACAATCAAGCATATATTTAGAATGGAAAGACACCAACAAATTGGATGGGGGATCCTTGCGCTACAGTTGACTTCATTTGGGTTGGCTTAAATTGTAGCTATAGTGATTCGGATTCCAGCAGCCCATTCCCTGTGAGTATTACTTATACGCGATTCTCACTGTGAAGATTTAATTATTTATTTGATTTCTCTGCTTCGTATTAGCCCAAGGATTTAATAATTGGCATTGATTTCTCTGCTTCGTATTTAATAATTTCTTTGATTTCCAGTTGACTTTTCTAATTTATATTATGGTCCACAACATTTGACACGAGCGTGTATATGTTAAATAAGGTTAGAAGATTATAGAGCCATTGGTGCATTCACAAATATTATAGGAATTCGGGTGTAATTGGAAAAAATATGGGGTTATGATGTAGGATTACATTTTATTTGCCAAAAAGGTTTGCTGATTTTGTTAACGGGCCGGCCCGACCCGACCCATAGAGGCGCGGGCCGGGCTCGGGCTTGGGCCCCAATTTAAAAAAAAACCGGGCCCAGGCCCGGCCCGCTAGCCCGCAAATAGGAACCGGGCTCGGGTAGGGCTAGATCGGGCCCGGCCCGGCCCGATACTCATGCCTACATGCAGGGAGTGATTTGGAGTGGGTCATTGAAACAACTGCTTCCTATCATGTAACTTCACACAGGGAGTTCTTCACCACCTACACTAGGGGTGATTACAGGAGAGTCTTGATGGGTAACGAAAGTTACTCTAAGATCATAGGCATGGGCACCATCTTGATTCAGACTGATGTTGGGCGCTCAGTGACCCTGCAGAATGTGAGGCATGTTCCTGATGTGCAGCTTAGCCTTATGTCTGGCTCATAGCTAGATAGTGAAGGCTACCATCTGAAGTTCGGCGACAACAAATGCAAGATAAGCAAGGGTTCTCTTATCATGGCTAGAGGCAGTTTGTGTTGCATACTCTACATGACTAGAGTGAAGGTCATGGATGGCAATTTGCATGCCAGCGAGGTAGACACTTTAGATTTGTGGCGCCGTCGGTTTGGTCACATGAGCTAGAAGGGCTTGCAGCTTCTTAGCAAGAGAGAGTTGATCCCCTACCACGATGACATCACATTGTCTCCTTGTGATGCATGTGAGGTTGGGAAGAGCAGAAGTGCGCCATACAGAGTAAGATCTAAGGTGAAGAGAGATCTTCTACATCTGGTTCACTCGGATGTTTGTGGTCTTGTGGACACAACCTCTTTGGGAGGCAATGATGAATACTCATTCATCACTCTTTATTCTTATATTTTAGCTACAAAAACCTTTGCAAATACATGTAGATAGGTGTAAATATAAATAATTACCAAAAGCATGCATTGTGTAAAAAGTAATAATTATCATGTTTTTGTGCAAAAATAAAAGAATAAAGATCAAAAAGAAAAAGAGGGAAATATTTAGAATAAATATTGAGCAACCTAACCCAAGGGAGGGCTCAGCATGGGCCTGACCGCATAAAAGCCAAAGTAGAGAGAGATAGGGGCTCATGTGTGTAAATTAATATGTAAATGAAATAAAAATATTTTCCTCTCAAAAATAGATTAAAATAGGCTTGTAAATATTTGTATATATTTATAAATATAAAAACAAGATAAAAATAGAAAAATTAAAAAGAAAACAAAAACATCACTCATGTACATAGTCCCCATGTATATAGTCCATTCACCTTGTATTTATTTAGCCTTATAAATAAATAAAATTAATTTCCAAAAATCTTATACATATTCTATGTCTTATGATGTAAATAAATAAAATATATTAAAACAAAAAACAAAATAAAAATAACAAAATTAAAAATCAAAAATAATATTGTAAATATACCATGTATATGTATGTACATATCTATTTATTTCACCTATGTATAAAAATAATAAAAATAAAATAAAAATATCTTTTTATTCCTTATTTTATGATATAAATAAATAAAATATAAAATGGGAATAAAATTGTATAAAAATAACAAATTAAAAATCAAAATTAAAATCCCTATATTGTATATATACCTATGTATAGTACTATATTGTAAATACATTATTTTTATTTTGAAAAATTAATTAAAAATCACTAAAAAATAGAAAAAATTAAAACAAAAATATATCATGTTTTGACTTTTTAATAAATCGGCCATTTTATATTTTTTTATTGATTTTATAAATCTTTTCCAAATGGCCTCTTCCTATTGGTCCAGGGGTTTGTTGACCGCCCGGTCAACTCCCCCCCCAGGATCACCTCTCACGGGTCCTTAGCGCCCGACCCGGTTTCTCGGACTTTTCCCATCCAAACCCGATCATCCATCACCTAAACCTCGGGTCCGTGTCAATCCCAGCACATCCGACACCCTCGCTGGAGCCCCCGCCTCGAGATCCGCACATTCCATTGCCCTACCCGACCTCATCTTCCCAGACCCTCCACCGTATAAAGCTCGAGCTCCGTCACCCTATTCTTCCATCTTTGGCTCATTCGCTCCACCCCCAGTGACCTCCAGTGCTCGAGTGAGAGTGACAGCTCGCTCCAGGTGCTGTCGCAGCGAGGAGAGGGGCAGGGAACCACTGATCCGGCGGTGTGCTCCGCCGTGCTCCGCCCAGAGCAGGAGCTTGAGCCTCGGAGGTCGACGCTCCTCGAGGCAAGGACCGAGAGCTGCACAAGCTCCTTCCCAGTCGATTCCATCACCCAAGTAGACCCATCTCCCGTTTATTTTCTCTAATTTCCGATTATCCCCAATTCGCGCCGCCGTCGTTTCTCGTTGATTCCGACCATCCCACTATTCCGTTCGACCATCGAAATCTACCATCGCCTCTGCCTTCCTCCCGCGCACATTCTCCGCACTCCCATTCAACCCAGCTCGCACAGGAGCTGGGGTTCGAGCTCCTCCGTCCATCACCTCGCCGGAGCTCGCCCGCATCGATTCCCCAACCACCTTCACCACGTCTAACGGGGTCGAGGCACTTTGCCCTCGACCCGCGAAGACAGCCAGGAGCCGCTTCTCCGCAGGAGCTGACCGGGCTCCCTAGAGCTCCATCGCTTCATCGGAGAGTCCCATTTGACGCGGAGGCCCCTGACGATTCTTCCCCGATCACCAGAGCCCCGCGAGGAGGTCAGGAGCGTGCGCCTTGGGCCGGCGAACTTCGCCGGCAGACAGTTCTTCCAAGACCTTCGTCCACCGTTCGATCGGCCTCCCGCTCCAGTTTCCATCTGAGCCATCTGTCCCAGGAGCAGTAGCGACCACACAATCTTTGGAGAGACGATCTGGACCGCCCGATGCGCAAGGTTTAGCCACCGCTACTCCCCACCGTGCGATCTTCCACGTGGCTACGCCTTGGCCGTCCGATCATCGCGAGGAGCCCAGCTTTGGAGCACCACCTGATCCTGACCGTCTGATCTACCACGTGGCATCCATCTGACGGGCTCATTAATAAAGGGTAATTTATCCCTTAGGCCCTTAGTTTAGTTTTATTTCAGTTTAGTCCTGTAAATATTTTTAGAAGTTTATTTACGTTGGTACTTTTGCACATTGGACCCTGCACTTTACTTTATTCGCATTTATACCCCTATTCATAGTGTCGCACGTGTATCGACACGTGCCCCTTTGGGATATTTGCATTATTAACCCTGTAGTTCTGAGATGTTCTGAAATGAATGAAAACCTTTGGATATTTGCTTTTATACCCATGTGCGTGAATTAATAGTGCATGTACGTTTATTCGTGGGTTAATTGCAAACTAGCCCTCGGACTTTTGGTACCTGTTACCAAATAGTCCTAGGACTTAGTTTTCCTTACATTTAGGTCCCTGAGTGCCTCAGGCATGCGCGATGTGCGTGTTTTACTGGGTATTTTGCACCGGAACCCCCAGAACTCTTGGTATTTGCACTCAGGTCCCTGTGCACAGTACCTACTTCTTATTTTTGAATAAAATAGCAAATTAATTCCGAATCCTATGAAAATTGGATACATGGCTCCTGCCATAGTGTAAACTTTTCTGGAATTTTTGAGGACATTTTTGTTTTGATTTGATATTTTTAAAAATTCAAAAACATCAATTTTTGTTACTGTTTGACTTTGAATATCACAAAAAAATAGTAAAACTTATCTAAAAATTACAAAAAAAAACTAGCTACTGTTTGTTTTGGCTTGCTTGATTTTCCAGCCAATTTTGGCTATTTTTCATTACCTAAAATTCCTAAAAATTGAAAAATACCTAAAAAATCATAAAAATTCTAATAAATAATCTAAAAACCCAAAAATAATAATTAAGGTGCCTAAATTTTCCTTGTTTCTTTCTCTATACAGGAAAATTACCTTCAGGTTTATTGGGGACTCTTAGATATTTTATCTAAGTCCCTTAAGCTCGGCTGGACAGTACCTTTTAGTTTCTGTCATCATTTCTTTTTTTAGAAAATTAAATAAACATTAGAAAAATCCCAAAAATTCACTAAAAACAGTAAAAAATTATAAAACACACAAAAATATTTTTATTTGAATTTTTGGTTGATTTTTAGTGCATGAAATAAATAGTTGAATTGCCTTGTTTTATTGTTTTCCTTATTTTCTTAATTAATCAAAAATCAAAAAAAATATAAAAAGAATTAAAAACCACCAAAAATACCTGTTTCTTTTCTTTTATTTTCTTTTTGACTACTTCGTAGGCCACAAAGCCATTTCGTGCTCCTTGTGTTCGACCCTAGTCGCTATACCAGGTTAATAAAATAGCAAGACCGCTATTGATTTCGATTTGATTTTATCTTATATTGGTGGTATCTTTTTTCTTGATTGACACAACCGAGTGATTGAGGTCGCGACGACCATTTAGTACCTTTACCTTAGTCGCTTGGCGTGTCATCAGAATGGTGCCGTTGCCGGGGAGCACGGCTTAGTAGTTTTCTTTTTTATTTTCATTTTCTTTTTCGCGGCTTTTTGCGGCTCTTTCTGAGTTCGTGGTTTTTCGCGGCTTTTTGTTTTTATTTTATTTTTGCTTTATTTTGTTTTATTTTATTTTCTTTCATTTTTGTCTTTATTTGTTGTTGTTTGATTTTATTTGCCATTTTGCATATAGACCCCTGTTTTTATTTCTTGTTTATATTTGATTAGTTTATTGGTCCGACCACTCTTTTCTTTCTTGCGAGGGCCCGAGGACCGAGGCAGCTGATCTCGAGAAGCTGACGCAACCGCGGGACTTGGAGGCGGCTCCCTTCTACATGGAGCCGCAGGAGAGCGTGAGAGAGAGGTTGAGTGGGTGAGGATTAGAATAGGAGTAGCTTAGATTTTCTTTTTATTCATTTGATTATTGTAATAATATAGGGACACTCAGAGACTTTGGACTTCTTTCTCGGGTCTGTTTCGCCGAGCATCGGTGTGCTCGGGGGACCCAGTAGCTAGTTTAGATTTTTCACAGCTTTTTCACGGCTTTGGTTTTTCTTGCTGCCTTTTACGGTTTTACGCGGTTTTTATCGAGCCCTTAGACTTAGGATTTTCTGCTTGACTGTGCCGTAATTAGTAGGATCCCCACACCTAATTGCTTGCCTGTTCCTATAGTATGATTAATTGGACCTACTAATAATTCACTAATAAAAATAACTGACTCATCCCCTTCGTAGCCTACGTGTCGTAGCCTGCCCTGCCAAGCATTGCTCCTGAACCCGATGTGTCGGGAGGAGGAGGGGTAGACCGAGACCGAACCTTTGGCTTGAAGGATCGGTGACCAGTTAGACGGTTCTTCGAGTAGACTTGCTTGTTTAGGACTCGGTTTTCACCGCTGCACCATATAGGTAGTTTACTTTCTGTCTTTACATTTCTGCGCGGATCACTTGCATGTAGAGTGCTGGAGAAAGGTACGCATTTCTATCTCTGCATGCATCATTGATTTCATCGCGCATCGGCTTTTTCGACTTCTCCCCCTTGTTTTTGAGTAAATAACCAGGAGAACCGAAAAATTCGTTAGGCCTTTTTGTTGTTATTGAAAAATATTAAAAAGAAAAACAATAAAATTGGGACTGCTAAAACTATTGACCCTAAAAGACACTTGACTTAAAAATTTGTCTTGGGGAGAGCAACCCCCTCATTGTTTGGTTTGATTGCGCGAGAGAGTGACCCGTACACTAGGTAGAGCCCTCCGGTGCTATTCCCGACTAATTACCGACTTTCCCGTGCGGGCCAGTCGGTTGGGGTAGCATCGGGCATCCCAACAGGTCACGTAAGCGCTCTGATAGATTGTTTGTTCACCTAATAAAAATTTGACAAGATAATTTGACCGAGCCTTTACAGTCTTCAGCTCGCGTTGCGTTGGTGAACAGAGGGTTTGGTTGCCGATCATAGTTTCTCCAGATCTCATCCGCCTTACTCGTCAGATCACGATGATGGGTAGACGCTCTCTTAGGCAGCCTCTGGCTGCACCGCTTTCGGGCACGTCTACCCGTTCATCTAGGTTGGCCCGCGAGAGCCGAGACCAGCTCTCCGAGCCCGAGTATGATTCCGCCCTGTTCCCCCTCGACCCCCTTTCTTTCGGTTCTGAGAGACATGAGCCATAGGAGAGATTGACAGATTTATCAGCACCTGAGTTTGGCTCATTTGATTTTGCAGACGTCATGGCCGGTAGTTCTGAGGATCGCACCAGAGGAGAGAACTTCGTATTGGACCAAGGTGCGATCAACTCCACCCTGATCGCCTCCTTAGAGACCGTTCAGCAGCAGTTGAGGGATCAGGGAGCATTCATGCTCGACATGAGGAGAGAGATGGAGCAGATGCGAGCTGAGCGCGAGGAGCGCAGAGAGGGACCGAGGATCCCAGAGGATGCAGATGCAGCAGCTGCAGCAGCCGTCGCAGCGGCAGCAGCCGCCGCAGCCGCGGCAGGAGGACCACCGAGACCGATGCGGGAGTTACACAACACTGGATCGACGCTGACGCACCACTGGGTTGTACTTCCAGCTATCGTGGGGACTTCAAGTTCCCCCCGAACACCTTGTAGTTACTCCCCCGCTTCCACGGGCTCGCTACTGAGGAGCCCCATCTCCACCTCCAGGAGTTTCTCATGATCTGCATACCTTCCACGATCGTCAGGTGGACTAGGATACGATTCGGATGATTGCCTTCCCCTTTTCCTTGGCCGACAGAGCAGCCACCTGGCTGAAGAACTTGGGGAAGTTTGTTTACACCTGGGAGCAGCTCCGCACCGAGTACTTGAACAAGTACTATCCACTCGGGCGGACCAATGCAGCGAGAGCCCTCATCAGCAACTTCTCCGTGCTCCCCAACGAGCAATTCCATGAGGCATGGGAGAGGTTCCGTGAGCTTACTGATCGATGCCCGCACCACGATATTTCGAAGCCCAACCTTGTACAGAGCTTTTTCAGTGGGCTGACACCAGAGCTCCAGGGCTTGGTGAACGCTTCTTGTGGCGGGTCTTACTTCGCCAAGGATCACGACCAAGTCTGGACCATCTACGAGGAGAGGGGCAGGGAACCACTGATCCGGCGGTGTGCTCCGCCGTGCTTCGCCCAGAGCAGGAGCTCGAGCCTCAGAGGTCGACGCTCCTCGAGGCAAGGACCGAGAGCTGCACAAGCTCCTTCCCAGTCGATTCCATCACCCAGGTAGACCCATCTCACGTTTCTTTTCTCTAATTTCTGATTATCCCCAATTCGCACCGCCGTCGTTTCTCGCTGATTCCGACCATCCCACTATTCCGTTCGACCATCGGAATCTACCATCGCCTCCGCCTTCCTCCCGTGCACATTCTCCGCACTCCCATTCAACCCAGCTCGCACAGGAGCTGGGGTTCGAGCTCCTCCGTCCATCACCTCGCCAGAGCTCGCCCGCACCGATTCCCCGACCACCTTCACCACGTCTAACGGGGTCGAGGCACTTTGCCCTCGACCCGCGAGTCTTCTGGATCTATTTTGCAGGTACTACGAGGGCCATCTGAGGTCCTCCGACTCAAGCCAGGAGCCGCTTCTCCGCTGGAGCTGACCGGGCTCCCTAGAGCTCCGTCGCTTCATCGGAGAGTCCCATTTGACGCGGAGGCCCCCGACGATTCTTCCCCGATCACCAGAGCCCCGCGAGGAGGTCAGGAGCGTGTTCCTTGGGCCGGCGAACTTCGCCGGTAGACAGTTCTTCCAAGACCTTCGTCCACCGTTCGATCGGCCTCCCGCTCCAGTTTCCATCTGAGCCATCCGTCCCAGGAGCAGCAGCAACCGCACGATCTTTGGAGAGGCGATCTGGACCGCCCGATGCGCAAGGTTTAGACACCGCTACTCCCCACCGTGCGATCTTCCACGTGGCTACGCCTTGGTCGTCCGATCATCGCGAGGAGCCCAGCTTTGGAGCGCCACCTGATCCTGACCGTCTGATCTACCACGTGGCATCCATCTGACGGGCTCATTAATAAAGGGTAATTTATCCCTTAGGCCTTTAGTTTAGTTTTATTTCAGTTTAGTCCTGTAAATATTTTTAGAAGTTTATTTACGTTGGTACTTTTGCATATTGGACCCTCCACTTTACTTTATTCGCATTTATACCCCTGTTCATAGTGTCGCACGTGCATCAACACGTGCCCCTTTGGGATATTTGCATTATTAACCCTGTAGTTCTGAGATGTTCTGAAATGAATGAAAACTTTTGGATATTTGCTTTTATACCTCTGTGCGTGAATTAATAGTGCATGTGCGTTTATTCGTGGGTTAATTGCAAACTAGCCCTCGAACTTTTGGTACCTGTTACCAAATAGTCCTAGGATTTAGTTTTCCTTACATTTAGGTCCCTGAGTGCCTCATGCACGCGGGACGCGCGTGTTTTCCTGGGTATTTTGCACATGACCCCCCAGAACTCTTGGTATTTGCACTCAGGTCCCTGTGCACAGTACCTACTTCTTATTTTTGAATAAAATAGCAAATTAACTCTGAATCGTATGAAAATTGGATACATGGCTCCTGCCATAGTGTAAAATTTTCTGGAATTTTTGGGGACATTTTTGTTTTGTTTTGATATTTTTAAAAATTCAAAAACATCAATTTTCGTTACTGTTTGACTTTGAAAATCACAAAAAAATAGTAAAACTTATCTAAAAATTACAAAAAAAATTATCTACTGTTTGTTTTGGCTCGCTTGATTTTCCAGCCAATTTTGGCTATTTTGCATTACCTAAAATTCCTAAAAATTGAAAAACACCTAAAAATTCATAAAAATCTAATAAATAATCTAAAAACCCAAAAATAATAATTAAGATGCCTAAATTTTCCTTGTTTCTTTCTCTATACAGGAAAATTACCTCCAGGTTTATTGGGGACTCTTAGATATTTTATCTAAGTCCCTTAAGCTCGGTTGGACAGTACCTTTTTGTTTCTATCATCGTTTCTTTTTTTAGAAAATTAAATAAACATCAGAAAAATCCCAAAAATTCACTAAAAATAGTAAAAAATTATAAAACACACACAAATATTTTTATTTGAATTTTTGGTTGATTTTTAGTGCATGAAATAAATAGTTGAATTGCCTTGTTTTATTGTTTTCCTTATTTTCTTAATTAACCAAAAATCCAAAAAAATATAAAAAGAATTAAAAACCACCAAAAATACCTGTTTCTTTTCTTTTATTTTCTTTTTGACTACTTCGCAGGCCGCAAGGCCATTTCATGCTCCATGTGTTCGACCCTGGTCGCTATACCAGGTTAATAAAATAGCAAGACCGCTATTGATTTCGATTTGATTTTATCTTATATTGGTGGTCTCTTTTTTTCTTGATTGACACAACCGAGTGATTGAGGTCGCGACGACCATTTAGTACCTTTACCTTAGTCGCTTGGCGTGTCATAAGAAACATGTATTTTGTCACCTTCATTGATGATTTCATCTAGGAAGGTGTGGGTGTATGTGCTGAGGATGAAAGATTGAGTTTTTTATTGCTTCAAGAAGTATCATGCCATAGTTGAGTGTGAGACAGGGAAATTGTTTGAAGTGTCTACGCACGGACAATGGGGGAGAGTACACCTCCCTTAGCTTTCAGGTCTATTGTGCAGAGCACGACATCAGGCATGAGAGGACAGAACCCGACACACTCCAGCACAATGGTCTTGCTGAGAGGATGAATATGACCATTGTTGAGAGAGTTCATTGCATGCTAAAGACATCTAAGTTGCCCAATACCTTTTGGGCTAAGGCGATTCGCACCACATGTTATTTGATAAATCGATCTTCATCAGTTCCTTTTGGTTTTCAGATTCCAAAGCATGTTTGGACAGGGAAAGACCCATCATATGCTCATTTGAGGGTGTTTGGATGCAAAGCCTATGCGTTGGTACCCAAAGAACAGAGGAAGAAGCTGGATGACAAGGCGATGTCTTGTATCTTTGTTGGCTATGGAGATCAGGAGTGTGGATACCGTCTCTGGGATCCAAGGAAGAAGAAAGTCACTAGACACAGGGATGTGATTTTCTATGAGAAATCAGACATTGGTTGAGGACACCACTGAGAGTAGTGATGCATATGAGATTTCTATGAATGATGACAGTGATAAGGACACAGATCCCTCTCCAGTACAGGGTATAGATGGAGAGGATAGGCAGCTAGAGCATCACAAGCCAGATGCAAACCTGCATCAAAAAAATGCTTTCATGGGAAAGCAGGGGTTCAAAGGGACTATAATTGATCCATGTGTATATGTTTGTCGTCTTCCCAATGACAGGTTCATCATTCTTTTGATCTATATGGATGATATGTTGATTGTAGGTCATGATTCAACTTGATTGCAAATCTCAAGAGAGAACTCTCCAAAGAGTTTGAGAAGAACGATTTAGGCGAGGCAAACCACATCCTTAGGATGTATATTACAAGAGTCAGGAAGAAACGCATGTTGTGGTTGTCACAAGAAAGCTATGTTGAGCGCTTGTTGGAGCGGTTCAACATGAAGAATGACAAGTCTATCAGCATGCCCTTAGCCTCTCATTTCAAGCTAACCAAAGAGTCATGTCCTTCTACTTTTGAGGAGAAAACAGAGATAGCCAAGATCCCATACCAATCCGCAGTTGGGAGCCTCATGTATGCCATGGTTTACACTAGACCCAACATAGCCCATGCAGTGGGCGTGGTGAGCAGATTCATATCCAATCCGGGGAAGAACCATTGGGAGGTAGAGAAATGGATCTTGAGATACTTGAGAGGGACCTCAAGTATGTGTCTTGTGTTTGGGAGGTCAGGTCCCAAACTTTGTGTCTACACTGATGCATATATGGCAGATGACATGGACCAGAGAAAGTCTACCTCAGGATACATTTTCACATTTGCAGGAGGAGCCATATAAGGCAATCCGAGCTACAGAAATGTGTTTCTCTCTCGATTACCGAGGCAGAATACATAGCAACAGCAGAGGCTGTGAAAGAAGTGTTGCGGATACAACACATTCTTGGTGAGTTTGGATTGGATGATAGTGAGCCAATTGTGTTTTTTGTGATAGCCAGAGCGCTATAGACTTGAGCAAGAGTACCATGCTCATACAAAACATATTGATGTGAGATACCATTGGCTGAGGGATGCAATTGACCAGAAACATCTCACGTTGAAGAAGATTCACACTGATGAGAACCCCTCAGACATGTTGACCAAGGCAGTCACTCATGACTAGCTTCAGCGCTGTAGAGAGTTGAGTGGTGTCACTTCTTCTTGATCTTCATCACTAGGCCACACCTCCCTATTGGGATAGGGAGGGGGAGGTTGTTGGCATTTTACAATCCAGCCCCAACTTGGAGCTACATATTTCCCTAACTTGAGGGGGCTCTTTGATATTTTTCCAACATTTGGGAGCCCTCACTCGGCTACCCATTTCCATGGATCCCCACTCGTGGGATGCTATTCCAGAGAACGCCAACCCCAATCCTTCGGCCCCATTCCAGAAAATGAGAGCAGCAATGAGGGTTTGAAACCCTCGTTTCTTCCAGCTGTGAGAAAGAGGCCAAGAGAGAAAGAGGGAGGGCAGCTGGGCTCCTCCTCCCTTCTCCATCAATTGAGGTGTTGCGGGCTTAGGTGCAACTGGTTGAGCAGTTGCTGAGCAAGCTCGAGAGGAGCAGCAATGAGGAGGTCGTTGGGAACGACCTCAAGGAGCCGAAGCCATTTTTGGGTCTCCATCCGGGAGCCTACAGGAGAGCCACTACATTCTTCTTGGTTTAGAGCACATTTTGGTATTGCCAGATACCTAGGGATAGTTAGCTACTAGTAGAAGAACTATCATTGTGCTTGTGTCTTGTATCTCGGTTTTGTTGGCAATGATGAATCTCGTATTCATCATGCTAAAAGTCAATTATTAAACTCCTTGCTTAAATAAACCAATAAAAATCACTAATAAATCCTCTTTATTAACTTGCATTATATTGCTATAATTGACATGTAATTATTGTATATATTTAATTTATAATTATTTTATTATAAAAACCCATAAAAATTAGGTTGATTAATTATTTATAATTTCCTAACCCTTAAAAGAACTAAAAAAATACAAAACAACTCAAAATCAAAAAGCATGTATTTTTAACCTCTTAAATACCCCCAAAAATACTTTTTGTACTAATGACCTCTTTTGGCTATTTGTCCAACATGAAACTTGTACATCTCATCGAGATCTAAAACTTTTATGTTTTGATTTTTTTCTAATTTTGCTTCTAACTAATTCTTTTATTTTTTTCTTTATTTTCATATTTACAAACTATATGATTGGGCCACGTGGCAACCTCTAAGCTGTCCATGTGGCCCATTCTTTCGCAGCCACCCACCGCCTCTTTCCACCGTCCGATCTCTTTCTGAGGCCCTCCATCCTAGCTACTCACCACCCGCCCCATTTCAGCTATCTGATCTGAGCTCTGATCAGATCTGAACAGCCCCCTAGCGCCACGCTCCCAGCCACCCGATCTCCCATCATCCTACGGCCTATATCACTCCACATCACCCCTTCTCCCCAGGATGCTGGACCTCCCCCATCTCTCCATCAAAAGCGCTCGCTAGCGACAGACCCTCAAACGTTGGATCAGATCTTTCCTTTTACCGCGCCAACACTTGGGCCGTTGGATCACTAAATCCAACGGCCACAACTTCGTCCCCTACCTTCATAACCCCCCCTCCCCCCTACGTCCATTACACCTCACGCGCATACCACCCCCTTCCTATTATAGCTACCATCTCCGATCACCACCCCTCTCGCAACGCCTCCTTCACGTAGCCCTATCCTCCACCATCCTCGCGCCATCTTCACTGCCTCCGCCTTCACTCCTCCATCAGTTCGACAAGCAGTCAAAACCACCACCACCACCACATAACTCCAGGAAACCACTCCTATAAATCTAGCTCCTCCTCCCGCCGCCACCTTCATCCACCATCCATGAGGGCTGCGACCCAGCTCCCTCCGCCCTCCGGTGACAACGGAGGGTGGTTTCGAGGTGACGACGATTCGATTCCTCCGGTGTGATCCATGGCCCATCCGCCATGTTAGCTCTGCCATCTCCGACGGTAGCTGGGCTCCGTGCAAAGGGCTGAGCATGCCGGGAGACGACCCGAGCTTCGAATGAAGCTCAGCCCAAGCCTCCTCCTCCACCAATCGACGTACAATGTCATGTCTCCTCCTCCATATTTTTGCTACTTTTTCTCTTAGTTTTCTCGCCGTACTACGGCACTTTCACCGTCCACTGACCATCCAAATACCTCCGCCCACTCACCCTCGTCCATACTAATGCCTCCGTTCGCCACTCCCCTTTCTCCATAACCTCCCCCACTCCGACCCATCTCCTCCTCCACTTCACCGAAGAGGGAGCCCAGGTCCACCGCCTCTCGTCACCTCAATGGCCTCCACTCGCCTCACATCACTCATGCACATCACGTACTTTGCTTTGGCTATTCACACCTAACGTTTGCAGGTCCAAGTCTCGTCATTGGTCAGAGAAACGTCAGAGGCACCATCTCCAGTTCCACCTCCGGCGAGGCTTCATCGCCAGTAGCTTCCAGCCACTTCCACATCATCGCCTTTGATCAATCTTCACTGTGTGTCCTCCAGGAAGCTCTCTAGAGCTTCATTAGTAGCTATGCAGTGCGATGGAGAAGAAGAGAGCCCGCCGGAGCACAGCCTCTTCCGGTGGACCATGGCGGAGGAAGAAGAGCAGATACCGTCCGATCAACTGGATCAGACGGACCATATGATGACGCGTGGCAAACCGAACCTCACACCAGACCAGAAGGTTCGGTTCCTCCGAGCCTTACACCGAGCGACCGCTTCACACCACATGTCCAGGATCGAGCCTCATGCCGCACCTACAAGCTCAGGCAAACCAATCCAATGGCCAAGCCACCACTAGAGGCCATGTCAGGCCCGAAGCTGAGATGTCTCCCGAGCTTGGATCCTCACGTGTTGAGAATTCCTGGGCAATTTGTAGAGAAGGCCCTGGAAGTTTTGATAATTGCACTTTGGTCCCCAAGTGCATGCCTCACGTACACGCTAGGGTATTTTTCAGGGAAGCCCTCACAGATTTCAAAAATTACATATCTGCCCCACGCACAATGGTGAAATTTCAATGGGGTCCAGCTAGTTTTTCTTAATTGTAAATAGGTCCCTCCAGGGACATATTTGTCATTCTTTATTATTTTATTCCCGTATTTTTATTACAATTATACCCATGTATTGTTTTCTTCATAACTTGAGCATCGTAGGTCCAAATTGCATGATTTTAGTGTCCTTTTGATCCTTGTTTCTTCATCTATCTTATAGCATGTTTAATTTTCTCATATGACACTATTTTAAATATGATGATTTTTTATTGTTAGATGACGTCTCTTGCTCATTCATAATGTTATGCTCAAAATGACTCTGATTTCAAGCCTTAATCCATGCTCATAACTTGTAGGGCATATTTGTAGGGATCAATTTTCATACTTATATCTTGCATTTAGCTTTGTATTATTTTCATGTATCAACTTACACCTGCGTTAAAAAAATCAACTAAAAAATGCATGCATCATCTAATTGCATTGTATTCTGCATAGAGACCTGTAATTGCATTTTTATTCACACATGTTCTTAATTGATCAAAATTCGATAGATAGATAGATAGAGCAGATCGTGTCCTTGTGTTCGACCTTGGTAGACTTGCCAAGTATAAATTTTACACAACATTCAAAAGTTTGTGGTTTTTGTTGAATCATTTTTGCCTCCTATACTACATTTATCGATTATTAAAGAGGTGAATTTCACGCTCATCAGATGGTATCGTTGCCGGGGACACAACTCACATTTATGTAATTGTTGGATTTTGATATATTTTTGTGTTGAATATTTTCAAAATTCACAGGTCTTCTTTTCATATAGTATTTTTGCATCATTTCTGCTGAATAATTTCCTTTCCATTCATCTAACATATCTCTTTTGTGGCAGGGCCCATGAAGATCGAGGACGCTTGATCTCCATAGAGGAGAGGAGTTGAGAGGTCCCACTGAAGAGACCGCAAAAGATTTGACAGAGAATTAAAGGAACCTTTATCAGCTCTGCTTGCATTTGCATATTGTAAAAAAATGTTGCATTTGCATTTTTAACAGTCCTCATTAGAGGGCTCGCATGTTATAAAGAGAGAGAGAAAAGAAAAAAGAGTAGATCACTAGATGATCTACCCCCCCATACACACACACTTGCACCCCCCCCCCCCACTCTTCTTCCTCTGCAAAAACACACCCCTCCTCCTCCCTTGTATCTTAGTGTAAATGCTTCTCCCAACACAGACCCCTATTTCAATTCCTTTACTAAGGCTAATCTTAGCCTAAGTAAAGGGGGAACCGACTCATTCTCCCTTCCTCTCTGAGTCTCCTTGTACTCAGGTAAATTTTTGACCTAAGTATAGGGGGACCCTCCTTCTCAGTTCTGATATATCACCCTATATTTAACCGAGCCATGGCTTCCTATCACTTGTGCTATGAGGTCATGGCAAATGTTAAGTATAGGGGGTATATCGTATATTACTGTATATTTACTTTAGCCATAGCTTGTATATTTTTAAACCATTTTGAAAAATCTTTTTTGTCTTGGTTTTAGTAAATCTGTGAACTGAGTTTTGTAAAAATCCTGTAAAAATATTTTCTTAAAAATCGAGGGATTAACTTGTTGTAAATAACCCTTTTGAAAAAAAACTCCATAAAAATTTGAAAAATTTAAAACCTTTCTTTGAATGACACTTTGACTATTACGCTTAGTATCTAATTTCAGCTAGGGAACTTCAGTCTCCCTTAGCAGAGTGGGTGGTTTAGAGGACATTGTATAAGAAACACATGTCCGTCTAATGGACCGTACTTACAGCCATATTGGCTGAGAGTAGATACTTCTATTCATATGAGTCTCGTCCAGTCATTGTCTCTCAATATAATAAAAAAATTTACTAAAAAATAATGAAAATTAAAATCCATAAAAATCAGCAAAAAGAAAAATCACAAAAAATCACTAAACCATGAGTTGGTGTATTCCTGACACATTCACCTCACTTCACTCAAGGCTTGAGAATTTTGAGGATACAATATTTCTGTGATCTTGAGAGTCTAAGTTAACATACATTAGTCATTAGGGTTTTAGACTTAATTATCCACACTTCCCATAGTTTGAAAGATTTGAGCGCTATATTGCACTCTTCATCTCTACCCTCTAAAGAATATGATCAACACTTCACTTTCACAACTACAATATTGATGAGATGAGTTGAGTTATCACTTGAGGAACTAGGACTAAAGATTTAAGCATGGACCCGATCTAATGATATTCGAGGATGGGATAAAGTTAATGAAGGCTTCAAGAAACTTGAGTGTTAGCAAAACCTTAGCTAGTATGTGAACAAGTTCATATGCTATCTCTTTGATATTTACCTATGTGTCAGGGTGTGATGAAACTTAGTTTTAATTGTTGATCAGAGTGCGCCAACTTTTGGTAAAAGCAGTGGAGCTAGCCAACAAATGAAAAGAAAAGAAAGAATATCCCAAAGAAAATCTCTATCCTCCAAACTCAAATTATAAATGAGCTTCCACCAATGGCGAGCGCTCCCAACCATTTTCAAAGTGTCCACTTGGATCAAGCACTAATTAGGACCAAGGAGTCATGCTAGCACCAAAAAGGGCTCTGCATCGTAAGTAGTACAAGTCTTGGTGTCGAAGGTATCTTAGATACCCAAAGGAGACACACCCCGGTGTACTCCCAGAAAAACAAGTGCAGGCGACTCCGAACTCTCTTGACGGACACATTGATCAACAAGCTAAAAATCTACTTGCGTTGAGTAATAAGGCACTCGAGAGGCCCCTTGTTCCAATGTGAGGGAGAGAAAAATAAGACACAATCCTATACCCTCCATCATCTGGGTGCCTATCTACATTTCAAGTCTGACAAACAAATGAGACGGTTGACTGAAGTAAGAATAGACTTATTCCCTAGTGTTGAGGATGAGGTCTAGAGGAGAGTCTCCTGGACTGGAACTTCGAGGGATGCCTCGACTCGACTCTCATGAATGCGGTACACTAAATTTCATATACCTATTTATATGTACAAAAAGAGAGTTTGAAAATTAGATAAATTGGATTCCTTCTGACTAGAGCATGATTAATCCCATAGTTTTAGGATTACTTAAATCGAGGGTCTTCAAAAAAATTGAGCCTTGAAAATTCACATGCACTGTCAGGAATTAGTCCGACTCCTTCATTCTTTAGATGATCGAGGACGAGCATGGCTTAAGTATAAAGGCATGATGAATCTCATATTCATTAAGCTAAAAGTCAATTATTAAACTCCTTACTTAAATAAACAAATAAAAATCACTAATAAATCCTCTTTATTAACTTGTATTATATTGTGTACAATTGACTTGTAATTATTGTATTTATTTAATTTGTAATTATTCTATTATTAAAAACCCATAAAAATTTAGGTTGATTAATTGTCTATAATTTCCTAACCCTTAAAAAGAACTAAAAAAATACAAAAACAACTCAAAACCAAAAAGCATGTATTTTTAACCCCTTAAAATACCCTCAAAAATACTTTTCGTGCAAATGGCAACTTTTGGCTTTTTTATCCAACATGAAACTTGTAGATCTCATTGAGATTTTATAACTTTCATGTTTTGACTTTTCTTAATTTTGCTTCTAACTAATTCTTTTATATTTTTCTTTGTTTTCGTATTTACGAATTATCTAATTGGGTCACGGTGGTGACCTCTGGGACGTCAACGTGACCCATTCTTTCTCAGCTACCCGCCTCATCTTTCCACTGTCCGATCTCTTTCTGAGGCCCTCCATCCTAGCCACTCATCGCATGTCCCATTCCAATCGTCTGATCTGAGATCTGATCATATCTGAGCCGCCCTATAGTGCTTCGCTCCCAGCCACCCGATCTCCCATCATCTACGGCCTCAATCACTCCATGTCACCCCTTCTCCCCAGGCCACTGGATCTCCCCCATCTCTCCATTAAAACCGCTCGCTAGCACCTAACCCTCAAACGTTCGATCAGATCTTTGATTTAATCGCAACCCCTCCCAACCACGCCAACACTTGGGCCGTTGGATCACGAAATCCAACGTCCACATATTTTCCCCCTACCTTCGTATCCCCCCAGCGTCCGTTACACCTCGTGCATGCACCACCCCCTTCCTATTATAGCTACATCTCCGATCACCACCCCCTCTCATAACGCCTCCTCTACGTAGCCCTATCCTATGCCATCCTCACGCCATCTTCACTGCCTCTGCCTTCACTCCTCCATCAATTCGACAACCAGTCAAAACTGCCACCACCATCACATAACTCCAGGCGACCCCTCCTATAAATCCAGCTTCTCCGCCCGCGTCACCTTCATCCACCATCCACGAGGGTTATAGTCCAGCTCCCTCCGCCCTCAATGACAACCCGGTTCCTCTGGTGTGATCCATGGCTCATCCTCCATGTTAGCTCCGCTATCTCTCGCGGTAGCTGAGATCCGTGCCTTAGGCTGAGCATGCCGGGCGTCGACCTGAGCTTTGAATGAAGCTCAGCCCAAGCCTCCTCCTCCACCATCGTTGTGCAATGATAGGTCTCCTTCCTCCATATTTTCACTACTTTTTCTCTAATTTTCTCGCCGTACTCCGCCACTTTCAACGTCCACTGACCATCCAAATACCTCCGCCCACTCACCCTCGTCCACGCCAATGCCTCTGTGACGGGTCCGTAATCGCCAATGTTAAGTAGCTATTTTTTTTCTTCGTGTGTGAAAATAAATGTGTGTCGTTTGTTGTAGGTGGCGATCGGAAACGGTCAAGAAATAACCACAAATTTTTAATCAATTTTGATCAAGTGGTTTTTATGTTTATTTTACTTGGGCAAGTCCTAAGGTCGATCACAAGGAGGCAAAGGAACAACCTAGAATTATGTCTATCCAATTTCGTGTTCGGTTTTCGAGGCGGTCTTTTTTTGGAATTTTCAATGCAATAAAGGGATGCAAAATGTAAATTTCGGCCGATTTTAGGGACTAAAATGTAAACTTCATTCAAACTATGTCCGAAAAAATACGAAACTTGGCTGAAATGATAATTATGATAAAATAAATGTAAATGTATTTTTTTGGAATTCTTGGATGTAATATGGATTTTTTATGAATTTTTAAATGCAAACAGAATGATTTTCAATATTTAATTATAATAAATATTAAACCTACTTATTTTCAAGAAATAAAATGAATCTAAGATCTATCACTAGGTGATGGATCTCAGAAAAATCATAAACCTTGAAAATGTGGGGTCCAATACCTATTAAAATTAAATACTAAAATATGCAAAATGATTTTCTAGGGCAAATTATGCATGCAAATGCAAATATTTTGGGGCACAACGTCAAGCCACAATGAACTCTACAATATGTGATTTTTCGAAGATTTTCAGAGCGATGGTTAATCAACTATAAATTTCAGAGCACAAGATGGGCAAAATTCATAATTTTCCACAAAACAATTAATTAATAAATTAACCACTGATCACAAAAATACCCATAGTATGTCAAAATGTAGAGAATTGATTAACAAGCATAATGCTAATTTTTTAATAAATAAAATGATGAAATATGGAGGTCCAAAACTGTGGGGGATTACAAGGGTATGTATGCAATATAAATAAATAAATAATGCAGAGAAGGGACTAAAATGTAGATACCTAAACCCTTGGGGGTTCTTCTGCAAAATTCCCAGAGGGGCACGTGCTCAGCACGTGCCCTCTGGTCGGCGGGGGGTGGGAGTACGGAAATGGAGATCTTCTAGGGGGGCTCCGCGTAACTTTCCCACGGTCACGTGCAGATCACGTGACTTGGGGGTGGTTCTGCAAGTGGGGAAATTCTTCAGGGGTTCTTTCTCAAAATACCAACGCGGTCACGTGACCAGCACGTGACCCATGGGGTGGAGATGTTCCCCCTGCCCACGTGCCTAGCACGTGAGGCGGGGGCCTCAGGGTTTGGCGCCCGGCCGCGCGGCGAGCGAAGTCGGTGGAGGATGCGGCTTCGGCGGAGAGACCCGGCGGGAAGGTGAAGGGGTCTTCGGAGCTACTCGACCGAGGCAGAGAGGAGCTCCTGGCGTCGTGTGACGAGAAGGTCGCCGGAGGGGTCCTGGTTGCATGAAGTTGCTGAAGAACATGATCGCGTTGGCGGAGAAGGACCGGCGGTGCTACAGAAGGACGGTGAAGTCGGTGGAAATGGTCGTGGTCGTAGGTGAAGTAGGTCGGGAGCAGAAGTAGCGTAGGCGGAGACTGGGCGAAGAAGAAGGTCATGGCGGTCGTCGTTGTCGACGATGGAGTTGAACAGCGATGTCGTTGGCGTCGGCGGAGGAGATGACGTTGTCGGAGGAGATTACGTTGGTGAAGATAACCCGGTGGCTCATGGCTCACGGCCAGAGCTGGAGCGTGTACAACAAAGTGGTGGCCGTGGGGCTGCGACGGCCACGGGGGGTAGCCGGATCTCGTCGAGGAGGGAAGACCCGGGCGCTGTCACCGCCGCGGATCCTTGAAGCACGGTATGGAGGCCTGGAGCTCAAATAGGGAGAGGGAAGGGCAGCTGGTAGGCGAGATGAGCGGGGGGCGGGCTGCGGAGGAGACGAGGTCAAGGAGGGCGACGGTCGTTGCGAAGATATCAGGGGCGGCCGTTTGGGGCAGATCAGAGAAGATGGTCAAGGGCCGTCCGATCGGCCGAGATCGGACGGCCCCAGATGAGACACGTGGCGCGAAAAGGGCAAAGGGCAAGGCACGTCGCACGTTCCTGGGGGCACGTGCGTCGCACGGTGCGTGGGTTTTAATTATTTTATTTTTTTTATAAAAACGAGTTAAATAAAGGCTAAAAAATGCTGACACGTGGCGGCCTCTGGGCCGCCACGTGTCAGCACCAAAAAAACGAGAATAAAAGATTTGTAAAATCAAAAAAGAAATAGTAAACGACCTCGGATCGAAAAAGTTTCCTCATAAAAAATGCTCGTTTCGACGAGATCTGCAACTTTCATGAAGACATCAAAGCCTAAATCGGTCAAATGTAAAAAGTGAATTTTTGGGGTATCCCATGTAAATAGAATACCTTGATTTTTGGGTTTTGTATTTTTTGTCATTTTTAAACAAGATAAAAATCTGGAAAAAATATAGAGAAATCAAAGATAAATAAAAGACATCTAAATCTATTTTTTTATTTTTATTAATTAAGAAAATATATTCATAAAATACAGGTCAAAAGTCGCGAAAATATACAATGTGCAAAAGAGGCCCAAAACCCAACTTTCACATACGAGCTCTGATTCACTTAAACCTGATCTTGTTTTGAAGGTAATTGAATGTACATTTGTTTAAAAGTGAGTAGAATCAAATCGGACACTGGTGGGAAGATATGGGGCTTTTAGTCCGAAAATCCTGAAACTAGGGTTTGGGTTTTTGGTCCACTTAACAAGGTTAGTGATTTTTTTGTATTTTTCATTTATTCCTTATTAGTGATATGTGCACAGTGGAGGTGGTTTTGGGTCATGCGGTGTTAGCATGAAGGAGTTAAAAATAAGGGAAGTTAGGCTATTTACAGTCATTTTTTGGCTTGGATTTTTGGCTTCTTATTTTGTGCAGAAATTAATGCTAAAATGCAATTCTTATGAAATCATGCATGAATGCTAATTATACAGAATAAATGCAGAAATGCTGTTGATTTTGAGGGATCTGAGCTTAATTAATGAGATTTAGAATGATGAATCCGAGATTTATCATCCCGCTATACTTAAACCATGCTCGTCCCTGAGCATCAAAAAGAAATGCCATGAGGTGAAATGAGATTGGGTTCTATACCAAGACCATGAGCTGAAGGTGAAAATGAAACTAAACTCGACCTTTGGTTTAATAGTGTGTTGGAACTTCTGTGAGACTTAGAATTTTAAAATCAACAGCCCTCAAGTTCTACACATCATTGTCACAGTTTCGGTTCAGAAGTCATCTTAGATCGATCCTCTTCCCAAATTATACCCTATGAACATTGAATAACTGACTCATGTGTGTGTGAAAGGTTTTAGCTCTTCCCATTCAGAATGCCGGACTACCATGCTCCTCTCCTCTCCAGTAACTCATCCTCGGGGAGTCAGGTATTTCCTTCTAAGGACTGTCGCGATGTGTTCACAATCGAATTGGGGGAGAAGATAGAAGAAGAGAAAAGAACTGGAGGGTGGCCAGTGTAGTCACCTCTTCTTGTGAAGATGGCCAGTGTAGCCGAGTCCCCACCAAGATCTGCAGGTTTCTTGAAGCTTGGACCTTTTTGGTCAGATTTTTATTTGGTAGTTGCTTCTTTGTATTTGGAATTTGTTGGTGGTTTTGCTTGGATCTTATTGTGCCCCTACGGATTATAGAATCTTTTTGTTCCGTACATTTTTTGGGGTCTTAGAAAAAATTTATGCCCAGCCGTCCATCCCTTTTCCGAAGCTTTATTTCAACCCGTACTTCGGTCTTTAGATTTCCACGCTACCAGAAAAGAGACTCACACAGTCTTCCAACATCCCGTCTGAGTTGAGCTAAGTGCATAGTGCGAGAGTACAGATTAATTCCTATTCCAAAGTTGTACCAGAATGAAGAGACCAGGTTAGACACTAAGAGTCAAACGCTGCACATTGTCATGTGGAACTTAAAGAATTAAGTCAACAGACCTGAAGTCTTAAAATCCTATTTCTCGGTGAAGTTCCTCTGAAAATTAGGTGGATTAAGGTCAAGTCCAGACCACTCTCGGTTTCAGCTCATAACTCGGTTCATAACCCAATGACTTTTCACAGATGCAAATGCGTGTGAGGTTGGATGAAGTGCAGGTGTGTGAAATGCAGACACATTTTTTTATGCAAAGGGATTTTTTTGGTGTTTGTTGTTTTTTTATGCAAATAAGAAGCCATTTTTTTTTCAAAAATTTTGGGCACGGTTAGTGACAAAACTCTTTTTTGTTGTTGTTTGTTTTTGTTTGTTTGTTTTAAGTTAGTTACCCTCCCCGTAAATACATATAGACTTATGTGAAAGTACGAGATATGGGTAAAATATATACAAAGTATATATACGACCCCCCTATACTTAGCGAGTGTTGTGTCCTCAGAGCACAAGAAGCGGAAGGAAGACATAGCTCGGGCTAAGCGTAAGAGAGGGAAAAAATGAAAAGAAAAGCGGTCGGGATATGAGGAGAGTATATACAGGTGGATGTCAGTTCCCCCTATACTTAGGCTCTGGATAGCCTAAGTATGGAAGAATGGTGGAAATGGAGCGATCGGGAGTTAGGAGAAGAATGATATATACAGATGGCATCGGTCCCCCCTATATTTAGGCCTTGGCCTAAGTAGAGGAAGAAGCTGTACAAGGAGATCGATGTGGTCGGGAGGGAGGGTGGTAGCCGATGATTAAGGCGGTTTCCGGCTGATCTTCTTGTGAGCCTGTGGTGGGAGATCGTAATGATGAGTCGGAGATGAAGAGGCATATGATTCCCAACTATGATCAGTGTCATCCTCCAAAAAATCATGATGGATAATAGATGAAGTGTTTGAGTCAGATGAAAGATATCCATCATCAGAGTTATCCTCAGAGGATTAGTATTTGAAAGTGGACATACTCCAAGTATTCTGGTCTTTATGATTCTTCAGTTGTTTCTTCAGAATTCGTTCCTTCATGGGGTCAATCATTTTGTCCTCAGATGAATACTCAGAAGCATCGGTCTCAGTCAGCTCATACGAAATATTCCAGTGTACTTGAAGAGGGCAGGAGCATCAGCTTTGGATGAGTAGTAATTCGGAACGGGAGTTGTCCAACGAGAATTGAATTTTGGATCCTTGCGAAGATATGGCTTTAGGGCTGCCGAACATACTTCACTCATGTAGACTACCTTTTCCGGACCTGATGAGGGATCATAAGCTGATTCCTCTTCCGAAAGGTCAAAGGTCACTCTCTTTTTATTTAGTCGTGAAGGTGTCGGTTCACTTGAGTATCCAGATGAATAGCCATTGGAATACTCCTTGGTCGGTGCTTGGTCTGCGTGCTTGTTCTTAGTCTCCCGAATATTTGAGCATTCTCGATTTGGGATGATTTGTTCAATATATTCAGAGAATGTTGCTACAGGGTGTGACCTACATATGTCTCAGGATCATAGACGAAGGATTTGTCTATTTTGAGATCCGCAGGAATTGAAATACTGGGTAGAGTCTCTAAACCATTAGTCTTATCAACAACCGCTATCTCAGGGTGTAGCATCAGGGTAGGACTCTTCTACCGTTTCATGGTTACGGCTGTCGTGGACTTCATGGGTTGTCTCAGAAAATCGTGGTTCTTCAAAAATAGGGTCAGATCTAAGTGCTTCCAATGCTGTGAAATTGATTTCCCGAGTCTCATAATCAATAATTGCCTTGGCCAATGCCAAGAAATGGTTTTCCGAGAATGAATGGAGACTGGGTGAATTCTCCTTGATGCTCAATATCAATGATCGTGAATTCTACTTTGAGCGGAGCACCTTGGAATTTCATGATGGCAGAAATGATTCCTCTCGGCCGCTTTATAGATCGGTCCGCCAATTGAACAATTTCTCGTATCTTCCGAATCAGTCCGAGTTTGAGTTCATGGAGTACAGAGGTCGTAGGATATGTCTGAATCGATGAATCATCATCAATCTGAGAATGAGTGAAAATCGTATCTTTGATTTCACAGTCAAATCTGGGCATCCGCTTCACTACGCGGCTCTTGGTTTTTATCCTCAACACCTAGGAGGAGGCCATTGACAAGATATGTCTTTCGGTCTTTGTTCTAATCCTGCCCGACTTTTTCTTAGTTAATTTATCCATTAAAAATCTTTTAAGGTTGGGGAAGTGTTCAATGGCATGTAGAAAGGGAAGTTCAAAATCAATTTCTTTTCTAGTGCTTCACGTAAAGCAGGATCCAAATTCTTCAAATCTTCTTCAGTTTCAATTTTTATGAAATTTTCTGGATTTTCAATTTTTTGTGGTTTTCAAATATTTCCATTTTTTGGTATTTTCTGTGTGGTGTGGGGGTGTGGTGTGTTCTTCAGATGAGCAGAGGTTCTTGTGATCAGAGTGATGGTCAGCGGCATAGTCATTTTCAGAATCGTCCCTAGGTCCCTGAATATCCTTAGAATTTTCAATCTCAGATCCAGTCATTTCCTCATTCATTTTACTGTCCGAGCCACCATAGAGTGCGATTAATCAGTCGGTGAATTTTTGAAATCTATCCTCTATTGAATTGAATCTCTTATTTATCCTCAAAATATCATCCTCAAAATTCGGTTCATGATCAATCATGGGATCAGTTGGTATGTGTTCGATAATTTCATCTTCCATTTCTCGTTTGTTCGGAGAGGAGAGTTTCTTGGGATATCCGACATATGATCATTATTTTTTGAAAATTTCTCCTAAAAATAATGGAAGGAGGCTTCTCATATGGTCCAGACATGTGTATTTGATCTGAGTGGAGTTCAATTCTTTGATCATGCTTGGTCATATTTTGAGATTGTGGAGTCAACATACAGGGTTTATGTGTTTCTAGGAGGTCAGTCCAGTCCTCTGTATGAGTTTCATGTCTGATGAGGGGTCTATCATGGTCAATCCAATGCCGGTGATCATTCAGAGCATGTCTTTCCATCTGGGTTGGGTTTCTTTGCCTGTCATGAAGACTCAAAGGGATTTTGATTTTGAAATGTTTCATGGCGAGAAACTAAGAATAAGGTGGTTCAGTCCAAGATGGTAGATGGTCATGTGTGGTTGGATGATTCGAATAGAAATTCAATGAGGAGGTTGAATTCATCCGCGGGTGAAAGTCTTCCACGAATGTTGGAGGATTAATGAAAGAAGAGGATTTGGTTGATTTGGGCCTAACCGAGACAAATTCATTTTCATAGTATAGCTCTGATGGGTGTTCGATCATTTTTGAAAGGAATGGGGGGTTGGATCTGCGAGAGTTTTTGGACAAAAGTTCCATTATCAAGAAAAGAGGAGAGATGATTGCACGTGAATAGTCAAGAGAAATCAAATGTACGGCTATTGATCTTGAAATCGGTTCACGCACATCAATGCAAACACAATTCAAACCCTGGGTTCACCAACTCACACAATGAAGCCGTAAGAGTTCGGTTATTATCTTTTCAATTTTAATTGGTGATAAATCAATCTTGGCAAAATTTAGCGAGCTGAGATTTCGGATTTGGGCTCTAGCCTTAAGTGTCGTCTCTCGTTTACTCAGAAAAATAGAAACATCCAAGGTCGGGGTTGCTCTCCCGGCAGAAATTCTTGATTTTATGGGTTATTTTGAAAGTCAGCTAAAATTAGCAGTCCCAATTTTAATTAGGCGATCACTGAAGAATTTAAGTGAGCAGAAATACACGTCTACCATCATCCAGTCCCAATTTCCTTTAGAATTATGTGATAAAACAAGAGGGAGAAATTGGGAAATTCGGGAAAAGCCGATGCACGGGAAAACTGATGATGAATGCTCAGTTAGAAGACTTACAGTGAATCCTCGCAATCTTCATGTGGGATGCTACACAGAATTTGAAAATTATTCTATATGAAATGCAAGCCGATGAAAAAATCGCACCTAAGCAGAAAGTTCTATTAGCGGGGAAGAATTGAGTTAAATTTGGCTAGTTGAACGATCTGTGTGCATCTCAATTAATGTGAAGTGTGGCTTAAGATCCTACAAGCACAAAAAATAAAAAATGCTCTGAGAGCCGTATGCGCAGGTCTATCCTAATCGCCACTCAAGTCGGGCCCCACCCCTCATCGGAGAGTGAAAACAGGCCACGACACACCACAAATAGAGTTCAGAGTCTTTTTACATACGCGAGAGTCCAAATGGACACCGCTATAAATGAGCAAAAATTAAAATTTGCAGAAATTTAAAACCTAGACTCTACGCTCTCTCACGACTCGACTCAATCTTAAATTAATTACGGTTTCTTCGGATGTCGGTGAAGATACGTCGATTTCTTGAAAACCCGCTCCATGTGCGCCGGGTACCTCGCAAGAAAAATAAGAGAGAGAATGTCAGAGAGTGACTAAAAAATAATAAAATAAGAAAAAAATGCTGGAAAAAAAATATGGGATTTACGATGAAAATTTCAGGGTCAGACTACGAATTCGGAAAATCGAAACGAAATTTTCAAAACAAAAATCTAAGTCGTTTGCCTCCTCGGCAGCGGCACCATCTGACATCGATAATGCAGGGGTGTTAAAAATGTGTTTATCTTCTGTGTGAAAATATAAATGGTGTCGTTCGTTGTTGGTAGGCATCGAAATGGTCAAGAAATAACCACAAATTTTTAATCAATTTTGAAAAGTGGTTTTTATGTTTATTTTACTTGGGCAAGTCCAAGGTCGGTCACATGGAGGCAAAGGAACAACCCTAGAATATGTCTACCATTTCGTGTTCGATTTTAGAGACGGTCTTTTTTTTGAATTTTCAATGCAATAAAGGGATGCACAAAATGCCAATTTCGGTCGATTTTTAGGGACTAAAATGTAAACTTCAATCAAACGATGTCTGAAAAAATACGAAACTTGGCCGAGATGATAATTATGATAAAATAAATGTAATGTAATTTTTTTGGAATTTTTGGATGTAATATGATTTTTTTATGAATTTTTAAATGCAAACAGAATGATTTTCAATATTTAATTGTAATAAATATTAAACCTACTTATTTTCAAGAAATAAAATTATGTATAATCTATCACTAGGTGATGGATCTCAAAAAAATCATAAACCTTGTAAATGTGGGGTTTAATACCTATTAAAAATCAAATACTAAAATATGCAAAATGATTTTATAGGGAAAATTATGCATGCAAATCAAATATTTTTGGGCACAATGTCAAGCACAATGAACTCTACAATATGTGATTTTTCGGAGATTTTTAGAGAAATGGTTAATCAACTATAAATTTCAAAGCACAAGATGGGCAAAATTCATAATTTTCCACAAAACAATTAATTAATAAATAACCGCTGATCACAAAAATACCGACAGTATGTCAAAATGTAGAGAATTGATTAATAAACATCATGCTAATTTTTAATAAATAAAATGATGAAATATGGAGGTCCAAAACTGTGGGGGATTACAGGGGTATGTATGCAATATAAATAAATAAATAATGCAGAGAAGGGACTAAAATGTAGATACCTGAACCCTTGGGGGTTCTTCTGCAAAATTCCCAGAGGGGCACGTCGAAGGGGGGTGGAGTGCGAAATGGAGATCTTTGGGGGACTCCGCGTAACTTTCCCACGGTCACGTGCAGATCACATGACTTGGGGGGTGGTTCTGCAAGTGGAGGAATTCTTCAGGGGTTCTTTCGCAAAATATTCACGCAGTCACATGACCAGCACGTGACCCGTGGGGTGGAGACGTTCCCCCTGCCCACGTTCCTTGCACGTGAGGTGGGGGGCCTCGGGGTTGGCGCCCAATCGCGCGACGAGCGAAGTCGGTGGAGGATGCGGCTTCAGGCGGAGGAGACCCGGCGGGAAGGCGAAGGGGTCTTCGGAGCTACTTGACCGAGGCGGAGAGGAGCTCCTGGCGTCGTGTGACGAGAAGGTCGTCGGAGGGGTCCTGGTTGCGTGAAGTTGCTGAAGAAGATGATCACGTTGGCGGGAGAAGGACCGAAGTGCTGCGGAAGGACGACGAAGACGGTTGAAATGGTCGTGGTCGTCGGTGAAGTAGGTCGGAGCAGAAGTAGCGCAGGCGGAGACTGGGCGAAGAAGAAGGTCGTGGAGGTCGTCGTTGTCGGCGATGGAGTTGAACGGCGATGTCGTTGGCATCGGCAGAGGAGATGACGTTGTCGGAGGAGATTACGCTAGTGAAGATAACCCGGTGGCTCAATGGCTCACGGCCAGAGATGGAGCAGTACGGCCAAGTGGTGGCTGTGGGGCTGCGACGGCCACGAGGGGTAGCCGGATCTCGTCGAGGAGGAGAGACCCAGGCGTTGTCACCGCCGCGGATCCTTGAAGCACGGTATCGGCGGATGGCTGGTCAGGTCGGAGGCCTGGAGCTTAAATAGGGAGAGGGAAGGGCAGCCGGTAGGCGAGATGAGCGGGGGCGGTTGGCGGAGGTGACGAGGTCAAGGAGGGTGGCGGCCGTTGCGAAGATATCGGGGGGCGGCCGTTTGGGGCAGATCGGAGAAGATGGTCAAGGGACGTCCGACGGCCGAGATCGGACGGCCCCAGATGAGACACATGGCGCGAAAAGGGCAAAGGGCAAGGCACGTGCGTCGCACGTGCCTGGGGGCACGTGCGTCGCACGTGCATGGGTTTTATTTATTTTTATTTTTATTTATAAAAACGAGTTAAATAAAGGCTAGAAAATGCTGACACGTGGCGGCCTCTGGGGCTGCCACATGTCAACACCAGAAAAGATGAGAATAAAAGATAGTAAAATCTAAAAGAAATAGTAAACGACCTCGGATCGAAAAAGTTCCTTCACAAAAAATGCTCGTCTCGATGAATCTGCAACTTTCATGAAGACATCAAAGCCTAAATCGGTCAAATGTAAAAAGTAAATTTTTGGGGTATCCCATGTACATAGAATACCTTGGTTTTTGGGTTATGTATTTTTTTGTCATTTTTAAACAAGATAAAAATCTGGAAAAAATATAGAGAAATCAAAGATAAATCAAAGACATCTAAATCTAATTTTTTATTTTTATTAATTAAGAAAATATATTCATAAAATATAGGTCAAAAGCCGCGAAAATATACAATGTGCAAAAGAGGCCCAAAACCCAACTTTCACATACGAGCTCCGATTCACTTGAACTTGGTCTTGTTTTGAAGGTAATTGAATGTACATTAGTTCAAAAGTGAGTAGGATCAAATCGGACACTGGATGGGGAAGATATGGGGCTTTTAGTCCGAAAATCCTGAAACTAGGGTTTGGGTTTTTGGTCCACTTAACAGGGTTAGTGATTTTTTTATTTTTCATTTATTCTTGTTAGTGATATGTACACAGTGGAGGTGGTTTTGGGTCATGCGGTGTTAGCATGAAGGAGTTAAAAATAAGGGAAGTTAGACTATTTACAGGTCATTTTTGGCTTGGATTTTTGGCTTCTTATTTTGTGCAGAAATTAATGCTAAAATGCAATTCTTATGAAATCATGCATGAATGCTAATTATAAAGAATAAATGCAGAAATGATGTTGATTTTGAGGGATCTGAGCTTAATTAATGAGATTTAGAATGATGAATCCGAGATTCATCACTCCGCTCGCCACTCCCCTTTCTCCATAACCTCCCCCGCTCTGACCCATCTCCTCCTCCACTTCACACGAGAGGGAGCCCAGGTCCACCACCTCCCGTCGCCTCCACGGTCTCCACTCGCCTCACATCACTCATGCACATCACATACTTTGCTTCAGCTATTCACACCTAACGTTTGCAGGTCCAAGTCCCGTCATTGGTTGGAGAAACGCTAAAGGCACCCTGCAGCTCCGCCTCCTACGAGGCTTCATCGCCAGCAACTTCCAGCCACTTCTGCATCATCACTTTTGATCAATCTTCATCGTGTGGCCTCCAGGAATCTCTGTGGAGGTTCATCGATATCTATGAAGTGCACTAGAGAAGAGGAGAGCCTGTCAGAGCACAACCTCTTCCGGTGGGCCACGACGGAGGAAGAAGAGTAGATACCATTCGATCATCTGGATCGGACGGACCAGATGATAATGCATGGCAAACTGAAACTCACGCCGAACCATAAGGTTCGGTTCCTCCGAGTCTTACATCAAACGACCGCTTCACGCCATGTGGCTAGGATCGAGCCTCATGCCGCTCCTAAAGGCTCGGGCAGACCGAGCCAATGGCCAAGCCACCATTAGAGGCTACGTCGGCCCCGAAGCTGCGATGACTCCCGAGCTCGGCACGTGAGGGCCTAGGAAATTTCCAGAGAAGGCCCTGGAAGTTTTGATAATTGCACTTTGGTTCATAGGCGCATGCCTCACGTACGCGCCTGGGTATTTTTCATGGAATCCCTCACATATTTCAGGAATTATAGATCTGCCCCCATACATAATGGCGAAATTTCAGTGGGGCCCAGTCAGTTTTGCTTAATTGCAAATAAGTCCCTCTCAGGACCTATTTATAATTCTTCATTATTTTATTCCTCGTATTTTTATTACAATTACGCCCCTACATTGTTTTCTTCATAATTTGAGCATCATAGGTCTAAATTGCACGATTTTAGTGTCGTTTTGATCATTGTTTCTTCGCCTATCTTATGGCATGTTTAATTTTTTCATCTGATACTATTTTAAATATGATGAATATTGTTAGATGATGTCTCTTGCTCAAATGCCTTGTCATAAATAGATGTTTGTTCATAATGTTATGCTCAAAATGACTCTGATTTCAAGCCTTAATCCATGCTCATAACTTGCAGGGCATATTTGTAGGGATCAATTTGCATACTTATATCATGCATTTAACTTTGCATTATTTTCATGCATCAACTTGCATCTGCATTAAAAAAATCAACTAAAAAATGCATGCATCATCTAATTGCACTGTATTCTGTATGGAGACCTATAATTGAAGATTTATTCACACATGTTCTTAATTGACCAAAATTCGATGGATAGATAGAGTAGCTCGTGTCCTTGTGTTCAACCTTGATAGAATTGTCAAGTATAAATTTTCCACAATATTCAAAAGTTTGTGATTTTTGCTGAATCATTTTTCACCTCTATACAACATTTATCGATTATTAAAGAGGCGAATTTCACGCTCATCAAATGGCGTCGTTGCTGGGGACACAGCTCTCCCTTATGTAATTGTTGGATTTTGATATATTTTTGTGTTGAATATTTTCAAAATTCACAGATCTTCTTTTCATGTAGTATTTTTGCATCATTTATGTTGAATAATTTCCTTTCCATTTTTCTAACATTTCTCTTTTGTGGCACGGCTCGTGAAGATCGAGGATGTCTTATCTCCATGGAGGCGAGGAGTTGGGAGCTCCCGCTGAAGAGGTCGTAAAAGATTTGACGGAGAAATAAAGGAACCTTTATCAGCTCTGCTTGCATTTGCATATTGTAAAAAAATGTTGCATGTGCATTTTTAACAATCCTCATTAGAGGGCTCGCAAGTTGGAAAGAGAGAGAGAGAGAAGAAAACGAAAAAAGAGTAGATCACTAGATGATCTATCCCCCCCCCCCCCCCACACACACTTCCCCCCCTCTTCTTCCTATGTAAAAACACACCCCTCAGATCACCCTATTTCAGATCCTTTACTAAGGCTAATCTTAGCCTAAGTATAGGGGGACCCGACTCATTCTCCCTCCCTCTCTGAGTCTCCTTGTACTCAGGTCAATTTTTGACCTAAGTATAGTGGGACCCTTCCATTCAGTTCCACTATATCACCCTATATTTAACCGAGCCAGGGCTTCCTATCACTTGTGCTATGAGGTCATAGCAAATGTTAAGTATAGGGGGGCATACCATATATTACTGTATATTTACTTTAGCCTTAGCTCGTATATTTTAAAACCTTTTTGAAAAATCTTTTTCGGCTTGCTTTTAGTAACCTGTGAATTGAGTTTTGTAGCTTTTTGTAACCCGTGAATTGAGTTTTGTAAATATCATGTAAAAATATTTTCTTAAAAATTAAGGAATAACTTGTTGTAAATAACCCTTTTCAAAAATAAAACTCCATAAAAATTTGAAAAATTAAAAAACTTTCTTTGAATGAGACTTTGAATACTAGGCTTAGTAGCTACTTTCAGCGAGGGAACTTCGGTCTCCCTTAGCAGAGTGGGTGGTTTAGAGGACATTGCACATGGCTCCGTCCTTAAGGAACACGGGTCCGTCTAACGACCCGTACTTACAGTCATATCGGCTGAGAGTAGATACCTCTATTCATATGAGTCTAGGCCAATCATTGTCTCTCAATAGAATAAAAAAATAAACTAAAAAATGATGAAAATTAAAATCCATAAAAATTTGCAAAAATAAAAATCACAAAAAGATCACTAAACTTGGACTTGGTTTATTCCTGACACATTCACCTCACTTCACTCATGGCTTGAGGATTTTGAGGACACAAGAATTCTGTGATCTTGAGAGTCTGAGTTAACATACCTTAGTCATTAGAGTTTTAAACTTAATTATCCATACTTCTCCTAGTTTGAATTATTTGAGCGCTATATTACACTCTTCATCTCTACCCTCTAAAGAATATGATCAGCACTTCACTTTCACAACTACAAGATTGATGACATGAGTTGAGTTATCCCTTGAGGAACTAGGACTAAAGATTTAAGTCTGGACCCGATCTAATGATATTTGAGGATGGGATAAAGTTAATGAAGGAAATTCAAGAAACCTGTGTATTAGCAAAACCTAAGCTAGTATGTGCACAAGTTCATATGCTATCTCTTTGATATTTACCTATGTCTCAGGGTGTGATGAAACTTAATTTTAATTGTTGATCAGTGTGCGCCAACTTTTGGTAAAAGCAGTGGAGCTAGCCAAAATAAAAAGAAAAGAAAGAAATGTCAAAGAAAAGCTCTATCCTCCAAAGTCAAATTATAAATGAGCTTCCACCAATGGCGAGCGCTCCCAACCATTTTCAAAGTGTCCACTTGGATCAAGCGCTAATTAGGACCAAGGAGTCAGGCTAGCACCAAAAAACGGCTCTGCATTGTAAGCGATACATGTTTGGGTGTCGAAGGTATCTTAGGTACTCCAAAGAGACACACCCCGGTGTACTCCCAGAAAAACAAGTGCAGAGGAGTCCAAACTCTCTTGACGGACACATTGATCAACAAGCTAAAAATCTACTTGTGTTGAGTAGTAAGGCACTCGAGAGGCCCCTTGTTCCAATGTGAGGGAGAGAAAAATAAGATACAATCCTATACCCTCCATCATCTGGCCGCCCATATACATTTCAAGTCTGACAAACTAATGAGACGGTTGACTGAAGCAAGAATAGACTTATTCCCTAGTGTTGAGGATGAGGTCTAAAGGAGAGTCTCTTGGAATGGAACTTCGAGTGATGCCTCGACTCGACTCTCATGAATGCAGTACACTAAATTTCATATCCCTATATTATATGTACAAAAAGAGAGTCTGGAAATAAGAGAGGTTGGATTCCTTCCTACTAGACCATGGTTAAGCCCAGAATTTTAGGATTACTTAAATTGAGGGTCCTCGAAAAAATTGAGCCTTGAAAATTCACATGCACAGTCTGGAATTAATCTGACTCCTTCATCTTTAGATGCTTGAGGACGAGCATGGTTTAAGTATAGGGGTATGATGATTCTCGTATTCTTCATGCTAAAAGTCAATTATTAAACTCCTTACTTAAATAAACCAATAAAAATCACTAATAAATCCTCTTTATTGACTTGTATTATATTGAGATTGACCTGTAATTATTGTATTTATTTAATTTGTAATTATTTTATTATTAAAAACTCATAAAAACTAGTTTGATTAATTGTCTATAATTTCCTAACCCTTAAAAGAACTAAAAAATACAAAAACAACTCAAAACCAAAAACGGGTATTTTTAACCCCTTAAAATACCCCCAAAAATACTTTTTTTGTACAAATGACCTCTTTTGGCTTTTTGTCCAACATGAAAGTTATAGATCTCATCGAGATCTACAACTTTCATATTTTGACTTTTTCCTAATTTTGCTTTTAACTACATCTTTTATATTTTTCTTTATTTCGTATTTACGAATTATCTGATTGGGCTATGTGGCGACCTCTGGGTCGTCCACGTGGCCCGTTCTTTCACAGCTACGCGCCTCATTTTTTCCACCGTCTGATCTCTTTCTGAGTACCACCATCCTAGCCACTCATCGCCCGTCCCATTCCAGCCGTCTGATCTGAGCTCTGATCAGATCTAAGCTGCCCCCTAGTGCCTTGCTCCCAGCCACCCGATCTCCCATTATCCTACGGCCTATATCACTCCACGTCACCCCTTCTCCCCAGGCCGTTGGATCTCTCCCATCTCTCCATCATAACCGCTCACTAGAGCCTATCCCTCAAACGTTCGATCATATCTTTGATCAAATTGCAACCCTCTAATCGTGCCAACACTGGGCCATTGGATCACGAAATCCAACAACCACAACTTCGTCCCCTACCTTCGTACACCCCCCCCCCGCATGTTACACCTCGCACGCGCACCACCCCCTTCCTATTATATCTACCATCTCCGATCACCACCCCCTCTCGTAATGCCTCCTCCACGTAGCCCTATCCTCCGCCGTCCCCGTGCCATCTTCACTGCTTCCGCCTTCACTCCTCCATCAATTCGATAACCAGACAAAACTTCCACCACCACCACATAACTCCAAGCGACCCCTCCTATAAATCTGGCTCCTCCGCCTGCCTTCAACTTCATCCACCATCTACAAGGGTTGTAGCCCAGCTCCCTCTGCCCTCAGGTGACAGCGGATGGCGGTGTCGAGGCGACGACAACCCAGTTCCTCCGGTGTGATACATGGCTCATTCGCCATGTTAGCTTCGCCATCTCCATGGTAACTGAGCTACGTTCCCTAGGCTGAGCACGCCATGTGGACAACCCGAGCTTTGAATGAAGCTCAACCCAAGCCTCCTCCTCCGCCAATCGTCGTGCAACGACATGCCTCCTCCTCCATATTTTTGCTACTTTTTCTCTTACTTTTCTCGTTGTACTCCACCACTTTCACCGTCCACTGACCATCCAAATACCTCTGCCCACTCACCCTCATCCATGCCAATGCCTCCGCTTGCCACTCCCCTTTCTCCATAACCTCCCCCACTCCGACCCATCTCCTCCTCCACTTCACCGGAGAGGGAGCCCAGGTCCACCGCCTCCCGTCGCCTCCACGGCCTCCACTCACCTCACATCACTCACACACATCACATACTTTGCTTCGGCTAGTCACACCTAATGTTTGCAGGTCCAGGTCCCAACATTGGTCGGAGAAATGTCGGAGGCACCATCTACAGCTCCGCCTCCGGCGAGGCTTCATCGCCAGCAGCTTCCAGCCACTTTTGCATCATCGCCTTCGATCAATCTTCATCGTGTGGCCTTCAGGAAGCTCTCTGAGCTTCATCATTAGCTATGAAGTGCGGTGGGGAAGAGGAGAGCCCATCGGAGCACAACCTCTTCCGGTGGGCCACGACGGAGGAAGAAGTGCAGATACCGTCTGATCATCTGGATCGGGTGGACCAGATGATGACGCGTGGCAAACCGAACCTCACGTCGGACCAGAAGGTTCGGTTCCTCCGAGCCTTCATCGAGCGAGCGCCCCCCCTCCCCCCGCACACACACTTGCAACCCCCCCCCCCTTCTTCCTTTGTAAAAACACACCCTCCTTCTCCATTGTATCTTAGTGTAAATGCTTCTCCCAACACAGACCCCCCTATTTCAGATCCTTTACTAAGGCTAATCTTAGCCTAAGTATAGGGGGACCTGACTCATTCTCCCTCCCTCTCTGAGTCTCCTTGTACTTAGGTCAATTTTTGACCTAAGTATAGGGGGGACCTTCCTTCTCAGTTCCGCTATATCACCTTATATTTAACCGAGCCTTGGCTTCCCTATCACTTGTGCTATGAGGTCATGGCAAGTGTTAAGTATAGGGGGATATATCGTATATTACTATATATTTACTTTAGCCATAGCTCATATATTTTTAAACCTCATTGAAAAATTCTTTTCGACTTGATTTTAGTAAACCTGTGAACTGAGTTTTGTAAAAATGCTGCAAAAATGTTTTCTTAAAAATTGAGGGATTAACTTTTTGTAAATAACCCTTTTAGAAAAAACTCCATAAAAATTTGAAAAATTAAAAACCTTTCTTTGAATGAGACTTTGACTAATGGGCTTAGTAGCTACTTTCAGTGAGGGAACTTCGGACTCCCTTAGCAGAGTGGGTGGTTTAGAGGACATTGTATATGGCTTCGTCCTTAAGGAACACGGGTTCGTCTAATGGCCCATACTTACACCCATACTAGCTGAGATTAGATACTTCTATTCATATGAGTCTGGTCCAGTCATTGTCTCTCAATAGAATAAAAAATAACTAAAAATGATGAAAACTAAAATTCATAAAAATGCAAAAAAAACACAAAAAGATCATAAACTAGGAGTTGGCGTATTCCTGACACATTCATCTCACTTCACTCAAGGCTTGAGGATTTTGAGGACACAAGATTTCTGTGATCTTGAGAGTCTGAGTTAACATACCTTAGTCATTAGAGTTTTAAACTTAATTATCCACACTTCCCCTAGTTTGGAATATTTGGGCGCTATATTACACTCTAAAGAATATGATCAGCAATTCACTTTCACAACTGCAAGATTAATGAGATGAGTTGAGTTATCACTTGAGGAACTAGGACTAAAGATTTAAGTCTGGACCCGATCTAATGATATTTGAGGATGGGATAAAGTTAATGAAAGCTTCAAGAAACCTGAGTGTTAGAAAAACCTTAGCTAGTATGTGAACAAGTTCATATGATATCTCTTTGATATTTACCTATGTGGCAGGGTGTGATGAAACTTAATTTTAATTGTTGATCAGTATGCGCCAACTTTTGGTAAAAGCAATGGAGCTAACCAACAAATGAAAAGAAAAGCAAGAAATATCAAAGAAAAGCTATATCCTCCAAAGTCAAATTATAAATGAGCTTCCACCAATGGCGAGTGCTCCCAACCATTTCCAAAGTGTCCATTTGGATCAAGCGCTAATTAGGACCAAGGAGTCAGGCTAGCACCACAAAAGGGCTCTACATCGTAAGTGATACAAGTCTCGGTGTCGAAGGTATCTTAGATACCCAAAAGAGACACACCTTTGTGTACTTCCAGAAAAACAAGTGTAGACGACTCCGAACTCTCTTGACGGACACATTGATCAACAAGCTAAAAATCTACTTGTGTTAAGTAATAAGGCACTCGAGAGGCCCCTTGTTCCAATGTGAGGGAGAGAAAAATAAGACACAATCCTATACCCTCCATCATATGGCCGCCCATCTACATTTCAAGACTGACAAACTAATGAGACGGTTGATTGAAGCAAGAATAGACTTATTCCATAGTGTTGAGGATGAGGTCTAGAGGAGAGTCTCCTGGACTGGAACTTTGAGTGATGCCTCGACTCAACTCTCATGAATGCAGTACACTAAATTTCATATCCCTATATTATATGTACAAAAAGGGAGTATGATATTAGAGAAGTTGGATTCCTTCTGACTAGAGTATGGTTAAGCCCAGAATTTTAGGATTACTTAAATTAAGGGTCTTCGAAAAAATTGAGCCTTGAAAATTCACATGTACTGTCAGGAATTAATACGACTCCTTCATTCTTTAGATGCTCGAGGACGAGCATGGTTTAAGTATAGGGATATGATGAATCTCGTATTCATCATGCTAAAAGTCAATTATTAAACTCCTTACTTAAATAAACCGATAAAAATCACTAATAAATCCTCTTTATTAACTTGTATTATATTGTGTATAATTGACTTGTAATTATTGTATTTATTTAATTTGTAATTATTTTATTGTTAAAAATCCATAAAAATTAGGTTGTTAATTGTCTATAATTTCCTAACCCTTAAAAGAACTAAAAAATACAAAAACAACTCAAAACCAAAAAGATTTTATTTTTAACCCCTTAAAATACACCCAAAAATACTTTTTTATACAAATGATCTCTTTTGGCTTTTTGTCCAATATGAAACTTGTATACTTTCATGTTTTGACTTTTTCCAAACTTTGATTCTAACTAATTCTTTTATATTTTCCTTTATTTTCGTATTTATAAATTATTTGATTGGGTCACGTGGCGACCTCTAGGTCGTCCACGCAGTCCGTTCTTTCTCAGCTACCCGCCTCATCTTTCCCGTCCGATCTCTTTCTGAGGCCCTCCATCCTAGCCACTCATCGCTCGTACCATTCTACGTCTAATCTGAGCTCTCATCAGATCTGAGTCGCCCCCTAGTGCCTCGCTCCCGGCCACATGATCTCCCACCATCCTACGGCCTATATCGCTCCATGTCACCCCTTCTCCCTAGGCCGTTGGATCTCCCACATCTCTCTTGTTGGACATGCGAACCCATGGAGTGCCATTATGCAATAAAAATTATTGCGAATATCATTCCCAAATATGAAATGAAGAATACATAATTTGCATAATAGGTCCCTTAGTACAATTAGGGTTATGTACCATGGCCATCTTGATGATCATACTGTTGTTGATTTAAATATTGAATCATAGAGGTTGGTGCTTGGATGAACATCTAAAGAGTTAGATTGAGGACTCATCAAGCACCATCAAATGATTGTTAAGATATGATCTCTAGCCTGAGTAGGAGATGGCAATCCTTCCTCAGTTAGGCGGATATCTGACCGACCTCTTGATGCATGTCATCTGCATAGGAATAGAGATTCGGAGGTGTCAGATTAGTTAGGTCAAAGAGTTGACTAAACGAGATCGAGATAACCAAAGTCCTATATCGTATGCTGTCATGATATAGGCACGCATCCTCTGACCGGAGACAGATGCGTTACTATATATCTGAGTATGTACATTTGGCAGACCAATAGGTTGATGATCTAATCAAGGTCTATACACCGGCGTGCTAGTGTGCATGCAAGGGCATATGAGTAATACGATCTCTCAAAGTGATCATACAAGTCCATTACTGAACCGGAAGACATGAGCTCACTCATGAGATATTGGGAAGGATCACATTTCATGCACGGTCGTCTTGCTTTAGAAGCTTCACTGAATTTGTAGGTTTGATATATACTTTTAGAAAGTATATGATCAAGACCTAGGTATGATATATGCTTTTGGAAAGTATATGATCTATACCGACTCCCAATTATCGAATGAGAAACTTAATGATAAATCCCTGAAGTAGACAGTGTAAAATTGATCTTATACTTTGGGATTATTTTGAGTCTTCCAGTATGCAGGATGTACATGTATTGGGAATACCTGAGGGTGATGTGATCATAAACGATTGTATAACCATGACACTTCCATTCCTAGGGAGTGATGAAACGGATCTGGATTTTAGTGACTCCTCTCAGTTGAGAAGTAATCTGATCTTAGTCCAAATATTGGACATTGATCTGAATGCGATTCAGATTCAATGAGAAGATTATATTTGCGGTCTTGATTTAATCAAGCATCTATGGGAGGCTCGAGATCTGGATTTGAGATGTGATCTCAATATCCAAGTCACTATACGTGGAACAATAGAATCGTCATGTCCTTATCTCCAAGTATTCGCGGAGAAAGCGCATTATCCTTGAAAGAGTTCGTGGATAATTCTATTGTTGATATATGTATCCGAGCATTGAGAAAATGGATAATTAAATGTGATTTAATTATCATTAATAATATGAATTTGATTCATATTATAAGGAGAATTATCTTAGATAATTAGTGATTTGATTATCAAAGATGTGAATAATGTGAATGTGATTCATATTATTTGGGCACGTGAGAATGGAGATCCAAGATGATTAAATATCATTGATATGAATAATGTGGATAGCACTATTCATATTATTCATAATATATTATAAATGTGAGTTATAATGTATTAGAGAGAGCTAATTATAATTTATATTTGTTAATTAATTATTGATGTGTATTGGATACACATTGTGTAATTAATTGAAAATGTAAATTATATTTTGTTTTGAGTTGTGAATGTGATTCACAAATTTCCAATGGCAAGATTGCAATATTCTCAAAATTAATTGTGAACTATTTTTGAAGAATAAATCACAACAAAAGTTGTTGGATTAAATAAAGGAGATTTCCATGGAGATATGCAATCTCATGAAATCTCATGAGATTGCCCCACTTGTAATCAAGTGAACGGCCACCATAACCAATATGGAAATTGGTGGCCGTCCACCATGATACATGGGTAGGTAATCTCCATGTTGGTAATCTCCCTTATTTGATTGGTTTAAGTTTAGATTGATGTATATTTGATTTGTCAAATATATTTGATCTAAATTAAAGCATAAGTTTTTGGTTTTTACCAACAACAATCTTGACCATTGGATTAGACATAAATCAATCTCATCCATTGATTTTATGTGTCCCATGGATTGAGATCCATGGATCTCAAAACCCTATAAATAGAGAGGCATACCATGCTCTCTAGGAAATGCTTTTGAAGCACATCTCTCTCTCTCTCTCTTCTCTTCCCACACGTCTACTCTCTCTCTCCCTCTCATATGGCCGTCCACCATGGATGCCCTAGAGGGAGTCTCCATCGATGCAACGTCGTCGTTATGTTGCCCGATCGTTTGCTCGTGGATCTCTATCTCCTTCGGTGCACCTCGCTCGTGAAGAAGACGTCGGATCGCATGTGTCGAGATCAGGAGATCCGCCACTTGGATCATCAACATGGATTGCGAGAAGCACGTGATTCATCCCCGCGCTCGCAAGCGTCTCCTCCGTCGGATCGGACTTGAGACAGGATGTCTCTTCATTTAGAGACTCGATCATAACCATGCTTCAAGAGGTAATCCTATTACTTGTTTGTGGTTTAGACGAAACGATCCGAGAAGTGTTCTTGGATCATGTGGTTTCGTTGCATATTTTTTTAAATTTCCGCTGCATAGAACAACTAGTGGGACTAGTCGTTCTTTGTTGTATTCGATACGATGCTCACGCTTCCGTGATGCGCTTGAGGATTATCCCATATCCTTCAACTGGTATCAGAGCCTTAGGTCGAAGATTTTGGATACGATCCATAAAACAAAAAGCGACTTGGGTTTGTTAGGGTTGCGAAAGTTTTATCGCATTTCATTTTTGCATATCTGTTTAGTGATTATTTTCGGCCCTGTTTAAATTATTTAAATACGAAAATAAAACTTGGATTTTGTTCCCCATTAAATAAGAAAATCATCTCATCTAAGTTTACGTAATTTGGATTCCGTTTGCTCGAGATATGGTTGTTTTAATGAACATGTATTCACTATTGCGGTAACTTCGAATCTTAATATGATTAATAAGTTAATTACTATTTTGATCCACCTCGAAATGCGTAAAATATCACTTAGGTTCTTTCCTAAATCAAATTAGCAATCTTTGAAAATTGATTTTATCTAATTTGGATTTAAATTGATTGAGATATGTTAATTTTAGTAAGTAGGGGTCACTGCTGAAATTACAGTCCTAATCAAGAACCATGTGATTGTCAATTAATGCAATTAATTGTTAATTTCATGAAATAATTATGAAAATATTTTAGAAATATTGAATGATGATTATTTCCTTAATTGACATGGCCTCAACCAATAAATTGATTAGATTTGATCTAGATCATATTTGGAAACACAACCATTAAACTCTTTGCTTGAATAAGATTGGGAATTTGTCTAACAAATTTTCTTATAATAAAAAATGTTTTGATTATTACTATATGATATAATTTCGGTTGAAGAATCGATGATCATCTCAAGTACATATTGATCTATTTGGCATTATCCTTTCTTGAGGTAGATATGGTGTCTAGTCGGAGAGCATTGGGGTAGCGGGTTGCAACGTATGTGGTTCGTCCCACTCTCGTCGGTACTGGCCATGACAATGGGTAGGGACTCGATAATGCAGAAGAAATCAAGATGTATTTTTCTAATTATTAAAATTTGAATTAATACGTACTTTGAGATAATACCATATATATATATTCAAGTAAAACAATCAAGTTTGTTGATTGAATTGGATTGATAATTAATTTAATATGATTGAATCAATTATATCCAATTAAAACACTCTATTATGAATAGATGTGTATTTCCCTTGGAAGAATTAATTATGTGAATATGATTCATGATAATTAATTAAAATTTGAATATGAGGTGGAGGATCATATAAGTGACATCCATGGTTCCCATCAAGGCGAAGAGTTCCGTCGCCAGATATAATGTATGTAGGAGAGGCCTGTTCGAAGTGACAGCTCCTGCATACGATCCATTTGGATCGGGCTCGTCGCTTCTCGAAAGAGTAAGGACGTATGCGTAGTGACCCCAATATCGGGTCCTCATATTATTGGGGCAATATTGGATTACGCATAGCGAGTTGTATTCCTGTTGACGGTTGGTTCAATTAATGATGGGTCAACATCACCTTAGGGGTGGTGGGCCTGGGTGTTAAAGACCGAATTGGGAGATGCAAGTTGGACTTGCAAGGCGGAATGTGTTCCCGCTTCTTTTTATCATAGTTACAGATTCTCATATTATTGAGATGTAACAAAGATAAGGAAGGAGATCCCAGATCTTGCTTGATATATATTGGTAAGTATATCTCTTACATTGAAAGTGATTAAGGGAATGAACTTTATTGTTGACATAGCAAGACAACTTTGATATAAAAATTCCTAAATCAAAGTAAATTATATATTTATGTTTATGCAAATTTCTTATTTCAGATAATCCTTCTTTAATCCCACTCAATGTTATACTCAATAATAACCAGTAGAATATCATGGATTGGACCTACGATCCAGATATTGTACTTGCAATTGGACACATGATGTATGTGGTTGCAATGTGCAAGTTTCCTCATGACAATGAGGATGATAATTAAATAGACAATAGGAATAAAACCCTAGGGTTTGTATGTCTCTATAAGTCTTGATCTACCGTTGAAGTGACATGTCGATAATGATCGTAATTATCAGATAATCCTTATAAAATCTAAGAAGATATTCTAGCATACATATGTGCTCTCGACATATAATCATGAATGACATGGTTCTCTGCATTATGCAGAATGGTGGCTCTATAGGAGATGATGTATTCAAATTGTTTGAGTACCTACCTGAACCTAGGTTTTAAGAGTTTAAATGGATGTAAATATGATGAGTGTTATCATTCTACTATCTATACTCTAGTCATTCATGAAGCATCATAATATTCATATTGTATGAATTGAATGAAGCATGTATAAATGTTGAAATACTCATATATTGAAATTTTTGATTTTAACAAAAGAGATCCTTGGTCTTGAGCAATGGTTGTTTATAGATAAAGGGAGCACAGTGGAAGAATGGGTTGGACCCAAGTAAGAAGTAGAGTCAAAGAGTTGACTGTACTTCTGTGGCTTCCATATGGCATCCAAAGAGTTGGATGAATGCCAATACTGTAATAAGTTGATGTGTTGATAATATGACTATCAAATCTATCTAGAATCCTTAGAGAAGGAATGAGATAGTATATCAGAATAATCTACATATAATTATTAAAATTGACTTATTTGATAAGATAAAGCCTAATAATTATATCTCAATCTTCTAATTGCACTTGCAATTGGTTGCATCTGTATTAGAATATTAGAAATTTGATCTTAAAGTTTAATGGTCATCCATGTTGAAAGTGATGCAATTGTTGCAACAATTTCCATTGGATCAATAGACTTCATATTTCAGTGGGAGCCCTTAGTCTTAGAGAATGTCTCTGTGACCTACATATTAGAATATACTCATAGTTTATTTCTAAATGTTGGAAATAAACATGAATTCTGGAATAAACCTATCAATAGAGAGTTATGATGGATATATTTCAGATAGTAATCTAATATCTAGTGGACTCTGCTAAATTAGAAAATTAATGAATAGTTCATTAAGACTTCTAATATTGAAAATTAAACCTTTAAAGATCAATAGGAGGACAAAGATCATTTGACAATGATCTGGCATAATATTTTGGACATATGTCTGTTGATGAGATCAATGGACAAGTAAGAGATGAAACTCTAGAATGTCTAAAATTTCAAAACTTGCATACTTATGAATATTGTATTCAAAGTAAAATGTCCAATACACCCTTTTTTGGGAAAGGTGTAAGATGTCAAGGTATTCAAGATCTCATACATATTGATGTATGTGAATCATCTATATCAAAATAAACATTATGGATTTGCGATATCTATTAATGATTATTTGTGATATGAGATTTATTCTCTTCACTTAGAAAACTTTGAAATGTTCAAAGATTTCACAATTTTGATTTAGATATAAAGTTTGAAGGAAGATGAAATGAATTTGATCTAACCAAGGTAGCTTGTACCTATTAGATGAATTCAAGGAATACCTTATGGAGTTGTGAATATCATTCCTATCTCAATCCTCCTAATGAACCTTAACTCATTAGAGTTGTAGGGAGATACAATTGATCATGTGTGACATGATTTGATCAATGATTAATCTTAGCATAATTATCTCTTAGTTTCCAGGTATATATATGTCATAGAGACTACATTACATGTATCCTTAATAAGGTTCCATGTGATTAAGCTGGAATCTGACACTGGAGAGTGCTACTTCATTAGGAAAATAAAGGATGGTATTGAGAATTCTTAAAGGATCTCATCTCTGAGAATGTGATTCTTAGAGGATGACTCTCTTGAGAATCAGGATGAAAATGAAGTAAAGGAGCTCATTTAATCTTGAGAAGATAATGAGGCTTCTGAAATCGGAAACTAAATAGACAATTAAAGATGAAACATTAATACCTCTTCAAATAAGTTTGAGGATGGATTCCATGTGTCAGTTGAATCTGACAATGATCGGACTTCATGTGAGGAAACTCCTGAGGATCATGACATGGAAAGATAGATGTTAGCAATAAAAGTCTAATGTAGACTTCATATACAAGTGTTGTATATGGACCCTCGAGGATCCACCGATATTGGTAAGACCCATTAAGGTGTAAATGGATCTTCTAGAGAAAGAGGGAACATGATGAGAAGGTAGAGACCTTCAAAGCACGGTTCGTAGCCATGAGCTACACACCAAAGAGAAGACATCGCTTGCAGTGAGATTTGCTCTCCAGTGACCTTGCTTTAACCCATCATAATATTGCTAACTATAGCTACACAACTTGACTATGACATGTTCATGATGTGAGTCAAGATTGCATTCCTCTATGAGTACCTCTCTGAGGATATTCATATGAAGTAGCCCCAGGGCTTCATAGTTGAGGAAAGCAAGGTGTGCAAGCTAAAGAACTCCATCTTTGGACTCAAATGAGCTTCTTGTAGTTGGAACATAAGATTTGATGAAATTATAAATGTTATGATTTCAGATAAAATCTTGATGAACCATGTGAAGCTTAGTGGGAGTGCCATTGTGTTCATCGTGCTAAATGTAGATATCCTAATCATTTGAAATGATCTAAGGATGATAATAATAAGTGTTTTATAATCTGGTTATTCCATACCTCGAGATATGATCTCAAGGATACCTCTTAGATCTTAGTTCTGAAGTTGTTCAAAAAGCAAAGAGAAGAGGGTATTGGGACAGTCACACTAATAGTACACCTTGGACATTTCCATTTTCTGGAAAATTCCAAGAAAGGTTTCTTTTCCTCAAAGATATGGTACTGACCTATCTAAAGGGATAGCACCTCAAAGAGTTGAGGATGTGGATGCAAACTGCTTGCCATTGTGCATCATTTCCAAGACACCGGGTGTATGCTAGATGTGTACAAAAGCCAGATGTCTACCATGCAGTGGGAGTAGTAAACTGCACTAATCCTGCTATGGTGATAAAACACTTGATTACAGCAATAACAATATCTTCATAGAAGGCAAAACTTTTGAGATAGTGATCTCAAAGTCTTATCTTCAAGAAATTAAGACTTTATAGATAGTGATCTAAAAGGTCTTAACTGTTGATACCTTAGGAGATAGAGATCTCTAGGAATAAAGGTATTCTGATAAGGATTATGGACATGCTGGTTATAAAAATTATCGAGCTATATTATCAAGGATATTATAACTGCTTTGACTGTATTGAGTATTGGTTGCATTAGATGCAACATTCGCATTAGATGCGAGCACTGTTGCTGGGGATCTGCAAGTGCCGTAAAAGGACTTGGCATAGTCTCGCAAGAACAGAGTGACTGATCAGCTTACCTATCTATTTTGTAAATAGCCTATGATTGTCATAAGAGTGTGGGTTTAAATGATTAGCCCATTAATGGCTCTTTGGGCTAGTGGGAGATTGTTGGACATGCAAGCTCACGACGAGCCATTATGCAATAAATATTATTGTGAATATCATTCCCAAATCTGAAATTAGGAATACATAATTTTCATAATAGGTCCCTTAGTACAATTAGGGTTATGTACCATGGCCATCTTGATGATCATACTGTTGTTGATTCAAATATTGAATTATAGAGGCTGGTACTTGGATGAACATCTAAAGAGTTAGATTGAGGACTCATCAAGCACCATCAAATGATTGTTAAGATATGATCTCCATCCTAAGTAGGGGATGGCAATCCTTTCTCAGTTAGGTTGATATCTGACTGACCTCTTGATGCAGGTCCTTTGCATAGGAATAGAGATTCAGAGGTGCCAGATTAGTTAGGTCAAAGAGTTGACTTAACGAGATCGAGATAACCAAAGTCCTATATCCTGTGCTGTCATGATATAGGCACGCATCCCCTGACCGGAGACAGAAGTGTTACTATATGTCTGAGTATGTACATTTGATAGACTAATAGGTTGATGATCTAATCAAGGTCTATACACCGGCACGCTGGAGTGCATGCAAGGGCATATGAGTAATACGATCTCTCAAAGGGATCATACAGGTTCATTACTGAACCGGAAGACATGAGCTCACTCATGAGATATTGGGAAGAATCAAATTCCGTGCACGGTCGTCTCGCTTTGGAAGCTTGACTGAATTTGTAGGTTCGATATATACTTTTGGAAAGTATATGATCAAGACCTAGGTATGATATATACTTTTGGAAAGTATATGATCTATACCGACTCCCAATTATCGAATGAGAAACTTAATGATAAATCCCTGAAGTAGACATTGTAAAATTGATCTTATACTTCGGGATTATTCTGAGTCTTCCAATATGCAGGATGTACAGGTATTGGGAATACCTGAGGGTGATGTGATCATAAAAGATTGTATAACCATGACACTTCCATTCCTAGGGAGTGATGAAACGGGTCTGGATTTTAGTGACTCCTCTCAGTAGAGAAGTAATCTGATCTTAGTCCAAATATTGGACATTGATCTGAATGCGATTCAGATTCAATGAGAAGATTAGATTTGCGGTCTTGATTTAATCAAGCATCTATGGGAGGCCCGAGATCTGGATTTGAGATGTGATCTCAATATCCAAGTCACTATACGTGGAATAATACAATCGCCATGTCCTTATCTCCAAGTATTCGCGGAGAAAGCGCATTATCCTTGAAAGAGTTCATGGATAATTCTATTGTTGATATATATATATATATATATATCCAAGCATTGAGAAAATGGATAATTAAATGTAATTTAATTATCATGAATAATATGAATTTGATTCATATTATAAGGAGAATTATCTTAGATAATTAAATGTGATTTTATTATCAAAGATGTGAATAATGTGAATGTCATTCATATTATTTGGGCACGTGAGAATGGAGATCCAAGATGATTAAATATCATGGATATGAATAATGTGGATAGCACTATTCATATTATTCATAATATATTATAAATGTGATTTATAATGTATTAGAGAGAGCTAATTATAATTTATATTTGTTAATTAATTATTGGCGTGTATTGGATACACATTGTGTAATTAATTGAAAATGTAAATTATATTTTGTTTTGGGTTGTGAATGTGATTCACAAATTTCCAATGACAAGATTGCAATATTCTCAAAATTAATTGTGAATTATTTTTGAAGAATAAATTACAACAAAAGTTGTTGGATTAAATAAAGGAGATTTTCATGGAGATATGCAATCTCATGAAATCTCATGAGATTGCCCCACTTGTAATCAAGTGGACGACCACCATAACCAATATGGAAATAGGTGGTCGTCCACCATGATACATGGGGAGGCAATCCCCATGTTGGTAATCTCACTTATTTGATTGGTTTAGTTTTAGGATTGATGTATATTTGATTTGTCAAATATATTTGATCTAAATTAAATCATAAGTTGTTGGTTTTTATGAACAACAATCTTGACCATTGGATTAGACATAATTCAATCTCATTCATTGATTTTATGTGTCCCTTGGATTGAGATCCATGGATCCCGAAACCCTATAAATAGAGAGGCGTACCATGCTCTCTAAGAAATGCTTTTGAAGCACATCTCTCTCTCTTCTCTTCCCACACGCCTACTCTCTCTCCCCCCCTCTCATATGGCCGTCCACCACGGATGCCCTAGAGGAAGTCTCCATCGTCGCAGCGTTGTCGTTATGCTACCTGATTATTTGCTCGTGTATCTCCCTCTTCTTCGGTCCACCTCGCTCATGAAGAATACGTCGGATCTCGTGTGTCGAGATCAGGAGATCCACCGCTTGGATCACCAACATGGATTGCGAGAAGCACGCGATTCATACCTGCGCTCGCAAGTGTCTCCTCTGTTGGATCGGACTTGAGACAGGAGGTCTCTTCGTTTAGAGACTCGATCGCAACCACGCTTCAAGAGGTAATCCTATTACTTGTTTGTGGTTTAGACGAAACGATCTGAGAAGTGTTCTCGGATCATGTGGTTTCGTTGCATAAAATGTTTTTAATTTCCACTACATAGAATAACTAGTGCGACTAATCATTTGAAAAGCGTCCCACTACCCTTGTTTATTCGATCAAATTAATGGTTAAATTAATTAATAATGTTCGTTGCAGTCGGATAATGAGAGCAGATCAAAAACCGCTTTTAATTAAAGCAAGTTAATCTCGAGCGGCAAATTTTTTTTACTTGGGCAAGCCCAAGGTCGAACTCAGGGAGGCAGTTGTCTCCTTTGGTAGATTTTTAGCAAAGTCCAAAGTGTGATTTTCGGGGAATAATTTTTTTGGACTTTTTCGATTTTTTATGCAAGAGACATGCACAATCTAGCCAGTTTACACATTAATTCAGAAAGATGGTCAAAACAAGTCCAAAAATTACGAAACATGGCCAGATGATGAAATGTGATGAAATTAGGCTACACTAATTTTTTTGGAATTTTCTGACACTAAATAAAATTACTGTGAATTAAATATGAATGCAAGGTGATTTTAACTAAATTAATTTTAATAAATATCAAATCGCAATATTTTTGGGAATAAAAATTATCCTAGATAGATCTGAAGGTGAGGAATCCAGAAAAATTATCAAACCTAAATTTTGATGTGAAATGAACTTATTAAAAATTAATTACAAAAATCACTAGATGAATTATTTAGGCCTTGAGATGCGTGCAATCAAGATGAAATTTTTATGCAAGGTAAAGCTAATTATCCTAGATCTAATGTGATTTTTGGGGTATATTTGGATCACAGAGAAATTACTATCAATTAAGAGGAGAAAATGAGAAAAATATAGCAAAAATGAACCAATTAGTTAATAGGAAAATCTATTGATATTAGAAAAATATGCCATGTGTCACATAATGAAGAGGACAATGTAAGCTACACAATGCAATTTTCCAAACTGAAAAATGAATTAATATGAATGCTAAATATGCGTGCAAAGACAGGGGTATAAATGCAATTACAGGAATTAAAATTGTTGAAAATAAACGTGCTGACAGGGACCAATATGCAATTACCTATAATGCTGGGGTCGTAGATGCAATTTCTCTACGGGACACGTGCTCCTCACGTGGGGTCGCCTAGTAGGGACTGGAATGTAATTTGGAAAACCTTCAGGGGCCTCGGTGCAATTTTCCCAAGATGCACGTGCGAATCACATGGGGGGGGTCCTAGGCTCGGTGGACTTCGAAGGCTCGGAGCGAGGCTCGGGCGACTCTGGAGGTTCGGATTTGGCTCGGAGAAGCTTCGGGTGATCCGAGCCTAATGGTCGGGGAAGAGGCTCGGATCGGGCGACGTGGACGGATCTGGACTGTGGGATCAAGGATGATCCAACGGCCTCTTGCTGATGAAGCGTGGCATGTCTGGGTCCGTTAGATCAGTGATCGATACAATGGCGATGGGGCTCGCTCTTGAGGTGGCTACGTGGACGATCGAGCGCCGCTGGATCAGGATGAATCCAACGGCCCTCTAAGGCTCTAGCGCTTGGCGACGTGGCGTGATCAGGCATGTAGGATCCGCCTGATCCTACGGCTGCGGGGCGAGACGATGTGGAGGGCTCCTAGCCATTCAATCAAAAGGATCGAACGGCTGTTGGCTGTCGTCCCCAAGGACCCTCCGCCTCCTACGACGGAGAGGGATGGGATCCGGCGAGGCTGGCCTAGCTCCGCCTCATCCTCCCGTCGTCGGTGAAGGACGTTGGAGGCTCTAGCGTAGCTCGAAAGGATCGTGGAGGGGCGGCGAAGCGTCCGACGATGTTGGTTGAGGCTGGAGTGACCTAGAGGCCACTGGCGATGGAGCTCGAAGATGTGCCGGTGAAGTCCCCGACTAATCAAAGAGTTGGTACCTGCAGGGGGTTAAAAGATAGCTGAAGCACGCAAAGTATCCGTGGAGTGGAATGCGAGGTGAAGGGTGAGGCCTATGAAGCGATACGGTGGTCCGGTGGTCGAGCTCTGCCACGGTGGCGGAGCTGGCGTCGGTGGAGGGTGAAGTGCTTCGTTGGAGGAAGCTAATGGTAGCGTGAAGATCAGAGCTCCCTTGCGGAGCTTGGGGAATAATTTGCGGAGCAAGAAGATGCTCGTAAACGGTGAATTAAATCGGAGAAGGAAAAAGAAGAAAAAGATCGGCGGAGGGATGGAGTCTACCTGGGATCAGAAGCTCGGAGGGAGCTTCCAGGTCTTCGCTAGAAGGCCGATAGGAGGACCTGAGCTCGTGCAGTGCCTTGGAGGAGCTGCGACACGGTGGTGGTCGTAGGTGACTGATTTATAGGATGAAGGTGATGGGGTAGTTGGCGATGAGGTGGTGTTCGTGAGTGTCGTGGAGCGTGATTGAGGGTTGTCATGGAGGTAGAGGGGGGTGGCGAGGATGAGGGATGAGTGGGCGACGTCGTGGTGGCGTCAGTGGTCGGAGAAGGTGGTCGGTGTGGAGCCGAAAATAGAAAGGGGGTGGCCCCTTGCGCATAGTGGAGAACGTGGGCGCGGGGCGTGCGGAGGTTGAAGACGACGTCTTGACCGTTGGATCTCGAGATCCAACGGTCCAGATGGAGGCGCGGATCGACGCTTGAGATCAGATCTAAGGCGCGACATCGGAAGGCTCTGAACACACCACGTAGCGTGCTGAGGCTGCGGCACTAACTGGCGGCTGAGATGGACTCAAGGGTTCGATCGAATGGCCGAGAGAGCGAAATGTTTGAGCCGTTAGATCTGGAGTGAATCGGATGGATGAGGTGATGCCACGTGGCGCGTGCCTGATGAGGCGCTAGCGGGCAGTGAAGATGTGATCCTGGGGTTGATCTAACGGTGTGGAATTAAGGCGGACGTGGAAATCACTGGGCCGTTGGATCTAGATGAAGATCCAACGGTCCAGGGTGCGGGCGGATAGGTTAATGGGAGTGGGCCGTGTGGCGCAATCAGGGGGTGCCACGTGGCCAGCTCTGAGTAGCTGAAAGGAGAAATGAGATCATAGGGAGAAGGAGGCCGAATTTGGAAAAACTCAAAACATGAAAGTTGTAGATCTCGATGAGATCTACAAGTTTCATGTTGACTAAAAAGGGAGATGAGGTCAAATATGATACAAAAATACAAGAATACAAATATACAGATGTATAGTATACAAGGAGGCACAAAAACCCAACTTTTGCCTACGAGCTCCGAATTGAATGAAATTAGTCTCATTTTAAAGGTCTCTAGATGTATATCAATATGAAGGTGAGTAGACCTAATTCGAAGTTGGTAAGAGAGAGACATGGGCATTCTAAGGTCCAGGAGTTTTTGGGGTTATATTGGGTATTTTACAAGAGAGGGACTCTGGTCTTCTTCCCTATATTATTAAATAATGGTGTACACATTATAAGGAAGGTGTTATTTTATTTTAGAGAGGATAAAATACAAATGAATAGGTGGATATTTTTCAATGGATTTTACACAAGGATTGGCTTCTTATTTAAATGCAAAGATGAATGCTAAAAGGCATATTTTGTGGATTGATGCATGAATGATATTTATGCAAGATAAAGGGAAATATGCTGCTAAATACCCGGGGAAAAAGCTCTATTTTCAACTTTAAGAGTGATGAATCACAGATTCATCAACCCCCTATACTTAAACCTTGCTCGTCCCCGAGCAACTAAAATGAAATGCAAAGGTGAAATGATTTTGGGTTCCATACCAAGGTCATGAACAAAAGTTGAAAATGGAGCTTGACTCAACCTTTGGATTAATTGTGTGGCGAAACCTCATTGGGATCTGAATTTAAGACCTAACAGACTTCAAGTTCCACAAGTCTTCTATTCAAGATGCTTCAACAGTCAGGTCAGAACAAATCTTCAGACGCAAATTTCCGATGACTGTGATTCTTACTTGTACTGTGTAAGTAAAATGTAACTCTTCGCATCAGAAATGGTTCAAAAACTGCCTCCTCTAACAAGATAACTCAAATAACCCGGTCCAGTAACTCTTTCCTCGAGGAGCGGGGTATTCCCTTCTAAGTTCAAGTGCGACAACTCAAGAGGAGGGGGTAGAGAAAAGAATGGACGGTAGCCAGTGTAGCTACCTATCCCAGGATGCCTGACCAGTGTAGTCAAGTCATCCAGCTACTTTTCTTTGCTAATATACATACTCCGACAGGTATTTTATTTTCACTTGGACTTGTCTGATTTTTTTGGAGTTCTTGTAATTTTTTTTCGAACTATATACAGGGTGCAGCATGTACATCATGAGTTTTTCCTCTTGAGTCAGTAGACTATCCCTCTTTTGAAGCATTATTGCAACCTACAACATCCCGTCCTTAGATGTCAACACTACCAAACTAGGTTGAGATGCACTACCCTCCCTAGAGGAGGACAGATGTTTCCACTCGTGTGCTACTCCAAGCTAGAGTATTCTACTTCCTCACCACCTCATCAATGAAGAGCTATGTGCATTGTGCTTTTCCAAGTTAGGTCACTGTCTATAAGAATCATGCACGTGAACGAGATATTCTACTTAAATTAATTAAGATGACATGTGAACATAGACTTGCGGACTCAAAGAATTAAGTCACTTGACCTGAGAAATCTTAACTCCAGTTCCTATAAGGTTCCTCTGAAATTAGGTGGATTAAGGTCAAATCAAGTCCATCCTCAATATATACTCATAACTTGGTTCAGAACCCACTAGCTTTTCACCTTGCATATGCAAGATATGCGGATGAGATGCAGATGTCATGCTATGAATGAAATGCAAGACTCTTTTTCTTTCTTTTCTGATGTAGAGATGATATGCAAGAGTAAATAAGAAGCCTTTGAATTTTTCACACATTTTTTTCAATTATTTGGTATACCTCCTATGTTACAACAGTTTACAACAATATTATACAGATTATACAAGTGTTTTTTACAAAACAATTCTCCAAATCTTACCCAGCCCGTAATTATTGCAAAATATATACAAAGATACGTGAAAGTACGAGCTATGGGTAAAGTATATATGTAATAAATATATGCCCCCTATACTTAGCATGTGCTATGTCCTCAGAGTACAGAAAGCGAGGAAAAAGACATAGCTCGTGCTAAGCGTAAGAGAGCCAAAGAGAACGAAAAATGTAAAGAAGTCATCCTGCCCCCCTATACTTAGGCTCTGGCAGCCTAAGTGTAGAAGAAGGTCAAAAAATGGGGCGGACGAGGTTTCCACCTGAAAACAAACAAAGGAAGGAGAGAGGGGCATCCTCATCAGTTGTAGAAAGATGATCTCTTGAGTCAGAGAAGTTCTTAAGAGAAGTGGATGGATATACAATACGGGCATCGGTCCCCCCTATACTTAGGCTTAGGTCAACCTAAGTATAGGATGGAAGTGAGTATGAGGACCAATGTCATCTGGAGGATGTACAGAGAGCAGACTCAGGTGGCTAATCCCCCCTATACTTAAGATCTGGTCATCCTAAGTATAGTCCAAGATGGTGATCAATGAAGCTGGGATGAGTTGCAAGAGTCGCGGGGGAGGAAGGTCAGAATGTACAGGAATGATGGTATATACAAGTGAGTCGGTCTGAATCTTTCAAGATGACATGTGAACATAGTCTTATGGACTCAAAGAATTAAGTCACTAGGACCTGAAAAGTCTTAACTCTAGTTCTTATAAGGTTCCTCTGAAATTAAGTGGATTAAGGTCCAACTAAGCTCCATTCTTCAATTTTATTCCAGATTGAGTTTAAATGTCAATACTATCCTGAAAAATGCATATGCCAATGCAAGAAAATATGTACAATGCAAGAAGAAAGCAAAAAATCTTTTTGTGAAACAATTTTCTAACGGCTCGATGTGTATCTGCTGAATCTGTCTCGCGCATGAATACAATCTCCTCAAGATGGACTAACTGCTCATTGGATTCGATAAAGTGCTTCAACAGTTGTCCATTCACTAGGAATGTCGGTGCGTCATCTGTGAGATCGGAGATCTCGACACATCCACTATCGTGCACCGTACGGACGACAAATGGGCATGTCCACTTGGACTTCAACTTGCCTTGGAAGATCTTCAACCTAACATTAAACAACCATACCTTCTGTCCGGGAACAAAGGTCTTTCGTTTGATATATCTATCGTGCCAACGCTTAACCTTGTCGTTGTACACCAAACTGTTGTCATATGTGCGGTTTCTGACTTCCACAAGCTCATTCAGATCCATATCTCTCTGCTTCTGCCCAAGGTGTGTGTTCCAATTGACCTTCTTGATTCCCCATTCAGATTTATGCACTGACTCTGCGAGCAAATGGCACGGTTTTCCGAATACCATTCGGAATGGGGAGGTTCCTAACGGTGTCTTGTAAGTTGTCCTATACACCCATAGAACCTGATCCAAGATCTGAGACCAATCTTTCCTGTCTGCGCAGACTAGGGGTGTACATGGATCGGATTGGATCGGATTTTGTCTTAATCCGTGTCCAATCCACACATAACGGATTTTTGATTTTTTCAGTCCAATCCAATCCATTAAACATGCAAATCCAATCCAATCCAATCCACCGGATTACGGATTGGATCGGATTGGTTCGGATTTTTAATGCTCACCTAATCTATGATTAAGTTTGTAGCATAGTCGAACTCGACGTTCGAATCATGGTTCTAAATTTGAGATTATGGATAAATTTTTTAAAAAAAAAGAATAGTTGATTTTTGGAAAGCGATTTGACTTAATTTTTTTGAAAAGCAAAAACATATATGCTTGTTATGAATTTATTACAACCGATCATTGTATAACTAAATAAAAATAACATACTTGTGATCTGTAGAAATCATAAAAGAATCATATTGACTTTGAATAAAATTACAAGTTTGAATATATCAAATAGGAACTACAACTAGATAACTGCGCATGCGTAAGGAAGACCTGGTTGCGCATGCGCACCTAGGATAAGGACAACATCCGGCAGAGATATATGTGCATCTGAAGGTGGAGATGTGTGTGGCGCAGGTGATGAACGCAAAATTCGCCTCTATAATAGTGTGGAATTATGTTGTAGTACAGGAGGCGAATTTTGTTCAGCAAAAACCACAGACTTTGAATGCTGTGGAATATTTATGCTTGGCAAGTCTACCAAGGTCGAACACAGGGACACAGCTGCCTAATTCAGCTATTGAATTTTGATTCATGAAGATCAATGTGATTTAATCTCAATTTCAAGTCCATATGCAAATTATGATGCACTATGCTATTTACAAGGCAATGCCATGATGCATGCAATTTTTTTTATTTTTATGCAAGTTAAAATGATGCATGGGAAAACAATGCAAGAGAATATGCATGAAGAATAAAATGTCAGAAATACCTACAATTATACCCTAAAATGAGAACAACGCAATATAGAATGAAATTAGAGCCAATTTGAACACATCATTAAAAATCGGTCATTAAATCAATCAAGACAAGTAGGGCATGGTCCCATTTTTAACATAAAAAATTACTTAAATTAAAACAGTGTCAAATGGAACAAGTAAGCATGCTAAAATGTAGACGACAAAACAGGGATCAAAACTAAAATCATGCAATTTGGACCTACGATGCTCAAGTTATGCTAAAAACAGTGCAAGGGCATAATTGTAATAAAAATGCAATAAAATAAAGGGATAAATATTGCATTTAGGTTCCTGGAGGGACCTAAATGCAAATAAAGAAAACCGCCTGGGCCCAGTTGTAATTTTTCCATTGCGCGCAGGGGCATATTTGCAATTTCGAAAACCCTAGAGGGCCTCCCTGTAAAATACCCAGGCACGCACGTGAGGCACGTGCTTGGGGACCTGAATGTAAATAGCATTTCTTTTCGAGTCTATACTGCAATTTACCCAAGCCTCACATGCGGTGCACGTGAGGACCCACGCTCGGGAGGCGGCTCAGCTTTGGGACCACGTGGCATCACTGAGGGGCTCCGATATAGGCTCGGATGAACCGGGGCTGCAGCTTCGGTTGGAGGTTCGTTCTGGCCACGCGTCATCATCATAGCCGCCCGATCGAACGATCGGACGGCAACTGTACTCTCATCCTCTGCCTTGGCCCACCGGAGAAGGCGGGTCTCTGGCGAGCCCTGGAAAGCTCCACCGAGCTCTTGTTGCTTGCCTGGCGATCGGTGAAGACTGCGTGGGGCCTGGTGGAAGTGCTGGAGCCACAGCGAAGCTCCAAAGAGGTCTGGAGCTCCCCGTCGAAGCAAGGTTGTCGGAGGAGAAGTTCGAGGTCGGCGGGGAGTTGTGATCTCCGGCTATTGAAGAGATTGGACCTGCAAACGTTAGTATAGCCGAAGCGTGAAGTGTGCGAGTGGTTGTGAGGTGAGTGGTCGGCCATGGGGGCGTCGAGAGTGGTGACCGGAGACTCCTTCGCCGCCGGAGTGGAAGAAGAAGGGGATCGGAGTGGGGAGGATCTGGAAAAAAGGAAATGGGGTCGGCGAGGATCGGAGTGGGGAGGCGGAGATGGTAGATAGATTGGATGAGGGTGGTTGTGAGTTGTGGAGTCGGGAAAATTAGGAGAAAAAGAAACAAAATTCACCTTGCCGGAGCGAGGTGTTGGCGGGGGAAAGCAGCTTGGGCAGAGGACCAGGAGGTCCTCGGGTCGTCGCCTGCGAGGCCAGCTGCGGTCCTCGGAGCTCAGGGGTGGCGAGAGCCACCGATACGCGGCGGAGATGTCGCGGGTCGACACCAGCAAAAAGCCATGATTGCCTCGTCGTTCCGCCCCTCCGCTGTCACCGGAGGGGCGTAGGAAGCTAGGGTTTAAGCCAAAAATGGTGGACGAGGTGCAGCGGTGGTGGAGCTGGCAATTTATAGGCGGAGGTGTGCGGCGGTTTCAGTGGTGGAGGGATGTTTTGGAGCGAGGGTTTAATGGTGTGGGAGTGATGGCGAGGAAGGGAGGGGGTTACACGAAGGAGACGGGATACATGGCTTCGTGGCGGTGGCGTTACGGGCGGAAGGAGATAACTGGGGCGATGGCTAAAAATGGAAGGGGCTGGGGGCGTTGCAAGGGGTAACGGCCGGGGCTGGAGGTAGACGAAGCTTAGGGGACCGTTGGATCTTTTGATCCAACGGCTGGGATAGGCGCGCGTATGGAGGGACGCGATCAGATCACTAGATCTGATCGTATGGTTGATACAAGAGCGCGAGGGAACGGCTGTGATTGAGGCGATGAGGAAAATCCGATGGTCTAGGTTTAGTGGATGACGTGGATTGCGGGGGAGCGTTGGATGGAGAGGGAATCGGAGGGCTAAGATGAGTGGAAGACGTGGCGGGTGGAGGAGCGTTAGATGGAAGATGATCGAAGGGTCTGGATGAGGACGGAAGTGAGTGGAGGCGATTCTGATCTGGGATCAGATCGTACGGCTGGAATTGAAGCGAGAGTGAACGGCGGAGATGGAGGCGATGCGGAGCTGATCCAACTGCCCAGGAAGCGCGCCAGATGGCAGCAAGGGAAGCGGGCCACGTGGGCGGCCTGAGGGGGCGCCACGTGGCCCAATCAGAATAATTCAAACAAAAATACAAAGAAAAATATAAAAGAAATAGTTAGAGGCCGAATTTGGAAAAAGTCAAAACATGAAAGCTGCTCCTCTCGACGAGATCTACAACTTTTATGTTGGTCAAAAAGCCAAAAGAGGTTATCTGTACAAAAGCTATTTTTGGGGGTATTTTTAAGGAGATAAAAACACCAAGTTGCGGTTTTGAGATTTTTTGTATTTTTTATCTTTTTAAGGGTCAGTGATTTATAGACAAGTTATCTACCTAATTTTTAGGGGTTTTGAGTGATAAAAATAGATAAGAAAAATAAGGGAAATTAAATACTAATAATTATAGGTTAATTATACACAATATAGTACAAGATAAAATCAAAGAATTAAAGGTGATTTTATTGGGTTAATTAAGACAGGGGTTTTAATAGAGAGTTTTTAGCATGATGAATACGAGATTCATCATACCCCTATACTTAAACCATGCTCGTCCTCGAGCATCTAAAGAATGAAGGAGTCGGATTAATTCCTGACAGTGCGCGTAAAAAATTCAAGGCTTGATCTTTCGAAGACCCTTGACCTAAGTGATCCTAAAATTCTGGGTTTATCCAAGCCTTAGTCAGAAGGAATCCAACTTCTCTGATTATCAGACTCTCTTTTTGTACATATAATATAAGGATATGACATTTAGTGTACTGCATTTCATGAGAGCCGAGTCGATGCATCACCCAAAGTTCCAGTCCCAAAGATCTTCCTCTAGACCTAATCCTCAATACTAGGGAATAAGTATGTTCTTGCTTCAGTCCACCGTCTCATTAGTTTGTCAGACTTTGAAATGTTGATGGACGGCCAGATGATGGAGGTACTGGGATTGTGTCTAATTTTCTCACCCTCACATTGGAACAAGGGCCTCTCGAGTGCCTTTTACTCAACACATGTATATTAATACTTTGTTGATCAATGTGTCCGTCAAGAGAGTTGGAGTCATCTGCACTTGTTTTTCTGGGAGTACACCGGGGTGTGTCTTTTCTGAGTATCTAGGATACCTTCGACACCCAGACTTGTATCGCTTACGATGCAGGGCCCTTTTTGTGGTGTCAGCCCGACTCCTTGGTCCTAATTAGCGCTTGGTCCAAGTGGACACTTTGAAATTTTTTGGGAGCGCTCGCCATTGGTGGAAGCTCATTTGGAATTTGACTTTGGATTTAGAGCTTTTTCTTTGACATTTCATTTCTTTTGTTGGCTAGCTCCACTGCTTTTACCAAGATATTGGCGCACATTGATCAACAAGTTCCTTTAAATTTCATCACACCCTGGCACTTTTAGGTAAATATCAAAGAGATAGCATATGAATCTTGTTCACATACTGGCTAGGGTTTTGCTGACACTCAGGTTTTCTGAAGCCTTCATTAACTTCATCCCATCCTCGGATATCATAAGATCGGGTCTAAACTCAAATCTCTGGTCCTAGTTCCTCAAGTGATATCTCATCTCAGCTCATCAATCATGCAGTTGTGGAAGTGACTGTGCTGATCATATTTTCTTGAAGGTAGAGATGAAGAGTGCAATATAGCACTCAAATCTTTCAAACCAGAGGAGTGTGGATATTTAAGTCTTGAAAACCCTAATGACTAAGGCATGTTAACTCAGACTCTCAAGATCCCAGAGATCCAATGTCCTCAAAATCCTCAGGCCTTGCGTGAGTGTGAATGTGTCAGGAATACACCAACTCCTTGGGTTAGTGAATTTTTGTGTGATTTTTATCTTTTGCAAATTTTTATGGGTTTTAATTTTTATTTTTTTCCCTCGGAGAGACAATGACTGGCCCAGGCTCTAATAAAAGTATACACTTTCAGCCAGTATTGGTGTAAGTACGGGCCGAGGCCCGTGTTACTTGAGGACGGGGTCGTATGCGATGTCCTCTAAACCACCTACTCTGCTAAGGGAGACCGAGGTTCCCTCACTGAAAATGCCTACTAAACCTAGTAGTCAGAGTCAACCTCCAAGAAAGATTTTTTTAATTTTTCAATTTTTTTTAATACGGAAATATTTACAAAAAATAATCCCTCAATTTTTAATTTTTACAGGTTTCTACTCAGTTCACTAATTTACCAAAACCCAGCCCGAAAAATAAAAATTTAAAAAGTTTTTAAAAACACGAGCTAAGGCTAAAGTAATATACAATAATATACGGTATACCCCCCATATACTTAAAATTTGCTATGTCCTCATAGCACAAGTGCCATGAAGCCAAGGCTCGGTTCAAGTAAAGGGTGATACAGTGGAACTGAGGAGGAGGGTCCCCCTATACTTAGGCCAAAATTGGCTTAAGTACAAGAAGACAGGACGAGGGATGGAAGAGCAGGCAGGTCCCCCCTATACTTAGTCTACAAATAGCCTAAGTAAGGTCTGCGTTAGGGGGGGTTCTATGATACAATGGTGAGGGGAAGGGGATTAGTGAAAAATAGATACACACAGCGAGAGAGAGAGAGAGAGATAGAGAGAAAGAGAGAGAGAAAAAGAAATATACAGGGGGAGGGTGGGGTGAGTATGTGCATGTGCAGTGTAGGTGTATGTGTGTGTGATGGGGGGGGATTTTTTTTATATACAATATGCAAGACTGAAAATAAATATGCAGATGCAAGTTTTCTTTCTTTCTTTTTTGTTTACAAAATGCAATGCAATTTTTGACTGCTGAAATCTCCCAAATCCTTCACAGGTTCTTTTGCGGCCTCTTCAGTGGAAGTTCCTGACTTCACGCCTCCATGAGGATCAAGCGTCCTCGATCACCATGGGCCCTGCCACAAAAGATAGACGTTAGAAAACCTGGAGACATTAAATCAGCAAAATTCAGCAAAGAAATGATGCATGAAATGAAGACCTGAAAATTTTTGAAATAAATAAAAAAAATCAAAATCCAAAAATTAAGCAAAGCCGTATCCCCGGCAACGGCGCCATTTGATGAACGCAAAATTCGCCTCTATAATAGTGTGGAATTATGCTGTAGTATAGGAGGCAAATTTTATTCAGCAAAAACCACAGACTTTGAATGCTGTGGAATATTTATGCTTGGCAAGTCTACCAAGGTCGAACACAGGGACACAGCTGCCTAATTCGGCTATTGAATTTTGATTCATGAAGATCAATGTGATTTAATCTCAATTTCAGGTCCATATGCAAATTATGATGCACTATGCTATTTACAAGGCAATGCCATGATGCATGCAATTTTTTTTATTTCATTTTTACGCAAGTTAAAATGATGCATGGGAAAACAATGCAAGAGAATATGCATGAAGAATAAAATGTCAGAAATACCTACAATTATACCCTAAAATGAGAACAACGCAATATAGAATGAAATTAGAGCCAATTTGAACACATCATTAAAAATCGGTCATTAAATCAATCAAGACAAGTAGATCATGGTCCCATTTTTAACATAAAAAATTACTTAAATTAAAACAGTGTCAAATGGAACAAGTAAGCATGCTAAAATGTAGAGGACAAAACAGGGATCAAAACGACACTAAAATCATGCAATTTGGACCTACGATACCCAAGTTATGCTAAAAACAGTGCAAGGGCATAATTGTAATAAAAATGCAATAAAATAAAGGGATAAATATTGCATTTACGTCCCTGGAGGGACCTAAATGCAAATAAAGAAAACCGCCTGGGCCTAGTTGTAATTTTTCCATTGCGTGCAGGGGCATATTTGCAATTTCGAAAACCCTAGAGGGCCTCCCTGTAAAATACCCAGGCACGCACGTGAGGCACGTGCCTGGGGACCTGAATGTAAATAGCATTTCTTTCCGAGTCTATACTGCAATTTACCCAAGCCTCACGTACGGTGCACGTGAGGACCCAGGCTCGGGAGTCGGCTCAGCTTCGGGACCACGTGGCATCACTGAGGGGCTCCGATATAGGCTCGGATGAACCGGGGCTGCAGCTTCGGTTGGAGGTTCGTTCTGGCCACGCGTCATCATCATAGCCGCCCGATCGAACGATCGGACGGCAACTGTACTCTCATCCTCCGCCTTGGCCCACCAGAGAAGGCGGGTCTCCGGCGAGCCCTGGAAAGCTCCACCGAGCTCCTGTTGCTTGCCTGGCGATCGGTGAAGACTGCGTGGGGCCTGGCGGAAGTGCTGGAGCCACTGCGAAGCTCTAAAGAGGTCTGGAGCTCCCCGTCGAAGCAAGGTTGTCGGAGGAGAAGTTCGAGGTCGACGGGGAGTTGTGATCTCCGGCTATTTGAAGAGATTGGACCTGCAAACATTAGTATAGCCGAAGCGTGAAGTGTGCGAGTGGTTGTGAGGTGAGTGGTCGGCCGTGGGGGCGTCGAGAGTGGTGACCGGAGACTCCTTCACCGCCGGAGCGGAAGAAGAAGGGGATCGGAGTGGGGAGGTTCTGGAGAAAAGGAAATGGGGTCGGCGAGGATTGGAGTGGGGAGGCGGAGATGGAAGATAGATTGGATGAGGGTGGTTGTGAGTTGTGGAGTGGGGAAAATTAGGAGAAAAAGGAACAAAATTCACCTCGCTGGAGCGAGGTGTTGGCGGGGGAAAGCAGCTTGGGCAGAGGACCAGGAGGTCCTCGGGTCATCGCCCGCTAGGCCAGCCGCGATCCTCGGAGCTCAGGGGTGGCGAGAGCCACTGATACACGGCGGAGATGCTGCGGGTCGACACCAGCAAAAAACCATGATTGCCTCGTCGTTCCGCCCCTCCGCTATCACCGGAGGGGCGGAGGAAGCTAGGGTTTAAGACAAAAATGGTGGACGAGGTGCAGCGGTGGTGGAGCTGGCGATTTATAGGCGGAGGTGTGCGGCGGTTTCAGTGGTGGAGGGACGTTTTGGAGCGAGGGTTTAATGATGTGGGAGTGATGGCGAGGAAGGGAGGGGGTTACGCGAAGGAGACGAGATACATGGCTTCGTGGCGGTGGCGTTACGGGCGGAAGGAGATAACTGGGGCGATGGCTAAAAATGGAAGGGGCCGGGGGCGTTGCAAGGGGTAACGGCCGGGGCTGGAGGTAGACGAAGCTTAGGGGATCATTGGATCTTTTGATCCAACGTCTGGGATAGGCACGCGTATGGAGGGACGCGATCAGATCACTAGATCTGATCGTATGGTTGATACAGGAGCACGAGGGAACGGTTGTGATTGAGGCGGTGAGGAAAATCCGATGGTCTAGGTTTAGTGGATGACGTGGATTGCGGGGGAGCGTTGGATGGAGAGGGAATCAGAGGGCTGATATGAGTGGAAGACGTGGCGGGTGGAGGAGCGTTAGATGGAAGATGATCGAAGGGTCTGGATGAGGACGGAAGTGAGTGGAGGCGATTCTGATCTGGGATCAGATCGTACGGCTGGAATTGAAGCGGTAGTGAACGACGGAGATGGAGGCGATGCGGAGCTGATCCAACGGCCCAGGAAGCGCGCCAGATGGCAGCAAGGGAAGCGGGCCACGTGGGCGGGCTGAGGGGGCGCCACGTGGCCCAATCAGAATAATTCAAACAAAAATACAAAGAAAAATATAAAAGAAATAGTTATAGGCCGAATTTGGAAAAAATCAAAACATGAAAGTTGCTCGTCTCGACGAGATCTACAACTTTTATGTTGGTCAAAAAGCCAAAAGAGGTCATCTATACAAAAGCTATTTTTGGGGGGTATTTTTAAAGAGATAAAAACACCAAGTTGCGGTTTTGAGATTTTTTGTATGTTTTATCTTTTTAAGGGTCGGTGACAAGTTATCTACCTAATTTTTAGGGGTTTTGAGTGATAAAAATCGATACAAGAAAAAAAGGGAAATTAAATACTAATAATTATAGGTTAATTATACACAATATAGTACAAGATAAAATCAAAGAATTAAAGGTGATTTTATTGGATTAATTAAGACAGGGGTTTTAATAGAGAGTTTTTAGCATGATGAATACGAGATTCATCAGCAGGTGAGTGTTTTGTTTGTAATGGGTCTTGAGTGGGTTTAGATTTATGTATTATTATTTTTAGAAGTTTGTTTCGTTTGAATAATTGGAAGGGCCTAAAGGACATTGCGGGTAGGTATTACTTTTTTCTAAACCAACTAGTAGGGTGAGATAAGGGGTTTTCGAGCAAGTTATGTGTAGTAAAACTTGAATTGGAATAGGTTTAAGTTATAAAGAGACTAGCTTGGATATTTACACATAGCTTTCAAATAAAATATAATATATAATATGCTTTACTGAGAATAAATAAAGTAGTATATATTATTATTTATTAACGGATTAACGGATTGGATCGGATTGGATTTTGACAATAATCCGATCCAATCCATAAATGAACGGATTTGTAAAATTCCAATCTGATCCGATCCATTAAACTTATAAATCCAAATCGATCCAATCCAATGACAACGTATTTGATCGGATTACGGATTTTATCCGATCCATGTGCACCCCTAGCGTAGACAAGCTTTTGCAATATAGTCTTCACCTCCCGATTCGACAACTCAGCCATACCATTGGTCTGTGGGTGGTAAGGACTAGCGACACGGTGTTCGATGCCGTAGTCCTTTAGGAGTTTCTTCACCTCCCGATTTACAAAGTGGCTACCCCCATCTGATATCATCATTTTGGGGATCCCGAACCTAGAGATGATGTGCTCTCTGATGAATTTATAGACAGTCCTGCTGTCTGCGGCTCGGGTCGAGATAGCCTCCACCCACCTGGATAAGTAGTCTACCGCAAGAAGGATGTATTCGAACCCATGGCTAACAAGGAATGGGCCCATGAAATTGATGCCCCAGGCGTCAAAGACATCACAAATGATGACAAGCGGCATCGGCATCTCATCCTTGGAACCAATGGTTCCTCCCATTCTCTAGCATATTGGGCACGACTTCGCAAAGATGATGGCATCACGAAACAGAGTCGGCCAGTAGAAGCCACACTGAAGTACCTTCCATACGGTCCTCTTCCCGGAGTGGTGTCCTCCTGCCTCCAAGTTGTGGCATAAAAAAGGACACTCTGGTATTCCTCCTGAGGAATACACCATCTCCAGACACAATCCGGTCCTTCAAAGAAAAGGATCGGATCCTCCCAATGGTAGTGTCTAGCATCCGACTTCAGTCGGTCGATGTGGCTCTTGAGCCAACCCTCAGGAACTTTCTTGGAGACAAGATAGTTCACGATGTTAGCATACCATGGGAGTGAGTCGACAACAAAAATCGACTCATCAGGGAAGGAGTCTCGAATTGATGAATCCTCGGAAGTATTGATATCTTCGAGACGAGAGAGATGATCGGCTACTACGTTCTTCTTTCCAGGTTTATCACGAATGTCCAGATCAAACTCCTAGATAAGCAAAATACACCTAAGAAGACGCGCCTTCGCGTCCTTCTTCTCCATCAAGTATCGTAGCGTTGTATGGTCAGTGAACACGATTACCTTGGAACCAATTAAGTGGGATCTGTAACTTGTCCAAGGCAAACACTATCGCAAGCATCTCCTTTTCCATAACTGTAAAGTTACGCTGAGTGGTATCAAGCACCTTGCTTGCGTAGTGGATTGCAAACGGAACGCATCTCTCCTATGTCCTAACACAGCCCCAACAGTGAAATCTGATGCGTCCGTCATGATCTCAAAAGGTAGAGACCAATCTGGGGCTTCTAGGATAGGTATGTCCATGATCATTCCTTGCAATACCTTAAAGGCCTCAAGACATTTGTGATCAACAACAAACTCCATGTCTTTGCCTAAAAGCTCAATCAGCGGTCGGGCAATCTTAGAAAAATCCTTGATGAATCTCCGATAGAATCCGACATGCCCGAGGAACGACCGCAACTGCTTGATGTTGGTTGGTGGCTGGAGTCGTCTGATCACATCCACCTTGGCAGGGTCAACCTCCATTCCTCTCTTGGAGATGACGTGCCCCAATACAATGCCCTCCGTCATCATGAAGTGACTTTTCTCCCAAGAGAGCACTAGATTAACCTCACAACAGCATTTGAGGACTCGGTCCAGATTCCTAAGACAGGAATCGAAGGAATCGTCGTGGACTGAGAAGTCGTCCATGAAGACTTCCAGGAATTCGCCGACCATTTCGGCAAATACGGCAATCATGCACCTTTGAAAAGTACCTGGAGCATTGCATAACCCAAAAGGCACGCGCCTGAAAGCATAGGTACCAAAGGGGCATGTGAAAGTGGTCTTTTCCTAGTCCTCCGAGGCTATGTCTACTTGATTGTAGCCCGAGAACCTATCTAAGAAACAGAAGAACTCTTTCCCCGCTAGTCTCTCTAGGATCTGATCAATGAACGGTAGGGGAAAATGATCCTTCTTCATCACGGCATTCAGGCGTCTGTAATCTACACAGACGTGCCACGCCATGGGCACTCGCGTCACGATCTCCTCTCCGTCCTTGTTGGTGATCGTATGAATTCCCGACTTTTTCGGGACCACATGGATCGGGGCCACCCATTTTGAGTTGAAGATGGGATAAATGAAACCCGCGTTGCACCATTTCTGTATCTCCTTCTTCACTACCTCTCGTAAATTTAGATTCAAATGACGTTGGAATTCACGAGAGAGTTTGCTTCATTCTCCAAGTAGATATGGTGCGAATACAGAGCAGGATTTATCCCGTGGAGATCGGAAATGCTCCAGTCTATTACCTTGCAGTTTTTCTCCAGGATCTCTAGCAAGCGAGATTCTTGCTCCTCGGTCAATCGTGAACCGATGATGACCGGATATTTCTTCTCTTCACCCGCAAGGAAGGCGTATTTCAATGTTGTGGTTAAAGGCTTGAGCTTAGGTATGGTGTGATTGTCTAGGAAATCTGGCTCAATCAAATCTGGTTCGGTGTTGGAAGTGACTAGATCTTTCTCTAAAATTGCTGCCACCAAATTATTCGGCTCTGGAGTCAGATCGTCAATGGTCTCCATGCAATCGGCAAAAGCCATGTCCGACTCGGCATCCTCATCTTTCGATTGTCCTAAAGAGGGAAGGACTAACAGGCCCAGCTGGGCCTCTAAGTCATCGAAGATGTAGGGGCATGCAGGTTCTGAGCTGCACTCGTCTCTAAGGACCTCGCAAACTGGCTCATGCACGAGATCATCTCTGGAGGAGATGGATTCATCAGTACTGGCTGGGTTCTGTCTCCATGGCCCAACTGTGTCTACATGATCGCAGCCTGCTTCGATTGAAGAGTACTCGATGCTGGATTCGGAATCCGGTCTCTGCCATCTGGTTTGCTTCATCTCAAGTACCTCATCTCCGCCTGGAGTTTGGAACTGGATCTTCCCGATCTTATAATCAAACAAGATCCCTTTTGTCCTGAGGAAGGGCCTGCCTAAGATGATCTGGGAATCTCTCCAATTACGAGGGATTTCCATATCTAGGACAGTGAAGTCCACCATGTATTCTTCACCCTCGACTTTGGTTACAACATTCTTCAATTCTCCTTGGGACCTCTTGGTTGATTTATTAGCAAACTGCAGGAGGGCTCTAGATTTCCTAAGAGGTCCGAGATTAAGCCGCTCATAGAGGTTGTATGCATTAAGTTAATTGAGGAGTTGTTGTCTAGGAGAGTGCGTGCAAACGCAATGTCATCGACATGACTCACCACATAATGTGCACCCATGTCTCTTCATTTCCTTGGAAACAAGTTCTTTATTGCATAAGTCGTGGCTACTGACAGAACGTGTTTCTCAACACAGCTTTTGGTCTTCCTGCTAACCCTGGTAGGTGTGCATCTCACCTTAAGATACTTCTGAAATGCAGGAGTCATTTCCACGTACTTGTCAAAGGGGATTGTGACCTTGATATGCTTGTTGCAAAACTCGACCATCTCAGGGTCATCTTTTTGGATTTTTTTTAGTTTTCTTCTTTCCACCCTTGAGAGCTTAGGAGAAAGGGTTTATTGACTCCAACTCATGTTCTGAAATTGAAATGTTTTCATTGAAATCTAGAACTGAGTTCTGTACACGACTCGGACTCTGAAACAGACTCGGACTCTGACTTTGACTAAAAAGAAAATGTTGTGGCGAAACTGGTGATGCGTCTTCTGCGACTTCTGGATGGTCCTCCTCAGATGGAGGTGTGGGCTCTTCGTCGGTTTTGTTGGACTCTCTGCTGGTCCGGGTTTGCTGCTTCAAGGACCCAGAAGTCTTCTTCTTCTGTCGGTGGTGGTGATGGTGGTGCTGCTCCTCTTCTTCCGCCAAGTTCTCCTCAGGTAGAGACTTGACGGCTCCTTCCTTCAGTGCATGTGCCCGATTAGGTATGATCACGGTCCTTCCGCTCCTAAGGGACATATGGTTCACATTATCATACGAGAGGATCTCATGTTCAGATAAAGAATTATCTGAATAATATATCTGATCACGAGGTTGGTTCTGGCCTTGAGTTAAGTTGTTCGAGTTGGCCTGAACCTGGGTGGGAATTGGGGTCTTTGGCGCCATTTGTTGATCCTGGGTAAAAGAGACACGATTCAGATCGGTTCTCATATCCAGATAGTCATTCTGGATCTATTGGACCCTATCAGACAGGGTCTGGATCGCCAAGGTGAGGGACTCCAATTTGGTGGGCTGGGCTGGCTGATGCTGACTTACGGATGAGGTTCTGTATTGGCCCTGCTGGCCATGCCGATACTGCTGTTTCTAATGGGACGGTGCTGGGCCCTGCTGGCCCGAGTGGAATGTGTGCTGCTGCTGGTGGTGCTGCTGAGGCTGGTACCCTTGTTCGGGCTTGGACTGAACAAAGCGTGGTGTGGGGACGGAGTTGGTTTCCTGGTAAGCTGGGGAAGGTCGGTGAGGCTGACCATTCCCCATCCTCGACTGTCTGCTGATGGGGTCACGGTTGTACCACAGCCCGTTGATCTCGAACACCTATGGAGGCTCCTCGTATCCGGTCTCCACTTGTGGGGGTGCATGTTGGTCCTGCTGGGTGTAAGTCTGATCCTCTACCCAGCCACTCTGAGGCCCCGGTGCATGTTCCTGTACAAGATGGACTCGGTGTACAGGAGCAGGTGGTGCAGAAGGGGCAGGTAGCTTTATCTTAGCTACCTTCTCAGTAAGTTCCTCCACTTGCGTCGGCAAATGTGAGAGAGACTCAAGGTCAGTGACCCTCTTGTGGATCTGCTCGACCATGATTAACTTGTCAACTATCATCCCCATGCTGGGGATGAGGTCCTCTGTCAGATCCGCTACAGTCCTCCTAGCAGTCTCGTTGGATAGGAATGAGGGAGACAACTGATAGGCCCTGGTGGCCTGCGACCTGCCTGTTTCTGCCATCTGCTCTAGTTTCTTCCATACATCATTCTCGTTCTTGTTCAGATAGCTTCCTCCACAGGCGGCACTGACTAACCCCTACATCTTCGGGGTCATGCCACAGAACAAGGTCTGGACTAAGATCGCCTTAGAAATGCCATGGCAGGGACATTTCTGAATTAGTTCATTGAACCTATCCCAAGCTTCGTGGAATGGTTCACTGGGTCCCTGGGAAAAACTAGCGATCTTGGTTCTCATTTGATTAGTTCTACTGAGAGGGTAGAACTTCTTCAGGAATAAGTCCTTGAACTGCATCCAGGTTGTACATATCACCCCTAGGTTCTTCAGCCAACGTGCTGCCTTATCTCCTAAGGCAAAAGGGGTGGCCTTCAGTCTAATATAATCCTGCCCAACCTTAGGATGACTAAGGTTGTTGCAAACCAGCTCAAAGTCTCGGAGGAAGGCATATGGTTCTTCATGGGCATTTCCGTTGAACTTCGGTAGCAGGCTAAGGAAGTGGGGCTTGAGCTCGAATGCTTCAGGGGGAACCGTTGGTGCCAACCAACTGTGCATCTCGTTCTCTGCTGGGTTGTAGGCATCAACTATTGGTCGGTCGATTCCTCCTGCTGCAATGACCTGTCCCATTCTGGCTGTAAGATCCGCATTCTGTTGTTCGGCTGTGGCGAGGCGATTAAGGATCTGTCGCAACACGTCCTCATCCGGTGGCTGCTTAGGTGGCATCTTGTCCTCTAGTCCTGGGTATGAAACATGGTCTGTGTTAGAGGACAAATCAAGGAAGGGATTCTTACCGAGGCGATAGTCTTCCTCGGTAAGCTCAGAGGAGAGGAAAGGGTTGGTTTGAGAGTAACAATCCTGGGTGTGAGGGAACCAGAACTCAAGAGGGTCATGAGTCCTGGGTGGTCCAAGTTGCGCTTGGGCCGATGAAGAGGAGCTTCGTGGGGGGCTCAAAGAGAGATTGGTGAATAAGGAGTCGATATCCCCCCAGTTACTCATCTTTGTCTGGCGAGAAGATTTGGGAGATATAAGTGAAGATAGGATTTGACTCCTACCTGAAGTAAACAATTCAATCCAAGACCCTGGGTTCACATTCAACACAGTGAAGGACCCAAAACCGAGTCCAATTAATCTTGTTAATTTTAAGTGTGATTTTTCAAGCAAGATAGCAAGGATTACGTGGCCTAGAGGGAAGTCGGCCCAGAGCCGGATGCGTCTTCCGTGTCTAACCTGTTGCCTAAGATACTGTCGGTCCTTCCTTTCTTCACTCCTATCCCAAGTTGATGGATTCAAAGACTTGCCCCTATCTACCTGCAAGCAGGCAGAGGCTAATAAGGCCGGAACTTCACCCCGGGGGGTTACTGGCAACTTGTTGCGAAGTACCACAATTTCACCCCTATCTTCCTGAGACAGGAGGAGGCTACTTGGTACTAGTCAGTGAACCTTAATAAATTCAACTTGTGATATTTTCTAGGATTAGTCGGAACGTGATATGGAAGGCGGGGATTTGGGCTCTGCCTTAAGGTGTTCACACACACTCAAGTACCCTCACTCAGCCTGAAAACAAGGTCGGGGATTAGTCTCCCGCAAACAGTTTTTTTCAAATTTTATTGAATTTTTTGGGTCAATAATGTTAGCAGTCCCGGTTTTAAGTTAAGTTCTCACTTGTTAGTCCAACCACATAGCACGCCTAACATCCAGTCCCAATTTTTGTTTAATTTAAGTTTGAAAAAAAGAGGGGAAAATTGAGAAAAGCTGATACACGAAAAACGATGATGTGTATGCTGAGTAGAGAATACTTACAGTGATCCCTTCGCTTTATGCAGGATGCAAAACAGAATTGAAATCTTTTTTACACTAAATGCAAATACACGCGACAAAAATCCACTCCTAGACAAGCAATTCTATTAGCGAGTGAAGCACAGGTTATTTTGACTAGATCTGCGGTCTAAGTACGTCTTTTAAGTGTATTATGTGGTCCTAGAGATTTACGAGCACAAGCAAATCCTAGAGTGGCTCGAGGACCCGCTAGTGCAAGCCTAATTTACAATTCAATCCACACAGCACACGGGGACACGGTTTCACTATCTTTACACATGCGAGAACCCAAATGGGAACTGCTAGAAATAATGCAAAAATAAAGAAAAAATAAAAATAAATTACAAATCCTCTCAAATCACTCAAAAAAATTAAAATGCAGGCTCCTTGAAGCGTCTTCGACTCCTCGCGTTCCTCGCACAGAAATAATTTGAGGTCAAATAGAGAACGACTCAAAAAATACAAAAATTAAAATACAGAAAATATTTACAAGAAAACCGGGGGGTCAGACTACTCGGGGATAGAAAATCAAGCACTCAGAATTGCTGCAAATTAACCTAAGACGTGCCTCCCTGGCAACGATGCCATTTTGAAAAGCGTCCCACTACCCTTGTTAATTCAATCAAATTAATGGTAAAATTAATTAATAACGTTCGTTGCAGTCGGATAATGAGAGAAGATCAAAAACCACTTTTAATTAAAGCAAGTTAATCTCGAGCGGCAAAATTTTTTTTACTTGGGCAACCCCAAGGTCGAACTCAGGGAGGCAGCTGTCTCCTTAGGTAGATTTTTAGCAAAGTTCAAAGTGTGATTTTCGGAGAAATAATTTTTTTGGTCTTTTTCGATTTTTTATGCAAGACACATGCACAATCTAGCCAGTTTACACGTTAATTCAGAAAGATGGTCAAAACAAGTCCGAAAATTACGAAACTTGGCCAAATGATGAAATGGGATGAAATTAGGCTACACTATTTTTTTTGGAATAAAATTACTGTGAATAAAATGTGAATGCAAGGTGATTTTAACTAAATTAATTTTAATAAATATCATATAACAATATTTTTGGGAACAAAAATTATCCTAGATAGATCTGAAGATGAGGAATCCAGGAAAATTATCAAGCCTAAATTTTGATGTGAAATAAACTTATTAAAAATTAATTACAAAAATCACTAGATGAATTATTTAGACCTCGAGATTCATGCAATTGAGATGAAATTTTTATGCAAGGTAAAGCTAATTATCCTAGATCTAATGTGATTTTTGGGATATACTTGGAGTCACAGAGAAATTACTATCAATTAAGAGGTGAAAATGGGCAAAATATAGCAAAAATGAACCAATTAATTAATAGGAAATTCTACTGATATTACAAAAATATGCCACATGTCACATAATGAAGAGGACAATGTAAGCTACACAATGCAATTTTCCAAACTGAAAAATGAATTAATATGAATGCCTAAATATGCATGCAAATATAGAGGTATAAATGCAATTACAGGAATTAAAATTGCTGAAAATAAACGTGCTGACAGGGACCAATATGCAATTACCTATAATGCTGGGGTGTTGGATGCAATTTCTCCACGTGACACGTGCTCCTCTTGTGGGGTCGCCTGGCAGGGACTGGAATGTAATTTGAGAAACCTTCAGGGGCCTCGGTGCAATTTGCCCAGGATGCACGTACAGATCACGTGGGGGGTCCTAGGCTCGGTGGACTTCGGAGGCTCGGAGCAAGGCTCGGGCGACTCTGGAGGTTCGGATCTGGCTCGGAGAAGCTTCGGGTGATCCGAGCCTAGTGGTCGGGGAGGAGGCTCGGATCGGGTGACGTGGACGGATCTGAATCGTGGGATCAAGGATGATCCAACGGCCTCTTACTGATGACGCGTGGCGTGTCTGGGTCCGTCATATCAGTAATCGATCCAACGGCGATGGGGCTCGCTCTTGAGGTGGCTACGTGGACGATCGAGCGATGCTGGATCAGGATGAATCCAACGGCCCTCTGAGGCTCTGGCGCTTGGCGACGTGGCGTGATCATGCACGTAGGATCCCTCTGATCTTACGGCTGCGGGGCGAGGCGACGTGGAGGGCTCCTGGTCGTTCGATCAAGAGGATCAAACGTCTGTTGGATGTTGTCCCCAACGGCCCTCCGCCTCCTACGGCGGAGAGGGATGAGATCCGGCGAGGTTGGCTTAGCTCCGCCTTGTCCTCCCGTCGTCGACGAAGGACGCTGGAGGTTCTGGCATAGCTCGGAAGGATCGTGGAGGGGCGGCGAAGCGTCCGACGATGTTGGTTGAGGCTGGAGTGACCTGGAGGCCACTGGCGATGGAGCGCGAAGATGCACCGGTGAAGTCTCCGACCAATCAAAGAGATGGTACCTGCAGGGGGTTAAAAGATAGCCGAAGCACGCAAAGTATCCGTGGAGTGGAATGCGAGGTGAAGGGCAAGGCCTATGAAGTGATACGGTGGTCCGGTGGTCGAGCTCCGCCACGGTGGCGGAGCTGGCGTCGGTGGAGGGTGAAGTGCTTCGTCGGAGGAAGCTAATGGTAGCACGAAGATCAGAGCTCCCTTGCGGAGCTCTGGGAATAATTTGCGGAGCAAGAAGATGCTTGTGAACGACGAATTAAATTGAAGAAGGAGAAGGAAAAAGAAGAAAAAGATCGGCGGAGGGGTGGAGGAGTCTACCTGGGATCAAAATCTCGGAGGGAGCTTCCAGGTCTTCGCTCGAAGGCCGGTAGGAGGACCTGAGCTCGTGCAACGCCTTGGAGCAGCTGCGACACGGCGGTGGTTGGCCGTGGATCTCGCCGGAGGTGTTCTCGGTCGTCGCTCGACCTAGAATCAAATTACTGTCACCAATCTGAAGGTGGGAGCTTGGAGTCACTCTCCGTGGTGGCGGATGGGGGTGAAAGTAGTCGGAGGTGACTGATTTATAGGATGAAGGTGACGGGGCAGCTGGCGACGAGGTGGTGTTCGTGGGTGTCGTGGAGCGAGATTGAGGGTTGTCATGGAGGTCGAGGGGGCTAGCGAGGATGAGGGATGAGTGGGTGACGTCATGGTGGCGTCAGTGATCGGAGAAGGTGGTCGGCGTGGAGCCGAAAATAGAAAGGGGGCGGCCCCTTGCGCACGGTGGAGAACATGGGCGCGGGGCGTGCGGAGGTTGACGACGACGTCTCGACCATTGGATCTTGCGATCCAAAGGTCCAGATGGAGGTACGGATCGACGCCTGAGATCAGATCTAAGGTACGACATCGGAAGGCTCTGAACACACCACATGGCGTGTTGAGGCTACGGCGCTAATGGGCGGCTGAGATGGACTCAAAGGTTCGATCGAATGGCCGAGAAAGTGAAGTGTTTGAGCCGTTAGATCTGGAGTGAATCGGATGGATGAGGTGATGCCACGTGGCGCGAGCCTGATGAGGCGCTAGCGGGCAGTGAAGATGCGATCATGGGGTTGATCCAACGGTGTGGAATTAAGGTGGACGTGGAAATCACTGGGTCGTTGGATCTAGATGAAGATCCAACGGTCCAGGGCGCGGGCAGATAGGTTAAAGGGAGCGGGCCACGTGGCGCTATCAGAGGGCGCCACGTGGCCAGCTCTGAGTGGCTGAAAGGAGAAATGAGATTAGAGGGAGGAGGCTGAATTTGGAAAAAAACTCAAAACATGAAAGTTGTAGATCTCGATGAGATCTACAAGTTTCATGTTGACCAAAAATGAAGATGAGGTTAAATATGATACACAAATACAATAATACAAATATACAGATGTATAGTATACAAGGAGGCCCAAAAACCCAACTTTTGCCTACGAGCTCCGAATTGAATGAAATTAATCTCATTTTAAAGGTCTCTGGATGTGTATCAATATGAAGGTGAGTAGACCTAATTCAGAGTTGGTAAGAGAGTGATAAAGGCATTCTAAGGTCCAGGAGGTTTTGGTGTTTTATTGGGTATTTTACAAGAGAGGGACTCTGGTCTTCTTCCATATATTATTAATTAATGGTGTACACACTATAAGGAAGGTGTTATTTTATTTTAGAGGGGATAAAATACAAATGAATAGGTGGATATTTTTCAGTGGATTTTACACAAGGATTGGCTTCTTATTTAAATACAAAGATGAATGCTAAAATACATATTTTGTGGATTGATGCATGAATGCTATTTATGCAAGATAAAGGGAAATATGCTGCTAAATACCCAGGGACAAAGCTCTATTTTCAACTTTAAGAGTGATGAATCACACATTCATCATCGTTCTTCGTCGTATTCGATATGACGCTCAGGCTTCCATGATGCGCTTGAGCATTATCCCATATCCTTCATCTCCATCATAATCGCTCGTTAGCGCCTAACCCTCAAACGTTCGATCAGATCTTTGATCTGATCGCAACCCTCCAACCGCACCAATACCTGGCATGTTAGACCATGAAATCCAACAGCCACAACTTCATTCTCTACCTTCGTAAACCCCCTCCCCCGCGTCCATAACACCTCGCGCGTGCACCACCCTTTTCCTATTATAGCTACCATCTCCTATCACCACCCCCTCTCGTAACGCCTCCTCCACGTAGCCATATCCTCCGCCATCCTCGCGCCATCTTCACTGCCTCCGCCTTCACTCCTCCATCAATTCGAAATCCAGTTAAAACTACCACCATCACCACCACATAACTCCAGGCGACCCATCCTATAAATCCAGCTATTCTGCCTACTGTCACCTTCATCCACCATCCACGAGGGTTGCGGCCCAGCTCCCTCCACCCTCAGGTGACAGCGGAGGCAGGTGTCGAGGCGACGATGACCCGGTTCCTCCGGTGTGATCCATGGCTCATCCTCCATGTTAGCTCCGCCATCTCCGACAGTAGCTGAGCTTCGTGCCCTAGGTTGAGCATGTCGGGCGACGACCCAAGCTTCAAATGAAGCTCATCCCAAGCCTCCTCCTCCGCCAATCGTCATGCAACGGCAGGTCTCCTCGATATTTTTGCTACTTTTTCTCTTAATTTTCTCGCCGTACTCTTATACTTTCACCATCGACTCACCATCCAAATTCCTTTGCCCACTCACCCTCGTCCACGCCTCCGCTCGCCACTCCCCTTTTTCCATAACCTCCCCCGCTCCGACCATCTCCTCCTCCACTTCACCGGAGAGGGAGCCCATGTCCACCGCCTCTCGTTGCCTCCAAGGCCTGCACTCGCCTCACATCACGTACTTTGCTTCAGCTATCACATCTAACGTTTGCAAGTCCAAGTCCCGTCTTTGGTCGGAGAAACGTCGGAGGCACCTTCTGCAGCTCCGCCTCCGGCGAGGCTTCATCGCTAGCAGCTTCCAGCCACTTCTGCGCCATCACCTTCGATCAATCTTCATCGCATGACCTCCAGGAAGCTCTTTGGAGCTTCATCAGTAGCTATGAAGTGCGGTGGAGAAGAGGAGATCCTGCCGGAGCACAACCTCTTTTGGTGGGCCACGACGGAGGAAGAAGAGAAGATATCGTCCGATCATCTGGATCGGACGGACCAGATGATGATGCGTGGCAACCCGAACCTCACGCCGGACCAGAAGGTTCGGTTCCTCTGAGCCTTACACCGAGCGACTGCTTCACGCCACATAGCTAGGACCGAGCCTTATGCTGCACCTATAGTCTAGGGCAGACCGAGCCAATGGCCAAGCCACCACTAGAGGCCACGTCAGCCCCGAAGCTGAGATGACTCCTGAGCCTGGATCCTCACGTGCCGAGTACGCGAGGGCCTGGGCAATTTGTAGAGAAGCCCTAGAAGTTTTGATAATTGCACTTTGGTCCCCAAGCACGTGCCTTACGTGCGTGTCTGGGTATTTTTCAGGGAAGCCCTTGCAGATTTCAGGAATTACATATCTTCCCCCGTGCATAATGACGAAATTTCAATGGGGCCCAACTAATTTTGCTTAATTGCAAATAGGCCCCTCCAGGGACCTATTTGTAATTATTTATTATTTTATTCCTCGTATTTTTATTACAATTATGGTCATGCATTGTTTTCTTCATAACTTGAGCATCGTATGTCCAAATTGCATGATTTTAGTGTCGTTTTGATCCTTATTTCTTCATATATCTTATGGCATGTTTAATTTTCTCATCTGATACTATTTTAAATATGGTGAATTTTATTGTTAGATGATGTATCTTGTTCAAATGCCTTGTTATGAAATAGATGTTTGTTCATAATGCTATGCTCAAAATGACTCTGATTTCAAACCTTAATCCATGCTCATAACTTGTAGGGCATATTTGTAGGGATCAATTTGCATACTTATATCTTGCATTTAACTTTGCATTATTTTCATGCATCAACTTACATCTGCATTAAAAAAATCAACTAAAAAATGCATGCGTCATCTAATTGCATTGTATTCTGCATGGAGACTTGTAATTGAAGATTTATTCACACATGTTCTTAATTGACCAAAATTTGATAGATAGATAGATAGATAGATAGAGTAGCTCGTGTCCCTATGTTCGACCTTGGTAGACTTGCTAAGTATAAATTTTCCACAACATTTAAAAGTTTGTGGTTTTTTCTGAGTCATTTTTCACCTCCTATACTACATTTATAAATTATTAAAGAGGTGAATTTCACACTCATCATGCAACAAAACCGAAAGAACATTTAGCTCATCTTGACCGTAGTGGATTCGTTGTCGGTCTTGCCCCGTGGTTTTTCCCTTGCGCACATCGAGTAAGGGTGTCCACGTAAAAATTTGTGTCTTATGTAGTTGCTTGTGTGATTGGTTATCATTGTTGTCATTTAGTTCTGAGTGTGGAACACATATTGTTGTTGTGCCATCTTTGCTGTAGGAAAGGGATTTACGGATACACCTATTATCCCCAACAGTTTCCTCTCTATTGACCATGCAAAACATTCATAGAAAATATGGTATGTTGATATAATGGGGTTCTTGTAGAAAGTAGCTCTATTTTTCTTGATATTCTGAAACTTGTTTGGGGGAAAGTGGGTGTTTTTTCCATTTGTTATAATGGGGCCAATGGGAAGGGATGTTCAATATAAGATGTATTTTAGTTTCTTCATTTGGCAGCAATCACGAGCTAAATGGAATCATGCATATATGCATTACCTTATATGTGCAAGGCTTTTACCTCCTTCAGTTGGATATACACAGGTTCTGGCCTATCACGAGCATCTGATAAGCTTTTCAGTTTTGACTCTATCTTCACTGCAAGGCATTTGTATATGTTAGCCTCAACTTGAATCTTGTTGGTACGAAGCTATTGGACTGATTTCACATTTTTTTAATCAAATTAATTGAACAAGGATCATTGAACAATCATGTTGATATGGTGTCTCTGTTGAAACAAGTGAATGCGGTGATATGTGCATTGGGTGATATGGTTACGCTTGAGCAACTCAAAATTGTTGATGCAGGTAGAGTAGGAGAAATTAAGGTCCAACTTCTTGAACACTTCTCTTATTTTCTCCACTAATATATGATCTTTGTATATATTAAAAGAGAAAGTTGGGATTAATTGTGCATGTTGGATTGTAATCTTTACATGCGACATTTTTTTACTAATTGTATTTTATGGAACACAAATTTCTTTTAGTCAATTTATATGGTAAAGGAATAGATAATTCATAATCAGAAGAGTTAGTTGATGCTACAAGGTAACTATCTCACATTAATTATTTTATCATTGAGTATCCATATTTTTGCTTTGTTTATATCTTAAACTATTACATTTCTTCTAATATTTTGCCAGTTTATGAGAGCCAACACAATTATTTTTTACTTACAATTTTAGTAGCCGTCAGAGCCATTGCTGGGAGACTGTTAATATTCAAATCTGAATTTATTTTACCATTTTGTTGTAAAGATGGTTGGAAGTGAGTAACTGAGATTCCTTTATATATTCGTTTTCATATCCCATGGCCGTTTTGATATCACACAAATTCCCATCATTTATAATTGCTACAAATAAGTTTGGAGGGTATGAAATCCCCTTCAAATCATACCCTTAGGGTACGTTCGTTTGGGGGTTACCCTCCACTTTGGGTGGGTAACCCCCCAAAACCCCCACTTTTAACTCACTAATGGGGCTCACTCCCTTTTCATCAAAAAAATTATATATTATACCATCATATCATCTAAATACATAAAATACTCAACTTCTACTCACTATTCCAAACTTAATACAATCACATCACAACAACCACTCATTTTTTCAAATTTCAATACAATCATATCATAATAACTACCAACTTTTTCAAATTCCAATACAATCATATCACACAAACCCTCCCAACCCTTAACCCACCAATCAAACACACAAACACAAAATCGGGTTATCCACCCCTAGATAACCCACGAACCATACGCACCCTTGTAGCCGCCCTGCTTGTCGACAATGATGTCTCTGTCCTTCTAGTCATCAATGTTGTCTCCGTCCTCCACTGACTCCATGCATGAGATATATCTACATATCTAGCCTTATCCTCACACCCTATCTCTTCTTACATTAACCACAAGTTTGCCCTAAATTTTTCCTCTTTCTTTCACAATATTCATTGTTTGCACCAGGAGCCATCCTAATTCTGATTTGGTTAGTTAGATTGGGTTGGTAATGGAATCCAACTGTAATGACGACTTTTTTGTCAAAAAAATATTTTAATTAAGACATCCTCTCTGATTTCTAAATTTGAGAGAAAATTTTGAGTAGCTTCCATGCAACTTAGCACAAGAGAAAATAAAATGAAACGAGAAGATCAAAAATATTGTAGTAGTAATCATCATGTAATTTTTGAATTTGGATCTTTAATCATGTAGTAGAACTGAAATGTTAACGTAGTTCAGTTTCATACAGATGTGACAAATTGGTGTTAAGCTTTTGTGTATCGAACATATGAATACTCCTGCTACAATCCAACATATTGGATAGTAAGTAAATATGAATACAAGCTTCTCTTATGTGTAAATTCAGTATTTTGCTGAGACTTTTTTTGTGTAGAAAATTATCGAATTCTGTATTGTTCTCTTTGTCTTCATCTTATATGAATGAAAGCACAACAAAATACTCTTTATTATAAGAGTTCGCCTTTCTAGGAAACATATCCACATTCAAAGAATGCAATGTCATGTTGTAGTATGTTAGAGTTGGTTTTAAACCAACTGGTAAAATTAACATCTCTGGCTTGGATCGAATGGAAAAGGTACATGCCTATCTTTATATCTTAAAATATTTGTTAATCATAGAGGTTACGTTTTCTTTTTGTTTTGTGAATAAGTTACTATGGAGATTGTAGTCTTTCATGTTATATTTAATTTTATTTACGTAGTTTTTGGCTTTTCTAATGGGTTGTACTTGATCTAGTGATGGAATTGGATGCTGCATAAATGTTGGCTATTTTTAGCATACATGAGTTTTATTTGCATCAATTCACATGGTTCTTACACAAACAACAACAACAAACCCTTTTCCCACAATTAAGTAACGTCGGTTGCATGGATTCTTCGCCTCCATTCAGATCTATCTTGGGTCAATCTCGGGCTTATATCTAGAAAACTAAGATCCCTTCGTATTGTCTCTTTCCAACACTTCTTAAGCCGTCCTCGCCCTCTCTTAGCCGGCTCAACATCCCAACACTCCATCTCCTAATTGGTACATCCGTTGATCTTTTTTGCAAGTGACCAAATCATCTTAAGCAGTTTTCTCGCATCTTATCCTCGATCAGAGCTACACCACATGGTTCTTACATCTTAAAAAATGATTCACTGTAATTCACGTGTTCTCTGTCTTTAGGAATTAAATATATATATAAAGTGAGAAAGCTGCTCTATTATTTCTTGATGCCATTACATTATATACAAAAAAGTTAGAACAATTGTATGGAAGGTTTGTGTTTATCTATGCAAACAGCTTTTGCTCATGTAATGATGTGATATGTTGCATGGTATGTTGTTTAAATCTATGTTCCAGAAGGCAGGATTCACAACTGTATGACATTAGTATCAATACTGGCAAATTCTGCTTCAACTCCGAATTATAAAGACGCCATACACAAAGAAAACTAGCCAAAATAGCATATGGTAAGAACTCGCTATTGTGTAGTCCTTACCACACTAACTATGAATACTTATTTTTGTATATACAACAATGACTCATGGATGGATTGAAAGACACGGTACAATATCTATCACCTTGAAGCTGGAAGTGGTTCTGCTATAGTTTTGATCTTCGACCACCCAAGAAACAGATCAAGGATGACAATAGTTAGGAAATCAGATTTCACGTTACTCTTATAGGCATCCTGCTATGTTGTTTCATCCTAAGGAAGATTGGTCTTTCTTTTCTTCGTAGGAATTTGTATTTTTTAATGTTCTAATTTTTTATTTTTTTGTGAATCTGTTACCTAAATAAAGTTTGCATTTTCTTTATTTGTGATTGATTGTATACTAAGGAAGTTGTTAATGTTGTTTTATTGTTGGTCAAATTGATCAAATCATATTTTGTCGCAAAATGTCATATGGCAATGAAAATTGTCACCCTAAATATACTATTTTATTTAGTAAACCAAATAGCAACATTTCTTAATTGTTGTAGTAGATAATTACATGACGATTCAATTCGTTGCCATTTTAAATTAGCAACAAATAGTTATTTGTTATTAGTCTAATTTAACAACGAGTATCATCGTTGTCATTTCGATTTAGCGATAATAGTATCCATTGTCATTTTAGTTTAGCAACGAATAGTTATTCGTTGTTATATTTTTAGCAACGGTTTATATAACAACGGTTATAACGACGAATAATCTTTTTCATCACGAAATAATATAGTGATAATTTATTCGTTGCTACCTTCGTAAATTATTCGTTGTTATATGGACTATTTGTTGTAATGATAAAAAGTTGGCTTACAATTATAGTACCAATTTTGCTTCAAGAAATCAATTGTCGCATTTTCCTTACGAACAATACCAACTCTTAAGTTCAAAGGGCTACTTACGAATGAAAGGGATAGGATCGTATTTACCATGATTGCACCCTGCTTGCACTTATAACTTATAAGCATATTATATGATGTTTACTCTCCTTGAGAGACTACAATACTAAAAAATCTCTGTGGGGGTAATTTAAACAACAAATTTGAATTATGTCATAAGTCAAGTCCTTTTTAGAGTCTAAGGAAATCATACTTCTCTTTCTACACCCTGAACCTGACCTCACAAGCAGACTTCGCTAGTTCTGAGTGAGCCCAACCTAAACTAACTCCCATCCACTCAACAAGTAGACAACAATTTTTTTTTAGATTATACCCTAACCCGCCTCATTTTCAGTACCTTTATTTTTTTGGTAGAAAGTGAGGGCAGTGTGACTCGAAACTTGGTCTATCCAATGTGGGAGCCACTGCTCTACCAAACAAGTAGACAACAAGCTGCCGGGGAGAGGACAATCCTAGGTAAACTGTAACGGCTGGAAAATTTCCAGCAAAGTTACCTTTTATTTCCTCATTCAATAATTTTGATTCTATTCTAAATTAGGAGATTTTAATTGCCTTAATCTTTCCAATGAGAGGTTTAAAAATCACAAGGGTTCCCTCCACCTCACTCACTTTCCCTTGCATTTTGAGAGAAGAGAAGAGAGAGAGAGAGAGAGTTAGAGAGAGGGGAATAGAGATCTTACAAGACACCCTTTGTCGTCGCAAGAGAAGGCGACGTTGAATCTGAGGATGAGAGGAGCGTGGATCTGTGACCAGAAGGAGGTGCGATGACCTCCACAGAGAGAGTTGTGCGTTGGACCTAAGGTATGTATCGGCTTATGATTTTATGTATCAACAAAAGTCTTATCCGGATTGCAATCTTTAAGCATATGTATCGGATTAGGTTTTTTGGTATGAACAATGATCAATCCCGGATTGTGATCTATAATTGTATGTATTGGTTTAGGATTTTGATTTATAAATGTATGTATCGATTTAGGTTACGTATAAACCAATATCAATTCGAGATACATTCTATAGATATATGTGTTGGCTTTAGGTTATTATAGATATACACCGATTCGATTTAAAATAGATCGACAAACTATATTTTAGTTTCGTAAGTTGACATGTTGACTCATTTTGATATGTATATATCGGTTTAGGATTACAATCTATAAGTGTATGTGTCGATCTCGTATAATAGCCATATACATAATTATTTGATTTGAGATAAAAATCTAATTATATGAGTGGGATCTACAGAATAATATACACTGATGATGGTTTCGGGATCTCTGTGTATATTTATAGAATAACCCCGCATTGAAAGCATAACTTAAAGTTGAGTACTTTCAATTTGTATTAGCGTCTAGGACTGTCGAAATTATGAATGATTTCTTTCATGCACCTATAAGCCTATAGATATGTCTGTGGAGATATGACTTAAATTATAAATTCTCTGTCATTTACGAATTTCTCATTTGTGTTATGCCATATCGAAATGTAATATAATATCATGAAATCAGGTCGTATGAAATGAACCTTCCAAATAAGTTTTTTTAACTGTGTAATAATATACAAGCACGTTTAGAAAATAAGAAAGGGAGTTAAAATTCTCGTTAGCATATTCCACGTGAGAGGCACCGAGCCTTAACTACACATTGTGAAATCCTTAAACTATATATTCATAGGAACTTTCTAAGAATCAAGATATTACCAATCACTTATCTTTATGTAAATTACTGTAGAAATGATTTAGGAATTCCGTTACATTCTTTTTGTTTATGACGACATTTGTTGTATCTTTCTAATTATAAACTCCAAAAAAATTATCTATCATTAGCATATTACATGTGGCATGCTTAGAGGCACCGAGTCTTAATTACACATTGCAAAATCTCTAAATTGCATATTTGGAGAAAATTTCTAATGTAAATTACTGTAGAAATGATTTAGGAATTTCGTTACATTCCTTTTTTTATCACAACACTAAATTATTGGCAAAACATTATGGTTCTCATTCGTATACCCATGTAACGTACCAATGACATCTATCATGAACCTATTATAACCTTGATAATATGATGAGCAGACGCTCGTTAATATTCAATATATGGTAGAATGCAACAAAACACTTTTAACTGAGCATCGTATCTATGAAGTATTTGTAATAAGCTTAAATTATTTGTGAGTAATATAATACGGAAATTTACGTACATAAATATACTACTAAAGGTTATGGAAATTTTAACCATGTACATATCTTTTGTGGAATATTTGTGCACAAACAAGATGTCTACTTATAATGTTCTACACCTAGCAAAACAAGTGCTTAAACTCTACCACAAAAGAACTAATGAAGATTTAAGGCGCATACTCGTAAAGAGTCATATGGACGACTGCAAGGGGTCGTGTTAGCCCAAGGAGCAACGTCGCAAGGGGCGTATGGTTGCAAGGAACCACAGAGGCAAAAGCTAAGTCCTCTACAGTTGTACCTGCACTGTCATGTTAATGCCGCTAGGGGCAACGTCGCAAGGGACGTATGGTTGCAAGGAATCACTGAGGCAAAAGCTAAATCCTCTACAGTTGTAGCTACATTGTCATGCCATGGACCGCAACTGCCAGCAGTTGAAAACATATAACAAGATACGTAGATGAAAGTTACACAAAAAAATTAGTTTATAAAGGTAAATCATTACAAGTATGCAAGGAAATGATTTATAAAGGTAAATCAATACAAGTTATGAAATAAATGGTTTATAACAGTAAACCATTACAAATATGCAAGTAAATGATTTATAAAGGTAAATCATTACAAGTTATAAAAATAAATGATTTATAACGGTGAACCATTACAAGTATGCAAGGAAATGATTTATAATGGTAAATCATTACAAGTTATGAAATAAATGATTTATAATGGTAAATCATTACAAGTATGCACAGAAATGGTTTAATTAAAGATAAACTATTATATATTATACAAGAGATGATTTAATAAAGCTTAAACTATTACATGTCATACAAGAATTGGCTTAAGAAAAGTAAACCATCAAAGTCGTATGGGCTAAAATGCAAAGTGATTTACTTGATAAACAAAACATGTTCTTGCTTTGAATCATACGAAACATGCCCACAAAATGGAAGAAAGGTATATCATAGTTTCTTATGCAATTTACATATGTATACCCATGGTTATGAAAGAACTAAATCATATATGTTAGGAATCGAATTTAAGCATGCATGGAATAATTAGGCACGTAATGATGCTTATCCATGAAAAATCAAATGCATGCATTATAACTGATTAAAAGACCATTAGCATTCTCATGTATGGATCCCGATGCATACTAGGCATTAGGCTCATGCAAAATTATTTTTGTCAATTTCAGGTGAAGAACATGGTTGATAGCTTATTCATGATCTTAATACGAGCTCCTCGAGATTCCTGACGTGGTACGATTCAACTCGTGTAGTTTCAGAGGATATCTGTATACCCACAGGAATTGTTGAGATGTTATTTCAATTCTTAGAGTTGTTTTTACAAAAATACCCTAGTTGAAGTTGTAATGTTGGAACTCTTATTTTGATTGGACTTTATTGGAATTTGATTTTATCCCTGCTCATTGATTGCCATGCATGTTTTCGATAACTATTTGGTCATGCGATCTTCTATAATTACTTGCTTCCGTCGATCGTCGTGATCTGTTCCGTCACATAAACAAAGTATAATAATAGTTCCAGTTAGACCTGTAATCACACACTTGACGTCATATATTGATTGACTAGAAATCGATAGCAGGTCATATTCATGAAGTACATGTGATTCCCTTCTACAACAGTTGAGCACATAGGAGGATTTGATAAGTAAAAATTATATAGTCTCTAAATTGTCATCAAATTTAATATGGTTGGAGGGAAATCAGTGTCGCAGCAAACACATGAGTTTTTGCTTCTTGTTCAGGGCTTAATAGATGCTCAAATGTAACTTCTGAATAAATTTCAAATTATGTCTATCACAGAGAAGTTTCTTAAATCATTAAAAGACCTTGGGATGTTTTTAAATTAATTTTTCTTTTTCAAAATACCAGTGATGTCCTTTCCTATATTTTATCATAAAATTACCATTAGCATAGTTACTACTTTTATCATAAATATGTCATTATGAGCATAAGGTACTGATGTATGTTATTATTTAATATAACAAGAATTGATAGCCTACATACGTAATATATGTTGTAAACATGAACTAAAAAATGTCGTGACTCCTAAGACAATCGCTTCGCAATAATCGTTGTTGTATGTTCATGCTAACAAATATAACATCCATCTATAATTTCAAATAATTGTTGGTGTATGGCCATGCTAATAAATATAACATTCGTTTCTAATTTCAAATTCAAAAATCATTTCGCAATGAAAAATGTTTGTCATCACATAATTAAAAATTGATTGTATAATGATACGACGAAAACAACAAAACTCTCTCCCACATAATTATATGTGGCTGTCCCAACCACGGGTAAGTGATTGATGTTGCATTAGGTAGCAGACAATGAACGTAAAACATAAAAATATTTCAAAACATTATTATTCAATGATAGCTTTAAAAAAATCATCACTAAAGATTGGCAGCGCAGTTTGTTGCCTATCTCCCGTCAATTTCTATGTAATTCTTGATGTTATGATTATTTTACCAAATGTGTCACTATAGATACATTTTGTTTAGTGGGACTCCATTAGCAACAATGATTAAATTCCACGATTGATTTCCTGACTTTACATATAGATGTAGCTGAATTTTTTTCACAATAAATTTCTTTCATATGATTATTATTGATTTAGGTATAACGAAATAAATTCTCGGATGGGAAGTTCATTACTTTCAACCTGAGTTTGCATCTTCTTTTGTTGTTGAATAGGAATGAGAATATACATGATACCATTATAGATAAGGATATGATTGGATAACTTTCTTACATATATGGATTTAAATACACATCCAAATTTTGATCTGGATATAACTTCATTATTGGATTGCAATCAAATATATCTATATATATTTGTAAGCTATTGTATGCATCTCTAAGCAATATATGGATATCTATTTCTATTGACAAGTATTACTTCATATAAGAATAATAGCTTTAGAATATTCTTATTGTATATTTATTTCTTTCTTGAATTTTTTATAATAATATTATTGTATATTTCTCTTGCTACTATGGATATGGAAATGAATTTGCACAAAAAATGTCAAAGAATATGTGATTTCATTTACTTTTTTTGCGAGCAGGGACATGGATATGATTGTATATTTTCTAATATTGGTACGAGTACATATTCATATTTTTAAATCAACCTTGGTTCATAAATGCAATCCGATACAAATACATTTATATCCATATGCTATTGTTCCCATCTGCGTCTAAATATGTTTTTTTGTCATACTGATACTAGATAATGATATGCATTTTTACTTTCTTGCAAATACGGATAAGAATACAATTTTAATTGATTGCTAGATTCATATACATACATTATTACTATTTCTATTTTATTATGAAAGGATACAACTATGGTGTATAACCTTTTTACATATATGGATCTCGATTTTAAAATGGATGTAAATTTCACTGTAGCAGTACCATTAGATACAAATGTATTTGCATCCGTTTTCGATTGTATACATCTTCATACAAAATATATGTATATGAAAAATATCTATATCTGTTAATGTGTCTATTATTAAGCAAATATAGATATGTATTTTTCCTCTGACAGATGAAGATATCTACTTCAATTTCCTTTCAAAACACTGATATAGATATAAGTTTTCATTCTTCTTGGATTATGTCATAGATATGATTTTCATCTAGATTTCTTGGAGTCATGGTTAGCACTCTTACAACTAAGTAGTGTGGGTATATCTAAATACACGATCAAGTAGTCTAGATCCAATAATTTTTACATGTGTTTTGCATGGGTATGGACCCTAGTTAGAATAATACAGGAAGTAAAAATAATTTGAGCATCTAGATGTCTCGATTAAGGTGAACATGGCGACTACAAAGAACAAGGGGAAAAGAAATGGATAGTCGAAATAAAAAAACAAACCTTTTCTGGAGATATGGATGGATTTAACATTTCAAAGAGGATTGTTCTAATGTAAAGGATTCGCAGAAGTCCACAATAGTGGCTCCTTAGTTTAACATGTTGAATGAGGGAGGTGAGCCCATTGATGGGTAATGTCTTAAGAAATCCTTAACTATAAAGTATCAACAGTTTCTTGAGTAATTTTGATGATACTAGATCAAGCATGCGGAAATTTATTGATCAATCATTCTTCGTGTCTTATTATTCTAGCTCTAATACCATAGCGATGATGCTAAACAAATATGTAGATGAGCTGCTAGGATTCGGATGTGTCGAGTTGAGGTTCACCTCTAGACATGTCTGGACACTTTGTTGGGTGTTGTATGTATGTCCCTTACATAAATAAGAATGTCATGTATGGTTCTTTGCTTGTGTGTGAGAGTTCTGAATTAAACTTTAAGTCTAATAAAGTAGTTCTATGACATTGAACAAACTTTGACACAAGATATTTATTGAAAAATGATATGTTATTTCACATTAGATGAAAGAATGTTAAACCTTTGGGTAAATTACAATTTGGGTCCCCATCTATGGGTCTGATCCCAGAATGGGTCCCGATCTTTAAATTGTAACGATTCGGATCCCAGGACCATTTAGGAAATGGAAATTTTGGGGTTCATGACGAATATGCCCTTGTTGGGAAGGGAATGGGGGTTGGGTTCCAACTTTTAAACAAAAGCATACTCGTCATTAGCTTCAAAAAGTTCCTTACATTAATGGCCCTGGAACCTGAATCGTTACAATTTAAAGATCCGGACCTATTCTGAAATCAGACCCTTAGATGGGGACCCAAATTGTAATTTACCCTAAACCTTTTATCGTAATTGGTTTTAACTCTAGTTCATCTACTCAAAATGTTTCAATAAGACCCTCAAACATAGTCCCACATCTAAAACTCACAAAATGTGAGAGTGTTATAAGTGATGGGGATTAATACTTGACAATTTGGGCTTAAGCATTTTGGACGGTTGTCAACGGATCCATTTGTGAGCGAACCCAACAAGTTGTCAAGGCCAATTTTTCTCGATAACGGACCGAGGACCTAAGCCTGGGATGTTACAAATTTTATCAGAGTGGACTCCCTCTGATAGTAGAAAGGGCTACCCAAGGGAGCTAAGCTGGGAGCGTGCAGCCACCACTATCACTGGGAAGAAGTGATGGGCCATGTCGCAATGAGGATGTTGCGAATATAAGTGGGGAGGTTGTAACACCCCAACCCCCAAACATAGCCCCGCATTTAAAACTCACAAAGTGTGAGAGTGGGTTACAAGTGACGGGATCACTACTTGACAACTTGGGCTCAAGCATTCTGGATGGTTGTCAATGGATCCATTTGGACCCGAACACAATAAGTTGCCAAGATCAGTTTTCCTCGATAACGGACCAGGGATCTAAGCTTGATACATTACACAAATATAATAGAAACATCTCGTATATGGTATGCTAGAATAGGCTATGTTAATTTCAGTTATATGTAAGTAATGATGGAACTTATATGATAGCTCTTCACACCATTACATGTCAAGTAACATATAAAACCTTTCATAATGTGAGAGTTAGTTAAATTATAGATTAAGTACACTCAAGTTAATTATGAAATTAATTGTGTTTTGATTAAAAATAATGAAAGATGTTTCATCACCTTCATAGACGATAACAATGAAAATTGATATGTATATCTGCTTAAAACTAAAGATGAAACCTTAGAAAATATCTAAAAAAGAAACATCAATCACAAACACAAACTAGAAAAACTCGAAAGGTCAAATCGAGATGGAGAATACATCTCTAGCTTATTTGATGAACAATGCAAGTCTTTTGCGATCATATCAAAAAAAATCAACATATTTGTAGCTTCGGATTTGTTTTATCGCACGTGTAAAGCGTGTCTAAAGCTCGATATAAATCCAAAACCACATACAAAACTCCATATTATAATACAAACATTAAAACTGCACATTGTAATACAATCTATATACTTATTCTAAAGTCATCTTGTTTTCTACAAAATAGGGGTTGACCTTCCTGAACTCGGGAAGGACAAGTCCTATTGGAAGGAAATCCTATATATATCATGGAGAAAGCCAGGCAAGAAATAAAGAGACCATGCCCACTATTGATGTTCGACACAGTTTCAAAGCACCAAGACGTCATCAAGATCATCAGTCTTGCGATCAACGACCCAGAGATCAATCTATTCTCTCTTAGGGGGGCATTCGGTTCGGGAATAAGCATGAATAAGGATGGAGAATAATGAGAATAAGAATCTATTATCTATTCGACTGGAAAGATATGAATAAAGAGAATAAGGTGTAATAAGGTGAAATAAATAAATAAATAAATATATGAGAATAGTCGTACTCTTGGGAACCGCGCTAAGGAATTAATCCCCGTATTCCGATGCTTATTCTCCAAACGAACAAGGCCTTAGATGTGTCACCTCTATCTTTTTTGTCAATCCCTATAATGGCATCTTCGACCTCATGGAGCATCATATCATCTCTAGGAACCGATCATCTCCTTCGTATCAATTCGATGTCGCCATATATCAAGCAACTCATCTTTCAGTCCCTTCGAATAGGAGAAATTGCATACTCAGGATCTTCCCATAATTGTTTCAACCATGCTCTTATCATCTGCCAACCACCATGAAAAAACTGTCATGAAATATAAACATCACATCCCAGCATGATATTCTAAGAACCGTAGTACTATCCACAATATCAAACCAAATTCAGTATCTTGAGCTCCTTCAGTATCCTTCAAGCACGCGAGATGCATATCTTGAGCTCCTCGGTATCCATCAAGTCATAATCCTTACAAATGCATATAAAAATACCGTGGCGGTTGTCGGAAACAATATCTAGAGCTTCGTTTGTCACATGCTGCATGTTTGGTAACCGAGTTGGATTGAGGTATCCTCTTGTGAATAGTAGCTGAATGATTGGGAGGGTTGAAGAGGATTAATTTTTAATGATTATATTATATTTTTATATAAATTTTATATTTTGAACGTGTTAAAAATATTATAACGAAGAATTTGTACGATCCATACAACCAATTCCAACCCAGGAATGCAAGGATAGAGCGGGAGGTATGCTAGGCTATGTCGAGGTAACCTGGCAACCAAACATGCCCTAGAATGCAGACATCAGTGCCTCACGAGACAACGCCTACAACATGCTCGCTTGTCAGTAACAAAAGTATATGAAGGATCTGCCATCATAAGTAGGTGACAGTCAATGTACATCGATTACATCTATCGGACATCACCAACTTCGTCATCCTCAAAACACATTCCATCTTAAAGTCCATGCTCGTTTGGAGAATAATGCATGGAATAAGTGGTCAATTCCACGCCTAGTGTGATTCCCAAGAGTACGACTATTCTCATCCACATCTCATTACTTCACCGTATTCCACATATATTCCTATCTTTATTCCATCTTACCTACCATATCACACCTTACTATCATTATTCCTATCTTTGTAGCCGGATAGAGAACCGTCCTTTCTCATAGTCTTAGTAAATAGTAAAGGGCTATATCATCATCTTCATAATTCCACCATATTCTCCATTCAGCATGGTCATTTCAGTTGTGTTTGTCGATTAGTGATATTTGACATCATAATTGAGAGATCGACCGCATTCAATGGTCAACAAAATTCTTGTTTCATGTAAAGTTCATTTTTTTTCTTACAAATAAATGTAGCACATGTTTTCTTGGTAAATCTAATAGACTAATTTGAAAGAATCATTTGTCATTTTAATAGACATTTATCTCTTTTTTTTCATATATATGTCGAGGCTTGCTCCTTTGACCTCCCTTTTTGGTCACAAATATTTTTTTGAAAAAAAAATATTTTCAATCTCATCTTGACTCATGAGTTTCACCACTATACTTGGATATTTTCAATCTCACAAAAAATCCAATGCTTTGAACTTTTATGCACTTTCAACCAATGGTGGAATTCAATATTAAAATAAAAACTCAATTTGACAATGGGAGATAATTTATCGATCTAACAAATAACTTTCAAATGTTGGCACTATCATTGTACGACACATCCCAATATCTACGAATAAATGGTTATGTTGAAAAAAGTTCAAGCGTGTTGTGGACATTAACTTAAGGGTTATTTACACTTGTTCTCCCTATGAGATTTTACGATTACAACTATTTCCTTGCCTTTTTCACAATATCACTTGTTTCCTTACCATCCTTCATCGTTAACAGTTGCGCCCCCTAGTCAGTTTTATCATCTATTATATGAGCCAAATAATTATTTACACAAACCAAGGTCTTCGCGGGAATCAGGTGAAAGCAGATTTCCTCTACCTAAGAATAACAAATTGAGCTAATTACCTTAGTAAATACTTTTTAATATGCATTTCTTATCTTTTAACGTCTGAAAATAAATTGCAAAAAATGAACACTTGAAAACCACTGAAAATATGCAAAAAAAACAACAAATAAGAAAATAAGGAAAAAATACATTATATTGTACATATGATAATATAGATATAAATATACCTAAATATACTCAAACTTTATCGATTTGTTTTATTTTATAAAATTGCAATTGAATTGATTTCTTCTATGTTTGTTCAATAACAATTCACATAAGAATATAAAATTATCAGAAGATACCATTTTGCCGAATTAACAAATAAAATCGATTATCTTTCCCAATATGCCCATACTCCATATATTTTTTTTATCTAGAGCATATGAACTCCAATGTATTCCTACTCATTTTCAAAGTTCATCATTTGAAAGTTTTCTAAATCCTAGAGATACTTTGAAATTGAGTGAGGTTTGTTCTTGAAAAGTTGATTCCATGACATATTTGTATAAATATGTGTGTCTTTTTCTTTATTTTGTACATGTTTTATTTTAACACTTTTTTCTTAGTTTCAATTTTATATTTTACTTGTAAGCTATACTCCTACTAAAAATATAAAACAACATAAAAATTACAAAAAAAAGAATAAAATTAGTTTCTCTCCGTACATGCCTATTTGACCTATATTCTATCGTATCTATTTTTGGCCTTTTTATGTTCCAAAGTCAAAAATACACAAAAAATATGCTTAACTAGCTTGTAAAGTATGATATTATTATAAAGTATAATATAGTTTTATTACTAACAAAAATAAAAAATAGAAAACACAAAATATATGTATTATACAACTATAAAAAGATTTTTTATTTATATCTTAAATTCTAAATATTTTTTGCCAGACTTTCTTCTATGAACTTTTAGATCACGTTGTCTCAAGAAAGTTTCATTTTGAGAGTTTTTCTTATTTTAGAGTTATTTTCTATTTATTCCGTTTCCCCTTGACTTCTATTTCTTTCTTCTTTGCTAATGAGATATTTCACCATAGTCAAACACCTAAATGGTCTCTCAATTACGTCAAATTCCCACCTACCTCTCTCCTTATTGGTCCAAGTAACCCCTTCCTTGGTTTTCCCCTAGTCACCCCTGTTGTATTAAGAATTGTAATTAGAATTTTAATTGGAAAGTCTATGTAATTACAATTGAAGTTAATTTGGTTTCAATTGGGAAATCAAATGGCTTGGAGGGAAAGTTGGGAATTCCCAAATGTGAAACATGGAAAAGCTTGGGTGGAAGTTTAATACCATACCTAGTATCTCTAAACTTTTGGTGGGCTTATATATGAGTTCACATCCCAAGCTCTTGTAGCAATAGTAGAGAGGAGGAATGGAGGACTACACACGTGCACGCGCGTACTCTGCTCCGTCTCCGACTCCGGCTCGGGAGAGTCAATCTCGGATCTCGATACTTTTGCTGCAGATTTCATTTGGTAGGTCAATTAAATTAATCACTTGATTAATTTGGATTCGACTAAAATGGGAATTCAACTTGATCCAAACGACTCGTTATGGTTGCGGTTTCGGGATTCTAAGAGATGCGCCCGTTGAGGGGTATTTTCGAAAATCGAAAGGTACCGCGCGCCAGGGCATGCGACCTTCTTTTTATACCCCTTCCCCCACGTTGTTTTCTTCACTCGCAAAAAAATCTCACATCGCCTTTGCTCTGTTCTCGTTCTTCCTCTCGCAGACGAACCACCTTCTCTTTCTCTCGGTTGTAAGTTCTCCGAGATACTTTCGAAGACGGTCTCGTCGATGTGTGTGGACGAAGATCGTGAACTGTCGTATCCTGGGAGCGGATCGCCAGTACCCTTTGCACCTGTATTGTGGGTGTGATATCCTCTCTAAGGACATCCCATTTCTGGACACTTCGGTGATTTCTAATCTAATTTTTCTTACATTTTGTTTGCCGCAATTCCTTTATTGCTTTACCTTTCCTGGATCTCGCCTTAATTTATGTTTTTATTTATTTAATCAGTTCCTGCTTGCATTCTGTAATTGGATAATGGATTGGAAATGCATGACGATAATAATGTTAATATGTAATGCTTTTCTTTCAATTCATTTGGATCCGTATAATTACTGTTTAATATATGCGATAATGATTCTGCTTTCAACAGTCTTAGAGAGGATATACGGAACCAATTTTAAAATCATGTCGGAAACGATGTTTAAATCGAGGGTGGATATGACGGGTATGCCTGAAAAATTCTGTGGTCAGAATTTCAAGCGTTGGCAACAACGCATGAAGATATGGTTAACCACCATAGGATTAATCTTTATTCTTGAAATCGATTATCCTACGGTGGAAAAGGAGAACCCCTTACCCGATAGTCAAAAGGCACAATCTGCATGGAAAGAACGTGATTGTATATATCATGGATGCATCCTGTTGGCTCTGTACAACACATTGTTTGACGTGTATTGTTCGTCCATGCAGACTGTGAAGGGGCTATGTGAAGATTTGGATCAGAAGTATATTACCGAAGACCTCGGTATTGAAAATACTCTGTGACCAAATTTTTGAAGTTTTCCATAACAAGCACACAAGTTTTTACTTATGCTCCATGATTTAGAAGATGCCGAAATGAAACTTCAGAAGAAGTTTCAAGTCATATGCATCATAGCAAAATTTCCCAAGATTTGGGGAATTTTTCTATGGATGACTTGATAGCGGCAATTGCCATAGAGGAGGAACACATGAAATAAAAGCTTGTGCTTCCTGTTGATATTCAGGATAAGGTCAATTTCATGACCTCGAAGGGCAAGGATAAGAAGGGAAAGGGTTCTAACAACAATAAAATGAAACCAAAGGGCAAGATCCAGAAAAAGACAAAGAATAAACCCTGCTGGCACTGTAATCAGGTTGGCCATTAGAAGAAGGATTGTCCGTCTTTAAAGACTCAACCTAAAGCTGTCGATGGAAGTCCACAAGTGAATATGATCACTGTTGGACTTGGGGATAGCGAGGGGTATGTCTATGTAAAACCTGAACTATATCATATCCATGATCCAAATGAGTGGCTCATGGATACAGGAGCCAATGTAAATATTTGTTCTAACAGAACTTTATTTTCTTCTTATTAGACATGTAGTGGTGGGACTGTGAAGATGGAGAACGATTCTGCAGCCAGGGTGGTAGGGTCAGGACAAATCAACTTGATGTTCTCCTCTGGACGTGTCTGGACGTTGCACAGGGTGTTTCATATTCCTGACATCAAGAAGAATATTTTATCTGGCTCTATCTTAGTTAAAAATGGTTTTGAATTGAACTTTGAATGTAATAAAGTTGTCATTCTGAGACATGACATTTTTTATGGAAATGGCTATTTGGCAGATTTTAACTTGTTATTTAGAATTAGATATGATTCAATAAACAATAATGCAATGAATGTTTTAAATTCTGAATGTTCTAATTCTGTGTCTCATGTTGTGTATAATGTATAATCTTATGATCTGTAGCATGGTAGATTTGGACATGTAAACTTAAATTCAATTGAGAGAATGATGAATTTAAAGTTGATCCCTAAACACACTATTATTAAAAAATAAAAAATGTGAACTCTCTGTGCAAGCTAAGACAACTAAGAAGTATTTTCAGTGTGTCTCTAGAGATAGTGAGATCTTGGATCTAGTGCACACAGATATCTGTGAGTTTAATGGTGTATTGACCTGAGACAATAAGAAATATTTTATCACCTTTATAGATGATGGCAGTAGATACTGCTATGTGTATCTTATGAAAACCAAGGATGAAGCCCTAGATAAGTTTCTTATATTTAAGAATGAGGCTAAGTCACAAACAGGAAAAGTGCTTAAACGCCTTAGGTCAGATAGAGGAGGTGAATATACCTCTAACTTGTTTGATGAACAGTGCAAATCATTTGGCATAGTTCATGAAGTTACGACCCCATATTCACCGCAATCAAATGGGATAGCAGAACGAAAAATAGAACCTTAACTGACATAATCAATGCTCTCCTACAGAGTTCTGGACTTCCAACCTATATGTGGGGAGAAGCCTTGAATATGGCCTGCCATATTCTGAATAGGGTTCCTCCAAGGCATATGGAAAAGTGTCCTTTTGAACTTTGGAGAAATAGGAAACCGAGCTTAAGATATCTCAAAGTGTGGGGCTGTCTCGCTAAGGTTTTAGTCCTAGAACACAAGAGAAAGAAGCTTGGTCCTAAAATCGTTGATGCGGTCTTCTTAGGTTATTTGGAAAATAGCTATGCATATAGGTTCTTGGTAATTCGGTCCGAGATACCGGGCATATATGTGATGACATGCCAAGCAACTCGGGTAAAAGGTAATTAAGGGTCGTTGCGACCCAAGTCACCAAGCGTAGTCGATCGAGAAAAATAGACCACCAAATCGAATAAAAATCAGAGAAACTCAAGTAGCGGTCTCGCTATTATATTAACCTGGTATAGCGACCAGGGTCGAACACAAGGAGCACGTAATGGCCTTGCGGCCTACGAAGTAGTCTAAAAAAGAATAAAATAAAATCAAAGTGTTTTTGGTGGATTTTTAGGATTTTTATATTTTTTTTGGATTTTTAATTAATAAAGAAAATGAAGAAAACAATAAAACAACCAACTTTAAGCAATTATTAAGGCACTCAAAAATCACCCAAAAATTCAAATAAAAATTTTTTTATGTTTTTTATATTTTTTATTGTTTTAGTTAAATTTTGGAAATTTTCTGATGTTTATTGAATTTTCTAAAAATCAAACAAGACAAGAAAACAGTGTTGTTGTCCAGTCAGAATTGGAGGGCCAATATAAAATAGATAAGGGCCCTATCAAGGTCTGAAAGTAATTTTCCTAAAAACTAGAAAGTATAAGGAAAATTTAGGCACTGGAATTATTGTTTTTGGATTTTTAAATTAATTATTAGAATTTTTCTAGGGTTTTAGTGTTTTTCAATTTTTATGAGTTTTATATATCAAAAAATGACCAAAATTGGTCAGAAAATCAAACATGGTAAAACAACTACTGTCTAATTTTTTTGTAATTTTTAGAGGTGTTTGAATATTTTTTTGTGATTTTTTAAGTTAGACAGTAAAGAAAAAGCTTGTTTTTAAATTTTTAAAAATAGTAAATGAAATCAAAAATGTCCCCAAAAATAGGAGAAATTTTACACTATGGCAGGAGCCATGTATCCAATTTTCATCACATTTGGAGTTGGTTTGATATTTTATTAAAAATCAAAACTAAGGTACAGTGCATAGGGACCTGTACGCAAATACAAGAAGTTCCAGGGGGTCCGATGCAAATTTTCCAAGAAAACACGCGCGAGGCGCGTGACCTGGGCACACAGGGACCTGATTGCAAATAAACTAAGGTTCCTGGACTATTTAATAACAGGTATTAAAAGTCCAGGGGCCTCAGTGTAAAATACCCACTAATTTCAACACATGTTCTAAAAAACCACACATAGGGGCATATATGCAATTAATAAAAAGTTACGCTCATTCATTAACACCCTGAAACTATGAGGCTAAACATGCAAAAATCCCAGATAAGCATGTGTCGACGCACGTGTTCCACTACACACAGGGGCATACATGTAAATACAGAAAAGGGCATGGTCCACTATGCAATTTACCAAACTAAAATAAAGTATCTAAAATATTTACAGGACTATAGACGAACAGCTAAGAAACTAAGGGCCTAAGATGATATTTACCCTTTATTAAGTCGCCCGTCGAATGCGCGCCACGTGGTGATCCATCGGCTCAGATGCGCTGGGGCTAACCCTCGACGATCGACGGTCACGATCGAGCCTCCCAGATGATCTGACGGTCAGAGCTGCTCCTCAAATGGATGACTGAGATGCGAACTGGAGCTGGAGGTGAATCGGACGGCAGGGGAGGGTCCTCGACGAACTGGGCTCCGGTGAACTTCGCCGGGCTCATGCAGGCGCTGGAGTCCTCCTCGAAGGCCACAGATGGTCGGAGAAGATGCGTGGAGGCCTTCTACGTCGAATGCCACCCTCTGATGACGGTGAGGAGCTCTGGGGAGCTCCGGCGACGTCGGCGGAGGTCAAGCCGCTACTTCTACGAGTGGGAGCCCTCAGATGAGCTCCTGGGAACCTGCAAAGATGCGCAACAGACTCGCGGGTCGAGGGCAAGTTGCCTCGACCCTGTAAGCGGGGGTGACGGTGGTCGGTGCGGCGGGGTGGTCGAGCTCCGGCGATGCGACGGCGGAGGAGCTCGAAACCCTAGCTCCTGTGCGAGCTGGGTTGAGTGAATGGGCGGAGAACGTGCGCGGGAAGAAGGCGAACGTGATGGGGTGGTCCGATGATCGAGACGAAGGCGGAGATGGCCGGAATCGAAGGTGAACGGCAACGGCGAGATTTGGGCGAAATGCAAAATCAAAGAAAAGGAAAGAAAACTAAGGCTACCTGGGCGGATGGTTCGACTGGGCGTGAGCTCTGGAAGCTCTGGGTCGTTGCCTCGCGGGCCGTCGAGGCCCGAGGCTCGAGCTCTACCTTCAGGCAGAGCACGGCGGCGCGAAGACGCCGGATCTAAGGTCCGGGCACCCTCTCCTCTCTGCGACACGACCAACGGCGAGCTGTCACCTCGAGGATGGCAATGGAGGTCTTGGGATGGCAAGGTGGGGAGCCAAAGATCGAGAAAATAGAGGCGGAGCTTGGCATTTATACAGCCAGGGGTCCAGCTAAAGTCGATCGGGTAGGGCAGCTCAGAGCGCGGACCCCGAGGCGGGTATCCCGGCGAGGGTGTCGGATCTGGCACGAACAAGTAGGACCCTGGGTTTGGGTAGATGGAGGTCGGGTCGTGACGCTAAAATGTTGAGAAATCAGGTCGGGCGTCACGACCCGTGGGAAGTGGTCCACAGGGGGGAGTTGACCGGGGGGTCAACATCCCCCGTGGACCAATGAGAGGGGGCCACGTCAAAATGATTTGTATATTCATTTAAAAATAGCAAATGGCCGAATTAAAGAAAACTTAAAACATGAAAAATATTTGTTTTAATTTTTTCTATTTTTTGGTGATTTTTAATTAATTTTTCAATATAGAAATAAGGTATTTACATAATAGAGCTATATATAGGTATATATACAATATTAATTTTTGATTTTTGATTTTTAATTAGTTATTTTTATACATTTTTATCCCCAATTTATCTTTTATTTATTTATATCATAAAATTAGGAATAAAAAGGAATTTTTATTTTATTTTTATTATTTAGATACAAGGGTGAAATAAAGAGATATATACATCTATATACATGGTATGTTTACAAGGTTCTTTTTGAATTTTAATTTTGTTCTTTTTAGTTGATTTTTGTTTTTACGGTTTTTGTTTTATTTATTTACAACATAAAAGATAGAATATGTACAAATTTTTAGGGAAATTAATTTATTTATTTATAGGGTGAAATAAATATAGATTGGGGAATATATACATGATGAATATACACAAGGTAGAGTGTTTTTGTTTTCTTTTTGATTTTTCAATTTTTATTTGGATTTTATATTTATAAAAATATATACAAATATATACAAGCAAATTTTATTTTATTTTTTGAGGAAAATATTTTTGTGATATTTACAGGTATATTTACACACATGAGCCCCTATCTCTCTCTACTTTGGCTTTTATGCGGTCAGGCTCATGCTGAGCCCTCCCTTGGGATTAGGTTGCTCAATATTTATTCTAAATATTTCCCTCTTTTTCTTTTTAATCTTTATTCTTTTATTTTTGCACAAAAATATGCTAATTATTACTTTTTACACCATGCATGCTTTTGGTAATTATTTGTATTTACAAACATATACATGCATTTGCAAAGGTTTTTGTAGCTAAAATATAAGAATAAAGAGTGATGAATGAGTATTCATCACCCCCCTATACTTAACTTTGCTAGTCCCTTAGCAAACACTTATTTGAAAAAGAATTGAAAAAGAATGAAAGAAAAAGAAAAGGAGGATAATGTACATGGATCAAGGTTGATTATTAAACTTGCCTTCATTAAATTGAATTATGGAGCTCAATCAGATCTTTGGATTATTAATGTGTCGGAACCTTATTTGGACTTAAGCTTAAAACTCAACAGCCTCTAAGTTCCACTACTCTCTAATCAAGACTCCTCAACAATCCAGATCAGAACAAGTCATCAAACACAAACCCTGAAGACTGTGAATCTTTCCTTGTCCTGTGAATGTGAAGTGTAAGCTCTCCACCTCAGAAATGGCAACTTGACAACCCTCCCCAACAAGGTAACTCTATGACCCCAATCTGGCCACTCTTTCCTCGAGGAGCGGGGTATTCCCTTCTAAGTTCAAGTTCAACCGGCTCAAGAAGAGGGGGAAGAAGAGAATGGGTCACGGCCAGTGTAGCCATGTACCCTTGGGAGCTCAACCAGTGTAGCCAAGTCTCTCTGCTGCAAGCTACATAAGGTGGATCATGAATCTCAAACTTTGCTTATTGCACTATATACAAACTCCGGTGGGATTATCATTTTCTCTCAGACCCACCACTTTTTTGGAGTTATTTTCTTTTTGCATATTTTTTTCTTTTTTTCTTTTTTTTTTCAAGTGCATCTGTACAACATATACATGTGCAGCATATATACAAGGAATTTTTCCTCTTGAGCCAGTAGACTATCCCTCTTTTGAAGCTTTATTGCAACCCACAACTCCTGTCATTAGACCTCATGGCAACCAGACCAAGTTGAGACGCACTTCCTTCACTAAAAGAAGAAGAGAGGTTCCGCCTAGAAGTACTACCCTCATATGCTACCCCAAGTCAAGGAAGACTGCCTCCTCACCACCTCATCCGTAGAGAGCTCGGTGCTAAGTGTTGGTGTCCAAGTAAAGCCATTGTCCCTATGAGTCATGTGTTGTTGTTAAGTGCTCTACTTAGGCTCATTGAGATGACATGTGATCATAGCCTAGTGGACTCAAAGAATTAAGTCACCATGGACCTGAAAAGCCTTAACCCTAAGCCCTATAAGGTTCCTCTTAGAAATTAGGTGGATTAAGATCTTAATCAAGCTCCATTTCCCAATTTAATTCCAGGCTAGTTTAAATGTCAACTATCATCCAGAAAAACTATATACAAATATATACAAAAATGCTATTTACACAATATTTACACTCATGCAAAATTTTTGAAAAATGTTTTGAAAGCATGAATGGATGAATGCATGAGATGCAAGTTTTGCAAAAGTATTTACACACATTTACACAAGATTTTTGCAAACTTTTGATTTTCAAAACATTTTGGAAAAATTTTGTACTATATACATAATTTTGATAAGAAAATATTTACACAAGCTTTACACAAAAGATTTTTGAAAATATTTTTACAAAAATAATTTGTACACTAGCTATGTATGTGCAAATAAAAAGAATGATTATGTATAGGAAAAATATTTAATTTTTGTGATTTTTAGGGTTTTTTAGCCAATTTATTTATTAACCACTCACACAAAGTACGAGTTATGGCTAAAGTATATATGAAATATATACACACCCCCCTATACTTAGCTCGAACGATGTCCTCAGAGTCAAGAGCGATGAAGAAGACATAACTCGTGCTATGTATAGGGAAGTGAAAAGAAAGGCTATATACAAAGACGAATGAATGAATAGAAGATCAAGAGACTCTCGGCTTTTCCCCCTATACTTAGGATCAAATAATCCTAAGTATACCAGGCTGTACACAAAGGAAAAACCGAGTGAAGAATGTACAGGGTCTACCCCCCTATACTTAGGGTAAAATATCCCTAAGTATAGGCAGCAAAACAGGGGTAAGCAGAATCAAAAGAAAAACTCAAAGGTCCTACATCCCCCCTATACTTAGGGTAAAGTACACCCTAAGTATACCATAATCAAAAGATGAAGAAAGGGATGTGGGACTAAAGAATGTGATGATATGGACATCTGGATCTATACAGGTCGGAAGATCAGTGATAATCAGGCGTGAGATGCCATAGATGTGAGTCAAGGGACCACATCTCACGCAAAATGAATAGGGGCAACATCAACGACCCGCGGCTCATGATCTAGAAATGGCTTGAGTCGCTGGCCGTTCACTCGAAAGGTACTCTCAGACAACTCGGATATATCAATGCTACCGTTGTCATGTACCTTTCTCACCAAGTAGGGTCCCTTCCATTTTCTCTGTAGCTTCCCTAGGAACAGACGAAGCCTCGCATCAAACAGCCATACTCTCTGTCCAGGCTCAAAATGTTTGTGGCTGATGTGAGAATCATGCCACTCCTTCACTCTCTCCTTATACTGTAGGCTGTTTGAGAAGGCGGTATCTCTAAGCTCCTCCAGGGTTACTAACTCTGCCCTCCTCTGGTCTCCTACACTATCTGGATCCATAAGAATATCAGTGACTGCCCAAAGTGACCTGTGTCTCAGCTCAACAGGCAAATGGCACGGCTTGCCATATACGAGGCGAAAGGGAGATGTGCCCAATGGTGTCTTGAAAGACATCTTATATGCCCACAAGACCGAGTCCAAAAGCTGTGACCAATCCTTTCGGTCAGGGCGAACGACTTTCTGCAAAATAGTCTTGATCTCCCTGTTCAACACCTCGGCTAGACCATTCGTCTATGGATGGTATGGAGTGGCAACTCGATGGTCTATGCCGAACTCGCTAGCAAGGGCCTTCACCTGATCGTTGATAAAATGAGACCCCCCATCTGAAATCAATACTCGAGGTACTCCGAACCGCGTGATGATGTGCTTCCTCAAAAATCTGCAAACTGTCCTGGCATCAGCGGCTCGGGCGGGGTTTAGCCTCAACCCAATGACTAACATAGTATACAGCCAACAGAATGTACTCAAATCCCTGACTCTTAGGGAATGGACCCATGAAATCTATGCCCCGTGCATCAAAAACCTCACAGAAGTGAATGGGTTGCATCGGCATCATATCACGCTGTCCACAAGTGCCCATCCTCTGACAGTCAGTACACCTCTTCACGAACTCATCAGAGTCCTTGAAGAGGGTAGGCCACCACAAGCCGGATTGGAGCACTTTCTGTGTCGTTCTCCTCCCAGAATGATGCCCTCCTGCCTCAAGCTTGTGGCAGTAAGTGAGGACGCTATGGTGCTCCTCCTGAGGAATGCACCGACGCCAGACGCTATCCCCTCCTTCGTGGTAAAGGATGGGATCCTCCCAGTGGTAGGACTTGGCCTTCGCAAGGAAGGTCTCAAGCCTCTGACTGGGCCAATCTTGTGGGACTTTCCCAGCAACGAGAAAGTTCATAATATCGGCATACCACGGGAGAGAGGCGATAGCAAGGATCGCCTCATCTGGGAAGGTCTCACAAATGGGATCAATATGCTCGGACTCCTCAGGCTGCTCTAAACGGGAGAGATGATCCGCCACCACATTCTTGACTCCAGGCTTATCCTTGATCTCAATGTCGAATACCTGGAGTAGAAGGATCCATCTAGTCAGTCTGGCCTTGGCATCCTTCTTTGCCATGAGGTATAGGATGGCGGTGTGATCAATATACAAGGTCACTCTAGATCCAATGATGTAAGATCTGAACTTATCTAGGGCGAACACTACGGCTAGCATCTCCTTCTCTGTGACTGTATAATTCCGCTGCGCGGAATCCAATGTGCGGCTAGCGTAGTGGATAGCAAAGGGGACTCCATCCCTCCTCTGTCCCAGCACGGCCCCCACGGCAAAATCGGAGGCATCCGTCATGATCTCGAATGGGAGAGACCAATCAGACGGTTGGACAACATGAACCTCAATAACACACTGCTTGAGAGTCTCGAAGGACGAAAGACACTTGTCATCGACAAGGAACTCGGTGTCTTTCGTCAGTAGGCCAGTCAACGGCCGGGAAATCCTGCTGAAATCATGAATGAATCGTCGGTAGAAACCGACGTGCCCTAGGAATGACCATAACTGCCTCAGATTGGACGGCGATGTGAGTTTTCTAATGACATCTACCTTGGCCGGATCAACCTCCATGCCCCTGTTGGAGATGATATGGCCAAGCACCGTCCCTTGAGTCACCATGAAGTGACTCTTCTCCCAAGATAGCACCAAGTGAACCTCTATACATCGCTGGAGTACTCGGTCTAGGCAGTCAAGACAGGAGTCGAATCCGTCGCCGTAAACCGAGAAATCATCCATGAAGACCTCCAAACACTCCCCTACCATGTCCGAAAAGATCGACAACATGCATCTCTGAAATGTCGCAGGGGCATTGCATAGCCCAAATGGCATGCGTCGGAAGGTGTATGTGCCGAAGGGACAGGTAAAGGTGGTCTTCTCCTGGTCCTCAGGAGCGATGGCCACCTGGTTGTAACCCGAGTACCCATCCAGAAAACAATAGTGGCTCTTCCCTGCCAGTCTCTCAATGATCTGGTCAATAAAGGGCAGGGGGAAATGATCCTTCTCGGTGGCCTGGCTGAGTCTCATGTAGTCAACGCAGACCCGCCAAGAAGTGGGTACTCGTGTAGCAATCTCCTCTCCAGACTCACTAATCACTGTAGTGATGCACGTCTTCTTGGGCACCACATGCAAAGGGCTGACCCACTTGGAGTCGGAGATGGGGTAGATAAAATCAGCGCTCCACCATTTCGAGATTTCCTTCATGACAACCTCTCTCAGATTTGGCTTCAGCCGCCATTGGAACTCACACGACGGCTTCGTCTCATCCTCGAGATAGATATGGTGGGAGCACAGGGCCGGACTAATCCCCTGGAGATCTGCTACGCTCCATCCGATTGCCTTGCGGTTCTTTTCAAGAACCCCCATCAAACGGGATTCTTGCTCTCCAGTCAGATCAGCGGAGATCTCAGGCTCACCCGCAAGGAATCGATACTTCAGCGAAGTAGGGAGCGGCTTCAACTCTGGACAGTTGGGTGTTGGTGTATCTGGCCTCTGGAAAGTCTGTGAACGCTGCCAAATCTGCATGGGAGAATTGAAACTCTCTCTCAATCTCAAAAACTGGAGAAGGCTGCCCTGATGGTCTGTCTCTGCTCTGCTCGGCATCTACCTCCTCCTCAGTTGTAGGCTCAGTGGAACTCAGGTCTGGCATGTAATCCTCACAATCGACCCAATCAGACTCTGAATCTGAGGGATCTGCATCACACAAGGTGGCATCAGTACCACCATCATCACGAAAATCCGCGTCGCGGTCGAGAACCTGCTCTGCTGCCTCTAAGGTATCCTGAACCAGGAATGTGCTCTCCAAGCTCTCCTCTGTTGTCGTCTCTGCATCAGTGGTGTCTGAAAATGAGAGGATGGCCTGTGCTGCTGGGTCTGCCCTTACTGCCTCATCGTCTGTGATCACAAAGTCACAGTCCTGGTGGATGTCTAGCCCGGCTTCTGTCAGCTGCTCTGTATCTGAAGTGGTCTCTGAGCATGATCTCTCTCTGGCTCAGCTGTCCTCGACCGTCTCTATTTGTACACTTTCGCCCTCGACGCGAAAGTATACCTTATCGCTATCATGGTCAGTCACCGCCTTGGCTGTGGCCAAGAACGGACGACCGAGAATGATGGGGGTATCGGTCACTGAATCAGGGATCTCCATGTCCAACACTATGAAGTCCACGGGGAATTGCAGGCCCTGAATCGTGACGACAACGTCTCGCAACAACCCCTTCGGCCTCTTGATAGATCGATCAGTAAACTGAAGGACTGTCCTGCTCTGTCTAAGAGTGCCCAACTCGAAGCGGTCGAGAAGGGCTGTCGGAAGGAGGTTAATAGACGATATGCTATCTAATAGAGTCCGGTCGAACCTCTGCTCTCTAATGTGGCATCTGACATAAGGGGCTCCTGAATCTGGCCTCTTGGCCGGTAGACGGTTCTGGATCGCGAAACACGTGGCTTTCGTCAGCACATGGATCTCTGAGTGGTGGTTCCTCCTCTTCCTCCTGACTGTGGTCCTGTCTCTCAATGAACGCTGAAGAAGGGGGATGTGCTGCAAAGCCTCCTGAAGAGTCAGCTGTATGTGAAATTGATCTATCATCTGCTGGCTGAACTCTTCCTGCTCTCTCTTTTTTGGATTTTCTTTTTTCTTCCCCTTCCCCATCTGAAGGGCTCTAGGGAAGGGGATCACTGGGTCCTTCTCAGATGAAGGACTAGGAAAAGGTCTAGACGGCTCGACGGCCGGATCCGCACATACATCACGCACCACAGTGGGACCAGAAAAAACCAAACCTTTTCCTTTATTCACAACAGGGTTCCGAGATACATCAGAAGTGGGAAAAACAACAGATCTCTCTACATGAACACGGGTGGCCTCAGCACCACCATCGGCTGGATCAACTGGAAGACTCGCGGCCTCAGTACCGTGCTCTGGCTCGGCATCAAGGGTGGCCTCAGTACCACCTCCTCGAATTGGTGAAACGGCGGCCTCAGCACCACCTGGGGAATCAACATCCTTGGTGGCATCAGTACCACCGTCATCATCTCGAGCGGCCTCAGTACCGCTCTCCTACTCCTCATCTGGTGCTCTAGGTGTGTCCTCCTGGTGTCGCTCAGGCGAGGCGCCGCCTGCTGGCATCCTACCACTCCTAAGTGCGACAAAATCAGTATCAAAAAGATCTGCAGACATATCATCAAATGTAGCACTAGGAGTGGCATACTCAGTGTAAGCTACCTGTTCAGATTTCCTCTTCAGGCTGTTGGGGTTCGGCTCGATCTGGGCAGGGATGGCGACCTTCCCTCTCACAATATCCCGCATCTCCTGGCGGAACTCGTCCATCTCCCGTCGAAAGGTAGCCTGCTGATCCGTGAGGAGGCGGGCTATATCATCCAAGGCGGGGCTCTCGTAAGGTGGACCATGGGAGCCCGACGGGTAGCCTCTCTGGTAATGAGGCTGCTGGAACTGGTGCTGCTGAGAGGGGTAGGTGGGTGGATGCTGCTGCTGGTGAGTCTGCTCACGCCTCCAAGACTGTCCCTGCTGATAGGGACGAGGACCATAGGACGACTGTTGCTGCTGTTGTGGTGGGTACACTGGGGGCTGCTGTTGCGGCTGGTGCTCTCTTTGATGGCCGTACTGGCCACCCTGTCCTGACGACTGCTACTGGGGCTGGGTACCTCCGGTCCCCCACCGGAATCTGGGATGGTCTCGTCGGATACCGGGCTGAGGGCGGTCATACCAAATCCCGTTAACATCCATCAACGGCTCTGTGTCGTACTGGGGTGGCGGAAGCACCGCCAGAGGCTGATCCGGCTGGTATACCACCATCTGCAAGTCTGGAGATGGTGGTGACTGGTAGGTGGGCTGCGGCTGCTGGTACAGCTCCGCCTGTACAAGGAGAACCTGTCTAGGCTGCTGGTGTGAGCTGGAGCGCTGGGACGAGCTACTGCTGCTGCCTGGATCGCCTCGCGACTGAAGACGGGGCTGGGGAGCCGTCTGTGCCTCCTGGAGACACATGAGCTGGGTCTTCATGTCGCTCAGAGTATGTGCCATCTGCTCCATCTGAGTGATGCCCTGGCACTGCTTCTTCTCAATCAGCTCCATCCGATCCAACTTCTCGCTAATGATGCCCATGTCTGCAGTTGATGACTCTGCCTGCGCTGTTGCTACTGCGGACGAACTCGATGGACCGGCGTCGACCCGTGCTATCCTCTGGTACTGCACGGGTCCTGGCTGCTGGGGTCTGCCCTGAGTGTACAACCGGGTCTGGGACATCACCATGTAGTTCTCGGCCATCTCCTCGTAGATGGCCCAGACCTGGTCGTGATCCTTGGCGAAGTAAGACCCACTACAAGAAGCGTTCACCAAGCCCTGAAGCTCTGGTGTCAGCCCGCTGAAAAAGCTCTGCACGAGGTTCGGCTTGGAAATGTCGTGGTGCGGGCATCTATCAGTCAGCTCTCGGAACCTCTCCCATGCCTCATGGAACTGCTCGTTGGGGAGCATGGAGAAGTTGCTGATCAGGGCTCTCGCGGCATTGGTCCGCCCGAGTGGATAGTACTTGTGTAAGTACTCGGTGCGGAGCTACTCCCAAGTGTAGACGAACTTCCCCAGATGCTTCAGCCAGATGGCTGCTCTATCTGCCAAAGAGAAGGGGAAGGCTATCATCCTGATGGTATCCTGGTCCACCTGACGATCGTGGACAGTACTGCAAATTATCAAAAACTCCTGGAGGTGGAGATGGGGCTCCTCGGTGGCGAGCCCGTGGAAGCGGGGGAGGAGCTGCAAGGTGTTCGGGGGGAACTTGAAGTCCCCCACGATGGCTGGTAAAACGACCCAGTGATGCATCAGTGTCGATCCGGGGTTGTGCAACTCCCGCATCGATCTCGGTGGGCTGCTGCGGCTGCTGCGGCTGCATCATCCGGGATCCTCGGCCCGTCTCTACGCTGCTATCGCTCTGCTCTCATCTGCTCCATCTCTCTCCTCATATCTAACATGAAAGCTCCATGATCCCTCAACTGCTATTGTACCGTCTCGAGGGAGGCGATCAGGGTGGAGTTGATAGCACCCTGGTCCAAAACAAAGTGCTCGGGCTGTGGACCTCTAGAGCGATCATTGGAACTGCCGGCCATGGTGTCTGCAAAATCAAACGATCCAAACTCAGGTGCCGATAAATCTGCTAATCTCTCCTCTGGCACTGGCCTCTCGGAACTGAAAGAAAGGGGGTCGAGGGGGAACAGGGTGGAATCATACTCGGGTTCAGAGAGCGGGTCTCGGCTCTCGCGAACCAACCTAGATGAACGGGTAGACGCGCCCGAAAGCGATGCAACCAGAGGCTGCCTAAGAGATCGTCTACCCATCATCTTGATGTGGCGAGTAAGGCAGATGAGATCTGGAGAAACTATGATCACAAACAAACCCCTCAGTTCACCAATGCAACGCGAGCTGAAGACCGTAATGGCTCGGTCAAATTATCTTATCAATTTTATTTTTGTGAACAATCAAAATATCAGAGCGATTACGTGACATGTTGGGATACCCGATACTCTCCCAACCGACTGTCCCACACAGAAGAAGTCGGTATTCAGTCGAGAGTAGTACCGAGGGCTCTACCCTAGTGTCCGGGTCACTCTCTCGCACAATCAAACCAACCAATGAGGGGGTTGTTCTCCCCAAGACAAGTTTTTTAAATCAGGTGTCTTTTAGGGTCAATAGTTTAAGCAGTCCCAATTTTATTGTTTTTCTTTTTAGATCTTTTTCAATAAAGACAAAAGGCCTAACGAATTTTTCGATTCTCCTGATTATTAAGTCAAAAACAGGGGGAGAAGACGAAAAAGCCGATGAGTGAAGAAATCAATGATGCATGCAAAGATAGAAAGGCGTACCTGTCTCCAGCACTCTACATGCAATATGATCTGCGCAGAATTGAAAAGCAGAAAATAAACTGCCTAAATGGTGCAGCGGTAAAAACCGAGTCCTAAGCAGGCAACTTCTACTCGACAGAACCGTCTAACTGGTCACAGGTCCTTCGATCCAAGGAGTCCGGTCTCGGTCTACCCCTCCTCCTCCCGACACATCGGGTTCAGGAGCAGTGCTTGGCATGGCAGGCTACGGCACGGTAGGCTCGAAGGGAGTACGTCAGTTATTTTTATCAATATTTTATTAGTAGGTCTATTTACGATCTATAAGCACAAGCAGTCTATTAGGTGTTTGGATCCTACTCAGTACGACACAGTCAAACAGAAAGTCCTAAATCTAGGGGCTCGAGAAAAACCGCGTAAAACCGTAAAAGGCAGCGAAAAACCAAAAGCCGCAAAAAAGCTGCGAAAAACCTAAGGGTCCCCCGAGCACACCGGTGCTCGGCGAAACAGACCCGCTAAAAAGTCTCAAGTCCAGTCTGAGTGTCCCTGTATTATTACAACAATTAATCAAAAAGTCTAAACTAATCTACTCTAATCCTCTCCCACTCAGCCTCTCTCTCACGCTCTCCTGCGGCTCCGTGCAGAAGGGAGCCGCCTCTGAATCCTGCGGTTGCGTCGACTTCTCGAAAGTCACCGCCTCGGTCCTCGGGCACTCGCAAGAAAGAAGACAAGTGTCACAGACCAAAAATAATAATCAAATGAAAACAGAAAATATAAACAAAGGTATATGTGCAGAAATATCAAATAAAATAAACAAACAAAATCAATCAAAAACAAAAATAAAAGAAAATAAAATAAAACAAAATAAAATAAAAATAAGAGAAAAACAAAAACCGCGAAAAGCCACGGACTCAGAAAAAGCCGCGGAAAGCCGTGAAAAAGAAAATGAAAAGAAAATGAAAAATAAAAAGAAAAACTACTAAGCCGTGCTCCTCAGCAACGGCGCCATTCTGACGACACGCCAAGCAACTCGGTAAAAGGTAATCAAGGGTCGTTGCGACCCAAGTTACCAAGCGTAGTCGATCGAGAAAAATAGACCATCAAATCGGATAAAAATAAGAGAAACTCAAGTAGCGGTCTCGCTATTATATTAACCTGGTATAGCGACCAGGGTCGAACACAAGGAGTACGTAATGGCAGGAATAAAATAAAATCAAAGTGATTTTGGTGGATTTTTAGGGTTTTTATATTTTTTTGGATTTTTAATTAATAAAGAAAATGAAGAAAACAATAAAACAACCAACTTTAAGCAATTATTAAGGCACTCAAAAATCACCCAAAAATTCAAATAAAAATATTTTTATGTTTTTTATATTTTTTATTGTTTTTTATTAAATTTTGGTAATTTTCTGATGTTTATTGAATTTTCTAAAAATCAAACAAGACAAGAAAGCAGTGCTGCTGTCCAATCAAACTTGGAGGGCCAATATAAAATAGATAAGGGCCTATCAAGGTCTGAAGGTAATTTTCCTAAAAACTAGAAAGTATAAAGAAAATTTAGGCACTGGAATTATTGTTTTTGGATTTTTAAATTAATTATTAGAATTTTTATAGGGTTTTTAGTGTTTTTCAATTTTTATGAGTTTTATATATCAAAAAATGACCAAAATTGGTCAGAAAATCAAACAAGATAAAACAACTATTGTCTAATTTTTTGTAATTTTTAGAGGTGTTTTAATATTTTTTTGTGATTTTTCAAGTTAGACAGTAAAGAAAAAGCTTGTCTTTGAATTTTTAAAAAATAGTAAATGAAATCAAAAATATCCCCAAAAACGGGAGAATATTTTACACTATGGCAGTAGCCATGTATCCAATTTTCATCACATTTGGAGTTGATTTGATATTTTATTAAAAATCAAAACTAAGGTATAGTGCATAGGGACCTATACGCAAATACAAGAAGTTCTAGGGGGTCCGGTGCAAATTTTTCAAGAAAACACGCGCGAGGCGCGTGACCTGGGCACACAGGGATCTGATTGCAAATAAACTAAGGTTCCTGAACTATTTAATAACAGGTATTAAAAGTCCAGGGGCCTCAGTGTAAAATACCCACTAATTTCAACACATGTTCTAAAAAACCACGCACAGGGGCATATATGCAATTAATAAAAAGTTACGCTCATTCATTAACACCCTAAAACTATGAGGCTAAACATGCAAAAATCCCAGATAAGCACGTGTCGACACACGTGTTCCACTACACACAAGGGCATACATGTAAATATAGAAAATGGCAGGGTCCACTATGCAATTTACCAAACTAAAATAAAGTATCTAAAATATTTACAAGACTATAGACGAACAGCTAAGAAGCTAAGGGCCTAAGATGATATTTACCCTTTATTAAGTCGCCCGTCGGATGCGCGCCACGTGGTGATCCATCGGCTCAGATGCGCTGGGGCTAACCCTCAACGATCGACGGTCACGATCGAGCCTCCCAGATGATCGGACGGTCAGAGTTGCTCCTCAAATGGATGGCTGAGATGCGAACTGGAGCTGGAGGTGAATCGGACGGCAGGGGAGGGTCCTCGACGAACTAGGCTCCGGCGAACTTCGCCGGGCTCGTGTAGGCACTGGAGTCCTCCTCGAAGGCCACGGATGGTCGGAGAAGATGCGTGGAGGCCTTCCGCGTCGAATGCCACCCTCCGATGACGGCGAGGAGCTCTGGGGAGCTCCGGCGACGTCGGCGGAGGTCGAGCCGCTGCTGCTACGAGTGGGAGCCCTCAGATGAGCTCCTGGGAACCTGCAAAGATGCGCAACAGACTCGCGGGTCAAGGGCAAGTTGCCTCGACCCTGTAAGCGGGGGTGACGGTGGTCGGTGCGGCGGGGTGGTTGAGCTCCGACGATGCGACGACGAAGGAGCTCGAAACCCCAGCTCCTGTACGAGCTGGGTTGAGTGAATGGGCGGAGAACGTGTGCGGGAAGAAGGCGAACGTGATGGGGTGGTCCGATGATCGAGACGAAGGCGGAGATGGCCGGAATCTAAGGTGAACGGCGACGACGAGATTTGGGCGAAATGCAAAATCAAAGAAAAGGAAAGAAAACTAAGGGTACCTGGGCGGATGGTTCGACTGGGTGTGAGCTCTGGAAGCTCTGGGTCGTTGCCTCGCGGGTCGTCGAGGCCCGAGGCTCGAGCTCTACCTTCAGGCGGAGCACGGCGGCGCGAAGACGCCGGATCTAAGGTCCGGGCACCCTCTCTTCTCTGCGACACGTCCAACGGCGAGCTGTCACCTCGAGGATGGCAATGGAGGTCCTAGGATGGCAAGGTGGGGAGCCAAAGATCGGGAAAATGGAGGCGGAGCTCGGCATTTATACAGCCAGGGGTCCGGCTAAAGTCGATCGGGTAGGGCAGCTCAGAGTGCGGACCCCGAGGCGGGCATCCCGGCGAGGGTGTCGGATCTGGCACGAACGAGTAGGACCCTGGGTTTGTGTAGATGGAGGTCGGGTCGTGACGCTAAAATGTTGAGAAATCGGGTCGGGCGTCACGATCCGTGGGAAGTGGTCCTCAGGGGGAGTTGACCGGGGGGTCAACATCCCCCGTGGACCAATGAGAGGGGGCCACGTCAAAATGATTTGAATATTCATTTAAAAATAGCAAATGGCCGAATTAAAGAAAACTTAAAACATGAAAAATATTTGTTTTAATATCTGTCTGCTGATGGGGTCACGGTTGTACCACAGCCCGTTGATCTCGAACACCTATGGAGGCTCCTCGTATCCGGTCTCCACTTGTGGGGGTGCATGTTGGTCCTGCTGGGTGTAAGTCTGATCCTCTACCCAGCCACTCTGAGGCCCCGGTGCATGTTCCTGTACAAGATGGACTCGGTGTACAGGAGCAGGTGGTGCAGAAGGGGCAGGTAGCTTTATCTTAGCTACCTTCTCAGTAAGTTCCTCCACTTGCGTCGGCAAATGTGAGAGAGACTCAAGGTCAGTGACCCTCTTGTGGATCTGCTCGACCATGATTAACTTGTCAACTATCATGCCCATGCTGGGGATGAGGTCCTCTGTCAGATCCGCTACAGTCCTCCTAGCAGTCTCGTTGGATAGGAATGAGGGAGACAACTGATAGGCCCTGGTGGCCTGCGACCTGCCTGTTTCTGCCATCTGCTCTAGTTTCTTCCATACATCATTCTCGTTCTTGTTCAGATAGCTTCCTCCACAGGAGGCACTGACTAACCCCTACATCTTCGGGGTCATGCCACAGAACAAGGTCTGGACTAAGATCGCCTTAGAAATGCCATGGCAGGGACATTTCTGAATTAGTTCATTGAACCTATCCCAAGCTTCGTGGAATGGTTAACTGGGTCCCTGGGAAAAACTAGCGATCTTGGTTCTCATTTGATTAGTTCTACTGAGAGGGTAGAACTTCTTCGGGAATAAGTCCTTGAACTGCATCCAGGTTGTACATATCACCCCTAGGTTCTTCAGCCAACGTGCTTCCTTATCTCCTAAGGCAAAAGGGGTGGCCTTCAGTCTAATATAATCCTGCCCAACCTTAGGATGACTAAGGTTGTTGCAAACCAGCTCAAAGTCTCGGAGGAAGGCATATGGTTCTTCATGGGCATTTCCGTTGAACTTCGGTAGCAGGCTAAGGAAGTGGGGCTTGAGCTCGAATGCTTCAGGGGGAACCGTTGGTGCCAACCAACTGTGCATCTCGTTCTCTGCTGGGTTGTAGGCATCAACTATTGGTCGGTCGATTCCTCCTGCTGCAATGACCTGTCCCATTCTGGCTGTAAGATCCGCATTCTGTTGTTCGGCTGTGGCGAGGCGATTAAGGATCTGTCGCAACACGTCCTCATCCGGTGGCTGCTTAGGTGGCATCTTGTCCTCTAGTCCTGGGTATGAAACATGGTCTGTGTTAGAGGACAAATCAAGGAAGGGATTCTTACCGAGGCGATAGTCTTCCTCGGTAAGCTCAGAGGAGAGGAAAGGGTTGGTTTGAGAGTAACAATCCTGGGTGTGAGGGAACCAGGACTCAAGAGGGTCATGAGTCCTGGGTGGTCCAAGTTGCGCTTGGGCCGATGAAGAGGAGCTTCGTGGGGGGCTCAAAGAGAGATTGGTGAATAAGGAGTCGATATCCCCCCAGTTACTCATCTTTGTCTGGCGAGAAGATTTGGGAGATATAAGTGAAGATAGGATTTGACTCCTACCTGAAGTAAACAATTCAATCCAAGACCCTGGGTTCACATTCAACACAGTGAAGGACCCGAAACCGAGTCCAATTAATCTTGTTAATTTTAAGTGTGATTTTTCAAGCAAGATAGCAAGGATTACGTGGCCTAGAGGGAAGTCGGCCCAGAGCCGGATGCGTCTTCCGTGTCTAACCTGTTGCCTAAGATACTGTCGGTCCTTCCTTTCTTCACTCCTATCCCAAGTTGATGGATTCAAAGACTTGCCCCTATCTACCTGCAAGCAGGCAGAGGCTAATAAGGCCGGAACTTCACCCCGGGGGGTTACTGGCAACTTGTTGCGAAGTACCACAATTTCACCCCTATCTTCCTGAGACAGGAGGAGGCTACTTGGTACTAGTCAGTGAACCTTAATAAATTCAACTTGTGATATTTTCTAGGATTAGTCGGAACGTGATATGGAAGACGGGGATTTGGGCTCTGCCTTAAGGTGTTCACACACACTCAAGTACCCTCACTCAGCCTGAAAACAAGGTCGGGGATTAGTCTCCCGCAAACAGTTTTTTTCAAATTTTATTGAATTTTTTGGGTCAATAATGTTAGCAGTCCCGGTTTTAAGTTAAGTTCTCACTTGTTAGTCCAACCACATAGCACGCCTAACATCCAGTCCCAATTTTTGTTTAATTTAAGTTTGAAAAAAAGAGGGGAAAATTGAGAAAAGCTGATACACGAAAAACGATGATGTGTATGCTGAGTAGAGAATACTTACAGTGATCCCTTCGCTTTATGCAGGATGCAAAACAGAATTGAAATCTTTTTTACACTAAATGCAAATACACGCGACAAAAATCCACTCCTAGACAAGCAATTCTATTAGCGAGTGAAGCACAGGTTATTTTGACTAGATCTGCGGTCTAAGTACGTCTTTTAAGTGTATTATGTGGTCCTAGAGATTTACGAGCACAAGCAAATCCTAGAGTGGCTCGAGGACCCGCTAGTGCAAGCCTAATTTACAATTCAATCCACACAGCACACGGGGACACGGTTTCACTATCTTTACACATGCGAGAACCCAAATGGGAACTGCTAGAAATAATGCAAAAATAAAGAAAAAATAAAAATAAATTACAAATCCTCTCAAATCACTCAAAAAAATTAAAATGCAGGCTCCTTGAAGCGTCTTCGACTCCTCGCGTTCCTCGCACAGAAATAATTTGAGGTCAAATAGAGAACGACTCAAAAAATACAAAAATTAAAATACAGAAAATATTTACAAGAAAACCGGGGGGTCAGACTACTCGGGGATAGAAAATCAAGCACTCAGAATTGCTGCAAATTAACCTAAGACGTGCCTCCCTGGCAACGATGCCATTTTGAAAAGCGTCCCACTACCCTTGTTAATTCAATCAAATTAATGGTCAAATTAATTAATAACGTTCGTTGCAGTCGGATAATGAGAGAAGATCAAAAACCACTTTTAATTAAAGCAAGTTAATCTCGAGCGGCAAAATTTTTTTTACTTGGGCAACCCCAAGGTCGAACTCAGGGAGGCAGCTGTCTCCTTAGGTAGATTTTTAGCAAAGTTCAAAGTGTGATTTTCGGAGAAATAATTTTTTTGGTCTTTTTCGATTTTTTATGCAAGACACATGCACAATCTAGCCAGTTTACACGTTAATTCAGAAAGATGGTCAAAACAAGTCCGAAAATTACGAAACTTGGCCAAATGATGAAATGGGATGAAATTAGGCTACACTATTTTTTTTGGAATAAAATTACTGTGAATAAAATGTGAATGCAAGGTGATTTTAACTAAATTAATTTTAATAAATATCATATAACAATATTTTTGGGAACAAAAATTATCCTAGATAGATCTGAAGATGAGGAATCCAGGAAAATTATCAAACCTAAATTTTGATGTGAAATAAACTTATTAAAAATTAATTACAAAAATCACTAGATGAATTATTTAGACCTCGAGATTCATGCAATTGAGATGAAATTTTTATGCAAGGTAAAGCTAATTATCCTAGATCTAATGTGATTTTTGGGATATACTTGGAGTCACAGAGAAATTACTATCAATTAAGAGGTGAAAATGGGCAAAATATAGCAAAAATGAACCAATTAATTAATAGGAAATTCTACTGATATTACAAAAATATGCCACATGTCACATAATGAAGAGGACAATGTAAGCTACACAATGCAATTTTCCAAACTGAAAAATGAATTAATATGAATGCCTAAATATGCATGCAAATATAGAGGTATAAATGCAATTACAGGAATTAAAATTGCTGAAAATAAACGTGCTGACAGGGACCAATATGCAATTACCTATAATGCTGGGGTGTTGGATGCAATTTCTCCACGTGACACGTGCTCCTCTCGTGGGGTCGCCTGGCAGGGACTGGAATGTAATTTGAGAAACCTTCAGGGGCCTCGGTGCAATTTGCCCAGGATGCACGTACAGATCACGTGGGGGGTCCTAGGCTCGGTGGACTTCGGAGGCTCGGAGCAAGGCTCGGGCGACTCTGGAGGTTCGGATCTGGCTCGGAGAAGCTTCGGGTGATCCGAGCCTAGTGGTCGGGGAGGAGGCTCGGATCGGGTGACGTGGACGGATCTGAATCGTGGGATCAAGGATGATCCAACGGCCTCTTACTGATGACGCGTGGCGTGTCTGGGTCCGTCATATCAGTAATCGATCCAACGGCGATGGGGCTCGCTCTTGAGGTGGCTACGTGGACGATCGAGCGATGCTGGATCAGGATGAATCCAACGGCCCTCTGAGGCTCTGGCGCTTGGCGACGTGGCGTGATCATGCACGTAGGATCCCTCTGATCCTACGGCTGCGGGGCGAGGCGACGTGGAGGGCTCCTGGTCGTTCGATCAAGAGGATCGAACGTCTGTTGGATGTTGTCCCCAACGGCCCTCCGCCTCCTACGGCGGAGAGGGATGAGATCCGGCGAGGTTGGCTTAGCTCCGCCTCGTCCTCCCGTCGTCGACGAAGGACGCTGGAGGTTCTGGCATAGCTCGGAAGGATCGTGGAGGGGCGGCGAAGCGTCCGACGATGTTGGTTGAGGCTGGAGTGACCTGGAGGCCACTGGCGATGGAGCGCGAAGATGCACCGGTGAAGTCTCCGACCAATCAAAGAGATGGTACCTGCAGGGGGTTAAAAGATAGCCGAAGCACGCAAAGTATCCGTGGAGTGGAATGCGAGGTGAAGGGCAAGGCCTATGAAGTGATACGGTGGTCCGGTGGTCGAGCTCTGCCACGGTGGCGGAGCTGGCGTCGGTGGAGGGTGAAGTGCTTCGTCGGAGGAAGCTAATGGTAGCACGAAGATCAGAGCTCCCTTGCGGAGCTCTGGGAATAATTTGCGGAGCAAGAAGATGCTTGTGAACGACGAATTAAATTGAAGAAGGAGAAGGAAAAAGAAGAAAAAGATCGGCGGAGGGGTGGAGGAGTCTACCTGGGATCAAAATCTCGGAGGGAGCTTCCAGGTCTTCGCTCGAAGGCCGGTAGGAGGACCTGAGCTCGTGCAACGCCTTGGAGCAGCTGCGACACGACGGTGGTTGGCCGTGGATCTCGCCGGAGGTGTTCTCGGTCGTCGCTCGACCTAGAATCAAATTACTGTCACCAATCTGAAGGTGGGAGCTTGGAGTCACTCTCCGTGGTGGCGGATGGGGGTGAAAGTAGTCGGAGGTGACTGATTTATAGGATGAAGGTGACGGGGCAGCTGGCGACGAGGTGGTGTTCGTGGGTGTCGTGGAGCGAGATTGAGGGTTGTCATGGAGGTCGAGGGGGCTAGCGAGGATGAGGGATGAGTGGGTGACGTCATGGTGGCGTCAGTGATCGGAGAAGGTGGTCGGCGTGGAGCCGAAAATAGAAAGGGGGCGGCCCCTTGCGCACGGTGGAGAACATGGGCGCGGGGCGTGCGGAGGTTGACGACGACGTCTCGACCATTGGATCTTGCGATCCAAAGGTCCAGATGGAGGTACGGATCGACGCCTGAGATCAGATCTAAGGTACGACATCGGAAGGCTCTGAACACACCACATGGCGTGTTGAGGCTACGGCGCTAATGGGCGGCTGAGATGGACTCAAAGGTTCGATCGAATGGCCGAGAAAGTGAAGTGTTTGAGCCGTTAGATCTGGAGTGAATCGGATGGATGAGGTGATGCCACGTGGCGCGAGCCTGATGAGGCGCTAGCGGGCAGTGAAGATGCGATCATGGGGTTGATCCAACGGTGTGGAATTAAGGTGGACGTGGAAATCACTGGGTCGTTGGATCTAGATGAAGATCCAACGGTCCAGGGCGCGGGCAGATAGGTTAAAGGGAGCGGGCCACGTGGCGCTATCAGAGGGCGCCACGTGGCCAGCTCTGAGTGGCTGAAAGGAGAAATGAGATTAGAGGGAGGAGGCTGAATTTGGAAAAAAACTCAAAACATGAAAGTTGTAGATCTCGATGAGATCTACAAGTTTCATGTTGACCAAAAATGAAGATGAGGTTAAATATGATACACAAATACAATAATACAAATATACAGATGTATAGTATACAAGGAGGCCCAAAAACCCAACTTTTGCCTACGAGCTCCGAATTGAATGAAATTAATCTCATTTTAAAGGTCTCTGGATGTGTATCAATATGAAGGTGAGTAGACCTAATTCAGAGTTGGTAAGAGAGTGATAAAGGCATTCTAAGGTCCCAGGAGGTTTTGGTGTTTTATTGGGTATTTTACAAGAGAGGGACTCTGGTCTTCTTCCATATATTATTAATTAATGGTGTACACACTATAAGGAAGGTGTTATTTTATTTTAGAGGGGATAAAATACAAATGAATAGGTGGATATTTTTCAGTGGATTTTACACAAGGATTGGCTTCTTATTTAAATACAAAGATGAATGCTAAAATACATATTTTGTGGATTGATGCATGAATGCTATTTATGCAAGATAAAGGGAAATATGCTGCTAAATACCCAGGGACAAAGCTCTATTTTCAACTTTAAGAGTGATGAATCACACATTCATCATCGTTCTTCGTCGTATTCGATATGACGCTCAGGCTTCCATGATGCGCTTGAGCATTATCCCATATCCTTCATCTCCATCATAATCGCTCGTTAGCGCCTAACCCTCAAACGTTCGATCAGATCTTTGATCTGATCGCAACCCTCCAACCGCACCAATACCTGGCATGTTAGACCATGAAATCCAACAGCCACAACTTCATTCTCTACCTTCGTAAACCCCCTCCCCCGCGTCCATAACACCTCGCGCGTGCACCACCCTTTTCCTATTATAGCTACCATCTCCTATCACCACCCCCTCTCGTAACGCCTCCTCCACGTAGCCATATCCTCCGCCATCCTCGCGCCATCTTCACTGCCTCCGCCTTCACTCCTCCATCAATTCGAAATCCAGTTAAAACTACCACCATCACCACCACATAACTCCAGGCGACCCATCCTATAAATCCAGCTATTCTGCCTACTGTCACCTTCATCCACCATCCACGAGGGTTGCGGCCCAGCTCCCTCCACCCTCAGGTGACAGCGGAGGCAGGTGTCGAGGCGACGATGACCCGGTTCCTCCGGTGTGATCCATGGCTCATCCTCCATGTTAGCTCCGCCATCTCCGACAGTAGCTGAGCTTCGTGCCCTAGGTTGAGCATGTCGGGCGACGACCCAAGCTTCAAATGAAGCTCATCCCAAGCCTCCTCCTCCGCCAATCGTCATGCAACGGCAGGTCTCCTCGATATTTTTGCTACTTTTTCTCTTAATTTTCTCGCCGTACTCTTATACTTTCACCATCGACTCACCATCCAAATTCCTTTGCCCACTCACCCTCGTCCACGCCTCCGCTCGCCACTCCCCTTTTTCCATAACCTCCCCCGCTCCGACCATCTCCTCCTCCACTTCACCGGAGAGGGAGCCCATGTCCACCGCCTCTCGTTGCCTCCAAGGCCTGCACTCGCCTCACATCACGTACTTTGCTTCAGCTATCACATCTAACGTTTGCAAGTCCAAGTCCCGTCTTTGGTCGGAGAAACGTCGGAGGCACCTTCTGCAGCTCCGCCTCCGGCGAGGCTTCATCGCTAGCAGCTTCCAGCCACTTCTGCGCCATCACCTTCGATCAATCTTCATCGCATGACCTCCAGGAAGCTCTTTGGAGCTTCATCAGTAGCTATGAAGTGCGGTGGAGAAGAGGAGATCCTGCCGGAGCACAACCTCTTTTGGTGGGCCACGACGGAGGAAGAAGAGAAGATATCGTCCGATCATCTGGATCGGACGGACCAGATGATGATGCGTGGCAACCCGAACCTCACGCCAGACCAGAAGGTTCGGTTCCTCTGAGCCTTACACCGAGCGACTGCTTCACGCCACATAGCTAGGACCGAGCCTTATGCTGCACCTATAGTCTAGGGCAGACCGAGCCAATGGCCAAGCCACCACTAGAGGCCACGTCAGCCCCGAAGCTGAGATGACTCCTGAGCCTGGATCCTCACGTGCCGAGTACGCGAGGGCCTGGGCAATTTGTAGAGAAGCCCTAGAAGTTTTGATAATTGCACTTTGGTCCCCAAGCACGTGCCTTACGTGCGTGTCTGGGTATTTTTCAGGGAAGCCCTTGCAGATTTCAGGAATTACATATCTTCCCCCGTGCATAATGACGAAATTTCAATGGGGCCCAACTAATTTTGCTTAATTGCAAATAGGCCCCTCCAGGGACCTATTTGTAATTATTTATTATTTTATTCCTCGTATTTTTATTACAATTATGGTCATGCATTGTTTTCTTCATAACTTGAGCATCGTATGTCCAAATTGCATGATTTTAGTGTCGTTTTGATCCTTATTTCTTCATATATCTTATGGCATGTTTAATTTTCTCATCTGATACTATTTTAAATATGGTGAATTTTATTGTTAGATGATGTATCTTGTTCAAATGCCTTGTTATGAAATAGATGTTTGTTCATAATGCTATGCTCAAAATGACTCTGATTTCAAACCTTAATCCATGCTCATAACTTGTAGGGCATATTTGTAGGGATCAATTTGCATACTTATATCTTGCATTTAACTTTGCATTATTTTCATGCATCAACTTACATCTGCATTAAAAAAATCAACTAAAAAATGCATGCGTCATCTAATTGCATTGTATTCTGCATGGAGACTTGTAATTGAAGATTTATTCACACATGTTCTTAATTGACCAAAATTTGATAGATAGATAGATAGAGTAGCTCGTGTCCCTATGTTCGACCTTGGTAGACTTGCTAAGTATAAATTTTCCACAACATTTAAAAGTTTGTGGTTTTTTCTGAGTCATTTTTCACCTCCTATACTACATTTATAAATTATTAAAGAGGTGAATTTCACACTCATCATGCAACAAAACCGAAAGAACATTTAGCTCATCTTGACCGTAGTGGATTCGTTGTCGGTCTTGCCCCGTGGTTTTTCCCTTGCGCACATCGAGTAAGGGTGTCCACGTAAAAATTTGTGTCTTATGTAGTTTCTTGTGTGATTGGTTATCATTGTTGTCATTTAGTTCTGAGTGTGGAACACATATTGTTGTTGTGCCATCTTTGCTGTAGGAAAGGGATTTACGGATACACCTATTATCCCCAACAGTTTCCTCTCTATTGACCATGCAAAACATTCATAGAAAATATGGTATGTTGATATAATGGGGTTCTTGTAGAAAGTAGCTCTATTTTTCTTGATATTCTGAAACTTGTTTGGGGGAAAGTGGGTGTTTTTTCCATTTGTTATAATGGGGCCAATGGGAAGGGATGTTCAATATAAGATGTATTTTAGTTTCTTCATTTGGCAGCAATCACGAGCTAAATGGAATCATGCATATATGCATTACCTTATATGTGCAAGGCTTTTACCTCCTTCAGTTGGATATACACAGGTTCTGGCCTATCACGAGCATCTGATAAGCTTTTCAGTTTTGACTCTATCTTCACTGCAAGGCATTTGTATATGTTAGCCTCAACTTGAATCTTGTTGGTACGAAGCTATTGGACTGATTTCACATTTTTTTAATCAAATTAATTGAACAAGGATCATTGAACAATCATGTTGATATGGTGTCTCTGTTGAAACAAGTGAATGCGGTGATATGTGCATTGGGTGATATGGTTACGCTTGAGCAACTCAAAATTGTTGATGCAGGTAGAGTAGGAGAAATTAAGGTCCAACTTCTTGAACACTTCTCTTATTTTCTCCACTAATATATGATCTTTGTATATATTAAAAGAGAAAGTTGGGATTAATTGTGCATGTTGGATTGTAATCTTTACATGCGACATTTTTTTACTAATTGTATTTTATGGAACACAAATTTCTTTTAGTCAATTTATATGGTAAAGGAATAGATAATTCATAATCAGAAGAGTTAGTTGATGCTACAAGGTAACTATCTCACATTAATTATTTTATCATTGAGTATCCATATTTTTGCTTTGTTTATATCTTAAACTATTACATTTCTTCTAATATTTTGCCAGTTTATGAGAGCCAACACAATTATTTTTTACTTACAATTTTAGTAGCCGTCAGAGCCATTGCTGGGAGACTGTTAATATTCAAATCTGAATTTATTTTACCATTTTGTTGTAAAGATGGTTGGAAGTGAGTAACTGAGATTCCTTTATATATTCGTTTTCATATCCCATGGCCGTTTTGATATCACACAAATTCCCATCATTTATAATTGCTACAAATAAGTTTGGAGGGTATGAAATCCCCTTCAAATCATACCCTTAGGGTACGTTCGTTTGGGGGTTACCCTCCACTTTGGGTGGGTAACCCCCCAAAACCCCCACTTTTAACTCACTAATGGGGCTCACTCCCTTTTCATCAAAAAAATTATATATTATACCATCATATCATCTAAATACATAAAATACTCAACTTCTACTCACTATTCCAAACTTAATACAATCACATCACAACAACCACTCATTTTTTCAAATTTCAATACAATCATATCATAATAACTACCAACTTTTTCAAATTCCAATACAATCATATCACACAAACCCTCCCAACCCTTAACCCACCAATCAAACACACAAACACAAAATCGGGTTATCCACCCCTAGATAACCCACGAACCATACGCACCCTTGTAGCCGCCCTGCTTGTCGACAATGATGTCTCTGTCCTTCTAGTCATCAATGTTGTCTCCGTCCTCCACTGACTCCATGCATGAGATATATCTACATATCTAGCCTTATCCTCACACCCTATCTCTTCTTACATTAACCACAAGTTTGCCCTAAATTTTTCCTCTTTCTTTCACAATATTCATTGTTTGCACCAGGAGCCATCCTAATTCTGATTTGGTTAGTTAGATTGGGTTGGTAATGGAATCCAACTGTAATGACGACTTTTTTGTCAAAAAAATATTTTAATTAAGACATCCTCTCTGATTTCTAAATTTGAGAGAAAATTTTGAGTAGCTTCCATGCAACTTAGCACAAGAGAAAATAAAATGAAACGAGAAGATCAAAAATATTGTAGTAGTAATCATCATGTAATTTTTGAATTTGGATCTTTAATCATGTAGTAGAACTGAAATGTTAACGTAGTTCAGTTTCATACAGATGTGACAAATTGGTGTTAAGCTTTTGTGTATCGAACATATGAATACTCCTGCTACAATCCAACATATTGGATAGTAAGTAAATATGAATACAAGCTTCTCTTATGTGTAAATTCAGTATTTTGCTGAGACTTTTTTTGTGTAGAAAATTATCGAATTCTGTATTGTTCTCTTTGTCTTCATCTTATATGAATGAAAGCACAACAAAATACTCTTTATTATAAGAGTTCGCCTTTCTAGGAAACATATCCACATTCAAAGAATGCAATGTCATGTTGTAGTATGTTAGAGTTGGTTTTAAACCAACTGGTAAAATTAACATCTCTGGCTTGGATCGAATGGAAAAGGTACATGCCTATCTTTATATCTTAAAATATTTGTTAATCATAGAGGTTACGTTTTCTTTTTGTTTTGTGAATAAGTTACTATGGAGATTGTAGTCTTTCATGTTATATTTAATTTTATTTACGTAGTTTTTGGCTTTTCTAATGGGTTGTACTTGATCTAGTGATGGAATTGGATGCTGCATAAATGTTGGCTATTTTTAGCATACATGAGTTTTATTTGCATCAATTCACATGGTTCTTACACAAACAACAACAACAAACCCTTTTCCCACAATTAAGTAACGTCGGTTGCATGGATTCTTCGCCTCCATTCAGATCTATCTTGGGTCAATCTCGGGCTTATATCTAGAAAACTAAGATCCCTTCGTATTGTCTCTTTCCAACACTTCTTGAGCCGTCCTCGCCCTCTCTTAGCCGGCTCAACATCCCAACACTCCATCTCCTAATTGGTACATCCGTTGATCTTTTTTGCAAGTGACCAAATCATCTTAAGCAGTTTTCTCGCATCTTATCCTCGATCAGAGCTACACCACATGGTTCTTACATCTTAAAAAACGATTCACTGTAATTCACGTGTTCTCTGTCTTTAGGAATTAAATATATATATAAAGTGAGAAAGCTGCTCTATTATTTCTTGATGCCATTACATTATATACAAAAAAGTTAGAACAATTGTATGGAAGGTTTGTGTTTATCTATGCAAACAGCTTTTGCTCATGTAATGATGTGATATGTTGCATGGTATGTTGTTTAAATCTATGTTCCAGAAGGCAGGATTCACAACTGTATGACATTAGTATCAATACTGGCAAATTCTGCTTCAACTCCGAATTATAAAGACGCCATACACAAAGAAAACTAGCCAAAATAGCATATGGTAAGAACTCGCTATTGTGTAGTCCTTACCACACTAACTATGAATACTTATTTTTGTATATACAACAATGACTCATGGATGGATTGAAAGACACGGTACAATATCTATCACCTTGAAGCTGGAAGTGGTTCTGCTATAGTTTTGATCTTCGACCACCCAAGAAACAGATCAAGGATGACAATAGTTAGGAAATCAGATTTCACGTTACTCTTATAGGCATCCTGCTATGTTGTTTCATCCTAAGGAAGATTGGTCTTTCTTTTCTTCGTAGGAATTTGTATTTTTTAATGTTCTAATTTTTTATTTTTTTGTGAATCTGTTACCTAAATAAAGTTTGCATTTTCTTTATTTGTGATTGATTGTATACTAAGGAAGTTGTTAATGTTGTTTTATTGTTGGTCAAATTGATCAAATCATATTTTGTCGCAAAATGTCATATGGCAATGAAAATTGTCACCCTAAATATACTATTTTATTTAGTAAACCAAATAGCAACATTTCTTAATTGTTGTAGTAGATAATTACATGACGATTCAATTCGTTGCCATTTTAAATTAGCAACAAATAGTTATTTGTTATTAGTCTAATTTAACAACGAGTATCATCGTTGTCATTTCGATTTAGCGATAATAGTATCCATTGTCATTTTAGTTTAGCAACGAATAGTTATTCGTTGTTATATTTTTAGCAACGGTTTATATAACAACGGTTATAACGACGAATAATCTTTTTCATCACGAAATAATATAGTGATAATTTATTCGTTGCTACCTTCGTAAATTATTCGTTGTTATATGGACTATTTGTTGTAATGATAAAAAGTTGGCTTACAATTATAGTACCAATTTTGCTTCAAGAAATCAATTGTCGCATTTTCCTTACGAACAATACCAACTCTTAAGTTCAAAGGGCTACTTACGAATGAAAGGGATAGGATCGTATTTACCATGATTGCACCCTGCTTGCACTTATAACTTATAAGCATATTATATGATGTTTACTCTCCTTGAGAGACTACAATACTAAAAAATCTCTGTGGGGGTAATTTAAACAACAAATTTGAATTATGTCATAAGTCAAGTCCTTTTTAGAGTCTAAGGAAATCATACTTCTCTTTCTACACCCTGAACCTGACCTCACAAGCAGACTTCGCTAGTTCTGAGTGAGCCCAACCTAAACTAACTCCCATCCACTCAACAAGTAGACAACAATTTTTTTTTAGATTATACCCTAACCCGCCTCATTTTCAGTACCTTTATTTTTTTGGTAGAAAGTGAGGGCAGTGTGACTCGAAACTTGGTCTATCCAATGTGGGAGCCACTGCTCTACCAAACAAGTAGACAACAAGCTGCCGGGGAGAGGACAATCCTAGGTAAACTGTAACGGCTGGAAAATTTCCAGCAAAGTTACCTTTTATTTCCTCATTCAATAATTTTGATTCTATTCTAAATTAGGAGATTTTAATTGCCTTAATCTTTCCAATGAGAGGTTTAAAAATCACAAGGGTTCCCTCCACCTCACTCACTTTCCCTTGCATTTTGAGAGAAGAGAAGAGAGAGAGAGAGAGTTAGAGAGAGGGGAATAGAGATCTTACAAGACACCCTTTGTCGTCGCAAGAGAAGGCGACGTTGAATCTGAGGATGAGAGGAGCGTGGATCTGTGACCAGAAGGAGGTGCGATGACCTCCACAGAGAGAGTTGTGCGTTGGACCTAAGGTATGTATCGGCTTATGATTTTATGTATCAACAAAAGTCTTATCCGGATTGCAATCTTTAAGCATATGTATCGGATTAGGTTTTTTGGTATGAACAATGATCAATCCCGGATTGTGATCTATAATTGTATGTATTGGTTTAGGATTTTGATTTATAAATGTATGTATCGATTTAGGTTACGTATAAACCAATATCAATTCGAGATACATTCTATAGATATATGTGTTGGCTTTAGGTTATTATAGATATACACCGATTCGATTTAAAATAGATCGACAAACTATATTTTAGTTTCGTAAGTTGACATGTTGACTCATTTTGATATGTATATATCGGTTTAGGATTACAATCTATAAGTGTATGTGTCGATCTCGTATAATAGCCATATACATAATTATTTGATTTGAGATAAAAATCTAATTATATGAGTGGGATCTACAGAATAATATACACTGATGATGGTTTCGGGATCTCTGTGTATATTTATAGAATAACCCCGCATTGAAAGCATAACTTAAAGTTGAGTACTTTCAATTTGTATTAGCGTCTAGGACTGTCGAAATTATGAATGATTTCTTTCATGCACCTATAAGCCTATAGATATGTCTGTGGAGATATGACTTAAATTATAAATTCTCTGTCATTTACGAATTTCTCATTTGTGTTATGCCATATCGAAATGTAATATAATATCATGAAATCAGGTCGTATGAAATGAACCTTCCAAATAAGTTTTTTTAACTGTGTAATAATATACAAGCACGTTTAGAAAATAAGAAAGGGAGTTAAAATTCTCGTTAGCATATTCCACGTGAGAGGCACCGAGCCTTAACTACACATTGTGAAATCCTTAAACTATATATTCATAGGAACTTTCTAAGAATCAAGATATTACCAATCACTTATCTTTATGTAAATTACTGTAGAAATGATTTAGGAATTCCGTTACATTCTTTTTGTTTATGACGACATTTGTTGTATCTTTCTAATTATAAACTCCAAAAAAATTATCTATCATTAGCATATTACATGTGGCATGCTTAGAGGCACCGAGTCTTAATTACACATTGCAAAATCTCTAAATTGCATATTTGGAGAAAATTTCTAATGTAAATTACTGTAGAAATGATTTAGGAATTTCGTTACATTCCTTTTTTTATCACAACACTAAATTATTGGCAAAACATTATGGTTCTCATTCGTATACCCATGTAACGTACCAATGACATCTATCATGAACCTATTATAACCTTGATAATATGATGAGCAGACGCTCGTTAATATTCAATATATGGTAGAATGCAACAAAACACTTTTAACTGAGCATCGTATCTATGAAGTATTTGTAATAAGCTTAAATTATTTGTGAGTAATATAATACGGAAATTTACGTACATAAATATACTACTAAAGGTTATGGAAATTTTAACCATGTACATATCTTTTGTGGAATATTTGTGCACAAACAAGATGTCTACTTATAATGTTCTACACCTAGCAAAACAAGTGCTTAAACTCTACCACAAAAGAACTAATGAAGATTTAAGGCGCATACTCGTAAAGAGTCACATGGACGACTGCAAGGGGTCGTGTTAGCCCAAGGAGCAACGTCGCAAGGGGCGTATGGTTGCAAGGAACCACAGAGGCAAAAGCTAAGTCCTCTACAGTTGTACCTGCACTGTCATGTTAATGCCGCTAGGGGCAACGTCGCAAGGGACGTATGGTTGCAAGGAATCACTGAGGCAAAAGCTAAATCCTCTACAGTTGTAGCTACATTGTCATGCCATGGACCGCAACTGCCAGCAGTTGAAAACATATAACAAGATACGTAGATGAAAGTTACACAAAAAAATTAGTTTATAAAGGTAAATCATTACAAGTATGCAAGGAAATGATTTATAAAGGTAAATCAATACAAGTTATGAAATAAATGGTTTATAACAGTAAACCATTACAAATATGCAAGTAAATGATTTATAAAGGTAAATCATTACAAGTTATAAAAATAAATGATTTATAACGGTGAACCATTACAAGTATGCAAGGAAATGATTTATAATGGTAAATCATTACAAGTTATGAAATAAATGATTTATAATGGTAAATCATTACAAGTATGCACAGAAATGGTTTAATTAAAGATAAACTATTATATATTATACAAGAGATGATTTAATAAAGCATAAACTATTACATGTCATACAAGAATTGGCTTAAGAAAAGTAAACCATCAAAGTCGTATGGGCTAAAATGCAAAGTGATTTACTTGATAAACAAAACATGTTCTTGCTTTGAATCATACGAAACATGCCCACAAAATGGAAGAAAGGTATATCATAGTTTCTTATGCAATTTACATATGTATACCCATGGTTATGAAAGAACTAAATCATATATGTTAGGAATCGAATTTAAGCATGCATGGAATAATTAGGCACGTAATGATGCTTATCCATGAAAAATCAAATGCATGCATTATAACTGATTAAAAGACCATTAGCATTCTCATGTATGGATCCCGATGCATACTAGGCATTAGGCTCATGCAAAATTATTTTTGTCAATTTCAGGTGAAGAACATGGTTGATAGCTTATTCATGATCTTAATACGAGCTCCTCGAGATTCCTGACGTGGTACGATTCAACTCGTGTAGTTTCAGAGGATATCTGTATACCCACAGGAATTGTTGAGATGTTATTTCAATTCTTAGAGTTGTTTTTACAAAAATACCCTAGTTGAAGTTGTAATGTTGGAACTCTTATTTTGATTGGACTTTATTGGAATTTGATTTTATTCCTGCTCATTGATTGCCATGCATGTTTTCGATAACTATTTGGTCATGCGATCTTCTATAATTACTTGCTTCCGTCGATCGTCGTGATCTGTTCCGTCACATAAACAAAGTATAATAATAGTTCCAGTTAGACCTGTAATCACACACTTGACGTCATATATTGATTGACTAGAAATCGATAGCAGGTCATATTCATGAAGTACATGTGATTCCCTTCTACAACAGTTGAGCACATAGGAGGATTTGATAAGTAAAAATTATATAGTCTCTAAATTGTCATCAAATTTAATATGGTTGGAGGGAAATCAGTGTCGCAGCAAACACATGAGTTTTTGCTTCTTGTTCAGGGCTTAATAGATGCTCAAATGTAACTTCTGAATAAATTTCAAATTATGTCTATCACAGAGAAGTTTCTTAAATCATTAAAAGACCTTGGGATGTTTTTAAATTAATTTTTCTTTTTCAAAATACCAGTGATGTCCTTTCCTATATTTTATCATAAAATTACCATTAGCATAGTTACTACTTTTATCATAAATATGTCATTATGAGCATAAGGTACTGATGTATGTTATTATTTAATATAACAAGAATTGATAGCCTACATACGTAATATATGTTGTAAACATGAACTAAAAAATGTCGTGACTCCTAAGACAATCGCTTCGCAATAATCGTTGTTGTATGTTCATGCTAACAAATATAACATCCATCTATAATTTCAAATAATTGTTGGTGTATGGCCATGCTAATAAATATAACATTCGTTTCTAATTTCAAATTCAAAAATCATTTCGCAATGAAAAATGTTTGTCATCACATAATTAAAAATTGATTGTATAATGATACGACGAAAACAACAAAACTCTCTCCCACATAATTATATGTGGCTGTCCCAACCACGGGTAAGTGATTGATGTTGCATTAGGTAGCAGACAATGAACGTAAAACATAAAAATATTTCAAAACATTATTATTCAATGATAGCTTTAAAAAAATCATCACTAAAGATTGGCAGCGCAGTTTGTTGCCTATCTCCCGTCAATTTCTATGTAATTCTTGATGTTATGATTATTTTACCAAATGTGTCACTATAGATACGTTTTGTTTAGTGGGACTCCATTAGCAACAATGATTAAATTCCACGATTGATTTCCTGACTTTACATATAGATGTAGCTGAATTTTTTTCACAATAAATTTCTTTCATATGATTATTATTGATTTAGGTATAACGAAATAAATTCTCGGATGGGAAGTTCATTACTTTCAACCTGAGTTTGCATCTTCTTTTGTTGTTGAATAGGAATGAGAATATACATGATACCATTATAGATAAGGATATGATTGGATAACTTTCTTACATATATGGATTTAAATACACATCCAAATTTTGATCTGGATATTACTTCATTATTGGATTGCAATCAAATATATCTATATATATTTGTAAGCTATTGTATGCATCTCTAAGCAATATATGGATATCTATTTCTATTGACAAGTATTACTTCATATAAGAATAATAGCTTTAGAATATTCTTATTGTATATTTATTTCTTTCTTGAATTTTTTATAATAATATTATTGTATATTTCTCTTGCTACTATGGATATGGAAATGAATTTGCACAAAAAATGTCAAAGAATATGTGATTTCATTTACTTTTTTTGCGAGCAGGGACATGGATATGATTGTATATTTTCTAATATTGGTACGAGTACATATTCATATTTTTAAATCAACCTTGGTTCATAAATGCAATCCGATACAAATACATTTATATCCATATGCTATTGTTCCCATCTGCGTCTAAATATGTTTTTTTGTCATACTGATACTAGATAATGATATGCATTTTTACTTTCTTGCAAATACGGATAAGAATACAATTTTAATTGATTGCTAGATTCATATACATACATTATTACTATTTCTATTTTATTATGAAAGGATACAACTATGGTGTATAACCTTTTTACATATATGGATCTCGATTTTAAAATGGATGTAAATTTCACTGTAGCAGTACCATTAGATACAAATGTATTTGCATCCGTTTTCGATTGTATACATCTTCATACAAAATATATGTATATGAAAAATATCTATATCTGTTAATGTGTCTATTATTAAGCAAATATAGATATGTATTTTTCCTCTGACAGATGAAGATATCTACTTCAATTTCCTTTCAAAACACTGATATAGATATAAGTTTTCATTCTTCTTGGATTATGTCATAGATATGATTTTCATCTAGATTTCTTGGAGTCATGGTTAGCACTCTTACAACTAAGTAGTGTGGGTATATCTAAATACACGATCAAGTAGTCTAGATCCAATAATTTTTACATGTGTTTTGCATGGGTATGGACCCTAGTTAGAATAATACAGGAAGTAAAAATAATTTGAGCATCTAGATGTCTCGATTAAGGTGAACATGGCGACTACAAAGAACAAGGGGAAAAGAAATGGATAGTCGAAATAAAAAAACAAACCTTTTCTGGAGATATGGATGGATTTAACATTTCAAAGAGGATTGTTCTAATGTAAAGGATTCGCAGAAGTCCACAATAGTGGCTCCTTAGTTTAACATGTTGAATGAGGGAGGTGAGCCCATTGATGGGTAATGTCTTAAGAAATCCTTAACTATAAAGTATCAACAGTTTCTTGAGTAATTTTGATGATACTAGATCAAGCATGCGGAAATTTATTGATCAATCATTCTTCGTGTCTTATTATTCTAGCTCTAATACCATAGCGATGATGCTAAACAAATATGTAGATGAGCTGCTAGGATTCGGATGTGTCGAGTTGAGGTTCACCTCTAGACATGTCTGGACACTTTGTTGGGTGTTGTATGTATGTCCCTTACATAAATAAGAATGTCATGTATGGTTCTTTGCTTGTGTGTGAGAGTTCTGAATTAAACTTTAAGTCTAATAAAGTAGTTCTATGACATTGAACAAACTTTGACACAAGATATTTATTGAAAAATGATATGTTATTTCACATTAGATGAAAGAATGTTAAACCTTTGGGTAAATTACAATTTGGGTCCCCATCTATGGGTCTGATCCCAGAATGGGTCCCGATCTTTAAATTGTAACGATTCGGATCCCAGGACCATTTAGGAAATGGAAATTTTGGGGTTCATGACGAATATGCCCTTGTTGGGAAGGGAATGGGGGTTGGGTTCCAACTTTTAAACAAAAGCATACTCGTCATTAGCTTCAAAAAGTTCCTTACATTAATGGCCCTGGAACCTGAATCGTTACAATTTAAAGATCCGGACCTATTCTGAAATCAGACCCTTAGATGGGGACCCAAATTGTAATTTACCCTAAACCTTTTATCGTAATTGGTTTTAACTCTAGTTCATCTACTCAAAATGTTTCAATAAGACCCTCAAACATAGTCCCACATCTAAAACTCACAAAATGTGAGAGTGTTATAAGTGATGGGGATTAATACTTGACAATTTGGGCTTAAGCATTTTGGACGGTTGTCAACGGATCCATTTGTGAGCGAACCCAACAAGTTGTCAAGGCCAATTTTTCTCGATAACGGACCGAGGACCTAAGCCTGGGATGTTACAAATTTTATCAGAGTGGACTCCCTCTGATAGTAGAAAGGGCTACCCAAGGGAGCTAAGCTGGGAGCGTGCAGCCACCACTATCACTGGGAAGAAGTGATGGGCCATGTCGCAATGAGGATGTTGCGAATATAAGTGGGGAGGTTGTAACACCCCAACCCCCAAACATAGCCCCGCATTTAAAACTCACAAAGTGTGAGAGTGGGTTACAAGTGACGGGATCACTACTTGACAACTTGGGCTCAAGCATTCTGGATGGTTGTCAATGGATCCATTTGGACCCGAACACAATAAGTTGCCAAGATCAGTTTTCCTCGATAACGGACCAGGGATCTAAGCTTGATACATTACACAAATATAATAGAAACATCTCGTATATGGTATGCTAGAATAGGCTATGTTAATTTCAGTTATATGTAAGTAATGATGGAACTTATATGATAGCTCTTCACACCATTACATGTCAAGTAACATATAAAACCTTTCATAATGTGAGAGTTAGTTAAATTATAGATTAAGTACACTCAAGTTAATTATGAAATTAATTGTGTTTTGATTAAAAATAATGAAAGATGTTTCATCACCTTCATAGACGATAACAATGAAAATTGATATGTATATCTGCTTAAAACTAAAGATGAAACCTTAGAAAATATCTAAAAAAGAAACATCAATCACAAACACAAACTAGAAAAACTCCAAAGGTCAAATCGAGATGGAGAATACATCTCTAGCTTATTTGATGAACAATGCAAGTCTTTTGCGATCATATCAAAAAAAATCAACATATTTGTAGCTTCGGATTTGTTTTATCGCACGTGTAAAGCGTGTCTAAAGCTCGATATAAATCCAAAACCACATACAAAACTCCATATTATAATACAAACATTAAAACTGCACATTGTAATACAATCTATATACTTATTCTAAAGTCATCTTGTTTTCTACAAAATAGGGGTTGACCTTCCTGAACTCGGGAAGGACAAGTCCTATTGGAAGGAAATCCTATATATATCATGGAGAAAGCCAGGCAAGAAATAAAGAGACCATGCCCACTATTGATGTTCGACACAGTTTCAAAGCACCAAGACGTCATCAAGATCATCAGTCTTGCGATCAACGACCCAGAGATCAATCTATTCTCTCTTAGGGGGGCATTCGGTTCGGGAATAAGCATGAATAAGGATGGAGAATAATGAGAATAAGAATCTATTATCTATTCGACTGGAAAGATATGAATAAAGAGAATAAGGTGTAATAAGGTGAAATAAATAAATAAATAAATATATGAGAATAGTCGTACTCTTGGGAACCGCGCTAAGGAATTAATCCCCGTATTCCGATGCTTATTCTCCAAACGAACAAGGCCTTAGATGTGTCACCTCTATCTTTTTTGTCAATCCCTATAATGGCATCTTCGACCTCATGGAGCATCATATCATCTCTAGGAACCGATCATCTCCTTCGTATCAATTCGATGTCGCCATATATCAAGCAACTCATCTTTCAGTCCCTTCGAATAGGAGAAATTGCATACTCAGGATCTTCCCATAATTGTTTCAACCATGCTCTTATCATCTGCCAACCACCATGAAAAAACTGTCATGAAATATAAACATCACATCCCAGCATGATATTCTAAGAACCGTAGTACTATCCACAATATCAAACCAAATTCAGTATCTTGAGCTCCTTCAGTATCCTTCAAGCACGCGAGATGCATATCTTGAGCTCCTCGGTATCCATCAAGTCATAATCCTTACAAATGCATATAAAAATACCGTGGCGGTTGTCGGAAACAATATCTAGAGCTTCGTTTGTCACATGCTGCATGTTTGGTAACCGAGTTGGATTGAGGTATCCTCTTGTGAATAGTAGCTGAATGATTGGGAGGGTTGAAGAGGATTAATTTTTAATGATTATATTATATTTTTATATAAATTTTATATTTTAAACGTGTTAAAAATATTATAACGAAGAATTTGTACGATCCATACAACCAATTCCAACCCAGGAATGCAAGGATAGAGCGGGAGGTATGCTAGGCTATGTCGAGGTAACCTGGCAACCAAACATGCCCTAGAATGCAGACATCAGTGCCTCACGAGACAACGCCTACAACATGCTCGCTTGTCAGTAACAAAAGTATATGAAGGATCTGCCATCATAAGTAGGTGACAGTCAATGTACATCGATTACATCTATCGGACATCACCAACTTCGTCATCCTCAAAACACATTCCATCTTAAAGTCCATGCTCGTTTGGAGAATAATGCATGGAATAAGTGGTCAATTCCACGCCTAGTGTGATTCCCAAGAGTACGACTATTCTCATCCACATCTCATTACTTCACCGTATTCCACATATATTCCTATCTTTATTCCATCTTACCTACCATATCACACCTTACTATCATTATTCCTATCTTTGTAGCCGGATAGAGAACCGTCCTTTCTCATAGTCTTAGTAAATAGTAAAGGGCTATATCATCATCTTCATAATTCCACCATATTCTCCATTCAGCATGGTCATTTCAGTTGTGTTTGTCGATTAGTGATATTTGACATCATAATTGAGAGATCGACCGCATTCAATGGTCAACAAAATTCTTGTTTCATGTAAAGTTCATTTTTTTTCTTACAAATAAATGTAGCACATGTTTTCTTGGTAAATCTAATAGACTAATTTGAAAGAATCATTTGTCATTTTAATAGACATTTATCTCTTTTTTTTCATATATATGTCGAGGCTTGCTCCTTTGACCTCCCTTTTTGGTCACAAATATTTTTTTGAAAAAAAAATATTTTCAATCTCATCTTGACTCATGAGTTTCACCACTATACTTGGATATTTTCAATCTCACAAAAAATCCAATGCTTTGAACTTTTATGCACTTTCAACCAATGGTGGAATTCAATATTAAAATAAAAACTCAATTTGACAATGGGAGATAATTTATCGATCTAACAAATAACTTTCAAATGTTGGTACTATCATTGTACGACACATCCCAATATCTACGAATAAATGGTTATGTTGAAAAAAGTTCAAGCGTGTTGTGGACATTAACTTAAGGGTTATTTACACTTGTTCTCCCTATGAGATTTTACGATTACAACTATTTCCTTGCCTTTTTCACAATATCACTTGTTTCCTTACCATCCTTCATCGTTAACAGTTGCGCCCCCTAGTCAGTTTTATCATCTATTATATGAGCCAAATAATTATTTACACAAACCAAGGTCTTCGCGGGAATCAGGTGAAAGCAGATTTCCTCTACCTAAGAATAACAAATTGAGCTAATTACCTTAGTAAATACTTTTTAATATGCATTTCTTATCTTTTAACGTCTGAAAATAAATTGCAAAAAATGAACACTTGAAAACCACTGAAAATATGCAAAAAAAACAACAAATAAGAAAATAAGGAAAAAATACATTATATTGTACGTATGATAATATAGATATAAATATACCTAAATATACTCAAACTTTATCGATTTGTTTTATTTTATAAAATTGCAATTGAATTGATTTCTTCTATGTTTGTTCAATAACAATTCACATAAGAATATAAAATTATCAGAAGATACCATTTTGCCGAATTAACAAATAAAATCGATTATCTTTCCCAATATGCCCATACTCCATATATTTTTTTTATCTAGAGCATATGAACTCCAATGTATTCCTACTCATTTTCAAAGTTCATCATTTGAAAGTTTTCTAAATCCTAGAGATACTTTGAAATTGAGTGAGGTTTGTTCTTGAAAAGTTGATTCCATGACATATTTGTATAAATATGTGTGTCTTTTTCTTTATTTTGTACATGTTTTATTTTAACACTTTTTTCTTAGTTTCAATTTTATATTTTACTTGTAAGCTATACTCCTACTAAAAATATAAAACAACATAAAAATTACAAAAAAAAGAATAAAATTAGTTTCTCTCCGTACATGCCTATTTGACCTATATTCTATCGTATCTATTTTTGGCCTTTTTATGTTCCAAAGTCAAAAATACACAAAAAATATGCTTAACTAGCTTGTAAAGTATGATATTATTATAAAGTATAATATAGTTTTATTACTAACAAAAATAAAAAATAGAAAACACAAAATATATGTATTATACAACTATAAAAAGATTTTTTATTTATATCTTAAATTCTAAATATTTTTTGCCAGACTTTCTTCTATGAACTTTTAGATCACGTTGTCTCAAGAAAGTTTCATTTTGAGAGTTTTTCTTATTTTAGAGTTATTTTCTATTTATTCCGTTTCCCCTTGACTTCTATTTCTTTCTTCTTTGCTAATGAGATATTTCACCATAGTCAAACACCTAAATGGTCTCTCAATTACGTCAAATTCCCACCTACCTCTCTCCTTATTGGTCCAAGTAACCCCTTCCTTGGTTTTCCCCTAGTCACCCCTGTTGTATTAAGAATTGTAATTAGAATTTTAATTGGAAAGTCTATGTAATTACAATTGAAGTTAATTTGGTTTCAATTGGGAAATCAAATGGCTTGGAGGGAAAGTTGGGAATTCCCAAATGTGAAACATGGAAAAGCTTGGGTGGAAGTTTAATACCATACCTAGTATCTCTAAACTTTTGGTGGGCTTATATATGAGTTCACATCCCAAGCTCTTGTAGCAATAGTAGAGAGGAGGAATGGAGGACTACACACGTGCACGCGCGTACTCTGCTCCGTCTCCGACTCCGGCTCGGGAGAGTCAATCTCGGATCTCGATACTTTTGCTGCAGATTTCATTTGGTAGGTCAATTAAATTAATCACTTGATTAATTTGGATTCGACTAAAATGGGAATTCAACTTGATCCAAACGACTCGTTATGGTTGCGGTTTCGGGATTCTAAGAGATGCGCCCGTTGAGGGGTATTTTCGAAAATCGAAAGGTACCGCGCGCCAGGGCATGCGACCTTCTTTTTATACCCCTTCCCCCACGTTGTTTTCTTCACTCGCAAAAAAATCTCACATCGCCTTTGCTCTGTTCTCGTTCTTCCTCTCGCAGACGAACCACCTTCTCTTTCTCTCGGTTGTAAGTTCTCCGAGATACTTTCGAAGACGGTCTCGTCGATGTGTGTGGACGAAGATCGTGAACTGTCGTATCCTGGGAGCGGATCGCCAGTACCCTTTGCACCTGTATTGTGGGTGTGATATCCTCTCTAAGGACATCCCATTTCTGGACACTTCGGTGATTTCTAATCTAATTTTTCTTACATTTTGTTTGCCGCAATTCCTTTATTGCTTTACCTTTCCTGGATCTCGCCTTAATTTATGTTTTTATTTATTTAATCAGTTCCTGCTTGCATTCTGTAATTGGATAATGGATTGGAAATGCATGACGATAATAATGTTAATATGTAATGCTTTTCTTTCAATTCATTTGGATCCGTATAATTACTGTTTAATATATGCGATAATGATTCTGCTTTCAACAGTCTTAGAGAGGATATACGGAACCAATTTTAAAATCATGTCGGAAACGATGTTTAAATCGAGGGTGGATATGACGGGTATGCCTGAAAAATTCTGTGGTCAGAATTTCAAGCGTTGGCAACAACGCATGAAGATATGGTTAACCACCATAGGATTAATCTTTATTCTTGAAATCGATTATCCTACGGTGGAAAAGGAGAACCCCTTACCCGATAGTCAAAAGGCACAATCTGCATGGAAAGAACGTGATTGTATATATCATGGATGCATCCTGTTGGCTCTGTACAACACATTGTTTGACGTGTATTGTTCGTCCATGCAGACTGTGAAGGGGCTATGTGAAGATTTGGATCAGAAGTATATTACCGAAGACCTCGGTATTGAAAATACTCTGTGACCAAATTTTTGAAGTTTTCCATAACAAGCACACAAGTTTTTACTTATGCTCCATGATTTAGAAGATGCCGAAATGAAACTTCAGAAGAAGTTTCAAGTCATATGCATCATAGCAAAATTTCCCAAGATTTGGGGAATTTTTCTATGGATGACTTGATAGCGGCAATTGCCATAGAGGAGGAACACATGAAATAAAAGCTTGTGCTTCCTGTTGATATTCAGGATAAGGTCAATTTCATGACCTCGAAGGGCAAGGATAAGAAGGGAAAGGGTTCTAACAACAATAAAATGAAACCAAAGGGCAAGATCCAGAAAAAGACAAAGAATAAACCCTGCTGGCACTGTAATCAGGTTGGCCATTAGAAGAAGGATTGTCCGTCTTTAAAGACTCAACCTAAAGCTGTCGATGGAAGTCCACAAGTGAATATGATCACTGTTGGACTTGGGGATAGCGAGGGGTATGTCTATGTAAAACCTGAACTATATCATATCCATGATCCAAATGAGTGGCTCATGGATACAGGAGCCAATGTAAATATTTGTTCTAACAGAACTTTATTTTCTTCTTATTAGACATGTAGTGGTGGGACTGTGAAGATGGAGAACGATTCTGCAGCCAGGGTGGTAGGGTCAGGACAAATCAACTTGATGTTCTCCTCTGGACGTGTCTGGACGTTGCACAGGGTGTTTCATATTCCTGACATCAAGAAGAATATTTTATCTGGCTCTATCTTAGTTAAAAATGGTTTTGAATTGAACTTTGAATGTAATAAAGTTGTCATTCTGAGACATGACATTTTTTATGGAAATGGCTATTTGGCAGATTTTAACTTGTTATTTAGAATTAGATATGATTCAATAAACAATAATGCAATGAATGTTTTAAATTCTGAATGTTCTAATTCTGTGTCTCATGTTGTGTATAATGTATAATCTTATGATCTGTAGCATGGTAGATTTGGACATGTAAACTTAAATTCAATTGAGAGAATGATGAATTTAAAGTTGATCCCTAAACACACTATTATTAAAAAATAAAAAATGTGAACTCTCTGTGCAAGCTAAGACAACTAAGAAGTATTTTCAGTGTGTCTCTAGAGATAGTGAGATCTTGGATCTAGTGCACACAGATATCTGTGAGTTTAATGGTGTATTGACCTGAGACAATAAGAAATATTTTATCACCTTTATAGATGATGGCAGTAGATACTGCTATGTGTATCTTATGAAAACCAAGGATGAAGCCCTAGATAAGTTTCTTATATTTAAGAATGAGGCTAAGTCACAAACAGGAAAAGTGCTTAAACGCCTTAGGTCAGATAGAGGAGGTGAATATACCTCTAACTTGTTTGATGAACAGTGCAAATCATTTGGCATAGTTCATGAAGTTACGACCCCATATTCACCGCAATCAAATGGGATAGCAGAACGAAAAATAGAACCTTAACTGACATAATCAATGCTCTCCTACAGAGTTCTGGACTTCCAACCTATATGTGGGGAGAAGCCTTGAATATGGCCTGCCATATTCTGAATAGGGTTCCTCCAAGGCATATGGAAAAGTGTCCTTTTGAACTTTGGAGAAATAGGAAACCGAGCTTAAGATATCTCAAAGTGTGGGGCTGTCTCGCTAAGGTTTTAGTCCTAGAACACAAGAGAAAGAAGCTTGGTCCTAAAATCGTTGATGCGGTCTTCTTAGGTTATTTGGAAAATAGCTATGCATATAGGTTCTTGGTAATTCGGTCCGAGATACCGGGCATATATGTGATGACATGCCAAGCAACTCGGGTAAAAGGTAATTAAGGGTCGTTGCGACCCAAGTCACCAAGCGTAGTCGATCGAGAAAAATAGACCACCAAATCGAATAAAAATCAGAGAAACTCAAGTAGCGGTCTCGCTATTATATTAACCTGGTATAGCGACCAGGGTCGAACACAAGGAGCACGTAATGGCCTTGCGGCCTACGAAGTAGTCTAAAAAAGAATAAAATAAAATCAAAGTGTTTTTGGTGGATTTTTAGGATTTTTATATTTTTTTTGGATTTTTAATTAATAAAGAAAATGAAGAAAACAATAAAACAACCAACTTTAAGCAATTATTAAGGCACTCAAAAATCACCCAAAAATTCAAATAAAAATTTTTTTATGTTTTTTATATTTTTTATTGTTTTAGTTAAATTTTGGAAATTTTCTGATGTTTATTGAATTTTCTAAAAATCAAACAAGACAAGAAAACAGTGTTGTTGTCCAGTCAGAATTGGAGGGCCAATATAAAATAGATAAGGGCCCTATCAAGGTCTGAAAGTAATTTTCCTAAAAACTAGAAAGTATAAGGAAAATTTAGGCACTGGAATTATTGTTTTTGGATTTTTAAATTAATTATTAGAATTTTTCTAGGGTTTTAGTGTTTTTCAATTTTTATGAGTTTTATATATCAAAAAATGACCAAAATTGGTCAGAAAATCAAACATGGTAAAACAACTACTGTCTAATTTTTTTGTAATTTTTAGAGGTGTTTGAATATTTTTTTGTGATTTTTTAAGTTAGACAGTAAAGAAAAAGCTTGTTTTTAAATTTTTAAAAATAGTAAATGAAATCAAAAATGTCCCCAAAAATAGGAGAAATTTTACACTATGGCAGGAGCCATGTATCCAATTTTCATCACATTTGGAGTTGGTTTGATATTTTATTAAAAATCAAAACTAAGGTACAGTGCATAGGGACCTGTACGCAAATACAAGAAGTTCCAGGGGGTCCGATGCAAATTTTCCAAGAAAACACGCGCGAGGCGCGTGACCTGGGCACACAGGGACCTGATTGCAAATAAACTAAGGTTCCTGGACTATTTAATAACAGGTATTAAAAGTCCAGGGGCCTCAGTGTAAAATACCCACTAATTTCAACACATGTTCTAAAAAACCACACATAGGGGCATATATGCAATTAATAAAAAGTTACGCTCATTCATTAACACCCTGAAACTATGAGGCTAAACATGCAAAAATCCCAGATAAGCATGTGTCGACGCACGTGTTCCACTACACACAGGGGCATACATGTAAATACAGAAAAGGGCATGGTCCACTATGCAATTTACCAAACTAAAATAAAGTATCTAAAATATTTACAGGACTATAGACGAACAGCTAAGAAACTAAGGGCCTAAGATGATATTTACCCTTTATTAAGTCGCCCGTCGAATGCGCGCCACGTGGTGATCCATCGGCTCAGATGCGCTGGGGCTAACCCTCGACGATCGACGGTCACGATCGAGCCTCCCAGATGATCTGACGGTCAGAGCTGCTCCTCAAATGGATGACTGAGATGCGAACTGGAGCTGGAGGTGAATCGGACGGCAGGGGAGGGTCCTCGACGAACTGGGCTCCGGTGAACTTCGCCGGGCTCATGCAGGCGCTGGAGTCCTCCTCGAAGGCCACAGATGGTCGGAGAAGATGCGTGGAGGCCTTCTACGTCGAATGCCACCCTCTGATGACGGTGAGGAGCTCTGGGGAGCTCCGGCGACGTCGGCGGAGGTCAAGCCGCTACTTCTACGAGTGGGAGCCCTCAGATGAGCTCCTGGGAACCTGCAAAGATGCGCAACAGACTCGCGGGTCGAGGGCAAGTTGCCTCGACCCTGTAAGCGGGGGTGACGGTGGTCGGTGCGGCGGGGTGGTCGAGCTCCGGCGATGCGACGGCGGAGGAGCTCGAAACCCTAGCTCCTGTGCGAGCTGGGTTGAGTGAATGGGCGGAGAACGTGCGCGGGAAGAAGGCGAACGTGATGGGGTGGTCCGATGATCGAGACGAAGGCGGAGATGGCCGGAATCGAAGGTGAACGGCAACGGCGAGATTTGGGCGAAATGCAAAATCAAAGAAAAGGAAAGAAAACTAAGGCTACCTGGGCGGATGGTTCGACTGGGCGTGAGCTCTGGAAGCTCTGGGTCGTTGCCTCGCGGGCCGTCGAGGCCCGAGGCTCGAGCTCTACCTTCAGGCAGAGCACGGCGGCGCGAAGACGCCGGATCTAAGGTCCGGGCACCCTCTCCTCTCTGCGACACGACCAACGGCGAGCTGTCACCTCGAGGATGGCAATGGAGGTCTTGGGATGGCAAGGTGGGGAGCCAAAGATCGAGAAAATAGAGGCGGAGCTTGGCATTTATACAGCCAGGGGTCCAGCTAAAGTCGATCGGGTAGGGCAGCTCAGAGCGCGGACCCCGAGGCGGGTATCCCGGCGAGGGTGTCGGATCTGGCACGAACAAGTAGGACCCTGGGTTTGGGTAGATGGAGGTCGGGTCGTGACGCTAAAATGTTGAGAAATCAGGTCGGGCGTCACGACCCGTGGGAAGTGGTCCACAGGGGGGAGTTGACCGGGGGGTCAACATCCCCCGTGGACCAATGAGAGGGGGCCACGTCAAAATGATTTGTATATTCATTTAAAAATAGCAAATGGCCGAATTAAAGAAAACTTAAAACATGAAAAATATTTGTTTTAATTTTTTCTATTTTTTGGTGATTTTTAATTAATTTTTCAATATAGAAATAAGGTATTTACATAATAGAGCTATATATAGGTATATATACAATATTAATTTTTGATTTTTGATTTTTAATTAGTTATTTTTATACATTTTTATCCCCAATTTATCTTTTATTTATTTATATCATAAAATTAGGAATAAAAAGGAATTTTTATTTTAATTTTATTATTTAGATACAAGGGTGAAATAAAGAGATATATACATCTATATACATGGTATGTTTACAAGGTTCTTTTTGAATTTTAATTTTGTTCTTTTTAGTTGATTTTTGTTTTTACGGTTTTTGTTTTATTTATTTACAACATAAAAGATAGAATATGTACAAATTTTTAGGGAAATTAATTTATTTATTTATAGGGTGAAATAAATATAGATTGGGGAATATATACATGATGAATATACACAAGGTAGAGTGTTTTTGTTTTCTTTTTGATTTTTCAATTTTTATTTGGATTTTATATTTATAAAAATATATACAAATATATACAAGCAAATTTTATTTTATTTTTTGAGGAAAATATTTTTGTGATATTTACAGGTATATTTACACACATGAGCCCCTATCTCTCTCTACTTTGGCTTTTATGCGGTCAGGCTCATGCTGAGCCCTCCCTTGGGATTAGGTTGCTCAATATTTATTCTAAATATTTCCCTCTTTTTCTTTTTAATCTTTATTCTTTTATTTTTGCACAAAAATATGCTAATTATTACTTTTTACACCATGCATGCTTTTGGTAATTATTTGTATTTACAAACATATACATGCATTTGCAAAGGTTTTTGTAGCTAAAATATAAGAATAAAGAGTGATGAATGAGTATTCATCACCCCCCTATACTTAACTTTGCTAGTCCCTTAGCAAACACTTATTTGAAAAAGAATTGAAAAAGAATGAAAGAAAAAGAAAAGGAGGATAATGTACATGGATCAAGGTTGATTATTAAACTTGCCTTCATTAAATTGAATTATGGAGCTCAATCAGATCTTTGGATTATTAATGTGTCGGAACCTTATTTGGACTTAAGCTTAAAACTCAACAGCCTCTAAGTTCCACTACTCTCTAATCAAGACTCCTCAACAATCCAGATCAGAACAAGTCATCAAACACAAACCCTGAAGACTGTGAATCTTTCCTTGTCCTGTGAATGTGAAGTGTAAGCTCTCCACCTCAGAAATGGCAACTTGACAACCCTCCCCAACAAGGTAACTCTATGACCCCAATCTGGCCACTCTTTCCTCGAGGAGCGGGGTATTCCCTTCTAAGTTCAAGTTCAACCGGCTCAAGAAGAGGGGGAAGAAGAGAATGGGTCACGGCCAGTGTAGCCATGTACCCTTGGGAGCTCAACTAGTGTAGCCAAGTCTCTCTGCTGCAAGCTACATAAGGTGGATCATGAATCTCAAACTTTGCTTATTGCACTATATACAAACTCCGGTGGGATTATCATTTTCTCTCAGACCCACCACTTTTTTGGAGTTATTTTCTTTTTGCATATTTTTTTCTTTTTTTCTTTTTTTTTTCAAGTGCATCTGTACAACATATACATGTGCAGCATATATACAAGGAATTTTTCCTCTTGAGCCAGTAGACTATCCCTCTTTTGAAGCTTTATTGCAACCCACAACTCCTGTCATTAGACCTCATGGCAACCAGACCAAGTTGAGACGCACTTCCTTCACTAAAAGAAGAAGAGAGGTTCCGCCTAGAAGTACTACCCTCATATGCTACCCCAAGTCAAGGAAGACTGCCTCCTCACCACCTCATCCGTAGAGAGCTCGGTGCTAAGTGTTGGTGTCCAAGTAAAGCCATTGTCCCTATGAGTCATGTGTTGTTGTTAAGTGCTCTACTTAGGCTCATTGAGATGACATGTGATCATAGCCTAGTGGACTCAAAGAATTAAGTCACCATGGACCTGAAAAGCCTTAACCCTAAGCCCTATAAGGTTCCTCTTAGAAATTAGGTGGATTAAGATCTTAATCAAGCTCCATTTCCCAATTTAATTCCAGGCTAGTTTAAATGTCAACTATCATCCAGAAAAACTATATACAAATATATACAAAAATGCTATTTACACAATATTTACACTCATGCAAAATTTTTGAAAAATGTTTTGAAAGCATGAATGGATGAATGCATGAGATGCAAGTTTTGCAAAAGTATTTACACACATTTACACAAGATTTTTGCAAACTTTTGATTTTCAAAACATTTTGGAAAAATTTTGTACTATATACATAATTTTGATAAGAAAATATTTACACAAGCTTTACACAAAAGATTTTTGAAAATATTTTTACAAAAATAATTTGTACACTAGCTATGTATGTGCAAATAAAAAGAATGATTATGTATAGGAAAAATATTTAATTTTTGTGATTTTTAGGGTTTTTTAGCCAATTTATTTATTAACCACTCACACAAAGTACGAGTTATGGCTAAAGTATATATGAAATATATACACACCCCCCTATACTTAGCTCGAACGATGTCCTCAGAGTCAAGAGCGATGAAGAAGACATAACTCGTGCTATGTATAGGGAAGTGAAAAGAAAGGCTATATACAAAGACGAATGAATGAATAGAAGATCAAGAGACTCTCGGCTTTTCCCCCTATACTTAGGATCAAATAATCCTAAGTATACCAGGCTGTACACAAAGGAAAAACCGAGTGAAGAATGTACAGGGTCTACCCCCCTATACTTAGGGTAAAATATCCCTAAGTATAGGCAGCAAAACAGGGGTAAGCAGAATCAAAAGAAAAACTCAAAGGTCCTACATCCCCCCTATACTTAGGGTAAAGTACACCCTAAGTATACCATAATCAAAAGATGAAGAAAGGGATGTGGGACTAAAGAATGTGATGATATGGACATCTGGATCTATACAGGTCGGAAGATCAGTGATAATCAGGCGTGAGATGCCATAGATGTGAGTCAAGGGACCACATCTCACGCAAAATGAATAGGGGCAACATCAACGACCCGCGGCTCATGATCTAGAAATGGCTTGAGTCGCTGGCCGTTCACTCGAAAGGTACTCTCAGACAACTCGGATATATCAATGCTACCGTTGTCATGTACCTTTCTCACCAAGTAGGGTCCCTTCCATTTTCTCTGTAGCTTCCCTAGGAACAGACGAAGCCTCGCATCAAACAGCCATACTCTCTGTCCAGGCTCAAAATGTTTGTGGCTGATGTGAGAATCATGCCACTCCTTCACTCTCTCCTTATACTGTAGGCTGTTTGAGAAGGCGGTATCTCTAAGCTCCTCCAGGGTTACTAACTCTGCCCTCCTCTGGTCTCCTACACTATCTGGATCCATAAGAATATCAGTGACTGCCCAAAGTGACCTGTGTCTCAGCTCAACAGGCAAATGGCACGGCTTGCCATATACGAGGCGAAAGGGAGATGTGCCCAATGGTGTCTTGAAAGACATCTTATATGCCCACAAGACCGAGTCCAAAAGCTGTGACCAATCCTTTCGGTCAGGGCGAACGACTTTCTGCAAAATAGTCTTGATCTCCCTGTTCAACACCTCGGCTAGACCATTCGTCTATGGATGGTATGGAGTGGCAACTCGATGGTCTATGCCGAACTCGCTAGCAAGGGCCTTCACCTGATCGTTGATAAAATGAGACCCCCCATCTGAAATCAATACTCGAGGTACTCCGAACCGCGTGATGATGTGCTTCCTCAAAAATCTGCAAACTGTCCTGGCATCAGCGGCTCGGGCGGGGTTTAGCCTCAACCCAATGACTAACATAGTATACAGCCAACAGAATGTACTCAAATCCCTGACTCTTAGGGAATGGACCCATGAAATCTATGCCCCGTGCATCAAAAACCTCACAGAAGTGAATGGGTTGCATCGGCATCATATCACGCTGTCCACAAGTGCCCATCCTCTGACAGTCAGTACACCTCTTCACGAACTCATCAGAGTCCTTGAAGAGGGTAGGCCACCACAAGCCGGATTGGAGCACTTTCTGTGTCGTTCTCCTCCCAGAATGATGCCCTCCTGCCTCAAGCTTGTGGCAGTAAGTGAGGACGCTATGGTGCTCCTCCTGAGGAATGCACCGACGCCAGACGCTATCCCCTCCTTCGTGGTAAAGGATGGGATCCTCCCAGTGGTAGGACTTGGCCTTCGCAAGGAAGGTCTCAAGCCTCTGACTGGGCCAATCTTGTGGGACTTTCCCAGCAACGAGAAAGTTCATAATATCGGCATACCACGGGAGAGAGGCGATAGCAAGGATCGCCTCATCTGGGAAGGTCTCACAAATGGGATCAATATGCTCGGACTCCTCAGGCTGCTCTAAACGGGAGAGATGATCCGCCACCACATTCTTGACTCCAGGCTTATCCTTGATCTCAATGTCGAATACCTGGAGTAGAAGGATCCATCTAGTCAGTCTGGCCTTGGCATCCTTCTTTGCCATGAGGTATAGGATGGCGGTGTGATCAATATACAAGGTCACTCTAGATCCAATGATGTAAGATCTGAACTTATCTAGGGCGAACACTACGGCTAGCATCTCCTTCTCTGTGACTGTATAATTCCGCTGCGCGGAATCCAATGTGCGGCTAGCGTAGTGGATAGCAAAGGGGACTCCATCCCTCCTCTGTCCCAGCACGGCCCCCACGGCAAAATCGGAGGCATCCGTCATGATCTCGAATGGGAGAGACCAATCAGACGGTTGGACAACATGAACCTCAATAACACACTGCTTGAGAGTCTCGAAGGACGAAAGACACTTGTCATCGACAAGGAACTCGGTGTCTTTCGTCAGTAGGCCAGTCAACGGCCGGGAAATCCTGCTGAAATCATGAATGAATCGTCGGTAGAAACCGACGTGCCCTAGGAATGACCATAACTGCCTCAGATTGGACGGCGATGCGAGTTTTCTAATGACATCTACCTTGGCCGGATCAACCTCCATGCCTCTGTTGGAGATGATATGGCCAAGCACCGTCCCTTGAGTCACCATGAAGTGACTCTTCTCCCAAGATAGCACCAAGTGAACCTCTATACATCGCTGGAGTACTCGGTCTAGGCAGTCAAGACAGGAGTCGAATCCGTCGCCGTAAACCGAGAAATCATCCATGAAGACCTCCAAACACTCCCCTACCATGTCCGAAAAGATCGACAACATGCATCTCTGAAATGTCGCAGGGGCATTGCATAGCCCAAATGGCATGCGTCGGAAGGTGTATGTGCCGAAGGGACAGGTAAAGGTGGTCTTCTCCTGGTCCTCAGGAGCGATGGCCACCTGGTTGTAACCCGAGTACCCATCCAGAAAACAATAGTGGCTCTTCCCTGCCAGTCTCTCAATGATCTGGTCAATAAAGGGCAGGGGGAAATGATCCTTCTCGGTGGCCTGGCTGAGTCTCATGTAGTCAACGCAGACCCGCCAAGAAGTGGGTACTCGTGTAGCAATCTCCTCTCCAGACTCACTAATCACTGTAGTGATGCACGTCTTCTTGGGCACCACATGCAAAGGGCTGACCCACTTGGAGTCGGAGATGGGGTAGATAAAATCAGCGCTCCACCATTTCGAGATTTCCTTCATGACAACCTCTCTCAGATTTGGCTTCAGCCGCCATTGGAACTCACACGACGGCTTCGTCTCATCCTCGAGATAGATATGGTGGGAGCACAGGGCCGGACTAATCCCCTGGAGATCTGCTACGCTCCATCCGATTGCCTTGCGGTTCTTTTCAAGAACCCCCATCAAACGGGATTCTTGCTCTCCAGTCAGATCAGCGGAGATCTCAGGCTCACCCGCAAGGAATCGATACTTCAGCGAAGTAGGGAGCGGCTTCAACTCTGGACAGTTGGGTGTTGGTGTATCTGGCCTCTGGAAAGTCTGTGAACGCTGCCAAATCTGCATGGGAGAATTGAAACTCTCTCTCAATCTCAAAAACTGGAGAAGGCTGCCCTGATGGTCTGTCTCTGCTCTGCTCGGCATCTACCTCCTCCTCAGTTGTAGGCTCAGTGGAACTCAGGTCTGGCATGTAATCCTCACAATCGACCCAATCAGACTCTGAATCTGAGGGATCTGCATCACACAAGGTGGCATCAGTACCACCATCATCACGAAAATCCGCGTCGCGGTCGAGAACCTGCTCTGCTGCCTCTAAGGTATCCTGAACCAGGAATGTGCTCTCCAAGCTCTCCTCTGTTGTCGTCTCTGCATCAGTGGTGTCTGAAAATGAGAGGATGGCCTGTGCTGCTGGGTCTGCCCTTACTGCCTCATCGTCTGTGATCACAAAGTCACAGTCCTGGTGGATGTCTAGCCCGGCTTCTGTCAGCTGCTCTGTATCTGAAGTGGTCTCTGAGCATGATCTCTCTCTGGCTCGGCTGTCCTCGACCGTCTCTATTTGTACACTTTCGCCCTCGACGCGAAAGTATACCTTATCGCTATCATGGTCAGTCACCGCCTTGGCTGTGGCCAAGAACGGACGACCGAGAATGATGGGGGTATCGGTCACTGAATCAGGGATCTCCATGTCCAACACTACGAAGTCCACGGGGAATTGCAGGCCCTGAATCGTGACGACAACGTCTCGCAACAACCCCTTCGGCCTCTTGATAGATCGATCAGTAAACTGAAGGACTGTCCTGCTCTGTCTAAGAGTGCCCAACTCGAAGCGGTCGAGAAGGGCTGTCGGAAGGAGGTTAATAGACGATATGCTATCTAATAGAGTCCGGTCGAACCTCTGCTCTCTAATGTGGCATCTGACATAAGGGGCTCCTGAATCTGGCCTCTTGGCCGGTAGACGGTTCTGGATCGCGAAACACGTGGCTTTCGTCAGCACATGGATCTCTGAGTGGTGGTTCCTCCTCTTCCTCCTGACTGTGGTCCTGTCTCTCAATGAACGCTGAAGAAGGGGGATGTGCTGCAAAGCCTCCTGAAGAGTCAGCTGTATGTGAAATTGATCTATCATCTGCTGGCTGAACTCTTCCTGCTCTCTCTTTTTTGGATTTTCTTTTTTCTTCCCCTTCCCCATCTGAAGGGCTCTAGGGAAGGGGATCACTGGGTCCTTCTCAGATGAAGGACTAGGAAAAGGTCTAGACGGCTCGACGGCCGGATCCGCACATACATCACGCACCACAGTGGGACCAGAAAAAACCAAACCTTTTCCTTTATTCACAACAGGGTTCCGAGATACATCAGAAGTGGGAAAAACAACAGATCTCTCTACATGAACACGGGTGGCCTCAGCACCACCATCGGCTGGATCAACTGGAAGACTCGCGGCCTCAGTACCGTGCTCTGGCTCGGCATCAAGGGTGGCCTCAGTACCACCTCCTCGAATTGGTGAAACGGCGGCCTCAGCACCACCTGGGGAATCAACATCCTTGGTGGCATCAGTACCACCGTCATCATCTCGAGCGGCCTCAGTACCGCTCTCCTACTCCTCATCTGGTGCTCTAGGTGTGTCCTCCTGGTGTCGCTCAGGCGAGGCGCCGCCTGCTGGCATCCTACCACTCCTAAGTGCGACAAAATCAGTATCAAAAAGATCTGCAGACATATCATCAAATGTAGCACTAGGAGTGGCATACTCAGTGTAAGCTACCTGTTCAGATTTCCTCTTCAGGCTGTTGGGGTTCGGCTCGATCTGGGCAGGGATGGCGACCTTCCCTCTCACAATATCCCGCATCTCCTGGCGGAACTCGTCCATCTCCCGTCGAAAGGTAGCCTGCTGATCCGTGAGGAGGCGGGCTATATCATCCAAGGCGGGGCTCTCGTAAGGTGGACCATGGGAGCCCGACGGGTAGCCTCTCTGGTAATGAGGCTGCTGGAACTGGTGCTGCTGAGAGGGGTAGGTGGGTGGATGCTGCTGCTGGTGAGTCTGCTCACGCCTCCAAGACTGTCCCTGCTGATAGGGACGAGGACCATAGGACGACTGCTGCTGCTGTTGTGGTGGGTACACTGGGGGCTGCTGTTGCGGCTGGTGCTCTCTTTGATGGCCGTACTGGCCACCCTGTCCTGACGACTGCTACTGGGGCTGGGTACCTCCGGTCCCCCACCGGAATCTGGGATGGTCTCGTCGGATACCGGGCTGAGGGCGGTCATACCAAATCCCGTTAACATCCATCAACGGCTCTGTGTCGTACTGGGGTGGCGGAAGCACCGCCAGAGGCTGATCCGGCTGGTATACCACCATCTGCAAGTCTGGAGATGGTGGTGACTGGTAGGTGGGCTGCGGCTGCTGGTACAGCTCCGCCTGTACAAGGAGAACCTGTCTAGGCTGCTGGTGTGAGCTGGAGCGCTGGGACGAGCTACTGCTGCTGCCTGGATCGCCTCGCGACTGAAGACGGGGCTGGGGAGCCGTCTGTGCCTCCTGGAGACACATGAGCTGGGTCTTCATGTCGCTCAGAGTATGTGCCATCTGCTCCATCTGAGTGATGCCCTGGCACTGCTTCTTCTCAATCAGCTCCATCCGATCCAACTTCTCGCTAATGATGCCCATGTCTGCAGTTGATGACTCTGCCTGCGCTGTTGCTACTGCGGACGAACTCGATGGACCGGTGTCGACCCGTGCTATCCTCTGGTACTGCACGGGTCCTGGCTGCTGGGGTCTGCCCTGAGTGTACAACCGGGTCTGGGACATCACCATGTAGTTCTCGGCCATCTCCTCGTAGATGGCCCAGACCTGGTCGTGATCCTTGGCGAAGTAAGACCCACTACAAGAAGCGTTCACCAAGCCCTGAAGCTCTGGTGTCAGCCCGCTGAAAAAGCTCTGCACGAGGTTCGGCTTGGAAATGTCGTGGTGCGGGCATCTATCAGTCAGCTCTCGGAACCTCTCCCATGCCTCATGGAACTGCTCGTTGGGGAGCATAGAGAAGTTGCTGATCAGGGCTCTCGCGGCATTGGTCCGCCCGAGTGGATAGTACTTGTGTAAGTACTCGGTGCGGAGCTACTCCCAAGTGTAGACGAACTTCCCCAGATGCTTCAGCCAGATGGCTGCTCTATCTGCCAAAGAGAAGGGGAAGGCTATCATCCTGATGGTATCCTGGTCCACCTGACGATCGTGGACAGTACTGCAAATTATCAAAAACTCCTGGAGGTGGAGATGGGGCTCCTCGGTGGCGAGCCCGTGGAAGCGGGGGAGGAGCTGCAAGGTGTTCGGGGGGAACTTGAAGTCCCCCACGATGGCTGGTAAAACGACCCAGTGATGCATCAGTGTCGATCCGGGGTTGTGCAACTCCCGCATCGATCTCGGTGGGCTGCTGCGGCTGCTGCGGCTGCTGCGGCTGCATCATCCGGGATCCTCGGCCCGTCTCTACGCTGCTCTCGCTCTGCTCTCATCTGCTCCATCTCTCTCCTCATATCTAACATGAAAGCTCCATGATCCCTCAACTGCTATTGTACCGTCTCGAGGGAGGCGATCAGGGTGGAGTTGATAGCACCCTGGTCCAAAACAAAGTGCTCGGGCTGTGGACCTCTAGAGCGATCATTGGAACTGCCGGCCATGGTGTCTGCAAAATCAAACGATCCAAACTCAGGTGCCGATAAATCTGCTAATCTCTCCTCTGGCACTGGCCTCTCGGAACTGAAAGAAAGGGGGTCGAGGGGGAACAGGGTGGAATCATACTCGGGTTCAGAGAGCGGGTCTCGGCTCTCGCGAACCAACCTAGATGAACGGGTAGACGCGCCCGAAAGCGATGCAACCAGAGGCTGCCTAAGAGATCGTCTACCCATCATCTTGATGTGGCGAGTAAGGCAGATGAGATCTGGAGAAACTATGATCACAAACAAACCCCTCAGTTCACCAATGCAACGCGAGCTGAAGACCGTAATGGCTCGGTCAAATTATCTTATCAATTTTATTTTTGTGAACAATCAAAATATCAGAGCGATTACGTGACATGTTGGGATACCCGATACTCTCCCAACCGACTGTCCCACACAGAAGAAGTCGGTATTCAGTCGAGAGTAGTACCGAGGGCTCTACCCTAGTGTCCGGGTCACTCTCTCGCACAATCAAACCAACCAATGAGGGGGTTGTTCTCCCCAAGACAAGTTTTTTAAATCAGGTGTCTTTTAGGGTCAATAGTTTAAGCAGTCCCAATTTTATTGTTTTTCTTTTTAGATCTTTTTCAATAAAGACAAAAGGCCTAACGAATTTTTCGATTCTCCTGATTATTAAGTCAAAAACAGGGGGAGAAGACGAAAAAGCCGATGAGTGAAGAAATCAATGATGCATGCAAAGATAGAAAGGCGTACCTGTCTCCAGCACTCTACATGCAATATGATCTGCGCAGAATTGAAAAGCAGAAAATAAACTGCCTAAATGGTGCAGCGATAAAAACCGAGTCCTAAGCAGGCAACTTCTACTCGACAGAACCGTCTAACTGGTCACAGGTCCTTCGATCCAAGGAGTCCGGTCTCGGTCTACCCCTCCTCCTCCCGACACATCGGGTTCAGGAGCAGTGCTTGGCATGGCAGGCTACGGCACGGTAGGCTCGAAGGGAGTACGTCAGTTATTTTTATCAATATTTTATTAGTAGGTCTATTTACGATCTATAAGCACAAGCAGTCTATTAGGTGTTTGGATCCTACTCAGTACGACACAGTCAAACAGAAAGTCCTAAATCTAGGGGCTCGAGAAAAACCGCGTAAAACCGTAAAAGGCAGCGAAAAACCAAAAGCCGCAAAAAAGCCGCGAAAAACCTAAGGGTCCCCCGAGCACACCGGTGCTCGGCGAAACAGACCCGCTAAAAAGTCTCAAGTCCAGTCTGAGTGTCCCTGTATTATTACAACAATTAATCAAAAAGTCTAAACTAATCTACTCTAATCCTCTCCCACTCAGCCTCTCTCTCACGCTCTCCTGCGGCTCCGTGCAGAAGGGAGCCGCCTCTGAATCCTGCGGTTGCGTCGACTTCTCGAAAGTCACCGCCTCGGTCCTCGGGCACTCGCAAGAAAGAAGACAAGTGTCACAGACCAAAAATAATAATCAAATGAAAACAGAAAATATAAACAAAGGTATATGTGCAGAAATATCAAATAAAATAAACAAACAAAATCAATCAAAAACAAAAATAAAAGAAAATAAAATAAAACAAAATAAAATAAAAATAAGAGAAAAACAAAAACCGCGAAAAGCCACGGACTCAGAAAAAGCCGCGGAAAGCCGTGAAAAAGAAAATGAAAAGAAAATGAAAAATAAAAAGAAAAACTACTAAGCCGTGCTCCTCAGCAACGGCGCCATTCTGACGACACGCCAAGCAACTCGGTAAAAGGTAATCAAGGGTCGTTGCGACCCAAGTTACCAAGCGTAGTCGATCGAGAAAAATAGACCATCAAATCGGATAAAAATCAGAGAAACTCAAGTAGCGGTCTCGCTATTATATTAACCTGGTATAGCGACCAGGGTCGAACACAAGGAGTACGTAATGGCAGGAATAAAATAAAATCAAAGTGATTTTGGTGGATTTTTAGGGTTTTTATATTTTTTTGGATTTTTAATTAATAAAGAAAATGAAGAAAACAATAAAACAACCAACTTTAAGCAATTATTAAGGCACTCAAAAATCACCCAAAAATTCAAATAAAAATATTTTTATGTTTTTTATATTTTTTATTGTTTTTTATTAAATTTTGGTAATTTTCTGATGTTTATTGAATTTTCTAAAAATCAAACAAGACAAGAAAGCAGTGCTGCTGTCCAATCAAACTTGGAGGGCCAATATAAAATAGATAAGGGCCTATCAAGGTCTGAAGGTAATTTTCCTAAAAACTAGAAAGTATAAAGAAAATTTAGGCACTGGAATTATTGTTTTTGGATTTTTAAATTAATTATTAGAATTTTTATAGGGTTTTTAGTGTTTTTCAATTTTTATGAGTTTTATATATCAAAAAATGACCAAAATTGGTCAGAAAATCAAACAAGATAAAACAACTATTGTCTAATTTTTTGTAATTTTTAGAGGTGTTTTAATATTTTTTTGTGATTTTTCAAGTTAGACAGTAAAGAAAAAGCTTGTCTTTGAATTTTTAAAAAATAGTAAATGAAATCAAAAATATCCCCAAAAACGGGAGAATATTTTACACTATGGCAGTAGCCATGTATCCAATTTTCATCACATTTGGAGTTGATTTGATATTTTATTAAAAATCAAAACTAAGGTATAGTGCATAGGGACCTATACGCAAATACAAGAAGTTCTAGGGGGTCCGGTGCAAATTTTTCAAGAAAACACGCGCGAGGCGCGTGACCTGGGCACACAGGGATCTGATTGCAAATAAACTAAGGTTCCTGAACTATTTAATAACAGGTATTAAAAGTCCAGGGGCCTCAGTGTAAAATACCCACTAATTTCAACACATGTTCTAAAAAACCACGCACAGGGGCATATATGCAATTAATAAAAAGTTACGCTCATTCATTAACACCCTAAAACTATGAGGCTAAACATGCAAAAATCCCAGATAAGCACGTGTCGACACACGTGTTCCACTACACACAAGGGCATACATGTAAATATAGAAAATGGCAGGGTCCACTATGCAATTTACCAAACTAAAATAAAGTATCTAAAATATTTACAAGACTATAGACGAACAGCTAAGAAGCTAAGGGCCTAAGATGATATTTACCCTTTATTAAGTCGCCCGTCGGATGCGCGCCACGTGGTGATCCATCGGCTCAGATGCGCTGGGGCTAACCCTCAACGATCGACGGTCACGATCGAGCCTCCCAGATGATCGGACGGTCAGAGTTGCTCCTCAAATGGATGGCTGAGATGCGAACTGGAGCTGGAGGTGAATCGGACGGCAGGGGAGGGTCCTCGACGAACTAGGCTCCGGCGAACTTCGCCGGGCTCGTGTAGGCACTGGAGTCCTCCTCGAAGGCCACGGATGGTCGGAGAAGATGCGTGGAGGCCTTCCGCGTCGAATGCCACCCTCCGATGACGGCGAGGAGCTCTGGGGAGCTCCGGCGACGTCGGCGGAGGTCGAGCCGCTGCTGCTACGAGTGGGAGCCCTCAGATGAGCTCCTGGGAACCTGCAAAGATGCGCAACAGACTCGCGGGTCAAGGGCAAGTTGCCTCGACCCTGTAAGCGGGGGTGACGGTGGTCGGTGCGGCGGGGTGGTTGAGCTCCGACGATGCGACGACGAAGGAGCTCGAAACCCCAGCTCCTGTACGAGCTGGGTTGAGTGAATGGGCGGAGAACGTGTGCGGGAAGAAGGCGAACGTGATGGGGTGGTCCGATGATCGAGACGAAGGCGGAGATGGCCGGAATCTAAGGTGAACGGCGACGACGAGATTTGGGCGAAATGCAAAATCAAAGAAAAGGAAAGAAAACTAAGGGTACCTGGGCGGATGGTTCGACTGGGTGTGAGCTCTGGAAGCTCTGGGTCGTTGCCTCGCGGGTCGTCGAGGCCCGAGGCTCGAGCTCTACCTTCAGGCGGAGCACGGCGGCGCGAAGACGCCGGATCTAAGGTCCGGGCACCCTCTCTTCTCTGCGACACGTCCAACGGCGAGCTGTCACCTCGAGGATGGCAATGGAGGTCCTAGGATGGCAAGGTGGGGAGCCAAAGATCGGGAAAATGGAGGCGGAGCTCGGCATTTATACAGCCAGGGGTCCGGCTAAAGTCGATCGGGTAGGGCAGCTCAGAGTGCGGACCCCGAGGCAGGCATCCCGGCGAGGGTGTCGGATCTGGCACGAACGAGTAGGACCCTGGGTTTGTGTAGATGGAGGTCAGGTCGTGACGCTAAAATGTTGAGAAATCGGGTCGGGCGTCACGATCCGTGGGAAGTGGTCCTCAGGGGGAGTTGACCGGGGGGTCAACATCCCCCGTGGACCAATGAGAGGGGGCCACATCAAAATGATTTGAATATTCATTTAAAAATAGCAAATGGCCGAATTAAAGAAAACTTAAAACATGAAAAATATTTGTTTTAATATCTGTCTGCTGATGGGGTCACGGTTGTACCACAGCCCGTTGATCTCGAACACCTATGGAGGCTCCTCGTATCCGGTCTCCACTTGTGGGGGTGCATGTTGGTCCTGCTGGGTGTAAGTCTGATCCTCTACCCAGCCACTCTGAGGCCCCGGTGCATGTTCCTGTACAAGATGGACTCGGTGTACAGGAGCAGGTGGTGCAGAAGGGGCAGGTAGCTTTATCTTAGCTACCTTCTCAGTAAGTTCCTCCACTTGCGTCGGCAAATGTGAGAGAGACTCAAGGTCAGTGACCCTCTTGTGGATCTGCTCGACCATGATTAACTTGTCAACTATCATCCCCATGCTGGGGATGAGGTCCTCTGTCAGATCCGCTACAGTCCTCCTAGCAGTCTCGTTGGATAGGAATGAGGGAGACAACTGATAGGCCCTGGTGGCCTGCGACCTGCCTGTTTCTGCCATCTGCTCTAGTTTCTTCCATACATCATTCTCGTTCTTGTTCAGATAGCTTCCTCCACAGGAGGCACTGACTAACCCCTACATCTTCGGGGTCATGCCACAGAACAAGGTCTGGACTAAGATCGCCTTAGAAATGCCATGGCAGGGACATTTCTGAATTAGTTCATTGAACCTATCCCAAGCTTCGTGGAATGGTTAACTGGGTCCCTGGGAAAAACTAGCGATCTTGGTTCTCATTTGATTAGTTCTACTGAGAGGGTAGAACTTCTTCGGGAATAAGTCCTTGAACTGCATCCAGGTTGTACATATCACCCCTAGGTTCTTCAGCCAACGTGCTTCCTTATCTCCTAAGGCAAAAGGGGTGGCCTTCAGTCTAATATAATCCTGCCCAACCTTAGGATGACTAAGGTTGTTGCAAACCAGCTCAAAGTCTCGGAGGAAGGCATATGGTTCTTCATGGGCATTTCCGTTGAACTTCGGTAGCAGGCTAAGGAAGTGGGGCTTGAGCTCGAATGCTTCAGGGGGAACTGTTGGTGCCAACCAACTGTGCATCTCGTTCTCTGCTGGGTTGTAGGCATCAACTATTGGTCGGTCGATTCCTCCTGCTGCAATGACCTGTCCCATTCTGGCTGTAAGATCCGCATTCTGTTGTTCGGCTGTGGCGAGGCGATTAAGGATCTGTCGCAACACGTCCTCATCCGGTGGCTGCTTAGGTGGCATCTTGTCCTCTAGTCCTGGGTATGAAACATGGTCTGTGTTAGAGGACAAATCAAGGAAGGGATTCTTACCGAGGCGATAGTCTTCCTCGGTAAGCTCAGAGGAGAGGAAAGGGTTGGTTTGAGAGTAACAATCCTGGGTGTGAGGGAACCAGGACTCAAGAGGGTCATGAGTCCTGGGTGGTCCAAGTTGCGCTTGGGCCGATGAAGAGGAGCTTCGTGGGGGGCTCAAAGAGAGATTGGTGAATAAGGAGTCGATATCCCCCCAGTTACTCATCTTTGTCTGGCGAGAAGATTTGGGAGATATAAGTGAAGATAGGATTTGACTCCTACCTGAAGTAAACAATTCAATCCAAGACCCTGGGTTCACATTCAACACAGTGAAGGACCCGAAACCGAGTCCAATTAATCTTGTTAATTTTAAGTGTGATTTTTCAAGCAAGATAGCAAGGATTACGTGGCCTAGAGGGAAGTCGGCCCAGAGCCGGATGCGTCTTCCGTGTCTAACCTGTTGCCTAAGATACTGTCGGTCCTTCCTTTCTTCACTCCTATCCCAAGTTGATGGATTCAAAGACTTGCCCCTATCTACCTGCAAGCAGGCAGAGGCTAATAAGGCCGGAACTTCACCCCGGGGGGTTACTGGCAACTTGTTGCGAAGTACCACAATTTCACCCCTATCTTCCTGAGACAGGAGGAGGCTACTTGGTACTAGTCAGTGAACCTTAATAAATTCAACTTGTGATATTTTCTAGGATTAGTCGGAACGTGATATGGAAGACGGGGATTTGGGCTCTGCCTTAAGGTGTTCACACACACTCAAGTACCCTCACTCAGCCTGAAAACAAGGTCGGGGATTAGTCTCCCGCAAACAGTTTTTTTCAAATTTTATTGAATTTTTTGGGTCAATAATGTTAGCAGTCCCGGTTTTAAGTTAAGTTCTCACTTGTTAGTCCAACCACATAGCACGCCTAACATCCAGTCCCAATTTCTGTTTAATTTAAGTTTGAAAAAAAGAGGGGAAAATTGAGAAAAGCTGATACACGAAAAACGATGATGTGTATGCTGAGTAGAGAATACTTACAGTGATCCCTTCGCTTTATGCAGGATGCAAAACAGAATTGAAATCTTTTTTACACTAAATGCAAATACACGCGACAAAAATCCACTCCTAGACAAGCAATTCTATTAGCGAGTGAAGCACAGGTTATTTTGACTAGATCTGCGGTCTAAGTACGTCTTTTAAGTGTATTATGTGGTCCTAGAGATTTACGAGCACAAGCAAATCCTAGAGTGGCTCGAGGACCCGCTAGTGCAAGCCTAATTTACAATTCAATCCACACAGCACACGGGGACACGGTTTCACTATCTTTACACATGCGAGAACCCAAATGGGAACTGCTAGAAATAATGCAAAAATAAAGAAAAAATAAAAATAAATTACAAATCCTCTCAAATCACTCAAAAAAATTAAAATGCAGGCTCCTTGAAGCGTCTTCGACTCCTCGCGTTCCTCGCACAGAAATAATTTGAGGTCAAATAGAGAACGACTCAAAAAATACAAAAATTAAAATACAGAAAATATTTACAAGAAAACCGGGGGGTCAGACTACTCGGGGATAGAAAATCAAGCACTCAGAATTGCTGCAAATTAACCTAAGACGTGCCTCCCTGGCAACGATGCCATTTTGAAAAGCGTCCCACTACCCTTGTTAATTCAATCAAATTAATGGTCAAATTAATTAATAACGTTCGTTGCAGTCGGATAATGAGAGAAGATCAAAAACCACTTTTAATTAAAGCAAGTTAATCTCGAGCGGCAAAATTTTTTTTACTTGGGCAACCCCAAGGTCGAACTCAGGGAGGCAGCTGTCTCCTTAGGTAGATTTTTAGCAAAGTTCAAAGTGTGATTTTCGGAGAAATAATTTTTTTGGTCTTTTTCGATTTTTTATGCAAGACACATGCACAATCTAGCCAGTTTACACGTTAATTCAGAAAGATGGTCAAAACAAGTCCGAAAATTACGAAACTTGGCCAAATGATGAAATGGGATGAAATTAGGCTACACTATTTTTTTTGGAATAAAATTACTGTGAATAAAATGTGAATGCAAGGTGATTTTAACTAAATTAATTTTAATAAATATCATATAACAATATTTTTGGGAACAAAAATTATCCTAGATAGATCTGAAGATGAGGAATCCAGGAAAATTATCAAACCTAAATTTTGATGTGAAATAAACTTATTAAAAATTAATTACAAAAATCACTAGATGAATTATTTAGACCTCGAGATTCATGCAATTGAGATGAAATTTTTATGCAAGGTAAAGCTAATTATCCTAGATCTAATGTGATTTTTGGGATATACTTGGAGTCACAGAGAAATTACTATCAATTAAGAGGTGAAAATGGGCAAAATATAGCAAAAATGAACCAATTAATTAATAGGAAATTCTACTGATATTACAAAAATATGCCACATGTCACATAATGAAGAGGACAATGTAAGCTACACAATGCAATTTTCCAAACTGAAAAATGAATTAATATGAATGCCTAAATATGCATGCAAATATAGAGGTATAAATGCAATTACAGGAATTAAAATTGCTGAAAATAAACGTGCTGACAGGGACCAATATGCAATTACCTATAATGCTGGGGTGTTGGATGCAATTTCTCCACGTGACACGTGCTCCTCTCGTGGGGTCGCCTGGCAGGGACTGGAATGTAATTTGAGAAACCTTCAGGGGCCTCGGTGCAATTTGCCCAGGATGCACGTACAGATCACGTGGGGGGTCCTAGGCTCGGTGGACTTCGGAGGCTCGGAGCAAGGCTCGGGCGACTCTGGAGGTTCGGATCTGGCTCGGAGAAGCTTCGGGTGATCCGAGCCTAGTGGTCGGGGAGGAGGCTCGGATCGGGTGACGTGGACGGATCTGAATCGTGGGATCAAGGATGATCCAACGGCCTCTTACTGATGACGCGTGGCGTGTCTGGGTCCGTCATATCAGTAATCGATCCAACGGCGATGGGGCTCGCTCTTGAGGTGGCTACGTGGACGATCGAGCGATGTTGGATCAGGATGAATCCAACGGCCCTCTGAGGCTCTGGCGCTTGGCGACGTGGCGTGATCATGCACGTAGGATCCCTCTGATCCTACGGCTGCGGGGCGAGGCGACGTGGAGGGCTCCTGGTCGTTCGATCAAGAGGATCGAACGTCTGTTGGATGTTGTCCCCAACGGCCCTCCGCCTCCTACGGCGGAGAGGGATGAGATCCGGCGAGGTTGGCTTAGCTCCGCCTCGTCCTCCCGTCGTCGACGAAGGACGCTGGAGGTTCTGGCATAGCTCGGAAGGATCGTGGAGGGGCGGCGAAGCGTCCGACGATGTTGGTTGAGGCTGGAGTGACCTGGAGGCCACTGGCGATGGAGCGCGAAGATGCACCGGTGAAGTCTCCGACCAATCAAAGAGATGGTACCTGCAGGGGGTTAAAAGATAGCCGAAGCACGCAAAGTATCCGTGGAGTGGAATGCGAGGTGAAGGGCAAGGCCTATGAAGTGATACGGTGGTCCGGTGGTCGAGCTCCGCCACGGTGGCGGAGCTGGCGTCGGTGGAGGGTGAAGTGCTTCGTCGGAGGAAGCTAATGGTAGCACGAAGATCAGAGCTCCCTTGCGGAGCTCTGGGAATAATTTGCGGAGCAAGAAGATGCTTGTGAACGACGAATTAAATTGAAGAAGGAGAAGGAAAAAGAAGAAAAAGATCGGCGGAGGGGTGGAGGAGTCTACCTGGGATCAAAATCTCGGAGGGAGCTTCCAGGTCTTCGCTCGAAGGCCGGTAGGAGGACCTGAGCTCGTGCAACGCCTTGGAGCAGCTGCGACACGACGGTGGTTGGCCGTGGATCTCGCCGGAGGTGTTCTCGGTCGTCGCTCGACCTAGAATCAAATTACTGTCACCAATCTGAAGGTGGGAGCTTGGAGTCACTCTCCGTGGTGGCGGATGGGGGTGAAAGTAGTCGGAGGTGACTGATTTATAGGATGAAGGTGACGGGGCAGCTGGCGACGAGGTGGTGTTCGTGGGTGTCGTGGAGCGAGATTGAGGGTTGTCATGGAGGTCGAGGGGGCTAGCGAGGATGAGGGATGAGTGGGTGACGTCATGGTGGCGTCAGTGATCGGAGAAGGTGGTCGGCGTGGAGCCGAAAATAGAAAGGGGGCGGCCCCTTGCGCACGGTGGAGAACATGGGCGCGGGGCGTGCGGAGGTTGACGACGACGTCTCGACCATTGGATCTTGCGATCCAAAGGTCCAGATGGAGGTACGGATCGACGCCTGAGATCAGATCTAAGGTACGACATCGGAAGGCTCTGAACACACCACATGGCGTGTTGAGGCTACGGCGCTAATGGGCGGCTGAGATGGACTCAAAGGTTCGATCGAATGGCCGAGAAAGTGAAGTGTTTGAGCCGTTAGATCTGGAGTGAATCGGATGGATGAGGTGATGCCACGTGGCGCGAGCCTGATGAGGCGCTAGCGGGCAGTGAAGATGCGATCATGGGGTTGATCCAACGGTGTGGAATTAAGGTGGACGTGGAAATCACTGGGTCGTTGGATCTAGATGAAGATCCAACGGTCCAGGGCGCGGGCAGATAGGTTAAAGGGAGCGGGCCACGTGGCGCTATCAGAGGGCGCCACGTGGCCAGCTCTGAGTGGCTGAAAGGAGAAATGAGATTAGAGGGAGGAGGCTGAATTTGGAAAAAAACTCAAAACATGAAAGTTGTAGATCTCGATGAGATCTACAAGTTTCATGTTGACCAAAAATGAAGATGAGGTTAAATATGATACACAAATACAATAATACAAATATACAGATGTATAGTATACAAGGAGGCCCAAAAACCCAACTTTTGCCTACGAGCTCCGAATTGAATGAAATTAATCTCATTTTAAAGGTCTCTGGATGTGTATCAATATGAAGGTGAGTAGACCTAATTCAGAGTTGGTAAGAGAGTGATAAAGGCATTCTAAGGTCCAGGAGGTTTTGGTGTTTTATTGGGTATTTTACAAGAGAGGGACTCTGGTCTTCTTCCATATATTATTAATTAATGGTGTACACACTATAAGGAAGGTGTTATTTTATTTTAGAGGGGATAAAATACAAATGAATAGGTGGATATTTTTCAGTGGATTTTACACAAGGATTGGCTTCTTATTTAAATACAAAGATGAATGCTAAAATACATATTTTGTGGATTGATGCATGAATGCTATTTATGCAAGATAAAGGGAAATATGCTGCTAAATACCCAGGGACAAAGCTCTATTTTCAACTTTAAGAGTGATGAATCACACATTCATCATCGTTCTTCGTCGTATTCGATATGACGCTCAGGCTTCCATGATGCGCTTGAGCATTATCCCATATCCTTCATCTCCATCATAATCGCTCGTTAGCGCCTAACCCTCAAACGTTCGATCAGATCTTTGATCTGATCGCAACCCTCCAACCGCACCAATACCTGGCATGTTAGACCATGAAATCCAACAGCCACAACTTCATTCTCTACCTTCGTAAACCCCCTCCCCCGCGTCCATAACACCTCGCGCGTGCACCACCCTTTTCCTATTATAGCTACCATCTCCTATCACCACCCCCTCTCGTAACGCCTCCTCCACGTAGCCATATCCTCCGCCATCCTCGCGCCATCTTCACTGCCTCCGCCTTCACTCCTCCATCAATTCGAAATCCAGTTAAAACTACCACCATCACCACCACATAACTCCAGGCGACCCATCCTATAAATCCAGCTATTCTGCCTACTGTCACCTTCATCCACCATCCACGAGGGTTGCGGCCCAGCTCCCTCCACCCTCAGGTGACAGCGGAGGCAGGTGTCGAGGCGACGATGACCCGGTTCCTCCGGTGTGATCCATGGCTCATCCTCCATGTTAGCTCCGCCATCTCCGACAGTAGCTGAGCTTCGTGCCCTAGGTTGAGCATGTCGGGCGACGACCCAAGCTTCAAATGAAGCTCATCCCAAGCCTCCTCCTCCACCAATCGTCATGCAACGGCAGGTCTCCTCGATATTTTTGCTACTTTTTCTCTTAATTTTCTCGCCGTACTCTTATACTTTCACCATCGACTCACCATCCAAATTCCTTTGCCCACTCACCCTCGTCCACGCCTCCGCTCGCCACTCCCCTTTTTCCATAACCTCCCCCGCTCCGACCATCTCCTCCTCCACTTCACCGGAGAGGGAGCCCATGTCCACCGCCTCTCGTTGCCTCCAAGGCCTGCACTCGCCTCACATCACATACTTTGCTTCAGCTATCACATCTAACGTTTGCAAGTCCAAGTCCCGTCTTTGGTCGGAGAAACGTCGGAGGCACCTTCTGCAGCTCCGCCTCCGGCGAGGCTTCATCGCTAGCAGCTTCCAGCCACTTCTGCGCCATCACCTTCGATCAATCTTCATCGCATGACCTCCAGGAAGCTCTTTGGAGCTTCATCAGTAGCTATGAAGTGCGGTGGAGAAGAGGAGATCCTGCCGGAGCACAACCTCTTTTGGTGGGCCACGACGGAGGAAGAAGAGAAGATATCGTCCGATCATCTGGATCGGACGGACCAGATGATGATGCGTGGCAACCCGAACCTCACGCCAGACCAGAAGGTTCGGTTCCTCTGAGCCTTACACCGAGCGACTGCTTCACGCCACATAGCTAGGACCGAGCCTTATGCTGCACCTATAGTCTAGGGCAGACCGAGCCAATGGCCAAGCCACCACTAGAGGCCACGTCAGCCCCGAAGCTGAGATGACTCCTGAGCCTGGATCCTCACGTGCCGAGTACGCGAGGGCCTGGGCAATTTGTAGAGAAGCCCTAGAAGTTTTGATAATTGCACTTTGGTCCCCAAGCACGTGCCTTACGTGCGTGTCTGGGTATTTTTCAGGGAAGCCCTTGCAGATTTCAGGAATTACATATCTTCCCCCGTGCATAATGACGAAATTTCAATGGGGCCCAACTAATTTTGCTTAATTGCAAATAGGCCCCTCCAGGGACCTATTTGTAATTATTTATTATTTTATTCCTCGTATTTTTATTACAATTATGGTCATGCATTGTTTTCTTCATAACTTGAGCATCGTATGTCCAAATTGCATGATTTTAGTGTCGTTTTGATCCTTATTTCTTCATATATCTTATGGCATGTTTAATTTTCTCATCTGATACTATTTTAAATATGGTGAATTTTATTGTTAGATGATGTATCTTGTTCAAATGCCTTGTTATGAAATAGATGTTTGTTCATAATGCTATGCTCAAAATGACTCTGATTTCAAACCTTAATCCATGCTCATAACTTGTAGGGCATATTTGTAGGGATCAATTTGCATACTTATATCTTGCATTTAACTTTGCATTATTTTCATGCATCAACTTACATCTGCATTAAAAAAATCAACTAAAAAATGCATGCGTCATCTAATTGCATTGTATTCTGCATGGAGACTTGTAATTGAAGATTTATTCACACATGTTCTTAATTGACCAAAATTTGATAGATAGATAGATAGAGTAGCTCGTGTCCCTATGTTCGACCTTGGTAGACTTGCTAAGTATAAATTTTCCACAACATTTAAAAGTTTGTGGTTTTTTCTGAGTCATTTTTCACCTCCTATACTACATTTATAAATTATTAAAGAGGTGAATTTCACACTCATCATGCAACAAAACCGAAAGAACATTTAGCTCATCTTGACCGTAGTGGATTCGTTGTCGGTCTTGCCCCGTGGTTTTTCCCTTGCGCACATCGAGTAAGGGTGTCCACGTAAAAATTTGTGTCTTATGTAGTTTCTTGTGTGATTGGTTATCATTGTTGTCATTTAGTTCTGAGTGTGGAACACATATTGTTGTTGTGCCATCTTTGCTGTAGGAAAGGGATTTACGGATACACCTATTATCCCCAACAGTTTCCTCTCTATTGACCATGCAAAACATTCATAGAAAATATGGTATGTTGATATAATGGGGTTCTTGTAGAAAGTAGCTCTATTTTTCTTGATATTCTGAAACTTGTTTGGGGGAAAGTGGGTGTTTTTTCCATTTGTTATAATGGGGCCAATGGGAAGGGATGTTCAATATAAGATGTATTTTAGTTTCTTCATTTGGCAGCAATCACGAGCTAAATGGAATCATGCATATATGCATTACCTTATATGTGCAAGGCTTTTACCTCCTTCAGTTGGATATACACAGGTTCTGGCCTATCACGAGCATCTGATAAGCTTTTCAGTTTTGACTCTATCTTCACTGCAAGGCATTTGTATATGTTAGCCTCAACTTGAATCTTGTTGGTACGAAGCTATTGGACTGATTTCACATTTTTTTAATCAAATTAATTGAACAAGGATCATTGAACAATCATGTTGATATGGTGTCTCTGTTGAAACAAGTGAATGCGGTGATATGTGCATTGGGTGATATGGTTACGCTTGAGCAACTCAAAATTGTTGATGCAGGTAGAGTAGGAGAAATTAAGGTCCAACTTCTTGAACACTTCTCTTATTTTCTCCACTAATATATGATCTTTGTATATATTAAAAGAGAAAGTTGGGATTAATTGTGCATGTTGGATTGTAATCTTTACATGCGACATTTTTTTACTAATTGTATTTTATGGAACACAAATTTCTTTTAGTCAATTTATATGGTAAAGGAATAGATAATTCATAATCAGAAGAGTTAGTTGATGCTACAAGGTAACTATCTCACATTAATTATTTTATCATTGAGTATCCATATTTTTGCTTTGTTTATATCTTAAACTATTACATTTCTTCTAATATTTTGCCAGTTTATGAGAGCCAACACAATTATTTTTTACTTACAATTTTAGTAGCCGTCAGAGCCATTGCTGGGAGACTGTTAATATTCAAATCTGAATTTATTTTACCATTTTGTTGTAAAGATGGTTGGAAGTGAGTAACTGAGATTCCTTTATATATTCGTTTTCATATCCCATGGCCGTTTTGATATCACACAAATTCCCATCATTTATAATTGCTACAAATAAGTTTGGAGGGTATGAAATCCCCTTCAAATCATACCCTTAGGGTACGTTCGTTTGGGGGTTACCCTCCACTTTGGGTGGGTAACCCCCCAAAACCCCCACTTTTAACTCACTAATGGGGCTCACTCCCTTTTCATCAAAAAAATTATATATTATACCATCATATCATCTAAATACATAAAATACTCAACTTCTACTCACTATTCCAAACTTAATACAATCACATCACAACAACCACTCATTTTTTCAAATTTCAATACAATCATATCATAATAACTACCAACTTTTTCAAATTCCAATACAATCATATCACACAAACCCTCCCAACCCTTAACCCACCAATCAAACACACAAACACAAAATCGGGTTATCCACCCCTAGATAACCCACGAACCATACGCACCCTTGTAGCCGCCCTGCTTGTCGACAATGATGTCTCTGTCCTTCTAGTCATCAATGTTGTCTCCGTCCTCCACTGACTCCATGCATGAGATATATCTACATATCTAGCCTTATCCTCACACCCTATCTCTTCTTACATTAACCACAAGTTTGCCCTAAATTTTTCCTCTTTCTTTCACAATATTCATTGTTTGCACCAGGAGCCATCCTAATTCTGATTTGGTTAGTTAGATTGGGTTGGTAATGGAATCCAACTGTAATGACGACTTTTTTGTCAAAAAAATATTTTAATTAAGACATCCTCTCTGATTTCTAAATTTGAGAGAAAATTTTGAGTAGCTTCCATGCAACTTAGCACAAGAGAAAATAAAATGAAACGAGAAGATCAAAAATATTGTAGTAGTAATCATCATGTAATTTTTGAATTTGGATCTTTAATCATGTAGTAGAACTGAAATGTTAACGTAGTTCAGTTTCATACAGATGTGACAAATTGGTGTTAAGCTTTTGTGTATCGAACATATGAATACTCCTGCTACAATCCAACATATTGGATAGTAAGTAAATATGAATACAAGCTTCTCTTATGTGTAAATTCAGTATTTTGCTGAGACTTTTTTTGTGTAGAAAATTATCGAATTCTGTATTGTTCTCTTTGTCTTCATCTTATATGAATGAAAGCACAACAAAATACTCTTTATTATAAGAGTTCGCCTTTCTAGGAAACATATCCACATTCAAAGAATGCAATGTCATGTTGTAGTATGTTAGAGTTGGTTTTAAACCAACTGGTAAAATTAACATCTCTGGCTTGGATCGAATGGAAAAGGTACATGCCTATCTTTATATCTTAAAATATTTGTTAATCATAGAGGTTACGTTTTCTTTTTGTTTTGTGAATAAGTTACTATGGAGATTGTAGTCTTTCATGTTATATTTAATTTTATTTACGTAGTTTTTGGCTTTTCTAATGGGTTGTACTTGATCTAGTGATGGAATTGGATGCTGCATAAATGTTGGCTATTTTTAGCATACATGAGTTTTATTTGCATCAATTCACATGGTTCTTACACAAACAACAACAACAAACCCTTTTCCCACAATTAAGTAACGTCGGTTGCATGGATTCTTCGCCTCCATTCAGATCTATCTTGGGTCAATCTCGGGCTTATATCTAGAAAACTAAGATCCCTTCGTATTGTCTCTTTCCAACACTTCTTGAGCCGTCCTCGCCCTCTCTTAGCCGGCTCAACATCCCAACACTCCATCTCCTAATTGGTACATCCGTTGATCTTTTTTGCAAGTGACCAAATCATCTTAAGCAGTTTTCTCGCATCTTATCCTCGATCAGAGCTACACCACATGGTTCTTACATCTTAAAAAACGATTCACTGTAATTCACGTGTTCTCTGTCTTTAGGAATTAAATATATATATATAAAGTGAGAAAGCTGCTCTATTATTTCTTGATGCCATTACATTATATACAAAAAAGTTAGAACAATTGTATGGAAGGTTTGTGTTTATCTATGCAAACAGCTTTTGCTCATGTAATGATGTGATATGTTGCATGGTATGTTGTTTAAATCTATGTTCCAGAAGGCAGGATTCACAACTGTATGACATTAGTATCAATACTGGCAAATTCTGCTTCAACTCCGAATTATAAAGACGCCATACACAAAGAAAACTAGCCAAAATAGCATATGGTAAGAACTCGCTATTGTGTAGTCCTTACCACACTAACTATGAATACTTATTTTTGTATATACAACAATGACTCATGGATGGATTGAAAGACACGGTACAATATCTATCACCTTGAAGCTGGAAGTGGTTCTGCTATAGTTTTGATCTTCGACCACCCAAGAAACAGATCAAGGATGACAATAGTTAGGAAATCAGATTTCACGTTACTCTTATAGGCATCCTGCTATGTTGTTTCATCCTAAGGAAGATTGGTCTTTCTTTTCTTCGTAGGAATTTGTATTTTTTAATGTTCTAATTTTTTATTTTTTTGTGAATCTGTTACCTAAATAAAGTTTGCATTTTCTTTATTTGTGATTGATTGTATACTAAGGAAGTTGTTAATGTTGTTTTATTGTTGGTCAAATTGATCAAATCATATTTTGTCGCAAAATGTCATATGGCAATGAAAATTGTCACCCTAAATATACTATTTTATTTAGTAAACCAAATAGCAACATTTCTTAATTGTTGTAGTAGATAATTACATGACGATTCAATTCGTTGCCATTTTAAATTAGCAACAAATAGTTATTTGTTATTAGTCTAATTTAACAACGAGTATCATCGTTGTCATTTCGATTTAGCGATAATAGTATCCATTGTCATTTTAGTTTAGCAACGAATAGTTATTCGTTGTTATATTTTTAGCAACGGTTTATATAACAACGGTTATAACGACGAATAATCTTTTTCATCACGAAATAATATAGTGATAATTTATTCGTTGCTACCTTCGTAAATTATTCGTTGTTATATGGACTATTTGTTGTAATGATAAAAAGTTGGCTTACAATTATAGTACCAATTTTGCTTCAAGAAATCAATTGTCGCATTTTCCTTACGAACAATACCAACTCTTAAGTTCAAAGGGCTACTTACGAATGAAAGGGATAGGATCGTATTTACCATGATTGCACCCTGCTTGCACTTATAACTTATAAGCATATTATATGATGTTTACTCTCCTTGAGAGACTACAATACTAAAAAATCTCTGTGGGGGTAATTTAAACAACAAATTTGAATTATGTCATAAGTCAAGTCCTTTTTAGAGTCTAAGGAAATCATACTTCTCTTTCTACACCCTGAACCTGACCTCACAAGCAGACTTCGCTAGTTCTGAGTGAGCCCAACCTAAACTAACTCCCATCCACTCAACAAGTAGACAACAATTTTTTTTTAGATTATACCCTAACCCGCCTCATTTTCAGTACCTTTATTTTTTTGGTAGAAAGTGAGGGCAGTGTGACTCGAAACTTGGTCTATCCAATGTGGGAGCCACTGCTCTACCAAACAAGTAGACAACAAGCTGCCGGGGAGAGGACAATCCTAGGTAAACTGTAACGGCTGGAAAATTTCCAGCAAAGTTACCTTTTATTTCCTCATTCAATAATTTTGATTCTATTCTAAATTAGGAGATTTTAATTGCCTTAATCTTTCCAATGAGAGGTTTAAAAATCACAAGGGTTCCCTCCACCTCACTCACTTTCCCTTGCATTTTGAGAGAAGAGAAGAGAGAGAGAGAGAGTTAGAGAGAGGGGAATAGAGATCTTACAAGACACCCTTTGTCGTCGCAAGAGAAGGCGACGTTGAATCTGAGGATGAGAGGAGCGTGGATCTGTGACCAGAAGGAGGTGCGATGACCTCCACAGAGAGAGTTGTGCGTTGGACCTAAGGTATGTATCGGCTTATGATTTTATGTATCAACAAAAGTCTTATCCGGATTGCAATCTTTAAGCATATGTATCGGATTAGGTTTTTTGGTATGAACAATGATCAATCCCGGATTGTGATCTATAATTGTATGTATTGGTTTAGGATTTTGATTTATAAATGTATGTATCGATTTAGGTTACGTATAAACCAATATCAATTCGAGATACATTCTATAGATATATGTGTTGGCTTTAGGTTATTATAGATATACACCGATTCGATTTAAAATAGATCGACAAACTATATTTTAGTTTCGTAAGTTGACATGTTGACTCATTTTGATATGTATATATCGGTTTAGGATTACAATCTATAAGTGTATGTGTCGATCTCGTATAATAGCCATATACATAATTATTTGATTTGAGATAAAAATCTAATTATATGAGTGGGATCTACAGAATAATATACACTGATGATGGTTTCGGGATCTCTGTGTATATTTATAGAATAACCCCGCATTGAAAGCATAACTTAAAGTTGAGTACTTTCAATTTGTATTAGCGTCTAGGACTGTCGAAATTATGAATGATTTCTTTCATGCACCTATAAGCCTATAGATATGTCTGTGGAGATATGACTTAAATTATAAATTCTCTGTCATTTACGAATTTCTCATTTGTGTTATGCCATATCGAAATGTAATATAATATCATGAAATCAGGTCGTATGAAATGAACCTTCCAAATAAGTTTTTTTAACTGTGTAATAATATACAAGCACGTTTAGAAAATAAGAAAGGGAGTTAAAATTCTCGTTAGCATATTCCACGTGAGAGGCACCGAGCCTTAACTACACATTGTGAAATCCTTAAACTATATATTCATAGGAACTTTCTAAGAATCAAGATATTACCAATCACTTATCTTTATGTAAATTACTGTAGAAATGATTTAGGAATTCCGTTACATTCTTTTTGTTTATGACGACATTTGTTGTATCTTTCTAATTATAAACTCCAAAAAAATTATCTATCATTAGCATATTACATGTGGCATGCTTAGAGGCACCGAGTCTTAATTACACATTGCAAAATCTCTAAATTGCATATTTGGAGAAAATTTCTAATGTAAATTACTGTAGAAATGATTTAGGAATTTCGTTACATTCCTTTTTTTATCACAACACTAAATTATTGGCAAAACATTATGGTTCTCATTCGTATACCCATGTAACGTACCAATGACATCTATCATGAACCTATTATAACCTTGATAATATGATGAGCAGACGCTCGTTAATATTCAATATATGGTAGAATGCAACAAAACACTTTTAACTGAGCATCGTATCTATGAAGTATTTGTAATAAGCTTAAATTATTTGTGAGTAATATAATACGGAAATTTACGTACATAAATATACTACTAAAGGTTATGGAAATTTTAACCATGTACATATCTTTTGTGGAATATTTGTGCACAAACAAGATGTCTACTTATAATGTTCTACACCTAGCAAAACAAGTGCTTAAACTCTACCACAAAAGAACTAATGAAGATTTAAGGCGCATACTCGTAAAGAGTCACATGGACGACTGCAAGGGGTCGTGTTAGCCCAAGGAGCAACGTCGCAAGGGGCGTATGGTTGCAAGGAACCACAGAGGCAAAAGCTAAGTCCTCTACAGTTGTACCTGCACTGTCATGTTAATGCCGCTAGGGGCAACGTCGCAAGGGACGTATGGTTGCAAGGAATCACTGAGGCAAAAGCTAAATCCTCTACAGTTGTAGCTACATTGTCATGCCATGGACCGCAACTGCCAGCAGTTGAAAACATATAACAAGATACGTAGATGAAAGTTACACAAAAAAATTAGTTTATAAAGGTAAATCATTACAAGTATGCAAGGAAATGATTTATAAAGGTAAATCAATACAAGTTATGAAATAAATGGTTTATAACAGTAAACCATTACAAATATGCAAGTAAATGATTTATAAAGGTAAATCATTACAAGTTATAAAAATAAATGATTTATAACGGTGAACCATTACAAGTATGCAAGGAAATGATTTATAATGGTAAATCATTACAAGTTATGAAATAAATGATTTATAATGGTAAATCATTACAAGTATGCACAGAAATGGTTTAATTAAAGATAAACTATTATATATTATACAAGAGATGATTTAATAAAGCATAAACTATTACATGTCATACAAGAATTGGCTTAAGAAAAGTAAACCATCAAAGTCGTATGGGCTAAAATGCAAAGTGATTTACTTGATAAACAAAACATGTTCTTGCTTTGAATCATACGAAACATGCCCACAAAATGGAAGAAAGGTATATCATAGTTTCTTATGCAATTTACATATGTATACCCATGGTTATGAAAGAACTAAATCATATATGTTAGGAATCGAATTTAAGCATGCATGGAATAATTAGGCACGTAATGATGCTTATCCATGAAAAATCAAATGCATGCATTATAACTGATTAAAAGACCATTAGCATTCTCATGTATGGATCCCGATGCATACTAGGCATTAGGCTCATGCAAAATTATTTTTGTCAATTTCAGGTGAAGAACATGGTTGATAGCTTATTCATGATCTTAATACGAGCTCCTCGAGATTCCTGACGTGATACGATTCAACTCGTGTAGTTTCAGAGGATATCTGTATACCCACAGGAATTGTTGAGATGTTATTTCAATTCTTAGAGTTGTTTTTACAAAAATACCCTAGTTGAAGTTGTAATGTTGGAACTCTTATTTTGATTGGACTTTATTGGAATTTGATTTTATTCCTGCTCATTGATTGCCATGCATGTTTTCGATAACTATTTGGTCATGCGATCTTCTATAATTACTTGCTTCCGTCGATCGTCGTGATCTGTTCCGTCACATAAACAAAGTATAATAATAGTTCCAGTTAGACCTGTAATCACACACTTGACGTCATATATTGATTGACTAGAAATCGATAGCAGGTCATATTCATGAAGTACATGTGATTCCCTTCTACAACAGTTGAGCACATAGGAGGATTTGATAAGTAAAAATTATATAGTCTCTAAATTGTCATCAAATTTAATATGGTTGGAGGGAAATCAGTGTCGCAGCAAACACATGAGTTTTTGCTTCTTGTTCAGGGCTTAATAGATGCTCAAATGTAACTTCTGAATAAATTTCAAATTATGTCTATCACAGAGAAGTTTCTTAAATCATTAAAAGACCTTGGGATGTTTTTAAATTAATTTTTCTTTTTCAAAATACCAGTGATGTCCTTTCCTATATTTTATCATAAAATTACCATTAGCATAGTTACTACTTTTATCATAAATATGTCATTATGAGCATAAGGTACTGATGTATGTTATTATTTAATATAACAAGAATTGATAGCCTACATACGTAATATATGTTGTAAACATGAACTAAAAAATGTCGTGACTCCTAAGACAATCGCTTCGCAATAATCGTTGTTGTATGTTCATGCTAACAAATATAACATCCATCTATAATTTCAAATAATTGTTGGTGTATGGCCATGCTAATAAATATAACATTCGTTTCTAATTTCAAATTCAAAAATCATTTCGCAATGAAAAATGTTTGTCATCACATAATTAAAAATTGATTGTATAATGATACGACGAAAACAACAAAACTCTCTCCCACATAATTATATGTGGCTGTCCCAACCACGGGTAAGTGATTGATGTTGCATTAGGTAGCAGACAATGAACGTAAAACATAAAAATATTTCAAAACATTATTATTCAATGATAGCTTTAAAAAAATCATCACTAAAGATTGGCAGCGCAGTTTGTTGCCTATCTCCCGTCAATTTCTATGTAATTCTTGATGTTATGATTATTTTACCAAATGTGTCACTATAGATACGTTTTGTTTAGTGGGACTCCATTAGCAACAATGATTAAATTCCACGATTGATTTCCTGACTTTACATATAGATGTAGCTGAATTTTTTTCACAATAAATTTCTTTCATATGATTATTATTGATTTAGGTATAACGAAATAAATTCTCGGATGGGAAGTTCATTACTTTCAACCTGAGTTTGCATCTTCTTTTGTTGTTGAATAGGAATGAGAATATACATGATACCATTATAGATAAGGATATGATTGGATAACTTTCTTACATATATGGATTTAAATACACATCCAAATTTTGATCTGGATATAACTTCATTATTGGATTGCAATCAAATATATCTATATATATTTGTAAGCTATTGTATGCATCTCTAAGCAATATATGGATATCTATTTCTATTGACAAGTATTACTTCATATAAGAATAATAGCTTTAGAATATTCTTATTGTATATTTATTTCTTTCTTGAATTTTTTATAATAATATTATTGTATATTTCTCTTGCTACTATGGATATGGAAATGAATTTGCACAAAAAATGTCAAAGAATATGTGATTTCATTTACTTTTTTTGCGAGCAGGGACATGGATATGATTGTATATTTTCTAATATTGGTACGAGTACATATTCATATTTTTAAATCAACCTTGGTTCATAAATGCAATCCGATACAAATACATTTATATCCATATGCTATTGTTCCCATCTGCGTCTAAATATGTTTTTTTGTCATACTGATACTAGATAATGATATGCATTTTTACTTTCTTGCAAATACGGATAAGAATACAATTTTAATTGATTGCTAGATTCATATACATACATTATTACTATTTCTATTTTATTATGAAAGGATACAACTATGGTGTATAACCTTTTTACATATATGGATCTCGATTTTAAAATGGATGTAAATTTCACTGTAGCAGTACCATTAGATACAAATGTATTTGCATCCGTTTTCGATTGTATACATCTTCATACAAAATATATGTATATGAAAAATATCTATATCTGTTAATGTGTCTATTATTAAGCAAATATAGATATGTATTTTTCCTCTGACAGATGAAGATATCTACTTCAATTTCCTTTCAAAACACTGATATAGATATAAGTTTTCATTCTTCTTGGATTATGTCATAGATATGATTTTCATCTAGATTTCTTGGAGTCATGGTTAGCACTCTTACAACTAAGTAGTGTGGGTATATCTAAATACACGATCAAGTAGTCTAGATCCAATAATTTTTACATGTGTTTTGCATGGGTATGGACCCTAGTTAGAATAATACAGGAAGTAAAAATAATTTGAGCATCTAGATGTCTCGATTAAGGTGAACATGGCGACTACAAAGAACAAGGGGAAAAGAAATGGATAGTCGAAATAAAAAAACAAACCTTTTCTGGAGATATGGATGGATTTAACATTTCAAAGAGGATTGTTCTAATGTAAAGGATTCGCAGAAGTCCACAATAGTGGCTCCTTAGTTTAACATGTTGAATGAGGGAGGTGAGCCCATTGATGGGTAATGTCTTAAGAAATCCTTAACTATAAAGTATCAACAGTTTCTTGAGTAATTTTGATGATACTAGATCAAGCATGCGGAAATTTATTGATCAATCATTCTTCGTGTCTTATTATTCTAGCTCTAATACCATAGCGATGATGCTAAACAAATATGTAGATGAGCTGCTAGGATTCGGATGTGTCGAGTTGAGGTTCACCTCTAGACATGTCTGGACACTTTGTTGGGTGTTGTATGTATGTCCCTTACATAAATAAGAATGTCATGTATGGTTCTTTGCTTGTGTGTGAGAGTTCTGAATTAAACTTTAAGTCTAATAAAGTAGTTCTATGACATTGAACAAACTTTGACACAAGATATTTATTGAAAAATGATATGTTATTTCACATTAGATGAAAGAATGTTAAACCTTTGGGTAAATTACAATTTGGGTCCCCATCTATGGGTCTGATCCCAGAATGGGTCCCGATCTTTAAATTGTAACGATTCGGATCCCAGGACCATTTAGGAAATGGAAATTTTGGGGTTCATGACGAATATGCCCTTGTTGGGAAGGGAATGGGGGTTGGGTTCCAACTTTTAAACAAAAGCATACTCGTCATTAGCTTCAAAAAGTTCCTTACATTAATGGCCCTGGAACCTGAATCGTTACAATTTAAAGATCCGGACCTATTCTGAAATCAGACCCTTAGATGGGGACCCAAATTGTAATTTACCCTAAACCTTTTATCGTAATTGGTTTTAACTCTAGTTCATCTACTCAAAATGTTTCAATAAGACCCTCAAACATAGTCCCACATCTAAAACTCACAAAATGTGAGAGTGTTATAAGTGATGGGGATTAATACTTGACAATTTGGGCTTAAGCATTTTGGACGGTTGTCAACGGATCCATTTGTGAGCGAACCCAACAAGTTGTCAAGGCCAATTTTTCTCGATAACGGACCGAGGACCTAAGCCTGGGATGTTACAAATTTTATCAGAGTGGACTCCCTCTGATAGTAGAAAGGGCTACCCAAGGGAGCTAAGCTGGGAGTGTGCAGCCACCACTATCACTGGGAAGAAGTGATGGGCCATGTCGCAATGAGGATGTTGCGAATATAAGTGGGGAGGTTGTAACACCCCAACCCCCAAACATAGCCCCGCATTTAAAACTCACAAAGTGTGAGAGTGGGTTACAAGTGACGGGATCACTACTTGACAACTTGGGCTCAAGCATTCTGGATGGTTGTCAATGGATCCATTTGGACCCGAACACAATAAGTTGCCAAGATCAGTTTTCCTCGATAACGGACCAGGGATCTAAGCTTGATACATTACACAAATATAATAGAAACATCTCGTATATGGTATGCTAGAATAGGCTATGTTAATTTCAGTTATATGTAAGTAATGATGGAACTTATATGATAGCTCTTCACACCATTACATGTCAAGTAACATATAAAACCTTTCATAATGTGAGAGTTAGTTAAATTATAGATTAAGTACACTCAAGTTAATTATGAAATTAATTGTGTTTTGATTAAAAATAATGAAAGATGTTTCATCACCTTCATAGACGATAACAATGAAAATTGATATGTATATCTGCTTAAAACTAAAGATGAAACCTTAGAAAATATCTAAAAAAGAAACATCAATCACAAACACAAACTAGAAAAACTCCAAAGGTCAAATCGAGATGGAGAATACATCTCTAGCTTATTTGATGAACAATGCAAGTCTTTTGCGATCATATCAAAAAAAATCAACATATTTGTAGCTTCGGATTTGTTTTATCGCACGTGTAAAGCGTGTCTAAAGCTCGATATAAATCCAAAACCACATACAAAACTCCATATTATAATACAAACATTAAAACTGCACATTGTAATACAATCTATATACTTATTCTAAAGTCATCTTGTTTTCTACAAAATAGGGGTTGACCTTCCTGAACTCGGGAAGGACAAGTCCTATTGGAAGGAAATCCTATATATATCATGGAGAAAGCCAGGCAAGAAATAAAGAGACCATGCCCACTATTGATGTTCGACACAGTTTCAAAGCACCAAGACGTCATCAAGATCATCAGTCTTGCGATCAACGACCCAGAGATCAATCTATTCTCTCTTAGGGGGGCATTCGGTTCGGGAATAAGCATGAATAAGGATGGAGAATAATGAGAATAAGAATCTATTATCTATTCGACTGGAAAGATATGAATAAAGAGAATAAGGTGTAATAAGGTGAAATAAATAAATAAATAAATATATGAGAATAGTCGTACTCTTGGGAACCGCGCTAAGGAATTAATCCCCGTATTCCGATGCTTATTCTCCAAACGAACAAGGCCTTAGATGTGTCACCTCTATCTTTTTTGTCAATCCCTATAATGGCATCTTCGACCTCATGGAGCATCATATCATCTCTAGGAACCGATCATCTCCTTCGTATCAATTCGATGTCGCCATATATCAAGCAACTCATCTTTCAGTCCCTTCGAATAGGAGAAATTGCATACTCAGGATCTTCCCATAATTGTTTCAACCATGCTCTTATCATCTGCCAACCACCATGAAAAAACTGTCATGAAATATAAACATCACATCCCAGCATGATATTCTAAGAACCGTAGTACTATCCACAATATCAAACCAAATTCAGTATCTTGAGCTCCTTCAGTATCCTTCAAGCACGCGAGATGCATATCTTGAGCTCCTCGGTATCCATCAAGTCATAATCCTTACAAATGCATATAAAAATACCGTGGCGGTTGTCGGAAACAATATCTAGAGCTTCGTTTGTCACATGCTGCATGTTTGGTAACCGAGTTGGATTGAGGTATCCTCTTGTGAATAGTAGCTGAATGATTGGGAGGGTTGAAGAGGATTAATTTTTAATGATTATATTATATTTTTATATAAATTTTATATTTTGAACGTGTTAAAAATATTATAACGAAGAATTTGTACGATCCATACAACCAATTCCAACCCAGGAATGCAAGGATAGAGCGGGAGGTATGCTAGGCTATGTCGAGGTAACCTGGCAACCAAACATGCCCTAGAATGCAGACATCAGTGCCTCACGAGACAACGCCTACAACATGCTCGCTTGTCAGTAACAAAAGTATATGAAGGATCTGCCATCATAAGTAGGTGACAGTCAATGTACATCGATTACATCTATCGGACATCACCAACTTCGTCATCCTCAAAACACATTCCATCTTAAAGTCCATGCTCGTTTGGAGAATAATGCATGGAATAAGTGGTCAATTCCACGCCTAGTGTGATTCCCAAGAGTACGACTATTCTCATCCACATCTCATTACTTCACCGTATTCCACATATATTCCTATCTTTATTCCATCTTACCTACCATATCACACCTTACTATCATTATTCCTATCTTTGTAGCCGGATAGAGAACCGTCCTTTCTCATAGTCTTAGTAAATAGTAAAGGGCTATATCATCATCTTCATAATTCCACCATATTCTCCATTCAGCATGGTCATTTCAGTTGTGTTTGTCGATTAGTGATATTTGACATCATAATTGAGAGATCGACCGCATTCAATGGTCAACAAAATTCTTGTTTCATGTAAAGTTCATTTTTTTTCTTACAAATAAATGTAGCACATGTTTTCTTGGTAAATCTAATAGACTAATTTGAAAGAATCATTTGTCATTTTAATAGACATTTATCTCTTTTTTTTCATATATATGTGGAGGCTTGCTCCTTTGACCTCCCTTTTTGGTCACAAATATTTTTTTGAAAAAAAAATATTTTCAATCTCATCTTGACTCATGAGTTTCACCACTATACTTGGATATTTTCAATCTCACAAAAAATCCAATGCTTTGAACTTTTATGCACTTTCAACCAATGGTGGAATTCAATATTAAAATAAAAACTCAATTTGACAATGGGAGATAATTTATCGATCTAACAAATAACTTTCAAATGTTGGTACTATCATTGTACGACACATCCCAATATCTACGAATAAATGGTTATGTTGAAAAAAGTTCAAGCGTGTTGTGGACATTAACTTAAGGGTTATTTACACTTGTTCTCCCTATGAGATTTTACGATTACAACTATTTCCTTGCCTTTTTCACAATATCACTTGTTTCCTTACCATCCTTCATCGTTAACAGTTGCGCCCCCTAGTCAGTTTTATCATCTATTATATGAGCCAAATAATTATTTACACAAACCAAGGTCTTCGCGGGAATCAGGTGAAAGCAGATTTCCTCTACCTAAGAATAACAAATTGAGCTAATTACCTTAGTAAATACTTTTTAATATGCATTTCTTATCTTTTAACGTCTGAAAATAAATTGCAAAAAATGAACACTTGAAAACCACTGAAAATATGCAAAAAAAACAACAAATAAGAAAATAAGGAAAAAATACATTATATTGTACGTATGATAATATAGATATAAATATACCTAAATATACTCAAACTTTATCGATTTGTTTTATTTTATAAAATTGCAATTGAATTGATTTCTTCTATGTTTGTTCAATAACAATTCACATAAGAATATAAAATTATCAGAAGATACCATTTTGCCGAATTAACAAATAAAATCGATTATCTTTCCCAATATGCCCATACTCCATATATTTTTTTTATCTAGAGCATATGAACTCCAATGTATTCCTACTCATTTTCAAAGTTCATCATTTGAAAGTTTTCTAAATCCTAGAGATACTTTGAAATTGAGTGAGGTTTGTTCTTGAAAAGTTGATTCCATGACATATTTGTATAAATATGTGTGTCTTTTTCTTTATTTTGTACATGTTTTATTTTAACACTTTTTTCTTAGTTTCAATTTTATATTTTACTTGTAAGCTATACTCCTACTAAAAATATAAAACAACATAAAAATTACAAAAAAAAGAATAAAATTAGTTTCTCTCCGTACATGCCTATTTGACCTATATTCTATCGTATCTATTTTTGGCCTTTTTATGTTCCAAAGTCAAAAATACACAAAAAATATGCTTAACTAGCTTGTAAAGTATGATATTATTATAAAGTATAATATAGTTTTATTACTAACAAAAATAAAAAATAGAAAACACAAAATATATGTATTATACAACTATAAAAAGATTTTTTATTTATATCTTAAATTCTAAATATTTTTTGCCAGACTTTCTTCTATGAACTTTTAGATCACGTTGTCTCAAGAAAGTTTCATTTTGAGAGTTTTTCTTATTTTAGAGTTATTTTCTATTTATTCCGTTTCCCCTTGACTTCTATTTCTTTCTTCTTTGCTAATGAGATATTTCACCATAGTCAAACACCTAAATGGTCTCTCAATTACGTCAAATTCCCACCTACCTCTCTCCTTATTGGTCCAAGTAACCCCTTCCTTGGTTTTCCCCTAGTCACCCCTGTTGTATTAAGAATTGTAATTAGAATTTTAATTGGAAAGTCTATGTAATTACAATTGAAGTTAATTTGGTTTCAATTGGGAAATCAAATGGCTTGGAGGGAAAGTTGGGAATTCCCAAATGTGAAACATGGAAAAGCTTGGGTGGAAGTTTAATACCATACCTAGTATCTCTAAACTTTTGGTGGGCTTATATATGAGTTCACATCCCAAGCTCTTGTAGCAATAGTAGAGAGGAGGAATGGAGGACTACACACGTGCACGCGCGTACTCTGCTCCGTCTCCGACTCCGGCTCGGGAGAGTCAATCTCGGATCTCGATACTTTTGCTGCAGATTTCATTTGGTAGGTCAATTAAATTAATCACTTGATTAATTTGGATTCGACTAAAATGGGAATTCAACTTGATCCAAACGACTCGTTATGGTTGCGGTTTCGGGATTCTAAGAGATGCGCCCGTTGAGGGGTATTTTCGAAAATCGAAAGGTACCGCGCGCCAGGGCATGCGACCTTCTTTTTATACCCCTTCCCCCACGTTGTTTTCTTCACTCGCAAAAAAATCTCACATCGCCTTTGCTCTGTTCTCGTTCTTCCTCTCGCAGACGAACCACCTTCTCTTTCTCTCGGTTGTAAGTTCTCCGAGATACTTTCGAAGACGGTCTCGTCGATGTGTGTGGACGAAGATCGTGAACTGTCGTATCCTGGGAGCGGATCGCCAGTACCCTTTGCACCTGTATTGTGGGTGTGATATCCTCTCTAAGGACATCCCATTTCTGGACACTTCGGTGATTTCTAATCTAATTTTTCTTACATTTTGTTTGCCGCAATTCCTTTATTGCTTTACCTTTCCTGGATCTCACCTTAATTTATGTTTTTATTTATTTAATCAGTTCCTGCTTGCATTCTGTAATTGGATAATGGATTGGAAATGCATGACGATAATAATGTTAATATGTAATGCTTTTCTTTCAATTCATTTGGATCCGTATAATTACTGTTTAATATATGCGATAATGATTCTGCTTTCAACAGTCTTAGAGAGGATATACGAAACCAATTTTAAAATCATGTCGGAAACGATGTTTAAATCGAGGGTGGATATGACGGGTATGCCTGAAAAATTCTGTGGTCAGAATTTCAAGCGTTGGCAACAACGCATGAAGATATGGTTAACCACCATAGGATTAATCTTTATTCTTGAAATCGATTATCCTACGGTGGAAAAGGAGAACCCCTTACCCGATAGTCAAAAGGCACAATCTGCATGGAAAGAACGTGATTGTATATATCATGGATGCATCCTGTTGGCTCTGTACAACACATTGTTTGACGTGTATTGTTCGTCCATGCAGACTGTGAAGGGGCTATGTGAAGATTTGGATCAGAAGTATATTACCGAAGACCTCGGTATTGAAAATACTCTGTGACCAAATTTTTGAAGTTTTCCATAACAAGCACACAAGTTTTTACTTATGCTCCATGATTTAGAAGATGCCGAAATGAAACTTCAGAAGAAGTTTCAAGTCATATGCATCATAGCAAAATTTCCCAAGATTTGGGGAATTTTTCTATGGATGACTTGATAGCGGCAATTGCCATAGAGGAGGAACACATGAAATAAAAGCTTGTGCTTCCTGTTGATATTCAGGATAAGGTCAATTTCATGACCTCGAAGGGCAAGGATAAGAAGGGAAAGGGTTCTAACAACAATAAAATGAAACCAAAGGGCAAGATCCAGAAAAAGACAAAGAATAAACCCTGCTGGCACTGTAATCAGGTTGGCCATTAGAAGAAGGATTGTCCGTCTTTAAAGACTCAACCTAAAGCTGTCGATGGAAGTCCACAAGTGAATATGATCACTGTTGGACTTGGGGATAGCGAGGGGTATGTCTATGTAAAACCTGAACTATATCATATCCATGATCCAAATGAGTGGCTCATGGATACAGGAGCCAATGTAAATATTTGTTCTAACAGAACTTTATTTTCTTCTTATTAGACATGTAGTGGTGGGACTGTGAAGATGGAGAACGATTCTGCAGCCAGGGTGGTAGGGTCAGGACAAATCAACTTGATGTTCTCCTCTGGACGTGTCTGGACGTTGCACAGGGTGTTTCATATTCCTGACATCAAGAAGAATATTTTATCTGGCTCTATCTTAGTTAAAAATGGTTTTGAATTGAACTTTGAATGTAATAAAGTTGTCATTCTGAGACATGACATTTTTTATGGAAATGGCTATTTGGCAGATTTTAACTTGTTATTTAGAATTAGATATGATTCAATAAACAATAATGCAATGAATGTTTTAAATTCTGAATGTTCTAATTCTGTGTCTCATGTTGTGTATAATGTATAATCTTATGATCTGTAGCATGGTAGATTTGGACATGTAAACTTAAATTCAATTGAGAGAATGATGAATTTAAAGTTGATCCCTAAACACACTATTATTAAAAAATAAAAAATGTGAACTCTCTGTGCAAGCTAAGACAACTAAGAAGTATTTTCAGTGTGTCTCTAGAGATAGTGAGATCTTGGATCTAGTGCACACAGATATCTGTGAGTTTAATGGTGTATTGACCTGAGACAATAAGAAATATTTTATCACCTTTATAGATGATGGCAGTAGATACTGCTATGTGTATCTTATGAAAACCAAGGATGAAGCCCTAGATAAGTTTCTTATATTTAAGAATGAGGCTAAGTCACAAACAGGAAAAGTGCTTAAACGCCTTAGGTCAGATAGAGGAGGTGAATATACCTCTAACTTGTTTGATGAACAGTGCAAATCATTTGGCATAGTTCATGAAGTTACGACCCCATATTCACCGCAATCAAATGGGATAGCAGAACGAAAAATAGAACCTTAACTGACATAATCAATGCTCTCCTACAGAGTTCTGGACTTCCAACCTATATGTGGGGAGAAGCCTTGAATATGGCCTGCCATATTCTGAATAGGGTTCCTCCAAGGCATATGGAAAAGTGTCCTTTTGAACTTTGGAGAAATAGGAAACCGAGCTTAAGATATCTCAAAGTGTGGGGCTGTCTCGCTAAGGTTTTAGTCCTAGAACACAAGAGAAAGAAGCTTGGTCCTAAAATTGTTGATGCGGTCTTCTTAGGTTATTTGGAAAATAGCTATGCATATAGGTTCTTGGTAATTCGGTCCGAGATACCGGGCATATATGTGATGACATGCCAAGCAACTCGGGTAAAAGGTAATTAAGGGTCGTTGCGACCCAAGTCACCAAGCGTAGTCGATCGAGAAAAATAGACCACCAAATCGAATAAAAATCAGAGAAACTCAAGTAGCGGTCTCGCTATTATATTAACCTGGTATAGCGACCAGGGTCGAACACAAGGAGCACGTAATGGCCTTGCGGCCTACGAAGTAGTCTAAAAAAGAATAAAATAAAATCAAAGTGTTTTTGGTGGATTTTTAGGGTTTTTATATTTTTTTGGATTTTTAATTAATAAAGAAAATGAAGAAAACAATAAAACAACCAACTTTAAGCAATTATTAAGGCACTCAAAAATCACCCAAAAATTCAAATAAAAATATTTTTATGTTTTTTATATTTTTTATTGTTTTAGTTAAATTTTGGAAATTTTCTGATGTTTATTGAATTTTCTAAAAATCAAACAAGACAAGAAAACAGTGTTGTTGTCCAGTCAGAATTGGAGGGCCAATATAAAATAGATAAGGGCCCTATCAAGGTCTGAAAGTAATTTTCCTAAAAACTAGAAAGTATAAGGAAAATTTAGGCACTGGAATTATTGTTTTTGGATTTTTAAATTAATTATTAGAATTTTTCTAGGGTTTTAGTGTTTTTCAATTTTTATAAGTTTTATATATCAAAAAATGACCAAAATTGGTCAGAAAATCAAACATGGTAAAACAACTACTGTCTAATTTTTTTGTAATTTTTAGAGGTGTTTGAATATTTTTTTGTGATTTTTTAAGTTAGACAGTAAAGAAAAAGCTTGTTTTTTAATTTTTAAAAATAGTAAATGAAATCAAAAATGTCCCCAAAAATAGGAGAAATTTTACACTATGGCAGGAGCCATGTATCCAATTTTCATCACATTTGGAGTTGGTTTGATATTTTATTAAAAATCAAAACTAAGGTACAGTGCATAGGGACCTGTACGCAAATACAAGAAGTTCCAGGGGGTCCGATGCAAATTTTCCAAGAAAACACGCGCGAGGCGCGTGACCTGGGCACACAGGGACCTGATTGCAAATAAACTAAGGTTCCTGGACTATTTAATAACAGGTATTAAAAGTCCAGGGGCCTCAGTGTAAAATACCCACTAATTTCAACACATGTTCTAAAAAACCACACATAGGGGCATATATGCAATTAATAAAAAGTTACGCTCATTCATTAACACCCTGAAACTATGAGGCTAAACATGCAAAAATCCCAGATAAGCATGTGTCGACGCACGTGTTCCACTACACACAGGGGCATACATGTAAATACAGAAAAGGGCATGGTCCACTATGCAATTTACCAAACTAAAATAAAGTATCTAAAATATTTACAGGACTATAGACGAACAGCTAAGAAACTATGGGCCTAAGATGATATTTACCCTTTATTAAGTCGCCCGTCGAATGCGCGCCACGTGGTGATCCATCGGCTCAGATGTGCTGGGGCTAACCCTCGACGATCGACGGTCACGATCGAGCCTCCCAGATGATCTGACGGTCAGAGCTGCTCCTCAAATGGATGACTGAGATGCGAACTGGAGCTGGAGGTGAATCGGACGGCAGGGGAGGGTCCTCGACGAACTGGGCTCCGGTGAACTTCGCCGGGCTCATGCAGGCGCTGGAGTCCTCCTCGAAGGCCACAGATGGTCGGAGAAGATGCGTGGAGGCCTTCTACGTCGAATGCCACCCTCTGATGACGGTGAGGAGCTCTGGGGAGCTCCGGCGACGTCGGCGGAGGTCAAGCCGCTACTTCTACGAGTGGGAGCCCTCAGATGAGCTCCTGGGAACCTGCAAAGATGCGCAACAGACTCGCGGGTCGAGGGCAAGTTGCCTCGACCCTGTAAGCGGGGGTGACGGTGGTCGGTGCGGCGGGGTGGTCGAGCTCCGGCGATGCGACGGCAGAGGAGCTCGAAACCCTAGCTCCTGTGCGAGCTGGGTTGAGTGAATGGGCGGAGAACGTGCGCGGGAAGAAGGCGAACGTGATGGGGTGGTCCGATGATCGAGACGAAGGCGGAGATGGCCGGAATCGAAGGTGAACGGCAACGGCGAGATTTGGGTGAAATGCAAAATCAAAGAAAAGGAAAGAAAACTAAGGCTACCTGGGCGGATGGTTCGACTGGGCGTGAGCTCTGGAAGCTCTGGGTCGTTGCCTCGCGGGCCGTCGAGGCCCGAGGCTCGAGCTCTACCTTCAGGCAGAGCACGGCGGCGCGAAGACGCCGGATCTAAGGTCCGGGCACCCTCTCCTCTCTGCGACACGACCAACGGCGAGCTGTCACCTCGAGGATGGCAATGGAGGTCTTGGGATGGCAAGGTGGGGAGCCAAAGATCAAGAAAATAGAGGCGGAGCTTGGCATTTATACAGCCAGGGGTCCAGCTAAAGTCGATCGGGTAGGGCAGCTCAGAGCGCGGACCCCGAGGCGGGTATCCTGGCGAGGGTGTCGGATCTGGCACGAACAAGTAGGACCCTGGGTTTGGGTAGATGGAGGTCGGGTCGTGACGCTAAAATGTTGAGAAATCAGGTCGGGCGTCACGACCCGTGGGAAGTGGTCCACAGGGGGGAGTTGACCGGGGGGTCAACATCCCCCGTGGACCAATGAGAGGGGGCCACGTCAAAATGATTTGTATATTCATTTAAAAATAGCAAATGGCCGAATTAAAGAAAACTTAAAACATGAAAAATATTTGTTTTAATTTTTTCTATTTTTTGGTGATTTTTAATTAATTTTTCAATATAGAAATAAGGTATTTACATAATAGAGCTATATATAGGTATATATACAATATTAATTTTTGATTTTTGATTTTTAATTAGTTATTTTTATACATTTTTATCCCCAATTTATCTTTTATTTATTTATATCATAAAATTAGGAATAAAAAGGAATTTTTATTTTATTTTTATTATTTAGATACAAGGGTGAAATAAAGAGATATATACATCTATATACATGGTATGTTTACAAGGTTCTTTTTGAATTTTAATTTTGTTCTTTTTAGTTGATTTTTGTTTTTACAGTTTTTGTTTTATTTATTTACAACATAAAAGATAGAATATGTACAAATTTTTAGGGAAATTAATTTATTTATTTATAGGGTGAAATAAATATAGATTGGGGAATATATACATGATGAATATACACAAGGTAGAGTGTTTTTGTTTTCTTTTTTATTTTTCAATTTTTATTTGGATTTTATATTTATAAAAATATATACAAATATATACAAGCAAATTTTATTTTATTTTTTGAGGAAAATATTTTTGTGATATTTACAGGTATATTTACACACATGAGCCCCTATCTCTCTCTACTTTGGCTTTTATGCGGTCAGGCTCATGCTGAGCCCTCCCTTGGGATTAGGTTGCTCAATATTTATTCTAAATATTTCCCTCTTTTTCTTTTTAATCTTTATTCTTTTATTTTTGCACAAAAATATGCTAATTATTACTTTTTACACCATGCATGCTTTTGGTAATTATTTGTATTTACAAACATATACATGCATTTGCAAAGGTTTTTGTAGCTAAAATATAAGAATAAAGAGTGATGAATGAGTATTCATCACCCCCCTATACTTAACTTTGCTAGTCCCTTAGCAAACACTTATTTGAAAAAGAATTGAAAAAGAATGAAAGAAAAAGAAAAGGAGGATAATGTACATGGATCAAGGTTGATTATTAAACTTGCCTTCATTAAATTGAATTATGGAGCTCAATCAGATCTTTGGATTATTAATGTGTCGGAACCTTATTTGGACTTAAGCTTAAAACTCAACAGCCTCTAAGTTCCACTACTCTCTAATCAAGACTCCTCAACAATCCAGATCAGAACAAGTCATCAAACACAAACCCTGAAGACTGTGAATCTTTCCTTGTCCTGTGAATGTGAAGTGTAAGCTCTCCACCTCAGAAATGGCAACTTGACAACCCTCCCCAACAAGGTAACTCTATGACCCCAATCTGGCCACTCTTTCCTCGAGGAGCGGGGTATTCCCTTCTAAGTTCAAGTTCAACCGGCTCAAGAAGAGGGGGAAGAAGAGAATGGGTCACGGCCAGTGTAGCCATGTACCCTTGGGAGCTCAACCAGTGTAGCCAAGTCTCTCTGCTGCAAGCTACATAAGGTGGATCATGAATCTCAAACTTTGCTTATTGCACTATATACAAACTCCGGTGGGATTATCATTTTCTCTCAGACCCACCACTTTTTTGGAGTTATTTTCTTTTTGCATATTTTTTTCTTTTTTTCTTTTTTTTTTCAAGTGCATCTGTACAACATATACATGTGCAGCATATATACAAGGAATTTTTCCTCTTGAGCCAGTAGACTATCCCTCTTTTGAAGCTTTATTGCAACCCACAACTCCTGTCGTTAGACCTCATGGCAACCAGACCAAGTTGAGACGCACTTCCTTCACTAAAAGAAGAAGAGAGGTTCCGCCTAGAAGTACTACCCTCATATGCTACCCCAAGTCAAGGAAGACTGCCTCCTCACCACCTCATCCGTAGAGAGCTCGGTGCTAAGTGTTGGTGTCCAAGTAAAGCCATTGTCCCTATGAGTCATGTGTTGTTGTTAAGTGCTCTACTTAGGCTCATTGAGATGACATGTGATCATAGCCTAGTGGACTCAAAGAATTAAGTCACCATGGACCTGAAAAGCCTTAACCCTAAGCCCTATAAGGTTCCTCTTAGAAATTAGGTGGATTAAGATCTTAATCAAGCTCCATTTCCCAATTTAATTCCAGGCTAGTTTAAATGTCAACTATCATCCAGAAAAACTATATACAAATATATACAAAAATGCTATTTACACAATATTTACACTCATGCAAAATTTTTGAAAAATGTTTTGAAAGCATGAATGGATGAATGCATGAGATGCAAGTTTTGCAAAAGTATTTACACACATTTACACAAGATTTTTGCAAACTTTTGATTTTCAAAACATTTTGGAAAAATTTTGTACTATATACATAATTTTGATAAGAAAATATTTACACAAGCTTTACACAAAAGATTTTTGAAAATATTTTTACAAAAATAATTTGTACACTAGCTATGTATGTGCAAATAAAAAGAATGATTATGTATAGGAAAAATATTTAATTTTTGTGATTTTTAGGGTTTTTTAGCCAATTTATTTATTAACCACTCACACAAAGTACGAGTTATGGCTAAAGTATATATGAAATATATACACACCCCCCTATACTTAGCTCGAACGATGTCCTCAGAGTCAAGAGCGATGAAGAAGACATAACTCGTGCTATGTATAGGGAAGTGAAAAGAAAGGCTATATACAAAGACGAATGAATGAATAGAAGATCAAGAGACTCTCGGCTTTTCCCCCTATACTTAGGATCAAATAATCCTAAGTATACCAGGCTGTACACAAAGGAAAAACCGAGTGAAGAATGTACAGGGTATACCCCCCTATACTTAGGGTAAAATATCCCTAAGTATAGGCAGCAAAACAGGGGTAAGCAGAATCAAAAGAAAAACTCAAAGGTCCTACATCCCCCCTATACTTAGGGTAAAGTACACCCTAAGTATACCATAATCAAAAGATGAAGAAAGGGATGTGGGACTAAAGAATGTGATGATATGGACATCTGGATCTATACAGGTCGGAAGATTAGTGATAATCAGGCGTGAGATGCCATAGATGTGAGTCAAGGGACCACATCTCACGCAAAATGAATAGGGGCAACATCAACGACCCGCGGCTCATGATCTAGAAATGGCTTGAGTCGCTGGCCGTTCACTCGAAAGGTACTCTCAGACAACTCGGATATATCAATGCTACCGTTGTCATGTACCTTTCTCACCAAGTAGGGTCCCTTCCATTTTCTCTGTAGCTTCCCTAGGAACAGACGAAGCCTCGCATCAAACAGCCATACTCTCTGTCCAGGCTCAAAATGTTTGTGGCTGATGTGAGAATCATGCCACTCCTTCACTCTCTCCTTATACTGTAGGCTGTTTGAGAAGGCGGTATCTCTAAGCTCCTCCAGGGTTACTAACTCTGCCCTCCTCTGGTCTCCTACACTATCTGGATCCATAAGAATATCAGTGACTGCCCAAAGTGACCTGTGTCTCAGCTCAACAGGCAAATGGCACGGCTTGCCATATACGAGGCGAAAGGGAGATGTGCCCAATGGTGTCTTGAAAGACATCTTATATGCCCACAAGACCGAGTCCAAAAGCTGTGACCAATCCTTTCGGTCAGGGCGAACGACTTTCTGCAAAATAGTCTTGATCTCCCTGTTCAACACCTCGGCTAGACCATTCGTCTATGGATGGTATGGAGTGGCAACTCGATGGTCTATGCCGAACTCGCTAGCAAGGGCCTTCACCTGATCGTTGATAAAATGAGACCCCCCATCTGAAATCAATACTCGAGGTACTCCGAACCGCGTGATGATGTGCTTCCTCAAAAATCTGCAAACTGTCCTGGCATCAGCGGCTCGGGCGGGGTTTAGCCTCAACCCAATGACTAACATAGTATACAGCCAACAGAATGTACTCAAATCCCTGACTCTTAGGGAATGGACCCATGAAATCTATGCCCCGTGCATCAAAAACCTCACAGAAGTGAATGGGTTGCATCGGCATCATATCACGCTGTCCACAAGTGCCCATCCTCTGACAGTCAGTACACCTCTTCACGAACTCATCAGAGTCCTTGAAGAGGGTAGGCCACCACAAGCCGGATTGGAGCACTTTCTGTGTCGTTCTCCTCCCAGAATGATGCCCTCCTGCCTCAAGCTTGTGGCAGTAAGTGAGGACGCTATGGTGCTCCTCCTGAGGAATGCACCGACGCCAGACGCTATCCCCTCCTTCGTGGTAAAGGATGGGATCCTCCCAGTGGTAGGACTTGGCCTTCGCAAGGAAGGTCTCAAGCCTCTGACTGGGCCAATCTTGTGGGACTTTCCCAGCAACGAGAAAGTTCATAATATCGGCATACCACGGGAGAGAGGCGATAGCAAGGATCGCCTCATCTGGGAAGGTCTCACAAATGGGATCAATATGCTCGGACTCCTCAGGCTGCTCTAAACGGGAGAGATGATCCGCCACCACATTCTTGACTCCAGGCTTATCCTTGATCTCAATGTCGAATACCTGGAGTAGAAGGATCCATCTAGTCAGTCTGGCCTTGGCATCCTTCTTTGCCATGAGGTATAGGATGGCGGTGTGATCAATATACAAGGTCACTCTAGATCCAATGATGTAAGATCTGAACTTATCTAGGGCGAACACTACGGCTAGCATCTCCTTCTCTGTGACTGTATAATTCCGCTGCGCGGAATCCAATGTGCGGCTAGCGTAGTGGATAGCAAAGGGGACTCCATCCCTCCTCTGTCCCAGCACGGCCCCCACGGCAAAATCGGAGGCATCCGTCATGATCTCGAATGGGAGAGACCAATCAGACGGTTGGACAACATGAACCTCAATAACACACTGCTTGAGAGTCTCGAAGGACGAAAGACACTTGTCATCGACAAGGAACTCGGTGTCTTTCGTCAGTAGGCCAGTCAACGGCCGGGAAATCCTGCTGAAATCATGAATGAATCGTCGGTAGAAACCGACGTGCCCTAGGAATGACCATAACTGCCTCAGATTGGACGGCGATGCGAGTTTTCTAATGACATCTACCTTGGCCGGATCAACCTCCATGCCCCTGTTGGAGATGATATGGCCAAGCACCGTCCCTTGAGTCACCATGAAGTGACTCTTCTCCCAAGATAGCACCAAGTGAACCTCTATACATCGCTGGAGTACTCGGTCTAGGCAGTCAAGACAGGAGTCGAATCCGTCGCCGTAAACCGAGAAATCATCCATGAAGACCTCCAAACACTCCCCTACCATGTCCGAAAAGATCGACAACATGCATCTCTGAAATGTCGCAGGGGCATTGCATAGCCCAAATGGCATGCGTCGGAAGGTGTATGTGCCGAAGGGACAGGTAAAGGTGGTCTTCTCCTGGTCCTCAGGAGCGATGGCCACCTGGTTGTAACCCGAGTACCCATCCAGAAAACAATAGTGGCTCTTCCCTGCCAGTCTCTCAATGATCTGGTCAATAAAGGGCAGGGGGAAATGATCCTTCTCGGTGGCCTGGCTGAGTCTCATGTAGTCAACGCAGACCCGCCAAGAAGTGGGTACTCGTGTAGCAATCTCCTCTCCAGACTCACTAATCACTGTAGTGATGCACGTCTTCTTGGGCACCACATGCAAAGGGCTGACCCACTTGGAGTCGGAGATGGGGTAGATAAAATCAGCGCTCCACCATTTCGAGATTTCCTTCATGACAACCTCTCTCAGATTTGGCTTCAGCCGCCATTGGAACTCACACGACGGCTTCGTCTCATCCTCGAGATAGATATGGTGGGAGCACAGGGCCGGACTAATCCCCTGGAGATCTGCTACGCTCCATCCGATTGCCTTGCGGTTCTTTTCAAGAACCCCCATCAAACGGGATTCTTGCTCTCCAGTCAGATCAGCGGAGATCTCAGGCTCACCCGCAAGGAATCGATACTTCAGCGAAGTAGGGAGCGGCTTCAACTCTGGACAGTTGGGTGCTGGTGTATCTGGCCTCTGGAAAGTCTGTGAACGCTGCCAAATCTGCATGGGAGAATTGAAACTCTCTCTCAATCTCAAAAACTGGAGAAGGCTGCCCTGATGGTCTGTCTCTGCTCTGCTCGGCATCTACCTCCTCCTCAGCTGTAGGCTCAGTGGAACTCAGGTCTGGCATGTAATCCTCACAATCGACCCAATCAGACTCTGAATCTGAGGGATCTGCATCACACAAGGTGGCATCAGTACCACCATCATCACGAAAATCCGCGTCGCGGTCGAGAACCTGCTCTGCTGCCTCTAAGGTATCCTGAACCAGGAATGTGCTCTCCAAGCTCTCCTCTGTTGTCGTCTCTGCATCAGTGGTGTCTGAAAATGAGAGGATGGCCTGTGCTGCTGGGTCTGCCCTTACTGCCTCATCGTCTGTGATCACAAAGTCACGGTCCTGGTGGATGTCTAGCCCGGCTTCTGTCAGCTGCTCTGTATCTGAAGTGGTCTCTGAGCATGATCTCTCTCTGGCTCGGCTGTCCTCGACCGTCTCTATTTGTACACTTTTGCCCTCGACGCGAAAGTATACCTTATCGCTATCATGGTCAGTCACCGCCTTGGCTGTGGCCAAGAACGGACGACCGAGAATGATGGGGGTATCGGTCACTGAATCAGGGATCTCCATGTCCAACACTACGAAGTCCACGGGGAATTGCAGGCCCTGAATCGTGACGACAACGTCTCGCAACAACCCCTTCGGCCTCTTGATAGATCGATCAGTAAACTGAAGGACTGTCCTGCTCTGTCTAAGAGTGCCCAACTCGAAGCGGTCGAGAAGGGCTGTCGGAAGGAGGTTAATAGACGATATGCTATCTAATAGAGTCCGGTCGAACCTCTGCTCTCTAATGTGGCATCTGACATAAGGGGCTCCTGAATCTGGCCTCTTGGCCGGTAGACGGTTCTGGATCGCGAAACACGTGGCTTTCGTCAGCACATGGATCTCTGAGTGGTGGTTCCTCCTCTTCCTCCTGACTGTGGTCCTGTCTCTCAATGAACGCTGAAGAAGGGGGATGTGCTGCAAAGCCTCCTAAAGAGTCAGCTGTATGTGAAATTGATCTATCATCTGCTGGCTGAACTCTTCCTGCTCTCTCTTTTTTGGATTTTCTTTTTTCTTCCCCTTCCCCATCTGAAGGGCTCTAGGGAAGGGGATCACTGGGTCCTTCTCAGATGAAGGACTAGGAAAAGGTCTAGACGGCTCGACGGCCGGATCCGCACATACATCACGCACCACAGTGGGACCAGAAAAAACCAAACCTTTTCCTTTATTCACAACAGGGTTCCGAGATACATCAGAAGTGGGAAAAACAACAGATCTCTCTACATGAACACGGGTGGCCTCAGCACCACCATCGGCTGGATCAACTGGAAGACTCGCGGCCTCAGTACCGTGCTCTGGCTCGGCATCAAGGGTGGCCTCAGTACCACCTCCTCGAATTGGTGAAACGGCAGCCTCAGCACCACCTGGGGAATCAACATCCTTGGTGGCATCAGTACCACCGTCATCATCTCGAGCGGCCTCAGTACCGCTCTCCTACTCCTCATCTGGTGCTCTAGGTGTGTCCTCCTGGTGTCGCTCAGGCGAGGCGCCGCCTGCTGGCATCCTACCACTCCTAAGTGCGACAAAATCAGTATCAAAAAGATCTGCAGACATATCATCAAATGTAGCACTAGGAGTGGCATACTCAGTGTAAGCTACCTGTTCAGATTTCCTCTTCAGGCTGTTGGGGTTCGGCTCGATCTGGGCAGGGATGGCGACCTTCCCTCTCACAATATCCCGCATCTCCTGGCGGAACTCGTCCATCTCCCGTCGAAAGGTAGCCTGCTGATCCGTGAGGAGGCGGGCTATATCATCCAAGGCGGGGCTCTCGTAAGGTGGACCATGGGAGCCCGACGGGTAGCCTCTCTGGTAATGAGGCTGCTGGAACTGGTGCTGCTGAGAGGGGTAGGTGGGTGGATGCTGCTGCTGGTGAGTCTGCTCACGCCTCCAAGACTGTCCCTGCTGATAGGGACGAGGACCATAGGACGACTGCTGCTGCTGTTGTGGTGGGTACACTGGGGGCTGCTGCTGCGGCTGGTGCTCTCTTTGATGGCCGTACTGGCCACCCTGTCCTGACGACTGCTACTGGGGCTGGGTACCTCCGGTCCCCCACCGGAATCTGGGATGGTCTCGTCGGATACCGGGCTGAGGGCGGTCATACCAAATCCCGTTAACATCCATCAACGGCTCTGTGTCGTACTGGGGTGGCGGAAGCACCGCCAGAGGCTGATCTGGCTGGTATACCACCATCTGCAAGTCTGGAGATGGTGGTGACTGGTAGGTGGGCTGCGGCTGCTGGTACAGCTCCGCCTGTACAAGGAGAACCTGTCTAGGCTGCTGGTGTGAGCTGGAGCGCTGGGACGAGCTACTGCTGCTGCCTGGATCGCCTCGCGACTGAAGACGGGGCTGGGGAGCCGTCTGTGCCTCCTGGAGACACATGAGCTGGGTCTTCATGTCGCTCAGAGTATGTGCCATCTGCTCCATCTGAGTGATGCCCTGGCACTGCTTCTTCTCAATCAGCTCCATCCGATCCAACTTCTCGCTAATGATGCCCATGTCTGCAGCTGATGACTCTGCCTGCGCTGTTGCTACTGCGGACGAACTCGATGGACCGGCGTCGACCCGTGCTATCCTCTGGTACTGCACGGGTCCTGGCTGCTGGGGTCTGCCCTGAGTGTACAACCGGGTCTGGGACATCACCATGTAGTTCTCGGCCATCTCCTCGTAGATGGCCCAGACCTGGTCGTGATCCTTGGCGAAGTAAGACCCACTACAAGAAGCGTTCACCAAGCCCTGAAGCTCTGGTGTCAGCCCGCTGAAAAAGCTCTGCACGAGGTTCGGCTTGGAAATGTCGTGGTGAGGGCATCTATCAGTCAGCTCTCGGAACCTCTCCCATGCCTCATGGAACTGCTCGTTGGGGAGCATGGAGAAGTTGCTGATCAGGGCTCTCGCGGCATTGGTCCGCCCGAGTGGATAGTACTTGTGTAAGTACTCGGTGCGGAGCTACTCCCAAGTGTAGACGAACTTCCCCAGATGCTTCAGCCAGATGGCTGCTCTATCTGCCAAAGAGAAGGGGAAGGCTATCATCCTGATGGTATCCTGGTCCACCTGACGATCGTGGACAGTACTGCAAATTATCAAAAACTCCTGGAGGTGGAGATGGGGCTCCTCGGTGGCGAGCCCGTGGAAGCGGGGGAGGAGCTGCAAGGTGTTCGGGGGGAACTTGAAGTCCCCCACGATGGCTGGTAAAACGACCCAGTGATGCATCAGTGTCGATCCGGGGTTGTGCAACTCCCGCATCGATCTCGGTGGGCTGCTGCGGCTGCTGCGGCTGCTGCGGCTGCATCATCCGGGATCCTCGGCCCGTCTCTACGCTGCTCTCGCTCTGCTCTCATCTGCTCCATCTCTCTCCTCATATCTAACATGAAAGCTCCATGATCCCTCAACTGCTATTGTACCGTCTCGAGGGAGGCGATCAGGGTGGAGTTGATAGCACCCTGGTCCAAAACAAAGTGCTCGGGCTGTGGACCTCTAGAGCGATCATTGGAACTGCCGGCCATGGTGTCTGCAAAATCAAACGATCCAAACTCAGGTGCCGATAAATCTGCTAATCTCTCCTCTGGCACTGGCCTCTCGGAACTGAAAGAAAGGGGGTCGAGGGGGAACAGGGTGGAATCATACTCGGGTTCAGAGAGCGGGTCTCGGCTCTCGCGAACCAACCTAGATGAACGGGTAGACGCGCCCGAAAGCGATGCAACCAGAGGCTGCCTAAGAGATCGTCTACCCATCATCTTGATGTGGCGAGTAAGGCAGATGAGATCTGGAGAAACTATGATCACAAACAAACCCCTCAGTTCACCAATGCAACGCGAGCTGAAGACCGTAATGGCTCGGTCAAATTATCTTATCAATTTTATTTTTGTGAACAATCAAAATATCAGAGCGATTACGTGACATGTTGGGATACCCGATACTCTCCCAACCGACTGTCCCACACAGAAGAAGTCGGTATTCAGTCGAGAGTAGTACCGAGGGCTCTACCCTAGTGTCCGGGTCACTCTCTCGCACAATCAAACCAACCAATGAGGGGGTTGTTCTCCCCAAGACAAGTTTTTTAAATCAGGTGTCTTTTAGGGTCAATAGTTTAAGCAGTCCCAATTTTATTGTTTTTCTTTTTAGATCTTTTTCAATAAAGACAAAAGGCCTAACGAATTTTTCGATTCTCCTGATTATTAAGTCAAAAACAGGGGGAGAAGACGAAAAAGCCGATGAGTGAAGAAATCAATGATGCATGCAAAGATAGAAAGGCGTACCTGTCTCCAGCACTCTACATGCAATATGATCTGCGCAGAATTGAAAAGCAGAAAATAAACTGCCTAAATGGTGCAGCGATAAAAACCGAGTCCTAAGCAGGCAACTTCTACTCGACAGAACCGTCTAACTGGTCACAGGTCCTTCGATCCAAGGAGTCCGGTCTCGGTCTACCCCTCCTCCTCCCGACACATCGGGTTCAGGAGCAGTGCTTGGCATGGCAGGCTACGGCACGGTAGGCTCGAAGGGAGTACGTCAGTTATTTTTATCAATATTTTATTAGTAGGTCTATTTACGATCTATAAGCACAAGCAGTCTATTAGGTGTTTGGATCCTACTCAGTACGACACAGTCAAACAGAAAGTCCTAAATCTAGGGGCTCGAGAAAAACCGCGTAAAACCGTAAAAGGCAGCGAAAAACCAAAAGCCGCAAAAAAGCCGCGAAAAACCTAAGGGTCCCCCGAGCACACCGGTGCTCGGCGAAACAGACCCGCTAAAAAGTCTCAAGTCCAGTCTGAGTGTCCCTGTATTATTACAACAATTAATCAAAAAGTCTAAACTAATCTACTCTAATCCTCTCCCACTCAGCCTCTCTCTCACGCTCTCCTGCGGCTCCGTGCAGAAGGGAGCCGCCTCCGAATCCTGCGGTTGCGTCGACTTCTCGAAAGTCACCGCCTCGGTCCTCGGGCACTCGCAAGAAAGAAGACAAGTGTCACAGACCAAAAATAATAATCAAATGAAAACAGAAAATATAAACAAAGGTATATGTGCAGAAATATCAAATAAAATAAACAAACAAAATCAATCAAAAACAAAAATAAAAGAAAATAAAATAAAACAAAATAAAATAAAAATAAGAGAAAAACAAAAACCGCGAAAAGCCACGGACTCAGAAAAAGCCGCGGAAAGCCGTGAAAAAGAAAATGAAAAGAAAATGAAAAATAAAAAGAAAAACTACTAAGCCGTGCTCCTCAGCAACGACGCCATTCTGACGACACGCCAAGCAACTCGGTAAAAGGTAATCAAGGGTCGTTGCGACCCAAGTTACCAAGCGTAGTCGATCGAGAAAAATAGACCATCAAATCGGATAAAAATCAGAGAAACTCAAGTAGCGGTCTCGCTATTATATTAACCTGGTATAGCGACCAGGGTCGAACACAAGGAGTACGTAATGGCAGGAATAAAATAAAATCAAAGTGATTTTGGTGGATTTTTAGGGTTTTTATATTTTTTTGGATTTTTAATTAATAAAGAAAATGAAGAAAACAATAAAACAACCAACTTTAAGCAATTATTAAGGCACTCAAAAATCACCCAAAAATTCAAATAAAAATATTTTTATGTTTTTTTATATTTTTTATTGTTTTTTATTAAATTTTGGTAATTTTCTGATGTTTATTGAATTTTCTAAAAATCAAACAAGACAAGAAAGCAGTGCTGCTGTCCAATCAAACTTGGAGGGCCAATATAAAATAGATAAGGGCCTATCAAGGTCTGAAGGTAATTTTCCTAAAAACTAGAAAGTATAAAGAAAATTTAGGCACTGGAATTATTGTTTTTGGATTTTTAAATTAATTATTAGAATTTTTATAGGGTTTTTAGTGTTTTTCAATTTTTATGAGTTTTATATATCAAAAAATGACCAAAATTGGTCAGAAAATCAAACAAGATAAAACAACTATTGTCTAATTTTTTGTAATTTTTAGAGGTGTTTTAATATTTTTTTGTGATTTTTCAAGTTAGACAGTAAAGAAAAAGCTTGTCTTTGAATTTTTAAAAAATAGTAAATGAAATCAAAAATATCCCCAAAAACGGGAGAATATTTTACACTATGGCAGTAGCCATGTATCCAATTTTCATCACATTTGGAGTTGATTTGATATTTTATTAAAAATCAAAACTAAGGTATAGTGCATAGGGACCTATACGCAAATACAAGAAGTTCTAGGGGGTCCGGTGCAAATTTTTCAAGAAAACACGCGCGAGGCGCGTGACCTGGGCACACAGGGATCTGATTGCAAATAAACTAAGGTTCCTGAACTATTTAATAACATGTATTAAAAGTCCAGGGGCCTCAGTGTAAAATACCCACTAATTTCAACACATGTTCTAAAAAACCACGCACAGGGGCATATATGCAATTAATAAAAAGTTACGCTCATTCATTAACACCCTAAAACTATGAGGCTAAACATGCAAAAATCCCAGATAAGCACGTGTCGACACACGTGTTCCACTACACACAAGGGCATACATGTAAATATAGAAAATGGCAGGGTCCACTATGCAATTTACCAAACTAAAATAAAGTATCTAAAATATTTACAAGACTATAGACGAACAGCTAAGAAGCTAAGGGCCTAAGATGATATTTACCCTTTATTAAGTCGCCCGTCGGATGCGCGCCACGTGGTGATCCATCGGCTCAGATGCGCTGGGGCTAACCCTCAACGATCGACGGTCACGATCGAGCCTCCCAGATGATCGGACGGTCAGAGTTGCTCCTCAAATGGATGGCTGAGATGCGAACTGGAGCTGGAGGTGAATCGGACGGCAGGGGAGGGTCCTCGACGAACTAGGCTCCGGCGAACTTCGCCGGGCTCGTGTAGGCACTGGAGTCCTCCTCGAAGGCCACGGATGGTCGGAGAAGATGCGTGGAGGCCTTCCGCGTCGAATGCCACCCTCCGATGACGGCGAGGAGCTCTGGGGAGCTCCGGCGACGTCGGCGGAGGTCGAGCCGCTGCTGCTACGAGTGGGAGCCCTCAGATGAGCTCCTGGGAACCTGCAAAGATGCGCAACAGACTCGCGGGTCAAGGGCAAGTTGCCTCGACCCTGTAAGCGGGGGTGACGGTGGTCGGTGCGGCGGGGTGGTTGAGCTCCGACGATGCGACGACGAAGGAGCTCGAAACCCCAGCTCCTGTACGAGCTGGGTTGAGTGAATGGGCGGAGAACGTGTGCGGGAAGAAGGCGAACGTGATGGGGTGGTCCGATGATCGAGACGAAGGCGGAGATGGCCGGAATCTAAGGTGAACGGCGACGACGAGATTTGGGCGAAATGCAAAATCAAAGAAAAGGAAAGAAAACTAAGGGTACCTGGGCGGATGGTTCGACTGGGTGTGAGCTCTGGAAGCTCTGGGTCGTTGCCTCGCGGGTCGTCGAGGCCCGAGGCTCGAGCTCTACCTTCAGGCGGAGCACGGCAGCGCGAAGACGCCGGATCTAAGGTCCGGGCACCCTCTCTTCTCTGCGACACGTCCAACGGCGAGCTGTCACCTCGAGGATGGCAATGGAGGTCCTAGGATGGCAAGGTGGGGAGCCAAAGATCGGGAAAATGGAGGCGGAGCTCGGCATTTATACAGCCAGGGGTCCGGCTAAAGTCGATCGGGTAGGGCAGCTCAGAGTGCGGACCCCGAGGCGGGCATCCCGGCGAGGGTGTCGGATCTGGCACGAACGAGTAGGACCCTGGGTTTGGGTAGATGGAGGTCGGGTCGTGACGCTAAAATGTTGAGAAATCGGGTCGGGCGTCACGATCCGTGGGAAGTGGTCCTCAGGGGGAGTTGACCGGGGGGTCAACATCCCCCGTGGACCAATGAGAGGGGGCCACGTCAAAATGATTTGAATATTCATTTAAAAATAGCAAATGGCCGAATTAAAGAAAACTTAAAACATGAAAAATATTTGTTTTAATATCTGTCTGCTGATGGGGTCATGGTTGTACCACAGCCCGTTGATCTCGAACACCTATGGAGGCTCCTCGTATCCGGTCTCCACTTGTGGGGGTGCATGTTGGTCCTGCTGGGTGTAAGTCTGATCCTCTACCCAGCCACTCTGAGGCCCCGGTGCATGTTCCTGTACAAGATGGACTCGGTGTACAGGAGCAGGTGGTGCAGAAGGGGCAGGTAGCTTTATCTTAGCTACCTTCTCAGTAAGTTCCTCCACTTGCGTCGGCAAATGTGAGAGAGACTCAAGGTCAGTGACCCTCTTGTGGATCTGCTCGACCATGATTAACTTGTCAACTATCATCCCCATGCTGGGGATGAGGTCCTCTGTCAGATCCGCTACAGTCCTCCTAGCAGTCTCGTTGGATAGGAATGAGGGAGACAACTGATAGGCCCTGGTGGCCTGCGACCTGCCTGTTTCTGCCATCTGCTCTAGTTTCTTCCATACATCATTCTCGTTCTTGTTCAGATAGCTTCCTCCACAGGAGGCACTGACTAACCCCTACATCTTCGAGGTCATGCCACAGAACAAGGTCTGGACTAAGATCGCCTTAGAAATGCCATGGCAGGGACATTTCTGAATTAGTTCATTGAACCTATCCCAAGCTTCGTGGAATGGTTCACTGGGTCCCTGGGAAAAACTAGCGATCTTGGTTCTCATTTGATTAGTTCTACTGAGAGGGTAGAACTTCTTCGGGAATAAGTCCTTGAACTGCATCCAGGTTGTACATATCACCCCTAGGTTCTTCAGCCAACGTGCTGCCTTATCTCCTAAGGCAAAAGGGGTGGCCTTCAGTCTAATATAATCCTGCCCAACCTTAGGATGACTAAGGTTGTTGCAAACCAGCTCAAAGTCTCGGAGGAAGGCATATGGTTCTTCATGGGCATTTCCGTTGAACTTCGGTAGCAGGCTAAGGAAGTGGGGCTTGAGCTCGAATGCTTCAGGGGGAACCGTTGGTGCCAACCAACTGTGCATCTCGTTCTCTGCTGGGTTGTAGGCATCAACTATTGGTCGGTCGATTCCTCCTGCTGCAATGACCTGTCCCATTCTGGCTGTAAGATCCGCATTCTGTTGTTCGGCTGTGGCGAGGCGATTAAGGATCTGTCGCAACACGTCCTCATCCGGTGGCTGCTTAGGTGGCATCTTGTCCTCTAGTCCTGGGTATGAAACATGATCTGTGTTAGAGGACAAATCAAGGAAGGGTATTTACATAATAGAGCTATATATAGGTATATATACAATATTAATTTTTGATTTTTAATTAGTTATTTTTATACATTTTTATCCCCATTTTATCCTTTATTTATTTATATCATAAAATTAGGAATAAAAAGATATTTTTATTTTATTTTTATTATTTAGATACAAGGGTGAAATAAAGAGATATATACATCTATATACATGGTACATTTACAAGGTTCTTTTTGAATTTTAATTTTGTTCTTTTTAGTTGATTTTTGTTTTTATGGTTTTTATTTTATTTATTTACAACATAAAAGATAGAATATGTACAAATTTTTAGGGAAATCAATTTATTTATTTATAGGGTGAAATAAATATAGATAGGGGAATATATACATGATGAATATGCACAAGGTATAGTGTTTTTGTTTTCTTTTTGATTTTTCAATTTTTATTTGGATTTTATATTTATAAATATATATACAAATATATACAAGCACATTTTATTTTATTTTTGGAGGAAAATATTTTTGTGATATTTACAGGTATATTTACACATGAGCCCCTATCTCTCTCTACTTTGGCTTTTATGCGGTCAGGCCCATGCTGAGCCCTCCCTTGGGATTAGGTTGCTCAATATTTATTCTAAATATTTCCCTCTTTTTCTTTTTAATCTTTATTCTTTTATTTTTGCACAAAGACATGCTAATTATTACTTTTTACACCATGCATGCTTTTGGTAATTATTTGTATTTACAAACATATACATGCATTTGCAAAGGTTTTTGTAGCTAAAATATAAGAATAAAGAGTGATGAATGAGTATTCATCAATATGTCAACACCATTGTTGAACTCCGTGATGCTACCTTCTTTGAGGATGTATTCTCGTTGAAAATTGGGATTCCTCAGAATGACCATTGAGGACGCCTCCACATCAGGATCTATTCCAGATCAAGTGGAAAGGATAACGAATGTAGGGGCTGAGACTCAACCTGAACCCAATGACCTTTCAGAAGAGATTGAGTCAAGGAAGAGTAAAAGACCTCGGATAGCCAAGGATCTGGGTAGCGACTTTGTTGTCTACCAGATCGAGGGTGATCCACCAAGTTACAAGGAAGCCATGGCTTCATCTGAAGTAAAACAATGGAAGGAAGCCATCAAATCTGAGATGGATTCCATTATGGCTAATGGAACTTGGGAGTTGGTTGATTTACCCAAAAGGTGCTCTACCATTGGGTGCAAGTGGGTGTTTAAGAGAAAGCTTAGACCTAACGGATCAATTGAAAAGTATAAACCTGATTAGTTGCTAAAGGCTTTAGGCAAAAGGAAGGTATCGATTATTTTGATACCTATTCCCCTGTGACTAGGATGACCACAATCCGGATGCTCATAGCATTGACCTCTGTATATAATCTCTCTATCCACCAGATGGTTGTGAAGATCGCCTTCCTACATGGCGATCTTGAGGAAGAGATCTATATGGATCAACCTGATGGACTTGTAACTCCTGAGAATGAGGGAAAGGTTTGCAAGTTCATTAAATCCTTTTACGGATTGAAACAAGCACCAAAGCAGTGGCATGAAAAAATTGACAAAACTATTTTGTCATATGGCTTTAAGGTTCATGAATCCGATAAGTGTGTCTATTACAAGGTGAAAGATGATGAGTGTATTATCTTGTGCATGTATGTTGATGATATATTGTTGTTCGGATCACATATAAGGATTATTAATGAGACTAAGGCATTCTTAAGTAGCAAGTTTGAGATGAAGGATGATGAATATGTGATTCATCACTCTAAAAGTTGAAAATAGAGCTTTGTTCCCGAGTAATTAGAGGCAAACTTCCACCTATATTGCATAATATGCATTCAGGCATGCATGCACTGATAACATTTGCATCTTAGCATTTACATCTGCATTAAATAAAGAAGCCAAAGTCACTTGTAAAAACCACCTATGTGTATATATATTTTATAGTAACTCCAAAGCTCATACATTCAACTTTATACTGTATATATGACTAACACAAATACAAGAAAAATACCAAAAAAATGCTAACTTGTAAAATTAACCAATAAAGCCCCAATCCAAGTTTGAGACTATGGACTTTAAAATGCACATATTCCTCTCATACAGCCTCCGATCTAGGTCTACTCACTTTTAAAATAATATACATTCAGAGACCTTCAAAATGAGATCAATCTCATTATAATCGAAGCTCGTATGCAAAACTTGGATTTTGGGCCCCCATTGTATATTATGTGTACTTGTATTTGTACCCTTGTATATTATCACTTCATTTAACCTCGTTTCCATTTTTAGTCAACATGAAACTTTTAGATCTCATCGAGATCTACAACTTTCTGTTTTGAGTTTTTCCAAATTCGGTCATTTTCACCTCCTTATTTCACCTTCTTTCCTGGACCAATCTGATTGGGCGACATGGCGCCCTCTGGTTGCACCACACGACCCACTCCATTGCGTGCCACGTGCCCTCCTTCCTTTGCCATCCGATCTACTCATACATCTCACAATCCAAGCCGTCCAATCTCGCCTAAACCCCAGTGATGAATCTGCGATTTGTCATCTTTATTCATTTATTTTAGCTTAAAATCCCTTATAAAACACCTGTATATAACACTAACTCCATATTCTTACTAACTTGCATCTGTTTATAAATATTGTATATTTGTATATTATTTTAACCTAAAATAAATAAATAAAGAAAGAAAGAAAGGAAAAATAAATAAAAAGAGAGGAAGACTGTATATATGTAATAAATACGGGTTGACCCGAACCCCAAGAGAAGGTCAAGACTTGACTTGATCGACCAGGAATAAAGTAGGGGGAGATAGGGTTCCCAATTAGAAAATCCAAAAAAAATTATGTGATGTGTATATTTATATACTTCACTATTTTATTTGTACCTTAATTGACCTCAAATCAAATAACTTTCAAAACCAAGTTGTAAATAAAAATGTGTTCTAATTAATAAAAATAATCGCACAATTAAATCATGTACAGAATAAAATCAACCACACTTGGAAAAGGCCACTAAGCACTAATTGAAAGAACAATTCCGGCTCCATATGAATGCAAATTGAACCAATTTCACTTCTATTGTATTCTAAATAAAATTATCTTTAAAATGGTTGTGATTTTATAATTTTTGAAGTTACGGTTGAAAAAGTCAATTTTCTGAGATGGTTTGTGCAATTTTCCCATATATTTTGTACATATTGTATTTGTATATATTTGTAAATATTTTTACTAATTATTTAAAATAAAAATAAAAATAAAAAATTTAATAACAAAAAAACTAATTTGCTTATTTACCCATGTATATAATGTCATATATGTATATAGTATACGTATATAATTGTTATTCTTAATTAACCACCATAAAAAAATAAAAAAATAACATTTTTTATTCAAATAAATAAAGTGACGAAAATTAAAAAAATTAGTTAATTTTATAAATAGTTTTATCTCTCTTTATCTTTATCTCATTTCAATTTTCATCTCTCTTATCTCTTCAACCAAAAATTCAAAAATTCAAATTTCATTCTCCATCTTTTCTATTTATATGGCACCTTCTCCATCATTCCAACTTGATCAATCTTTGATGAGAGGGGCCCGATCTCTGAGAGTCTTCTTATCAAGAAAGGTGCCTAGCCTCCGAGCCGTCCGGTGACAGCGAGTCAGCCTTCATCGAGGAGATCACGGTAGTTTTCCGCTCCTAAGGGTGAGATCCATCGTCACTTTTCTTCTTATTTTATCCTAGATTAACCTTAGTTTTATTTTCTCGTATTTGTTCATTGTTGTCATTTTGTTCTTCTAGATCTTGAAAATCCATCGCGATTTGATTGCCACCGACTCGATTTTCATCTCATTTTCTTGATCTCTCCACATTCTTTTCTATCTCTCACGATCTATCAACTCCGACCACACACGGTGGTCGGAGAACCGGATTCGATTCCTCATATCGCAAGATCCGCCCGTTCACACATCCCATTTTTTGAGCATAAATAAATAAAAAAATATTAGATATATTCTTTTCTTTTCTCTCTAACCTTTGTTTTACAGGAAAATAAAAAAAAACATAAAAAACATAAAAAAATATTTTCTGTCTCTGTTTACATTTTCTATATATAAAAAATCCTTTTATTATCAGTTGTTTACATATAAAGAAAATAAAAAAAATAAATAAAAACAAAAAAAACCCCAGGAAAGGCAATAGGCAGCAGTGCCGCCCACCACCGCCACCGCCCGACCGCGACGCCTCCAGCTCCGCGCCTCCGCGGTCGGCATCGCGCCTCCAACCTCCTCCGCGCCCCGCCCTCCAGAACCAGCTCCACGCCGACCTACGTCGCCCAACCCCGCATAAGGCCCTACACCGATCGTCCGCACCACTGCCATTGCCTGAAAAGGGCCCCGCTCCAGCCACCATGCTCACTCCTCATTGCGAGCCCTCCATCCTCCCCTCAGCACCTCGGCCCTCTACCGCTTGGAGGGGCGCTCATCTTCACCCGCCTTCCACCGTCATTACAGGGAGGGGGGCGTGTGTCGCCCTTGCCTTCCTTCCGCTCGAAGCCATCCTCCGCCTTCCCGCCCGTGCTCTGCACACCGCCACCCTCCTGTCTGTGGCCTCCTTTCAGATCGCCCCCCGCCGCCGCTCAGCAGCTCGTCTCGCCGACCAGATCCTATGCGGGTGGTGCCAGCCACCGGTCCTCACAACTGCACGGTCACCCCGCGTCACCAGCATCTTCTCCCAGCCCCCGTCGAACACCTCCAGCCCGTCACGGGCCCGCACTAACGCCACCGTCGATGTCCATTCCGCCGCAGCCACGCCGTGTGCCTGGGGTGGGGAGAGGAAGGAAAAGGGGGCGATGCCTCCTTTGGCTTTGAGATTGAAGGACAGAGGAACCCTAGGGCATAATTAATTTATTTGGCAAAATTAAGTTCACGCCCCGGTGATTTCAATAATTGCAAGAAGACCCCTCAAGCTAGAGCATCACGTGCGACACACGTGCACATGGGTAATTTGCATTTTCATCCCTTCACTTTATTATCTGTTAATGTTTTATTCTAGAACATAAATTATTTACATTTTTGTCCTATTTATCTAGACTTTGAACTGCATGTTTGCTTCATTGAAATAAATGTTATCTTTAGTCAATAAATCTCTCAAAAATCATGCTATGCTTCTAATGTGTTCATCTTTTTAGCATAAATTTTTCATTGCATTTTGTCATCATTTAATATTATTTAAAAATAAAAAAACAGTGTCTTTTTCTCTTTTAGAAATTCAAAAATTCATAAAAATTTGAATATTACTCTAAAAATTCTAAAAAAATTAGGGTAATTGTATTTCATTGTCTTTAAATTTTTATCCAAAATTTGTGCATTAACTATTTGTAAAACCCAAAAAAACTGAAAATACTAAAAATATTATAAAAATCATAAAAAAATTCTACAAAAATCCAAAAATCTTGATTTCAGTCTCTGTTTGTAGATAATTGTCCCTATTTTATATAAAAATAATTACGAGGAGTTTTGGGTACTAAAATATTTTTAAGTTGGAAATTACTCCAGGTTGTGCATTGTTTCTCATTTTACCACTGTTTGATTTTTAGAAAAATATAAAAACATCTAAAAATTATACAAAAATTTCCAAAAATATTTCAAAATATTTAAAATAAAAAATATTTTCTATGTACTTTTTTGAGTATTTTGATATAATTGAAAATTAAAAAAAAATTGGTATGCGTATTTCTTGTCTTGTGCTTATTATTCCTTAATTTTGAAAAACAATTACAAAAATTAAAACCACTAAAAATTTGAAAATCATAAAATAAAAAAATAGAAATATTTTTTTTTAAAAAAATTGCACAGAAATCAAGGATAGTTTGCCTTTGAGATTTCCTTTTTCTTTCAATTATTTTTTTTGTCGATTAATTGAATAACCCTCGGGAATTGTAGCCTCCCTGAGTTCGATCTTGTCTGTTATACAGATAAATAAGTAGCAAAAAAATTTGTTTTTTTGTCACAGGATTTTTGGGGATAGCAACGACTTCCATCATCAATTATCGATCCTCGAAGGTCTTTGGCAAAACAAAAGTCTCGGGCTCGTGAGAGTCAATTCGGATCTCGGATCTCGATATTTTTGTTGCGGATTTCATTTGATAGGTCGATTAAATTAATCAAATGATTAATTTGGATTCGACTAAAATGGGAATTCAACTAGACCCAAACGGCTCGTTATGGCCGCGTTTTCGGGATTCGAAAGGACGCGTCCGTTGAGGGGCGTTTTCAGAAATTGAAAGGTACCACGCGCCAGGGCACAGGACCTTCTTTTTATACCCCTTCCCCCACGCCGTTTTCTTCACTCGCAAGAAAATCTCATGCCGCCTTTTCTCTGTTCTCGTTCTTCCTCTCCCGGATGAACCACCTTCTCTTTCTCTCGGCTGCAAGTTCTCGGAGGTACTTTTGAGGACGGTCTCGTTGGTGTGCGCGGACGAAGATCGTGAACCATCGTATCCTGGGAGCGGATCGCCAGTACCCTTCGCACCAGTATTGTGGGCGATATCCTCTCCAAGGACAGTCCATTTCTGGACGCTTCGGTGATTTCTAATCTAATTTTTCTTACAATTTGTTTGTCGTAATTCCTTTATTGCTTTACCTTTTCTGGATCTCATCCTAATTTATGTTTCCGTTTATTTAATCGGTTCTTGCTTGCATTATGTAATCAGATAATAGATTGGAATGCATGACGATAATAATGTTAATCTGTAATGTTTTCTTTCAATTCATTTGGATTTGTGTAATTACTGTTTAATATATGCGATAATGATCCTGCTTTCAACAACCCCCCTCTTTTGCAACAAATACTCCTCCCTCGACAACAACCCATTCCATTTCAAGCTTTCCTCCACCAACACTCCCTCGTTGTTCCATCCATGATGTTGGCCATAGAACCCTGACTACCATACCATCTCCAGACCTCGTTCTCACATATACTAAGAACACAACATCTTCAATTTTGGAAGTTATCGCCAATATTCCAATCCTCTTTTAGTGTTGCATCCTCGTTCATGATAGGGAAAGAGCGAGCTACAACGACTATGAGTGGTCGGCTCGATCCAAGTTGCCTCACAAATGCCTATAATGGAGGTTCCTCCATCGAGTTCGGTGGCATCGACGACCACCTTATCAAGTTGTTTTTATCGAAGCAAATACTAGTCCAGAGTGACAGACACAGTGATCAATGAATACAATACCTTACTCTAAACAATATATATACACATGTTGCATGAACATCAATCATGGATGTCACATATTGCAAAATGAGCATCTCATCTAGAATATAATCTGATGGTAGAATGTATTGCCACAAAACAAATCTTATGGCAAAGAGATTCCATCGACGGGAAATGAATCGACTAATAATCTTTTTCATCAACACACTATAATTTGAATAGTCGTTATGCAGTCATCCTAAAATAACCGATGTGCTAAAGAACTTGATATCGGCAATGCTTTTCTTCATGGTAATTTAGAAGAGAGATTTTCTGTGATTAGGCCACTGGGTACATTCATCCGATCAACCATATTTTGTTTACAAACTACAGAGGTTTTTATATCGCCTCTAAACAAACACTTCAATTTATAAGTCAACCTAATGAAGATAACTAGGATTATGCCTATCAAAAATTTTTATATTTGAAAGACACTGTCACACATGAACCACTTAGATCAAAATCCTCGTGTACACATGAACCACTTCGATCGTTTAATTGCATACACCTCATTACATCCTAGCGTCCCTTTTGACACTCCTTACACCCCAAATTGCATCACCTCGGGACAATCGGTGCCAACATAGGATCAAGAACTAAAGGCATTATCTAATAGATCTCTACCAAAGACAGATATTTCTCTTCTTCTTGTAGGTTCTTTGTATGACTTTAGGATTCACTACTCGATAAGGCTCGGGATTGGACGATATATCACATGAATAATCTTGTGCTACTTGATTCTTATTGTTGTGCCCATAGTAATGCCCAAAACCATTATGTTCCTTTTCTCTATTCTGAGCCGAGGCTCTAAACTACAAGTTGAAGACCGCACATCTTACCGGAGTTAAATTGCATCACTTGAGATTTAAAGCCTTTGAAAAGAAAGAAAGAAGCTTCTATCGGAAGCCCAATGAACTCTAGTGGGAATCAGTTGCCCTTTTATTTACTTATTGTTAGCTCATATGCAAATAAATAGTTATAAAGTGACGTCATTTCTTATTTTAAACCAAATAAGTAAATACACATTTCAAAAGACATAAATTAAGCCTAGATCTGCTCATTTTTTGGAATAGTAGGCCATGCTGCAAATTATTAGGATTTTTTTGTACTTGTGTCTCTTCGAATTTGCCTCAATTATTATCCAATACCTCAAACCCCGTGTTGCAATTTCTTATATTCCAAGTCCCAACCCATCTGTTCAACACGAGATCTGCGAGAATTAGCCTCGGTTATTGTCAAATACCATAAACATATGGGTAGAGATGGCTTATATCCCAACAAATCTATTCAACCCGCTACTTTCTAGAGCTTATTGTGTGACTTGTGAAAGTTTAGGACTACATTGAAATCGAGTGTTAAGTTGGACTTTTTTTGTAATTTGAATTTAATAATAATGTTTTAATGGTATACATAAACTCTCTTTTTCGCAAATGTGCCGTTCATGGCCTCAGGCCGCACGCAATAAAACCTAACCCTAATCGTATATAAGCGCCCTTCGTGGGTGTTGCTCTCTTTCTACGTCGCCGACGGTATCGCTGAAGCTCCAGAAGCGGCTCTCCGCGTCCTCCGCTCCGGCAAGGGCAAGGTCTGGTTCGATCCCAATGAGACCAACGAGATCTCCATGGCCAACTCCAGTGAGAATTCATCTCTTTTTTTTGGCTGTTCTACCCATTGATGTGGTGTTGTTAGGGTTTTATTTGTCGAAAACTGCATGCGTTGGACTGTTTAATCTCGTGTTAATGATTGGAGTTAGTTCAAATTGCGGATTTACTACCGGAAATCTGTTATGCAGATAATTACTGGGAAAAATGACTCTAAAATTGTCGGTGCTGCCTGGAGGAAGACCTTTTTGGTACGGGGATGTGTACTTTGGTGGTTTTGCCTATAATCTATAAGATGCCTGGAGGATGATCGTTTTGGTGTGGATGCTATAATTTTAGACATAGATATTGATTGGTACATATACTGCTAGAAATTGATTGCATATGATCTTCAAATTTTCATCTAAAGGAGTCTTTATGTATTAACCTCGGTTAATGCTTTCAAAAAAAACCTCGGTTAATTACACACAAGTAATCGGGTGTATTTCTAACGGTACCATGTCTTTTTGTCCTGTACCTTTGTTCCATCACTTTTATGAAGATGTCATGGCTATTAAATTGGCATCATTTGCCCAAGCAGTAAGATTTCTTGGTAAGGAACAATTAGCACATGACTAGTTCATTGAGTGACTGTCTGGAGACACACATTTTGAGAATTAACTAACATAAATTGTTGCATTATGATTGCATAAAGCAAAAGTATTATCATGACTCCTTGCATAGCTGTATGTACTGCATTATAAGATCTTGTTTGGTGAAGACCACGCACTTGTCTTTTTGCAGGGTCATATACTTCTGAAATTTGTTGCATATGATCTTCAAATTTTCATCTAAAGGAGTATTAATATATTGACCTCGGTTAATTACACATAAGTAATGGTGTGTAGTTCTAGTGATACCATATCTTTTTGTCCTGTATCTTTGTCCACCCCTTTTATGAAGATGTGATGGTTATTAAATTGGCATCATTTACCCAAGCAACAAAATTTCTTGGTAAGGTAAACTTAGCACATGACTAGTTTTGTTGAGTGACTATCTGGTGATGGTGCATTTGGTGCATTGAGTATTAACTAACGTAAAGTATTGCATTTTGATTGCATAAAGTAAAAGTATTACCATGGCTTCTTGTATAGATGTATGTCCTGCATTATAAGATCTTATTTGTTGGAGACCATGCACTTGTCTTTTTGTAGGGTCAAACATTAGAAAACTTATCAAGGATGGATTTATTATTAAGAAGCCTCAGAAGATTCACTCATGTTCCCGTGCACATCAAGCAATGGAAGCCAAGAGGAATGGCATGCACTCGGGATACGGTATTATATTGTTGCCTCTCATTGTTGTACGCGTGACAATTTTACATATTATTTTATTTTTGTTCTAATTACATGTTTAAATAAAATAAATTATGAAGGCAAGCACAAGGGTATATGAGAGGGAATGCGATACCTGTCCGAGGATTCGGGTTACCCGTTTACAGAGCATTCGTAATATCCCATTTGTTATTGATCGTTTTAGGTTACAGAAAATGTGAGAAAAATTTTCGTGATTGTAAATGACATTCATAATATGATTAATCAACCATAGATTAACAAGTGTCACCAATTTTTATTGCATTAATTTTCATATAAAGTTACATATGTCAAAAGAAAATGACATTATTTACATGTATCCCAAAATATATCAGAAGAAATAGAAATAAGCATATAAGATGTTTTACATTATTATAAATAAAAGGCAAATGTACCATCGAAAGTAAACTGCGGAAGCTTGTGTCCGACAAAAGGATTCGAGCTTTCACAGTTTACTTTTGACGGTACAGTTTACTTTTTATTTAGGATAATGTAAAAACTCTTATATATTTATTTATGTTTCTCCTGTTATATTTTGTGATACATGTATATAATGCTATATTCTTTTGACACATTTAACTTTATATTGAAACTAATGTAATAAGAATTGGTTACACTTGTTGTTTTATGATTGATTAATTATATTGGGAATGCTATTTCGAATCTCGGAATTCTTTTCCTCATTTTCTGTAACCTAATGCGATAAATAGCAAACGAGATACTGCGAGTGCTGTATAAACGGGTAACCCAGATCTCCGGACGTGCGTCACTGGCAAGGTTTCCAATCAAGATTTTGTCGATGTGAAGGATGCATGTGTTGAGGCATCTACTAAGGAAATATAGGCAGACAAAGAAGATCTACGAGCATATGTACCGTGACATGTACGTGAAAGTAAAGGGTAATGCATTCAAGAACAAGAGGGTTCTTATGGAGAGCATTCACAAGTCCAAGGCAAAGAAGGCTAGAGAGAAGACATTGTCTGATCAGTTTGAAGCTAAGAGAGCCAAGAGCAAAGCCAACAGGGAAAGAAAACACGTTATGCATGAAGAACATCTTGCTCAGGTTGGATAAAGTTTAATCTTTGCACACTTGGTTGTCTCTGTTTTGCTTTTCATTGTTTTGTACTAGTCACTTAATGATTCCATCATTAAAATGAAATGGAAATGAAGGCCAAAGAGCTAAATGTAGTTCAACTCTCTAATTTTCCCTCTAAAATGATAATGAGATAATAAATCTTTATTTTGCTAATTGGTGACATTGCTGGATTGCTTCCTTTTATGTTAATGGAATGGTCCGGGGCTGTTGTTTTTCTATCCTTAGAAGTCGGTCACAATAATTGTCTTTTCAAATAGTGTTTTGTTTTAGTAATATGGAGATAACGAATTGTATAGTGTTTGAGATAATAACTCTATAAAGAATCATTTCACTGTTTATTCATTTAACACTGACGTTTTAAATCTCTCTTTTTGTAGGGTCATGTTGCTGCCAGTGAACCACAAGCAGCAGCTCCTCAGCCTCAAGAGTATGTAAATTGCTCAACCACTTTTTCAGTAATTATTAAGAAATTGATTGTAACTAGATCCCTTCTCTCACTTTCAAGAAAAGTAAGAAATCAAAGAAGTGAAAATACCATGCGCTACTTGTTGAAAGGTTTTTGTCAGAAGAAATTAGTCGCCCATCTTTGTTTATTGCTAACCATTTGTTATTTTTATTTCTTTCTCAACAACTATTTACCAAGGGAACTTTTACCAGGTTTAAGTTTGTACTTTAAGACTGAATGGTTTGCATAAAAATATTTTTGGTCTCACATACCTTTCTGTTGTGTTTTCTTCTAACTTGCCTGTTCTTGTTTGTTGATTTCTCGATATGTTGAGCTGCTGCAAGGTGCGACATTCTCGATGATTAGTTGTTCAGCCGTGGTACATGTTGTTTGACATGTGCTAACCAATCCGCGCACAAAGATGTGAAGTTAGCACAAAGGTTGAAGGCCACCGCGGATCTAGCTTGGAATGTTATTGAGGTCACTGTGAGGGGGAGGGTTTTGTCGTGCCGCCCACCTTTGAGGCAAGCTGGCATCACAAGTGATGGATGGAGAAGGTGGTGATGAAGGGCAAAAAGGGAATGTAATATAGTTTGACGGTTGTTTTGTAAACACATTTATCATATCATGGTCTTTTGATAATAATCTACAATGATTTGACCAATGGATGTCACATCATGATGTATGTATCATTATAAAAGTTTTGTAGAACTCATCTTATAAAATTGAAAGATGTTAGAGTGTTGCTGGCAAAGTTTACCGTTCGGTTCGGGAATAAGCAAGAATAAGGATTGGGAATAAGGAGAATAAAGGTCTATTCTTTGTTCGGCTGGAGGATAGGAATAAGGAGAATAAGGTGAAATAAAGGTATGTAAGGTGGGATAAAGATAGGAATAAGAGTGAAATAAGATGAAATAATGGGGAATAGTCGTACTACGGGGAACCGTGTTGGGAGGAAAATAGCCCCTTATACCCCTTATTCTACTCTCCTTATTCACCAAACGAACAATCCCTTAAAAATCCTCATACTCTAAAAGCATCTTATAGATTTACTATCACTCTTTTTAGTAGCACATAACACTAACAGTGTCTCCAACATCATCTACCCCAACCCCACCTCTTTTCTAATAGTGCTTTTACAAGGAAATTGTGATTACACTAGTTGCTTTTTCCTTGATTATATGTTGGTTAACTCCTTGCTCTTGGTCATCTGCCATGTCATCCTCTTGTGGGCATGCCACTACTTGTATATGCTCAAAAGCCTGACATGTGGTTGCATTCTACTTGCAAAAGTTGCCTCTTATCGTCACTAATGGTTGCGGGATCCCAACACATTGAGCTGTCTTGTGGCGAGAAATCCCTGTCGATCATACCGAGTGCCATCAATAATGGTTAGTTGTTTGAGAAGAGCATGGTCTTTTTAGCATCGTCTTTATGCTTGTAGGGATGTTGATTTAGATCTGGTGGTTTTTTGAGATTTTTGCATCTATAACCTTGTATACTGGATGTTTTTTCCTTCGTAATCACGAATTACATCATACACTTGAATAGTTGTTAATCATCACATATGTAATCATTTGTCAACTTCCATTCTTTTTCTTCATTATCTTTGACAGAATTCATAAACTTTTGACAATTTTACCCATTGAACTCAATCTCAATTGCAGTACGGTGCCGTTGGTCCTTTTCTGTTCTCCTTTCAAAGCAAAAAAAATTCAAAAACTTCAATTCAACCATATATAGATATTACAAAATTCATATAATTGGAATTATCAAATGAAGCAAATCTTGGATTGATCTCCATTAGCAACACCCTGGTCTTGGCATTGCTTATGCGAGCACTATGTTTCGGATGTCTTTTACACCATGCACTTGTTGGAAGCTTCTGACGTGCGTGGGTTGTCCGCTTGTTGGGGATTGAATGTTAGAGTTTGGGTTGGGTTTGCGATCAGTTGAGGTGTTTGGTGGTTGGGCCTCCCATCAATGGTGACGTCCTCATCAGCCATCCTCTTTCAAGGCTGCTGTGTAAGCACACTGGCCTCGGCAACTATCCTTTTCCATGAGGGGACGTTTGGTTTGGAGGTTATCTATTATAACCCACTCTAAAAGTCGGTTATCTATTGGATAACTTGTTTTTTGCGTTTTGTTGTTTGGATAGGGACTTTTTTTCAAAATAATTATTAAAATATTATAAATTAATTAAACAATCATTAAGTTAAAAAATTAAAAATATAGCCATCAATCGGCACCTCAAGTGCCGATTTGGAGACATGAGGGGTGGAAGTGTAAAATACCCAATGTGTTTTGAACGAAATTCGAAGGATATATAGAGCATTAATCTAAGATCCAATCTATAAGGTTAGATTTTCGAATCAAAATCACAAAAAACGATCACAATAGACCTGCTATGGCGATCTGCTTCTGATATGTTCTGACTATAAAAAGACATGTCAATAGAGAGTGAGTGTTGTTGTCCATAAGAAGCACGAGTTGTTCCACTCAATAAAATCTTGTTTGATTACTAAATTATCAATCAAACTTGTCACTGCATGATATGACTTCTATGTATGCTTTATAGCCCATTAATACAGCTATAAACTTGTTCATTCTTCATTTATCATTGACCAAAACATGACAATTCTCATCGCTAAGATAATATAAAAATTAGATTTTCTATAATATACTTATTAAGTTAGCCTCGAAATAGAACTCCAATTTTCATAATATATAGTATCTAACTCATTGCAATAGAAATAATTATTCTTAATTATCGTTCATTATATAATACATATAGGTGGTTTGATAATTAATGAATTAGATGCCAAAGAATAAGGGTCTCATGCATCTTAAATATATAATATAATGAAGGAAAGGGTCCAAATATATAATATAATGAAGGTAATATTTTGAAAAGAACAATTTCAGAATATAAAGGATATACATTTACCATTTAAATATAATTACATCCTTATGGTAAATGTTGTATTTTTTATAACAAAAGGGGTTAGTTGAAAAAAACTATTAATAACAAACAATGGATGAAACATAAATTACCCAAATGATGCAAATGTAAAATACCCAATGAGATGCCCAAATCGGCCGATTTGGGCAAACACATTGCGTATTTTGCACGTCCACCCCTCACATCTTCAAATCGGCACCCGAGGTGCCGATTTGGGCATTACTTCCCAAATCGGCACTTGAGGTGCCGATTGATGGCTATATCTTTAACTTTTTTAACTTGATGGTTGTTTAATTAATTAATAATTTTTTAATAATTATTTTTTAAAAAAATCCTTTGGATAGAGGGTTTTACTATTGAGAGAGTTTATTGTGATGTGGTTGTGTTGAAGTATAGAAAAATGATTAGAAGTTGAGTATTTTATAATTTTTAGATGAGAAGATGGTATACTATAATATTTTTTTATTGGGATGGATGAAAGAGAAATATGTGATTTGATGTATTAAATGAGAGCGAGAGTGATTTTCAAGTGGATCCTACATAATGAAGAATAAAAAATAGATGGTGGGGCCTGCATGTTGGAAATGGGGTTTTGAGGGGAAACATTGGGGAAAAGTCAAGGATTTTAGAGGAAAAACCCGAAAATCCAAGGGTAACCTCCAACATGCACCATAAGAATTCTTTCAGCAATGCACCATAGGTGACCGCATTGAGCGACACACCTCTCCTGAGCATTTCATCAAACTGCTGCAGCGCAGTGGTTGAACCCATCGATTATCGTAGTATAAGGGTGCTATGTAGTTGTCAAATACCCTGAGGAGGTGGTATAATTCATGAGAGGTTTGGAGGCGTCTCAAAATTGGGAGATGAGGAGGTTGTGAACAGAGGGGGAGGGGACGGATGGAAATGCTAACGGACGGATACAGATATATGTATTATCGTATCCTTATTTGTTTTTGTATACGAATACAGGTGCATATATGGATATTAGCATATATTAAAACTATTTTACTATATCCTTAAAAAAATGGATACGGATGTAAAATAGATACTGATCACATATGAGTAATGTTTTAAATACTCTATAGAATCGATTTAAATATATACGGATCGGATTGGAAACACATGATATAAATTTACTAAATGTGTTTGTATCATAATATACAAATATAGTAAAAGAAGGTACAAAATTATGTTATATATTGTTAAAAATAAATCTATGACTATTTATATACGAAAACAGATATACAGATACAAATATTTGCGGATATCAAAATGATATCCATATCCTTTTTAAAACAGACACAGATACAAATGTTAATATGTATAAAACAGATACGATGGTGGATTGGATACGGACTGTTTGCATCCTTAGAAGGAAGTCTTGGAGGAGGAGAGACAATCGAGGATGCAAAGGGTGCAATGGGGAGTGAGGGAGTGGAGGGAGAGAAGGATGTTGGAGGTACTATCGCTGGGGAGCCATTTGTAGGAGAAGGTGAGGATGGCACGTCAGTGGGCCTCGAGGAAGCGAGAGGAACAACACAGGCTGTGAAGTATATATGCTACTGAGGTTGAGGGAGTTGGAACAGTGGCCAATGATGCGAGATGTTGTGGAGGTGGGGGTCTCATCCACGTTGTTGGAGGTTAACTAATGAAGAAGAAGGGATTGGATGGCTATTTTTTTAAAAAGTATTAACCCGTAAGATATGGTGTGGTTAGATTAGGCTGATTAGCTCACATGAATAGTTGAGTTAATGGGTTCACATAACGGATGGTTATGGGCATACATGAAAGTTATTTTTCAATATTTTGTGTAGATTTGGTGATTGTGGATGGAAAAAAACATAAATATGAAAGTATATAAGGTTATTGGTGTAAAAAACCACTTTTTTATTAGGGAGAGGAAGAGATTTTCAACATAAATTTATAATTAGTGGTGAATTGAGATTAATCAATTTTTCCTTTTTTTTACCATTTGCATCTATCAAAATTGTATTTTTTGTTTAAATAAATTATATCATCATATTTTTACAAAAATAATAGAGATAATTTAGTTATTTAAATGGGAATCTTGTTTGTGTGAAGTTATAATCTTGTTAGGCTTTTATTCCATTTCAATTTTATTTTATTTCATAATTTTCTTCTCTTTCTATATAAGACTTTATGGACTTTTAATAAAACTTATTTGAAGATTCTTGAAGTGGATATTTTCCCCATTATCTCTTCTTTCTTCGTCCTCTCTCTTGCACATAAGGGTGTAAACAAACCGAACCCGAGCAAACCTACCATTTTCAAGTTCCATTCATTCCTTCTTGTTATGGAATGAATCATTGAGCTCAAGACATTTTCAATACCGACGACATCACCTACTAATGCAATGGTAGCCACTCTGACTCCTATTGATTTTGACCCCTCTAACACATTTCAATTATGATCTTTGTTTGCTTTTCCTTGAGATGCCAACAAGGTTTTGGAATGGAGGATTGTGGAGGTTGGAACAAAGATGAGAAAGAGGAGTTGAGAGTTCTATCATATATTAAAGTATTCATGTGGTTCCTGAGACATGGAAGATTACTCACCAGGGAGAGGCGGGCCCGCATCTTTCACTCTGAAGATAACTCTTGCGTTCTGTGCAGTTCATCGTTGGAATCTGCTGAGCACCTATTTCTGGGATGTGCTAGGACGAGAGATTTTTGGCGGATGTTGGATGCGGCTTGGGTTGATCATAGCAACATGGTGTCATTCTGGGAATCTCTCCTTAACTCTCGATTCTGTCCAAATGCTGAGAGATTAGTACCAATTGCGCGTGTATAGGCTCTTTGGCTTGCTAGAAATGATGTAATTTTCTGTGCAAAGATATTTTATGTTGAAATTGTAATCCACATAGCTCGAACTCTCCTCGCGTTCTAGCTGTTCTGATACTATTTTTCTATTAATATATTAGGGCGGACACCTACGCATGTTTCCCCCGTTTTGGATTCAGAAAAAAGGGAGAGAAAGGGCCAGATAGGCTAGCCCGCACCAGGACTACTCTGCGCTTATTGCCTTTCGCTCCCCACTTGAGTTTTCATATGAAGTTTTTTGCACTTTCTTTTAAGGAAGTCTCTAGTTGTTTTTTCTTTATGTCGTTAAGCCAAGTGTTGAGATTCATTTCATTTATTTTCAAATGGAATCTGAATTGAACTCTAATTAAATCGAATTGATTTGTTTTTTTGAATTTATATTTGCATAGGGTTTAGGGTTACTAAAACAGTGTTTCCGTTCTTTTTCTTTCCCTCCATATATTTTCACTGTCCTATTCATTTGTGTATCATTAATATCAAAGCATGAAGTTCAAATTGTTTTTAATGTTATGACAATTCTACGACATATGCATGCAAGAACATGTTGACATGTTCTTGTTTAAGAAGTTATCCATCATGAAATTCAAAAATCGTATGTAAAATTTGATTTTGTTGAATTTGATTTCGGGTTTTTATCACTTATGCCCTTCTTAAACAAGTTAAAATTTTAAAATTGTTGTCATCTCTTAGTAGCTTATTCAATTGAACTGTCTTTTGTTTATGATACATCTTTTATCTTGTTCTTCCTCTCTAAAGAACTCAATAGAAAAGGTTTTGTATGGTTGAAGAACTCATCTCTTCTATTCTTCAAATCATATAAAAATAACCCTAGGTCCTTAGTTTCGTGTGAGCGTTTGGATCTCCCTCTTGTAAACGTTAAGATCTCTCTGCCCGTGTTTTTTTACCTTTGTGGAAGATGTTTTCCACATTAGTCATCGTGTTTGTGGTTTGAACATAGATCATCATTCTAAACTCCAGTGATCTAGTTACTCCTACTTACCAACATGATCGAAATGCATGTTGACGTCGTCTACGTCAACAACCCGAGTGGTGTGTATTGAGTGTCCACAATGTCCTTTGTTATCAATAACGTATCCCAATAGACAACATAAACAAAGGACACTAGATTCGCATAAAAAAAATTCATGTTATCTTAAAGTTACATGCTGGCATGGATTTTTTGTAGAAATTTCTTCAACTCTCATGCTTGAGTCTTATTCCATTGTTGATTGGGTTGGATTCTTAGCTGATAGAGAATCTAAATTAGATTTTCTAACATATATCCCAACTCCAATCATATATCCTATCAACAAATTGCAAGATCCTCTAGAAGGATTAGAATACAAAACTCTTACAAATGCTGTTCCTATTATTGTGGTTGCGCACGCTACTGCATGAACTCCAACAGCAACTCTCAACAGCTCCAATCCTATGATGTGATCATCTCGATGCTACCTATCTAAAAGCAAACCTATATTTCATGCTCACAAAAGGCATATTGGAGTAGATTACCACTTCTGTATGAGATCAAGTGGCTAAAGGGGTTTTCGAAGTCAAGTTAATATTCATCCAAGATCAACTTGCTGACATTATGGGGAAGCCACTATCACATGCCTTTTCCAACACTTTTGCAGTCCTTCATATTTAATATGCTGCTCCAAATAGCATCAGATTGAGAGGAGATACTAAAATTAGAACTTCTAACCAGTTACCTGACAAGATCAAACCACCATACATCAATGAACCCTAACAAATTTTCGATTTTTAAAATGTTGTCATATCTTGATTGGTTTTTCATTTGAACCATCCTTTGTTTAGGTTACATCTTTTGTCTTGTTCTTCCTCTCCAAAGAACTCAATAGAAAAGAATTTGTATGCTTGAATAACTTATCTATTCTATCCTTCAAATCACTTAAAAACAACCTAAGGTACTTGGTCTCTTGTGAGCATTAGGATCTCCTCACCTGTGGTTTCTAAATTTTGCGGTAAAGTTTTCCACATAAATCATTGTGTTTATGGTTTGATTGTTTGCATTGGTTTCTAAATGATGGCGAAAGTCTAGGAATAAAGCAATAAAATACATTGGACATATATATAATGCAGAAATCACTATTTAATAACATCATCTTTTTATCCTTGTAAAAACTTACAATCCCTTGTAGCAAGAATCCCACATTTAAGGGCACACTCCTAAGAGTCTCAGTTCTCCTATCAACGAGAAAGACTTTCGGTAATAATTTCTATAATACAAGAAGAAAGGAAAAAAATCTTCAGTAAATATGATATGACATGAACCACATAAAGTCTATTTGAGAAAACCTTAATATAATTGCATGTAGGGGGCTTGCAAAGCCCAAGGTGATGAGGATCATAGCTGGTTAGGGGTGTAAACGGATCAAACCTGAGCGAACCTATGTTTTTTAGGTTCGGTTCGTTTATTTAATCGATCCTAAACTTGTGTTCAGGTTCGGTTCGTTTATTTTCGAACCGAATCCGAATCGAACCTCTTTTTAAACAAATCGAACTTAAGAATTCTCTAATAAGAGGGAGTGAAAAGAAGAGAAATGGAAATATATGTGTGTATTTACAGTTAGAATAAATATTCATTTAGTTTTTTTCTTTATCTAACTCATCTTCATCTTTTGAAAAAAATAGAGTAATAAGGATTCGTCTCTTTGAAAAAAGTATAATTATAATATATTTTATATCTATTCAAATGGGGATAAATAATGCGGAGATATTCGATAAGTAATTTTGTACTTGTTCTGTTGATTTGAAGATAAAGAAAGGAAAAATACTAGATCATAGATGATAGATGTTGTAAACATGATGTGACTATTTATTTTTATATAGTTTACACCGAGATAAAACCTAGTTATCCCGTAAATGTCTAGTTATCTCTAGACAAATTCACTTACCCTGAGATAAAAATCACTCATCTCAAAATAAGTCCACTTCTACGGATAAGGATTTGTAAATATGTATATGTGTATGTTTATCAAGCTTTTAACGAATCGAACCTGAGCGAACCTATGATTTTTAGGTTCGGTTCGTTTATTTAATCGAGCCTAAACTTGTGTTCAGGTTCGGTTCGTTTATTTTCGAACCGAATCTGAATCGAACTTTTAGCGAGCCGAACCTGAGCGAATATCGAACTTGAGAATTTTCTTACACCCCTATAGCTGGTAGTACTAGAAAGACACAAGGTTAGGGCTGGGTGACTCTAATGGTGCAATGAGCGCTATGTTGCATCGCTCACAGTGCTACAATGGTTGAGCACCACTTCACATGAGATGACGACAACAACAGTAGCCGTAAGGCGAAGGCGATGGGAGGGTCTGACTCTGGAGTTGAAGGCAGGGGTTGGTGGTGAAGGTGAAGGTCAATGAGTGTGGCTAGGGTTCGAGGATACCAGGCTCTGGTCTAGGATTGTTTGATATTATGTGGACGAAGAATAATAACTTGACTATGAAAGGGGCCATAGAGCTCTCTTATATAGAAAGGAGAAACCTTAGATGGCAAATTACATATTAGAAACGAAAGAAACATATACGTAATAAATAAGGAAAGACAAATATAACCCTCAACAAAATACATACTCCTTTAGTCGTCAAGGGTAACAACGATGCTTCTCAATCATGCTTGTGAGTAGGATGAATTCAACAGTTGGTGTCTGCAACACTAATTTAATGTGTACTCCTCATTGCATCAATTAAAAACATCAATACTGCAATGAGTCCCCCACAGGAGATCCCTAACCCTCATCATGCCTTCTCACCAGAAGAAAACTCCATCTCCCTCAAGGATTGAAAAAAATCTTGGGAATGATCATACTAAGATCTGAAAAATAAGCTCGTTTTACAGGAACGTGTCTATCTTGTATAAATACTTTGAATGAGTCTATTATATGAGGACCTTGGAAGGGAATTTTCTTTCATAAAACCTAGAAAAGATCTCGTGACATGGGTCACAATCAAAGGAGGATGGAGCCCCCTTCTTCACAATAGATGCAGAAGTCTCTTTATGGAGAACTCTAACAAAGGTTGGTCCTTTTTTATTACATTCCTCTTCCTTTTTAAAACAACCTTTGTTTTTTTTTGTTGTTTTTCCTTTTTTAAGACCTCTGCTCTTTACAGACCCAATTAATATAAGAAAGAATAAAAAATTTGAGATAAGACCAACATGTGCATCAATTTTTTTCTTTTTCTTTGCCTTGGGAGTTGGGTCGCCTCTTAGTATAGCCTCCTGCTTGCTTAACGTGGCTTTGCCATCGCCTTTTGCTTAGATCTTTCTTCTAATCTCACAGTGTCGTGACTTCTTCTTCATACTCACTACTAGTCGTGCGACATGCAACATCACAATAGGGTATTCACTCAATGCCATTGGTAATGGTGGTCGACCTTGTCGTTAAGAGGCTTTGTCTAGAATCGTTCTTCGCATCGGCATTATCGTTCTAATGGCGTGCCTTGTTGTAGCATCACATTGATGCTCTCAGTAAGAATGCGCCAACTTGATCAAACCACAACTTGCCTTCATGATGTTCTTCCTATGCTTTTTCATGCAACATTCTGTGCATCTTTTCTTCTCCAATGGCTTCGTGCCACCAGCATGAACTTTGAGAATTTTTAAGACTAAATAATTCAAGATGTCAAACAAACCCTAAAATATTGTGCTTCGCCATGATACTGAAATATGAAATAACAGTACACACAACTAACACAATATTTAAAAACTAGAATTTACATGATTCGAGTTGATCATGATGACCCTCTACTCAAAGGATACGCAACCTAATAGTCATGTTTTTTTATTGATTTTTCCCACTAAAATATGAAAAACGAGGTCTTACGTAAAGACCAATAGCCCAATTGACTCAACCTTTCACCATTCACGTAGTTGTAGTTATTTATTTATTTATTTATTTTGAAAGAAAAAGGACATGTACAGTAAAGGTGCATGCTCAATAGTTGTAGTTATTTATGTTCAACATTTGACATAGTTATACGAGTTATTTAATGCCAACTAGGTTAGAGATAGAAATCTATTCCCCTATCCATGTTAAAACATAATTAAGACAAGTATATTGAATCAAATTTCCAATTGCAGTAGACTTGGAAACTTAGATAACATTATTCTTTACAAGAATCAGGGGAAAAAAATAAAATCAAAGCTTGTAACATATATTCATACAAGTTATCTCTATGAACATGTTTGCTCCGAGGGTTATTGTTAAGAAGGATTTGGTATCCTATCACTAAATCCATGATTTAGCTCAAACCTTTGTTACTATGTAGATATTGGAAGGGAATCGTGTTTGCTCTGAGGGTTAATGCATATGAGGGGGAGCGTTCGACTATATGAGACTTGTAATTCCTAGGAGGTAGTTTCATATTTTTAATTCATATGTACCCACGCCCAACCCTATCCTCTTCTCAACGAGTTGGGATTTTTCATCAATATATCAAGCTAATGTTTCCTTTCCACAGATATTTTATTGATATTGGAAGAGAATAATATTAAGTACTAATATGGCACGTGATGGGTAAGAAAGTATCAATATGACACTTACTGCTAGGGTGGAGCATTGGTCCGGGCCGGCCTGAACCCGACCCTGTGACCCGACCCGCAAAAGTCCGGGCCCGGCCCGAACCCGATGTACAAATGGGCCCGGCCCGGATCCTCATTTTTCAAAAATATTATGCTCGGGCCGGACCGGGCCCGAACCCGAAGTACAAATGGGTCGGGCCCGGGCCCTCATATTTCAAAATATCATATTAGAACTAAATTAGGGGACACGGATTTATAGTCACAATATATCCAATATTTCCTTCATCCATCAATAATAATATTATATCGTAACAATACATCCAATATTCATTGTTATGGATGAATTATATCCATAATAATAAATTAGAATCAAAGTGCAACTTCATGGAATCAAAATAAGTGCGGGTTGAGCCCGACCCGAGCCCGAGACCGACCCGATCCCAAGCCCGATTCTACGGGCCTCGGGCCGGGCCCGGGTCCTCAGTTTGCTGAAAAAAGCGGGCCTCGACCCGACCCAAGGCCTACGGAAATTTGATGGGCTCGGGCCGGGCTTTCCCGGGTTGGGTCAAGTCGAGCCCAATGCTCCACCCTACTTACTGGTAGTAATTGGGATAATTATAAAGAAGGAACGTGGAGATGTCTTCCACGTTATAACTTGTAAAAGTAAACAAAGCTATATAAGACATACATTGATATATGATGAAGAAAAACACTAACCAGCAAGTTGCTATCAGAAAAAATAATTTAACATCGTTCATGCATTGTTTTTTAGTTTACTACTATACTATGGCCTTAAATGTCAATATCGATGTTGCGTGCCACACCTTGAAAGGGAAATATTGAGACTATCACTGATATATCACATATATCATATGAATCGTGGAAATGTCTACAAGTGCTGATTTACCCAAACTTCAAGTTCCGAATGTTCTTTAATCAATAATAAGATAGAATTACACGCTTGTTAGCTAAAATAAAGGTGTAATTAGGAGGTTTAACTTAGAACATCATATATGACATGCCGAAATACTGGTATATATATCCTAAAAAGTACAATATGCAGCTATTTAGATAGGAGAACATGATAACTGGTCATACTAGTGCGTGTGTCGGGGGTTAATGCAACAATAAGTACATGCACTCAGAGAAACTATGATTGGATGGTATACATTGAATCCTAGCTTGTTTAAGACAGACTTTATAAAATGTATATATTATTATATGCATATATGCTAGGATGGACTATTTATTAAATTTCAGATTATTGTAAAATAGTCATCTAAATAATCTAGTTTTATATAAAACCATATACAAATCATGGATGTTGGGCTTCTTGGAAATGGAAGAGGATTCTCAAAGAAATGACGAAAATATCTTTTTGAAAAATATTGCAACAAAATAAAAATAAACTAAGAGAACTATCAATAAAATTAGCAAAATCCATGAAAGTTACTAAAACATTTTCACATTTCCATGATGTTGAGTGAAACATCATGGATATGTCATCGGTAAGCAATAAAAAGATAGCTTTCGATATTATCAACTCGACGATAATGATAATGAGTTGTTATGTTATTTACTGTTTTTGTGTTAAAGTTAAAAAGCATAATTTTTGAGAAAAAATGTTTAATTATGCCACGTATATATCGAAGTTGTTTAGTCCCATTTTTTTGAATGGGGACTTGATTATGTTAGTGGGCTTGACATAAAATACCTAGCCCTTGTGGTATGAGTCTTTATCCACAACCATCTTCTTGTATATCTATGTAGACACAAGTATATTTGTCTGCAGACCCAGTCTTGGAGATTGTTGTCATCATGTCAAACAACAACGCATATGTTTCATCTCTGGGTGCCTTAAAATGTCCAGCACCGGTCGTCAAGATGGATGGAACAATTATGAACTATGGTCCATGTAGTTCATGAGCCTAATGAGTGTAATGGCAAGAAGCACATCCTCACACAGGAGGAGCCAAGCGAAAAGATTGGGGTTAATGCCTCATGGGAGGCAGACGACGCATATGCACACGTGTGTCTATCTAGAACAGTGTCAATGGAGATAGCCAACGATATACTGAGTAAGCCTACTGCGAAGGCTATGTGGGACATTCTCGCCGCCACGTACTCTCCCGCGAAAAATGATTCGAAGATACTGGAACTTCAACATGATATCTAATCCTTACAATAAAAGCGCCAATACTTCGGAAATCCAGGAGATACACAAGGCAGTTACAGACTAGGTTTTTGACTTTAATCCTTACGACAATGCTCTCTCACTAGGAAGGATACATCCTTCTCTCAAAAGTACCTAAAAACAATGAGGGCTTTGCTCATCCATTGCAATGAATCCAATCAATCAATTTTATTTAGGTCAAGTATTTTTAGCAATACCCTTTTAATTTTTTTGTGTTATCACTTGCTTTGACTAGATTCAATACAAGCGCCTAACGTTTTGTTGATTTTCTTTTTACCTAGGTTGTCAAAATCAGAGGGAGAAGATGGAAATGCAATGCAAGTCAAAAAATAATGATGAATGCTCAGTTAGAAGACTCACAGTGATTCCCAGCTCTTTCCATGTGGAATGCAAGGCAGAAATTTTTAAACCTAGTCTATATGCAAATGCAACGATGAAATCATCTTAAGAACATGCAGTGCTATTAGCGAGAAGAACCAAATGTCAAACCCTAGAAGGATTACCCAAATGTTCGGTCTTGGAGGTAGCCTCGGTGCCCGCCACAACGGGTCCTGCAAACGTTGTATGATACCTCTCTCAACGCTCGATGACCAATCTAAGTTTTAACAATTAAATTTTATCTATGTCCAATCGTAAAGTAATCTGTAGGAACAAGAATTGCCTTAGGGATGTGGACCTAGCTACCGAGCAAGCACACCAAGATCTAAGGGCTCAATCACATAAAAAAAAGAAAAGAAGGACGAAAAACAAAGAAAATAAAGGTGTTGAAAATCACGAAAAACAATGGTGAGCCTCCAAGTACACAAACACTTGGAAATTGGGCCCCAATGTTCAGTGTCCAAGTATTACAAATTAATAAGTGTGGAAATAAATCACTCTCTCACAAAAGAAAATAAAAATTCTATGCTAAGTCTCTCTCTTTCTCTTGCTCTCTCCTCTTGATCAATAGGTAGAATGACCAAATCTTCTCGAATCGGGTGCCTCGACCACCTAAGCAGTCGTCGTCATCTCAAAGTCCCTCACAAGAAAAATAAAAAAGATTGATGTTAGCACAATAAACAATAATATCAAATGAAATAGAAAATAAATAAGGAAAATAATGAAACAAAAATGACCCAAAATTCTATCCTATGCGTTGCTCCCTAGGGAACGATGTCATTTGATGACACTAGTATTGCGAGGGTCTAAAATAATATCCTTACGGAGTGTGAAGATTAAACGTCATTGTGGCGATCGCTCACAACACGCGGTCAATCAGCAATTAACCCGCAAAATGTATGAATCAAAATTTATTATACCCTACAATGAAATGTATACCGAGCAAGTAAAGTAGGGGTCGAACACAGGAAACAACGGAGGACAAACAATCAAAATTGGCTAAAAAAGACAATAAATGATTTTGAGTATTTTCAAGGATTTTGGATTTTTTTGTGGCTTTTTAATTTTATAAAATTTTTTATGAATTTTATTTTTTATATTTTTTAATCGTTCAACTTCGTAATTTTTTATTTTCTTTTTTATTTTCTGTTTTTTAATATTTTTAATAGATAATATAGACTTATATATAACTATATAAATAATATAGGGAAATGTATTTAAAATACAACTAAAAAATAATAAAAAATAACATAATGAAATGTTTTTGAGTTTTTTAAATAATTTTCTACTATTTTTGTGTTTTATTAGATATTTTTTCTATTTTGTATATTTTCAAAGTAAAAAATATCCTAAAAAGATTAAATAAACATGTCAAATTATTTTGGAAATTAAAGTACTAGATAAAGTCAAAAAGTTTCCAAAACTATTTTTAATTAATAATAAATAGTAAAAAGAAAATTTAGAGATAGAAATAAGTATTTTTGGTGATTTTTTTTTATTTTTATAAAGGATTTTGGTGCTTTTTAAAATTTTAGTAATTTTCTTTTTCTATTTTTAGTGGTTTTTTGTCTGGAGGTACAAAATAGAAAAATAAACAAAATGGATTTTTTTGGAAATTTTCAAAATAATTTTTATATTATTATGGGTATTTTTACTTTAAACATGGAATAAAAGCTCTCTTTTTATTTTTAATAAATATAACATAGGCCTTAAATACCCAACCAAAAATATATGTGATAAATAATATATATGGTATTAATGGGAATTTTAAATGAATTTTTAAAGACATGGAGCTATTTTCACAAAATAAAAGCTACAAAAAGAAAATACATATTAGTAGGGGCATTTAAGTAAATATTTAACATTTGTAGACCAAATCCAAACACCTTAGAGAATACAGGGGATAATCATGTAATTTTTACAAAAAAATGTCCAATAATATTTACTCTGAGGGGTATTTTTGCAATTTAATACAAATGTAGGGGTGCCAGATGCAAAATATCCAGATTAGATTACACTAATTTGCAAATTAACAAACTAAAATGAAATACACAAAATCCCAAGGTCTTAGTGCAAAAAAACCCAGATACCTCATGCACACATACATGTGAGGTGATGTAACTTGGACCTAAGCGCAATTAGTGAGAATACAAGGGGCAAACATGTAAATATTCACTAAAAGTTTTAAACTACTTAAAAATATTACATGACCAAAATGAAATACAATAAAAATAGGGGAGGTTTGCAAATTACCCCCTACTCGGTGCGATCCAACGACAATCCAAAATCCACTAGACACACGACACACGATGAAGAAGCGATGACGGTTAGGCTGAACGCTCTGGATTAGATCCCTCATATGGGATCAATGATGGCGAGTCACTTGATCGGACGCCAGCTGTTGCATTTGGTGCGGCTAGAAGATCAGACGACTGAAAGGGGTGCTGGATGAACCAGCCAAGAACTCGGCTGGGCCGAGCTTCGATCGATCCTCCTTCGCTCCTCAGGACACCCGGGAATCTCGATGCAAGTGCAAATTAGAGTCATGGATCCTACACGTCAGATGCATGCCTTAGATGCGCTCTTGGAGCTCCAACATGAATGGGTGAGGTCAGGGAAGATCGGAAGCTCCTGGTGTCTTGTTTGCAAATAAAATTGACCCAAGATGGGTCCTTGAGCCCTCTGGAACATGCAGGAAGCTATAGCGCACAACAAGGATGGTCCAAGGGGTCTTGCGAGGTCATAATGAGCGGAGATGGACTTGGGCGGAGCCCTCCGACGAAGGGTGGAGAGAGGACGGCTAGATCCCGGATCTGAGTGATATCATGATGTACGAAGGTGTGTGGGGCGAAGAGAAGGTGAAGGGGGAGGTGCTGAAGGTGATAGCGAAGGCAGAGATCGGTCGTAGTGGTCAGAAATGAGGGGCGGAGGCGGAGCTCCGGCGAGATGGGTTTTTTTTTTATTTTTACGAAGTACCAAGCAAAATCAAATACGGTAAAGACTTAACCTATGCTACTTCTATGCTGCTAGACGAAAAGAGCGAGAAAAGGAGAAGCTTGCCTTAGTAGAACCGCATGGTGCAGAACTTCGGGTGGAGAAGGCAGTGGAGCTCCGAATCAGCCTCAATTTGACACCTCTTTGCTCGCTGAACCACCGGGGAGAAGGCTGTTGTCACCAGGCTCCTCGATCAGGTCTTGGGTTAAGGTTTCGGAGGCGAAAGAGGGATCAAAATCGAATGGAGGTGCGATGCGAAACTATATACATGCGAGGTTTACTGGGGTGTTGGGCTCGATTCAGTGGCCCATCGTCCAAGGAATCATCATGGCGTGAAAGTGCATGGAATGAGGGATAAAAGTTGTAAATGAATCAAGTAAAAATAGTGTAATCATTGGGCTGAGAAAATTGGGAAAATCGAGGAGGTAAGCGACCAGGTGCAAAAGACCTTGGGGGGCGAGGGGTTGACCGAGATCAACTTTGACTCGCACCCCATTAGTCCACGTGGACGCATTAGCGGACAAAATAGGTTAAAAAGGATAAATAATTAAAAATACTAAATGAATTAACTAGATAAAAGGCATACAATAAAAATTATTTATTATTTTATGTATTATTTTAATATGATTTTTATTTATTTTACAACTTTATTTATTACATGTTACTTTTTACAAGTATAAATATATGTATATTCGTCTATGTATTTTGTATTTTGTATTTTATTTGTATTTTGTATTTTATTATTTTTATTATTTTATATTCTAATTTATATATTTATAATTTATTTAAATACACATAAATATATTTTTATTGTATTTTTCTGATGTATTTTGTATATTTAAATAAATAAAGGTATATGTTATACAACTATAAGTATCGTATATTCATCTATGTATTTTTGTATATTATTTTATTTTATTGCCTTCTTTATGGTTTTATTCTATTATAACTATGTAAATATATTATAAATAATATTCACAAAATTATAAAATATATGAAGAAGAAATAAAATGAATAATTTATTCAAGTATATAATACTATAGGAATCTAAAACCTAACTTATACATCTTCACTCCAAATTAAATTAAACCACCTTCATTAAATGGCTAATAAAAAGTTATATACAATTAAAGTGATTTTGGTGCATTTTAAGCTCATATGGAGAAGATATGGGTCTGTGAATTTTGAGTTTTGGAATTTTATTCTGAGTATAAAATGTACAATGTATATTATTTTTGTATAAGGTAAATTTTGTATTTTTCTATATATTTTTATCTATAACTTTCATGTACAAAGTTTCTTTAATTGAGGTATAAATAATAAAGAATAAAATGGGACCCAAAAATGTATTATTGAAGGATAAAAATTATGTTTTTTTTGTGTTTTTGACCCTTATCTCCCATACTTTATTCCTTGTTGATCCAGCTATCAAGATGCATATGTCTAAGGGTTTAGGGTCATAAGATACCTTTGGCATTTTATTTCTTTTTCTTTTATTTTCTTTGTTCTTTTATTTTAGCTTTAAACAATGTATTTTATATAGTATTTATACAATAAATAATGAATGTTAAATTATGCAAAGTAATACTATTTACATGCATTTAGCTAGGGTTTAAAGGCCAAAATGAAAGAAAAAAGGTGATGAAATGGAGATTCATCAACGTCGGTGATAATCGAAATTTCGGATAATTCAGGAGGAGTTAATCAAGTGTCGTTGTCCCAAATCAACCAAATTGATTAATCGAGAAAATTATTCAAACCACTAGTAAATCAAGCAGAGAAGGTGAGCGGTTTTGCTACTTTTATTAACATGTTATAGCAATCGGGGTCGAATTCAAGGAGCACAAATTAATACCAAGAAGTCGATTCGAAATTCTAAGGATTTTTGTTATCTTTTTAGCGGTTTTTAATTTTTCAAAATTTTAATATTTCAATATAAGGAAACTACGAACAAGGATTAAACTATACACAAGCAAACTTTTGTATTTTTCAAAGAAGTTAAAAATGCTCAGAAAAATAATGTAAAAATGTTTTTGGGTTTTATATATTTTGTAATGTTTTTGGGAATTTTAGATGTTTTTGTGATTTTCTAAAAATTAAAATGTACCAAAACAAACAAACAGTGCATAGCCGGGGGTATTTTTCAGATTAAAAATAGATAAAATGCTCAAAACACTTGGGAGTGATTTTATGAGAAATTATGAAAAATATCTACAAACAGAAACTGAAATCATAATTTTTGGATTTTTTTGCGAAATTTTAGGTTTTATAAGGTATTTTCAACAAAATTTGTATAGAAGCTAAAAGATGACAGTGACAACTTCAGTAATTTTTATAGAATTTTTTAAAGATTTTTTCGATTTTATTGAATTTTCTAATAAAAACATTAGGATTTTTAGGGATTTTTTAAGGAAATGAACAAAAATCAACAAGCAAACATCATCATAAATATAACATGCAAGAGGGAGCCATAAGTAGTTTTTCAGCAAATTTTGGAGTTACTTAACTATTTATTGCAATTAATAAAAGACTAAAATTAAAAATAATGCACAAGGACTATTCTGTAAATATTTTAAGTTTTTGGACTTGAAGAATAACAAATCTTTAAAATTCAAGGGCCACTACGCAGTTTGTCCAGAAAACTCACGCCTAGCACGCGGAACAATACATACATTTGTATATATGTAATTACTCAAAACTTTCCATTCAATTCATAATGAGTTCAGAGCGTATGATAAAATGTGCAAATACACCCAAAAGTACGTGAAGCTACATGTGACTACAACTCATTTGGAATAAAATACAAATAAAGAAACTACAGGGTCCTTACTGCAAAAGTTTTTAACTACAGATTATATTTATTGAATTACAATAAATAAAACAAAGTATGAGGGCATGGGGGAAATATACCCTTCGAGACACGTGGCGTGCACTCGTGGTGGCTCTGACGTACGGTCCTGATGATAGTTGGCAGACAGATCTGACGGTCTGGAAAGTTACACGGACGTACAACTCATATCTGCAAAAGATCTGATCTAACGCTGCAAAAAGGGGAGAGTAAGGACGGTTCAGATCAGAACTGGACGGGAGGAGCTAATCCAACAACGATGGAGAGTGCTGGAAGAACTAGCACCTGGCGAGCTTCGATTGAGAGGTTATGTCGATCCACTTGTCTGATCGGCTCACGGTGAAGTCCAGCACCTTCGTAAGGTCGCTCCCATCAAATGGGTGGCTCCGATGAGCCAGTGGACGGTCTGATTGGCGTGGCGATTTTAAGCACCTGGGGGTGCTCTGCCACCTCTAATAGAGCTCCGTTTGGGCCTCCTTGCACGCACCTGTACTTGCAAAGGGTAGTGTGACTCATAGGCGTAGCTCTGGTTGGGTTATTGCATGTAAAAGTAGAGAGAAGTGAAGGCGGAATGGAAGTTTGGTCTCGACGAAGATGGAGGAGGAAGTCGAGTCTAATCTTGCTCCAATGAGAGAAATGTAGGGGGTCAGACTGCGGGAGAAGGATGGGGGTGATATGAGGGGTCGATCCGTGCAGAAGAAACGAAGGATGGGACTCTGGTGGCGTAGGCCGGAGCAAAATTATGAACGGCGGAGGAAATATGTGAATCAAAATGAAAAGAATATGTAGATAGAATAAGGGTTACCTGAAGTACCTACAATGAATGGAGAAGTCAGGTGCAGGGGAGGGCAAGGTCCTGCCCTCGATCGGGTTCCAGAAGACCTGGGAGGCTGCATGCAACGGAGCTGCTCCGACCACGTATGAGCTGCAGCCAAACAACCACCAAATCAAGCTCCGAAGGGTCTTGCAGAAGTCTGTCACTCTTCTGGAGGTGTCTAAGGAGTTGGGTGGCATGAGGCACGAGATGGTGAGTATGGGAGGCAGAGGAGAGTATTTATAGGTCGTTCCAGGGTTCCAGAAGGATTGAAGAGAAGCACACAACCCTAGAATGATTCAAACCAACTTAAGGATCTGCGTGAATTACGGATCTTCTAGGAATGTCCAAATTTTGAGGTAATCAGGGGTCAGAGCTGAATGGAGAAAAGGGAGAAGTGGCTCCGGCGAGTCAAATCGGGTCTTGGGTCAACAGACCGGGGTTGACCAATCAAAATTTGAGGATTTATAAATTCTATAAAAAATAGAAAATGAGTTCAAAATAAAAATGGATAAAATAAGAAATGTTTTTTTCAAACTATTTTTCAATGATTTTTAATTATTTTTATTAAATTATATATATGACATGCCAAAATACTGGTATATATATCCTAAAATGTAAAGAACATGATAACTAGTCATACTAGTGCGTGTGTCGGGGGTTAATGCAACAATAAGTACATGCACTCAGAGAAACTGTGATTGGATGGTATACATTAAATCCTAGCTTTTTTAAGACAGATTTTATAAAATCTATATATTATTATATGCATATATGCTAGGATGGACTATTTATTAACTTTCAGATTATTGTAAAATAGTCATCTAAATAATCTAGTTTTATATCAAACCATATACAAATCATGGATCTAGGGCTTCTTAGAAATGGAAGCGGATTCTCAAAGAAATGATGAAAATATCTTTTCGAAAAATATTGCAACAAAATGAAATTAAATTAAGAGAACTATAAATAAAATTAGCAAAATCCATGAAAGTTACTAAACATTTTCACATTTCCATGATGTTGAGTGAAACATCATGGATATGTCATCGGTAAGCAATAAAAAGATAGCTTTCGATATTCAACTCGACGATAATGATAATGAGTTGTGATGTTATTTACTATTCTTGTGTTAAAGTTAAGAAGGATAATTTTCGAGAAAAATGTTTAATTAGGCCACGTATATATCGAAGTTGTTTAGTCACATTTTTTTGAATGTGGACTTGGTAATGTTGGTGGGCTGACATAAAATACATAGCCCTTGTGGTATGAGTCTTTACCCACAACCATCTTCTCGTATGTCTATGTAGACACAAATATTTTTGTTTGCAGACCCGGTCTTGGAGATTGTTGTCATCATGTCAAACAAGGCAACTGTTTGATCTCTGGGTGCCTTAAAATGTCCAGCACCGGTCATCAAGATGGATGGAACAAATTTGTAACTATGGTCCATGCAGTTCATGAGCCTAATGAGTGTAATGGCAAGAAGCACATCCTCACACAGGAGGAGCCTAGCGACAAGACTGGGGTTAATGCCTCATGGGAGGCAAATGATGCATATGCACACGTGTGTCTATCTAGAACAGTGTCAACGTAGAGAGCCAATGATATACTGAGTAAGCCTACTGCGAAGGCTATGTGGGACATTCTCGCTGCCACGTACTCTCTCGCGAAAAATGAGTCGAAGATACTGGAACTTCAACATGATATCTTATCCTTATGATAAAAGCGCCAATACTTAGGAAATCATGGAGATACACAAGGCAGTTACAGACTGGGTTTTTGACTTTACTTTAATCCTTACGATAATGCTCTCTCACTAGGAAGGATAACTCCTTCCCTCAAAAGTACCTGAAAACAATGAGGGCTTTGCTCATCCATTGCAATGAATCCAATCAATCAATTTTATTTAGGTCAAGTGTTTTTAGCAATACCCTTTTAATTTTTTTTGTGTTATCACTTGCTTTGACTAGATTCAATACAAGCACCTAATGTTTTGTTGATTTTCTTTTTTCCTAGGGTGTCAAAATCAGAATGATAAGATAGAAATGCAATACAAGTCGAAAAATAATGATGAATGCTCAATTAGAAGACTCACAGTGATTCCCATCTCTTTCCATATGGAATGCAAGGCGGAAATTTCTAAACCTAATCTATATGCAAATGCAACGATGAAATCATCCTAAGAACATGCAATGCTATTAGCGAGAAGAACCAAATGTCAAACCCTAGAAGGATCACCCAAATGTTCGGTCTTGGAGGCAGCCTTGGTGCCCGCCACAACGGGTCCTGCAAGTGTTGTATGATACCTCTCTCGGCACTCGATGACCAATCTAAGTTTTAACAATTAAATTTGAGCTATGTCCAATCGCAAAGTAATATGTAGGAACATGAATCGCCTTAGGGATGTGGACCTAGTTACCAAGCAAGCACACCTAGATCTAAGGGCTCAATCATATAAAACAAAGAAAAGAAGGACGAAAAACAAAGAAAATAAAGGTGTTGAAAATCACGAAAAACAATCGTGAGCCCCCAAGTGCACAAACACTTGGAAATTGGGCCCCAATGTCCAGTGTCCAAGTATTACAAATTAATAAGTGCGGAAATAAATCACTCTCTCACAAAAGAAAATAAAAATTCTATGCTAAGTCTCTCTCTTTATCTTGCTCTCTCCTCTTGGTCAATAGGTAGAATGACCAAGTCTTCTCGAACCGGGTGCCTCGACCACCTAAGCGATCGTCGTCGTCTCAAAGTCCCTAACAAGAAAAATAAAAGAGATTGATTTTAGCATAATGAACAATAATATCAAACGAAATAAAAAATAAATAAGGAAAATAATGAAACAAAAATGACCCAAAATTCTATCCTATGTGTTGCTCCCTGGGCAACGATGCCATTTGACGACACTAGTATTGCGAGGGTCTAAAATAATATCCTTACGGAGTGCGAAGATAAAACGTCATTGTGGCGATCGCTCATAACACGTGGTCAATAAGCAATTAACCCACACAATTTATGAATCAAAATTTATTATACCCTACAATGAAATTTATAACGAGCAAGCAAAGTAGGGGTCGAAATAGGAAGCAACGGAGGACAAACAATCAAAATTGGCTAAATAAGATAATAAATGATTTTGAGTATCTTCAAGGATTTTGGAAATTTTTTGTGGGTTTTTAATTTTATAAAATTTTTATGAATTTTATTTTTTTATATTTTTTAATTATTTTCCATTTCATTATTTATTTATTTTCTTTTTTATTTTTTAATTTTTAATATTTTAATAGATAATATATACTTATATATAACTATTTAAATAATATAGGGAAATGTATTTAAAATAAAACTAAAAAATACTAAAAAATAACATAATGAAATGTTTTTGAGTTTTTTAAATAATTTTCTACTATTTTTGTGATTTATTAGATATTTTGCTAATTTGTATATATTTTTAAAGTAAAAAATATCCTAAAAAGAATTAAATAAATAGGTCAAATTATTTTGGAAATTAAAAAGACTATATAAAGTCAAAAAATTTCCAAAATTATTTTAATTAATAATAAATAGTAAAAGAAAATTTAGAGACATAAATAAGTATTTTTGGTGATTTTTTTATATTTTTATAAAGGATTTTGGTGCTTTTTAAAAATTTAGTCATTTTCTTTTTCTATTTTTAGTGGTTTTTTGTCAGGAGCCACAAAATAAAATAATAAACAAAATGGATTTTTTTGGAAATTTTAAAATTATTTTTATATTGTTATGGGTATTTTTACTGCAAATAAGGAATAAAAGATCTCCTTTTATTTTTAATAAATATAAAATCGGCCTTAAAATACCCATCCAAAAATATATGTGATAAATAATATATATGGTATTAATGGGAATTTTCTATGATTTTTTAAAGACATGGAGCCATTTTCATAAAATAGAAGCCACAAAAAGAAAATACATACTAGTAGGGACATTTAAGTAAATATTTAACATTTATAGACCAAATCTAGACACCTTAGAGAATACAGGGGACAATCATGCCATTTTTACAAAAAATATCCGATAATATTTACTTTGAGGGGTATTTTTGTAATTTAATACAAGTGTGGGGGATGCCAGATGCAAAATGTCCAGAAAAGATTACACTAATTTGCAAATTAACAAACTAAAATGAAATCCAATAAATCTCAAGGTCTTAGGTGCAAAAAAACCCAGATCTCTCATGCGTACATGCATGTGAGGTGACGTGACTTGGACCTAAGCGTAATTAGTGAGAGTACAGGGGGCAAACATGCAAATATTCACTAAAAGTTTTAAAATACTTAAAAATATTATAGGACCAAAATGAAATACAAAAATAGGGGAGATTTGCAAATTTCCCCCTACTCAGTGCGATCCAACGACAATCCAAAATCCACTAGACACACGAGACACGATGAAGAAGCGATGATGGTTGGGCTGAACGCTTTGGATTAGATCCCTCATATGGGATCAATGATGAAGGGTCACTTGATCGGACGCCAGCTGCTGCATTTGGTGCGGCTAGAAGATCGGACGACTGAAAGGGGTGCTGGATGAACCGGCCAAGAACTTGGCTGGGCCGAGCTTCGATCGGTCCTTCTTCGCTCCTCAGGCCACCTGGGAAGCTCGGTGCAAGTGCAAAATGGAGTCATGGATCCTACGCGTCAGATGCATGCCTTAGATACGCTCTTGGATCTCCAACATGAACTGGTGAGGTCAGGGAAGACCATAAGCTCCTGGTGTCTTGTTTGCAAATGAAATCGACCCAAGATGGGTCTTTGAGCCCTCTGGAACCAACAGGAAGTTATAGCGCACAACAAGGATGGTCCGAGGGGTCTTGCAAGGTCATAATGAGCGGAGATGGACTTGGGCAGAGCCCTCCGATGAAGGGTGGAGAGAGGATGGCTAGATCCCTGATCTGAGCTATATCATGATGTACGAAGGTGTGCGGGGCGAAGAGAAGGTGATGGCGGAGGTGCTGATGGTGATAGCGAAGGCAAAGATCTGTCGTAGTGGTCGGAAATGAGGGGCAGAGCCGGAGCTCCGACGAGATGGAATTTTTTTATTTTTACGAAGTACCAAGCGAAATCAAATGCGGTAAAGACTTAACCTATGCTGTTTCTATGCTGCTGGACTAAAAGAGCGAGAAAAGGAGAAGCTTGCCATACTAGAATCGCATGGTGTAGAACTTCGGGCGGAGAAGGCAGTGGAGCTCCGGATCAGCCTCAATTCGACACCTCTTTGCTCGCTGAACCGCCGAGGAGAAGGCTGTTATCACCAGGCTCCTCGATCAGGTATTGGGTTAGGGTTTCGGAGGCGAAAGAGGGATCAAAATCGAATGGAGGTGCGATGCGAAACTATATATATGCGAGGTTTGACTGGGGTGTTGGCTCGATTCTTTGGCCCGTCGTCCAAGGAATCATCATGGCGTGAATGTGCGTGGAATGAGGGATAAAAGTTGTAAAGGAATCAAGTAAAAATAATGTAATCATTAGGCTGAGAAAATTGGGAAAATCGAGGAGGTAAGAGACCAGGTGCAAAAGACCTTGGAGGGCGAGGAGTTGACCGAGGTTAACTCTGACTCGCACCCCATTAGTCCACGTGGGCGCATTAGCGAACAAAATAGGTTAAAAATGATAAATAATTAAAAATACTAAATGAATTAACTAGATAAAATGTATACAATAAAAATTATTTATTATTTTATGTAGTATTTTAATACGATTTTTATTTATTTTTACAACTTTATTTATTACATGTTACTTTTTACAAGTATAAATATATGTATATTCGTCTATGTATTTTGTATTTTATTTGTATTTGTATTTTATTAATTTTATTATTTTATATTCTAATTTATATATTTATAACTTATTTAAATACACATAAATATATTTTATTGTATTTTTCTGATGTATTTTGTATATTTAAATAAATAAAGGTATATGTTATACAACTATAAGTATCGTATATTCATCTATGTATTTTTGTGTACTATTTTATTTTATTGCCTTCTTTATGGTTTTATTTTATTATAACTATGTAAATATATTGTAAATAATATTTACAAAATTATAAAATGTATAAAGAAGAAATAAAATGAATAATTTATTCAGGTATATAGTACTATAGGAATCTAAAACCTAACTTATACATCTTCACTCTAAATTAAATTAAACCACCTTCATTAAATAGCTAATAAAAAGTTATATACAATTAAAGTGATTTTGGTGCATTTTAAGCTCATATGGAGAAGATATGGGTATGGGAATTTTGAGTTTTGGAATTTTATTCTGAGTATAAAATGTACAATGTATATTATTTTTGAATAAAGGTAAATTTTGTATTTTTCTATATATTATTATATATAACTTTCATGTATAAAGTTTCTTTATTTGAGGTATAAATAATAAAGAATAAAATGGGACCCAAAAATGTATTATTAAAGGATAAAAAATATATTTTTTTGTGTTTTTGACCCTTATCTCCCTGATGAATCCATATTTCATCATCTTTATTCTATCATTTTGGCCTCAAAAACCATGGCAAATGCCTGTAAATAGCATTAAATAGAGCATATTAGCATTCATGCATGTGCATCCAAATAGTGTATAAAATATTGTAATTAAAGCCAAAATCATAGAATAAATAAAATAAAAGAAAAAGAATAAAATATTGTAAATATTTTATGACTCGAAACCCCGAGACCTAGGCATCTTGATGAATAGGTCGACAAGGAATAAAGTAGGGGGAGATAAGGTCAAAATACCTATACCTTTTAATTCATTCTTTATTCATTTTGGGACCTATTTTTGGTTCCACTTTTTATATATCAAATAAAGAAACTTTGTACATGAAAGTTGTAGATAATTTTATATAGAAAAATATAAAATTTATTTCATTCAAAAACAATGTACAGATAAAAAGTTATGGTCTGAATAAAAATCAAGAATCCCAACTTCCCAGACCCGTATCTCACAAACGAAAACATGCAGCAAACTCACCTTTAATTGTATATAGAATAAAATAAGCTATTTAATGGCGGCGGTTTCGCATTTGGCGGGGCTACGGTTTGAAAGTTGAGTTTTGGACCCTCATTGTATACTTGTAAAGATTAAAATATTCAATTTATTATTTATTCATTATTTTTGTATTTTTGTATTTTTATAATTTTGTAAATATTATTTATAGTATATATGTACCTTAAAATCAGAAGAAAAACATAAAAGAAACATAAAATAAAAATATTTATAAATACAATACATAGGTATAGGACCTATAATTATACCTATACAACACATACTTTTATTTTATTAAGTACATAAAATACTTTAGAAAAATAAAACAAAAATATATTTGTGTTTATAAAAGTATTTTATGATTTTATAAAATATTAAATAAAAATAATAAAATTAAATACACAAAATAAAAATAAAAGAGTAAAATATATAGATATTATACCTATATAGGCTATAAAAAGCAACTAGTAAAAATATACTTCATAAAAATACTTAAAAATCACCATAAAATACTAAATAAAATAATAAACATTTTTTATTAAATAACTATAAATTAAATAAATCGTTTTCTAATTTTAATTAATTTTTAATGTGTTTCCAGGAGGTTTTTTCTGGTTGGTCCACGTGGACCAACCAGGTGGTCTGGCTCGTTGACCGAGGTCAATAGCCTGACCTTCCTCCTAGCCTGTGTTAGAAGTCTCGTTTTTCATCATCTTTGATGATTTTTCGAGCACTGACCTTTCACCCATTTGCGATAGTCCCTTCGTGACTTTTGTCGCTCGCATATCCATGATTCACGCCTATGGATCACCTCGGGCCATGAATCAACGATTCGCTCGATATTCTTTGGCCTTTGGACCACTCCAGTCATCGAGTCAAACCCCTTAAAAACTTCCTCCGATTTTCTTTTGAGATTTGAACCCCATTTGTCTGGTCCTTCGTCCCCATTTCACCCGCTTTGGATCCCTGGAGGTGATAGCTCCAGTTTGGGCTTCTTCGAGGCGGCGGAGCGGCGAGTTCCTGGGCGTTCCATCAACCTCCGACCAACCCCCGTCGAGGTACCTTTAACCTCGGGCCCCTGGCCCTGGAAGTATTTATTTTCCCTTATTTTTCGTGCATTCATTTCGCCATAGCTTTTAGATCAAAAACCCTCTACCAATTTGGCGTCTCATCAATCGAACCACGCTATCAAATCCACCTTGCTGGAGCGCATCTCCGGCGAGTACTCACATCGCCGTCCACCCTCTTCTTGAGAGCCACTGGAGGTCGAGGCATTTTTCTCTCGACCTCTTTAACTTTTCCTGCAGGTATTTGGAGTGCAAAGGGCATCTGGGGTCGATTTTGACCTCACCGGAGATACCTGGGCCACTCTTCCCTCTCCGACATCGCACAGGAGCCCTGGTGTCTCCCGCCGCATTTTGAGACCCCAGGTGTAGAGAGGAGCCTCGCAGGATCCTAGTGGACCATTTTGGAGCACGTAAGACCGTCGGAGAGGTGCGCAATCACCGGAGGAAGGTCGCCACCGCGGACCTTCTTCCCTGTTCATCCAGCGCGTGCCTCCGCCGTCGGATCATCAAGGTCCCCCACGCAGCAGGAGCCGTCCGATCAAGCGCACCTGAGCCGCCTGATCATCGACGATCCATCTAATCGCAGCCGTGCGTTTTGAAGCGTCATCGCGCGAGGAGACGCGAACACGTGGATAAGTGGATGCATCTGAACCGTCCGCCAGCGCCTTTGCGTGGGAATTTTGCAAGTATACCTGCGCTCTTTTTGTAATTAGTATTTAGTCTTTAAAATTTCAAGTGCCGTTTAAAATATTTTGTAAACTTTATAAGTAGACCCTTAAGCTTCTAATATTTGCAAGTAGGTCCTCTGCCACGTCACCTCACGTGACCTGTTCACATGAGGCGTGGGGCTTTTTTCAGAGAGGCCCTCGGCCTCTTGTGTATTTCGTTTCAGTACTGGAATTTTTAATATCAGTGTAAAACTTTGTGGATATTTGCATCAGAGCCCTCGGGCATTTTCGATATTAAAAATAGGTCCCTACCAGGCGCGTGCCAGTCACGCGCCCTGGTGGGTTATTTGCAGAGAGACCTTCCCGGGTATGGATATTTATAAAAGGTCCATTAAATTGCATTTTCAGTGTAATATTTTGTTGGAAAATTGCGAGTGTGCCCCTGGATGTTTAACTATTTACAGATATACCCCTGTCAGGCCATACATTTTTGCTTGCTTGCTTTATTCATTTCATGCATCATTAAAACCCTAAAAAATCCCCAAAAATAAGCTTAAGCTCCTGTGTGCTTGCACTTTCACGCCATATTTTTGCATTTTATTTTTGTTGCATTTTAGCATTTATTAAAAATCAAAAACATGCATTTTAGCTACTGTCTAACTTAGAAAATACCAAAAAAATCTTAAAACACTTAGAAAAATTCCAAAAAATTACCTACTATCTATTTTAGCCTATTTTAGTGTCAGTCCAAAAATCACTAAAAATTTCAAAACCAAAACCCTAAAAATTAGAAAATCCCTAAAATCTTAAAAAAAATCTAAAAAATTATAGAAAACTCCAAAAAAAATGAAAACTCAATTCTTGTAGGTTCCCCTTTTTATTCCCTTTAATTTAAAATTAGTTTGGAAAAATTTTGTGGCTGTAAGATATTTTTCATTCCTATTTTAAGTTCGACCAGTGATTTATTCCTTGTTTTCCTTTGTTTTCATTTTTAAAAAAACCAAAAAGATTTTGAAAAATCCCCAAAAATCACAAAAATAGTAAAAAAGATAAAAAGACCAAAAAGATTTTATTTCTAAATTTTGAGTATTTTTACGTATTTTTATAACTATTTAGCACCCATTTTATTATATAGTTTATATATTCCAATATTGAAAAAGAAAATAAAAAAATATAAAATATAAAAAGAAAATATAAAATCAGAAAATTAAAAACCAAAATACAAAATTAAAAATTAAATTAAAAATAAAAAAAATTCAAAATTAAAAACCCACAAAAACATTTACATTTGCATAGTGTAGACATTACATCACATTCACACACACACATTTGTCGATCTATCCTGCCTTGCTCCCTGTGTTCGAACTCTCTACGTACTTGCTTCTATACATCATTTATGTAGAGTTAAAAATAAATTTTAACTTCACATTTTGCTTGTCATTTCTTGATACTTCTAGTGTGGGTTAATTGCTGATTAAATACGGGATTCTGTAGTGGTCTAGACTTCGACTGCGTTCCCGCTTTGTGTGGAATACACGACCATTCAATTCTGTGTTTATCAAATGACGCCATTACCGGGGAGTGATGAATACTCATTCATCACTCTTTATTCTTATATTTTAGCTACAAAAACCTTTGCAAATACATGTAGATATGTGTAAATACAAATAATTACCAAAAGCATGCATTGTGTAAAAACTTATAATTAGCATGTTTTTGTGCAAAAATAAAAGAATAAAGATTAAAAAGAAAAAGAGGGAAATATTTAGAATAAATATTGAGCAACCTAACCCAAGGGAGGGCTCAGCATGGGCCTGACCGCATAAAAGCCAAAGTAGAGGGAGATAGGGGCTCATGTGTGTAAATAATTATGTAAATAAAATAAAAATATTTTCCTAACCAAAAATAGGCTTGTAAATACTTGCACATATTTATAAGTATAAAAACAAGATAAAAAGAGAAAAATCAAAAAGAACAAAAATATCACTTTCACATTGTACATAGACTCACCTACATATTTATTCAGCCTTGTAAATAAATAAAAGTTATTTCCAAAATTTTTGTAAATATTCTATGTGTTATAATGTAAATAAATAAAATAAAAACAATTAAAATCAAAACAAAATAAAAATAGCAAAATTAAAAATACAAAAATACATTGTACATATACCATGTATATAGATGTACATATATATTTATTTTACCTATGTAAATAAATAATTAAAATAAAATAAAAATATCTTTTTATTCCTTATTTTATAATGAAAATAAATAAAATATAAAATAGGAATAAAATTGTACAAAAATAACAATTAAAAATCAAAAATCAAAACCCTATATATTGTGTATATACCTATGTATAGTACTATATTGTACATAGCTCATTTTTATTTCGAAAAAATCATTAAAAATCACTAAAAAATAGAAAAAAATAAAATAAAAATATTTCATGTTTTAACTTTTTAATAAATCGGCCATATACTATTTATAAATGATTTTACAAATCTTTTCCAGGTGGCAGCTTCCTGTTGGTCCTGGGGGATGTTGACCGCCCGGTCAACTCCCCCCCCAGGACCACTTCTCACGGGTCTGTGTTGCCCGACCCATATTCTCGGATTTTTCGCAACCAAACCTGATCATGCCTCGCCTAAACCCCGGGTCCGAATTGCTCACGTCATATCCGTCAATCTCGCCGGGGCATCCACCTCGAGATCCGCGCTCCAGAATGCCCTACCCGCGCTCGTTTTCCCGGACCCTCCAGCGTATATAGGTCGAGCTCCGCCACCTCCATTTCTATCTTTGGTCACTTGTCTCCACCCCCAGTGAGCTCCAGAGAGTCCGCTAGAGTGACAGCTTGCGTCTCGACCTGTCGAAGCGAGGAGAGGGAGCTTGGCCATCGATCCGGCGAGCTACGTCGCCGCTGCTCCACCACCTACGTGAGCACCGAGCCTCGGAGGGAGACGATCCTTGAGGCAACGACCAGGAGCTTCAGCAGCTCATCCACAGTCTCTTCGACCATCCAGGTATCCCCTTAGGCTTCCCGTTTTCGCTAATTTCCATTTATCCCCAAATCGCGCTGCCACCGTCTATCGCTGATTCCGACCACTCCATCATCCCTTTCGATCATCGGAGTCGACCATCGCATTCTCCCCCCTCCGACGCACCTTCTTCACCCCTCCACTCAACCCAGCTCGCACAGGAGCTGGGAGCCGAGCTCCTCCGTCCACCACCTTCGCCGGAGCTCGCCATTCCGACCCCCGAGCCACCGTCACTACGCCTAATCGGGTCGAGGCAATTTGCCCTCGACCCGCAAGTCTTCTGGTTCGCTTTGCAGGTCAAACGAAGGCCATCTGAGGCCCTTTGTCATCCAGCCAGGAGGCTCAGCTCTGCCGACCTCGCCTGAGCTCCTCGGAGCTCGGCTCGATCATCGGAGTCCACCACCAGACGCGGGAGCACTCCACGACTCTTCTCCGACCTTCAGAGTGCTCCCAGGAGGAGCCTAGCGCACACCCGAGGCCGGCGAGTCTCGCCGGGGACCTGTTCTTCCAGCATCCTCCATCGCCGTCAGATCGACCTTGACGCTCCAGATTACATCACGTCCGTCCGTTCGTGGAGCTGCAGCTACCGCTAGATCTTCGAGGATCGATCTGGACCGTCCGAGGCTAGCGGGTTAGCCATCAGCGCCTGACACCGTCCGATGCACCACGTGGACTAGCCCCAGCCGTTGGATCATCCCGAGGAGAGCAGCATTGGACCCCCAGTCGCTCTTGACCGCTCAATCAGATACGTGGCGTCCATCCAGCCGCTCCGAGTAATAAAGGGTAATTTACCCTTAGGCCCTCTTTCTTCTTTTATTTCATTTTAGTCCTGTAAATATTGAAGTTAGTTGCTTAGTTTTAGGTTTATTTGCATAAAGGACCTCGTATTTTAGCTATTTGCATTTATACCCCTGTGCGTTGTATGCCACGTGCTTCGTCACGTGTTTATCTGGTTTATTTGCAATAGAGACCCCTGTAGTTCTGGTTGTTCTTGAATGAATGAAAGTTTTTATCTATTTGCATTTATACCCCTGTGCGTGGTTTATTTGAGCATGTGCGTTATATTTTGGGTATTTTGCGAATAGGCCCCTGGACTTTTGGTACCTGTTACCAATAAGTCATAGGGACTTATTTTTATTACATTTGGGTCCCTGAGTGCCTCAGGTACGCGCGTGGCGCGTGTTTTGCTGGGTATTTTGCACCAGACCCCCCCAGAACTTTGGGTATTTGCACTTTGGTCCCTGTGCACAGTGCCCCTTCTTTATTTTTGATTAAAATAGCAAAACACCTCCAAATCCAACGAAAATTGGACACATGGCTCCTGCCATGGTGTAAAATTTTCGTGGATTTTTGAGGTCATTTTTGATATCGTTTATTATTTTTAAAAATTCAAAAACCTTTAATTTTGTTACTGTCTAACTTGAAAATCACAAAAAATATTAAACTCACTTAAAAATTCCACAAAAATTAGCTACTGTCTATTTTGCTTAGTTTGATTTTCTAGCCAATTTTGGCTATTTTTCATTACTGAAAACCACTAAAAACTTAAAAACACTCAAAAAACTTATAAAAATTCTAATAATTAAATTAAAAATCCAAAAACAATAAAATTGGTACGTAAATTTTCCTTGTTTTATTCTCTTTACAGGAAAATTACCTCCCGGCTATTTTAGGGCTTTTAGATATTTTATCTAGGTCTTTTTGGCTCGGCTGGACAGTACCATTTATTTCAGTCACTGTTTGATTTTTAGAAAATTAAATAAATATCAGAAAATTCTAAAAAATTCACCAAAAACACTAAAAATTATAAAACACATAAAAATATTTTTGTTTGAATTTTTGGTTGATTTTTAGTGCTTTAAATAATTTGTTGATGTGTGTGCTTTCTTTGTTTTTCTTATTTTCTTTGTACCTTAAAAATCCAAAAAAATAAAAAATAAATTAAAAACCACTAAAAATAGTTTCTTCTTTTATTTTATTTCTTTTTACTACTTCGTAGGCCGTGAGGCCAATCCGTGCTCCTTGAGTTCGACCCTGGTCGCTATACCAGGTTAATCCAATAGCAGGACCGCTTTCGTGATTTGATCGATTTTATCTTTATTAGTGGTTCATTTTTCTTGATTGACATAGTCTGATCGTTTGGGTCGCAACTACCTATCTAGTACCTTTTACCCGAGTGCTCAGGCGTGTCATCAGAATGGCGCCGTTGCCGGGGAGCACGGCTTAGTAGTTTTTATTTTATCTTCGTTTTGTTTTCTCGGCTTTTCGCGGCTCATTCAGAGCTCGCGGCTTTTTGCGGCTTTTGTTTATCTTTTATTTTTGATTTATTTTGTTTTATTTTCTTTTTCTTTTATTTTTATTTTTGTCTTATTTTGAGTGTTTATTTTATTTTATTTTGTATTTTTGCATATATACCCTCATTTTCAGTTTCATTTATTTTCTTTTTATTTTATTTGATTATCTTGGTCTGACAACTCATCTCTTTTTCTTGCGAGGGCCCGAGGACCGCGGAGGCGACTTTCGAGGAGCCGGTGCAACCGAGGAACTTGGAGACGGCTTCCTTCTCTACGAAGCCGCAGGAGAGAGCGAGAGAGAGAGAGAGAGTTGAGTGGGTGAGGTTAGATTAGGTTTTATTTTGATTATTATTATTGTAATAATACAGAGACTCTCAGAGACTGGACTTGTGGACTCTTGAATACTTAGCGGGTCTGTTTCACCGAGCACCAGTGTGCTCGGGGGACCCTTAGGTTTTTCGCGGCTTTTTACGCGGTTTTGCTTTCTTTTTATTTTTTCTGCCTTTTCCGGTGTTTACGCGGTTTTCATCGAGCCCCTAGCTTTAGGAATTTCTCTTGCTTGTGCCGTAATTAGTAGGGTCCCCACACTTAACTATTTGCCTGTTCCTATAGAGCGCTAATTGGACCCACTAATAATCAATTAATAAAAATAATCGACTCATCTCCTTCGTAGCCTACGTGCTGCAGCTCACCCTGTAAAGCGCTTTCTCCTACCCCCGATTTGTCGGGCAGAGGAGGGGTGGGCCAAGACCGGACCCTCTGCCTTGGAGGTTGGTGACCGATTAGATGGTTCTGCGATAGAAATTGCTCATCTAGGACTCGGTTTTTCCCGTTGCATCATTCAGGGTAGTTTACTTTTCTGTCTTTAAATTCTACGCGGATCACTTGCATGTAGAGTGCTGGAGACAAGGTACACATTTCTTACTCAGCATGCATCATTGATTTCATCGCGCATCAGCTTTTTCGTATTCTCCCCCCGTTTTGGACTAAATAACCAGGAGAACCGAAAAATTCGTTAGGCCGTTTGTTTTTATTTGAAAAATATTAAAAAGAAAAATCATAAAATTGGGACTGGTTAACACTATTGATCCTAAAAGACATTCACCATAAAAATTTGTCTTGGGGATAGCAACCCCCTCATTGTATGGTTTGGATGCGCGAGAGAGTGACCCGCACCCTAGGTAGAGTCCTCCGGTGCTAGTCCCGACTGATTACCGACTTCTCCGTGCGGGCCAGTCGGTTGGGGTAGCATCGGGTATCCTAACAGGTCACGTAAGCGCTCTGATATCTTGTGTGTTCACCTAATAAAAATTGACAAGATAATTTGACCGAACTTTCACGGTCTTCAGCTCGCATCGCGTTGGTGAACCGGGGGTTTGCATTGTGATCATAGTTTCTCCAGATCTCATCCGCACTACTCGCCAGATCGAGATGATGGGTAGGCACTCTCTTTGGCAGCCTCTAGCTGCACCGCTTTCGGGCACGTCTACCCAATCATCTAGGTTGGCCCGCGAGAGCCAAGACCAGCTCTCCGAGCCCGAGTACGACTCCACCCTGTTCCCCCTCGACCCCCTTTCTTTCAGACCTGAGCGACATGAGCCCGAGGAGAGATTGATGGATTTGACAGCACCTGAGTTGGGCTCATTTGATTTTGCAGATGTCATGGCCGGCAGTTCTGAGGATCGCTCCCGTCAGCCTGAGCACTTCGTACTGGATCAGGGAGCGATCAACTCCACCCTGATCGCCTCGTTAGAGACCGTTCAGCAGCAGCTGAGGGATCAGGGAGCATTTATGCTCGACATGAGGAGAGAGATGGAGCAGATGCGAGCAGAGAGAGCAGAGCGAGAGCAGAGGAGAGAGGGACCGAGGATCCTAGATGATGCGGATGCAGCAGATGCAGCAGCAGCCGCCGTAGCAGTGGCAGCCGCCGCAGGAGTGGCCAGAGGACCACCGAGACCGATGCGGGAGTTACACAACCTCGGATCGCCGCTGACGCACCATTGGGTAGTACTTACAGCGATCGTGGGGGACTTCATGTTCCCCCCGAACACTTTGCAGCTACACCCCCGCTTCCACGGACTCGCGACAGAGGAGCCCCATCTCCACCTCCAGGAGTTCTTGATGATATGCAGCACTGTCCACGATCGTCAGGTGGACCAGGACACGATCAGGATGATCGCCTTCCCCTTCTCCTTAGCAGACAGAGCATCCACTTGCCTGAAGCATTTGGGGAGGTTTGTTTACACCTGGGAGCAACTCCGCACCGAGTACTTGAACAAGTACTATCCACTCGGGCGGACGAATGCAGCGAGGGCCCTGATCAGCAACTTCTCCATGCTCCCCAATGAGCAATTCCACGAGGCATGGGAGAGGTTTAGAGAGCTCACAGACTGATGCCCGCACCACGACATCTCGAAGCCGAACCTTGTTCAGAGCTTCTTCAGCGGGTTGACACCAGAGCTCCAGGGCCTGGTGAATGCTTCTTGCGGCGGGTCCTACTTTGCCAAGGACCACGACCAGGTCTGGGCCATCTACGAGGAGATGACCGAGAATTACATGGTGATGTCCCAGACCCAGTTGTACACACAGGGGAGACCCCAGCAGCAGCCAGGACCCGTGCAGTACCAGAGGATAGCACGGGTCGACGCCTGTCCATCCAGTTCTTCCGCAGTTGCAGCAGCACAGGCAGAGTCGTCCGCTGTGGATATGGGCATCATCAGCGAGAAGTTGGACCGGATGGAGCTGATCGAGAAGAAGCAGTGCCAGAGCATCACGCAGATGGAGCAGATGGCACAGACTCTGAGCGACATGAAGACCCAGCTCATGTGTCTCCAGGAGGCACAGACGGCTTCACAGCCCCGTCTTCAGTCGCGAGGCGACACCGGCGGCAGCAGCAGCTCGTCCCAGCGCTCCAGCACCTTGCAGCAGCCTAGACAGGTTCACCTTGTACAGGCGGAGCCGTACCAGCAGCAACAGCCCTCTTACCAGTCCCCACCATCTCCAGACTTGCAGATGGTGGTATACCAGCCGGATCAGCCTCTGGCAGTACTCCCGCCAGCCCCCTACGATGCAGAGCCGTTGATGGATGTCAACGGGATTTGGTATGACCGCCCCCATCCTGGGATCCGACGAGACCATCCCGGATTTAGGTGGGGGAGTGGAGGTGCCCAGCCCCAGCAGTAGTCATCCGGTCAGGGAGGGCAGTATGGCCAGCAGAGAGATCACCAGCCGCAGCAGCAGCCCCCAGCATACCAGCCACACTAGCCTTCGTCCTTCAGTCCTCGTCCCTGTCAGCAGCAGGGACAGTCGTGGAGACGTGAGCAACATGCTCACCCAGCATACCAGCAGCATCCTTCCTCCTACCCCTCTCAGCAGCACCAGCAGCAGTTCCAACAGCCTCATCACCAGAGAGGCTACCCGTCGGGATCCCATGAGAGCCCCGCCTTGGATGACATCGCCTGCCTCCTCACGGATCAGCATGCTACGTTTAGATGGGAGATGGATGAGTTCCGCCAGGAGATGCGGGACCTTGTGAGAGGGAAGGCCACCATTCCTGCACAGATCGAGCCGAATCCGAACAACCTGAAGAGGAAATCTGAGAAGGTAGTTTCCACTGAGCATGCCACTCCTAGTGACCCATTTGATGATATGTCTTCGGATCTATTTGATGCTGATTTTGTTACACTTAGGAGCGGTAGAGTACTAGCAGGCGGCGCCTCATCTGAGCGACGACTCGAGGATCCACCCAGAGCGCCAGATGAGGAGGAGGAGGAGAGCGGTACTGAGGCCGCACCTGATGATGGTGGTACTGATGCCACCAAGGATGCTGATTCCACCGGCGGTACTGAGGCCGCCGCTTCATGATAACCCGACTAAATGATCAAGGCAAAGGTATGGAAGTGGTCGTTGCGACCTCAATCACTCAGACGGAGAATATCAAGAAAAATAACCACTCAGAATAGATCAAATCAATCAAAACAAAGAAGAGCGGTCTAGCTATGGATTAACCTGGTATAGCTCCCAGGGTCGAACACAAGGAGCACGGATTGGCCTAGGGCCTACGAAGTAGTAAAAATAAGATAAAATAAAAGAAAAGTGTTTTTAGTGGTTTTTAATAATTTTTATATTTTTTTGGATTTTTAAAAGATAAAGAAAATAGAAGGAAACAAATATCAACACACTTAGGCAAATTATTTAACACACCAAAAATAAAGCAAAAATTCAAGAAAAATTGTTTTTATGTTTTTTAGGTTTTTAAGTGTTTTTGGTGAATTTTTGATATTTTTCTAATGGGTAAATTATTTTCTAAAAATCAAACAGTGCTAAAAATCCTAGGTACTGTCCAGCAAGGCCTAAAACTCAAAAATAAAATATTTAAGAGTCTCAACAAGCCCTGGAGGTAATTTTCCTGTAATCTAGAAAGAATAAGGAAAATTTAGGCACCCGAATTATTGTTTTTGGATTTTTATATTATTTATTATAATTTTTATGGGTTTTTAAGGGTTTTTCAATTTTTAGAGTTTTTAAGCAATGAAAAATAGCCAAAATTGGCTAGAAAATCAAACAACAAGCAAGAAACAGTAGCTAATTTTTTTAGAATTTTTAGAGGTGATTTTATATTTTTTTTGGTATTTTTAAACCTAGACAGTAGCTAAAAAGGTGGTTTTTGAATTTTTAAAAATACTAAATCAAATCAAAAATGTCCTCAAAAATTCTCAAAAATCCTAAAACATGGCAGGAGCCATGTGTCAAATTTTCATCGAATTTGGAGGTGGTTTGATATTTATTCAAAAATCAAAGAGGGGGCAATGTGCACAGGGACGTAAGTGCAAATACCCAAAAGTCTGAGGGCCAAGGTGCAAAAATCCCAGCAAGTCACGCACGTGGCGCGTGGCTGGGGCACTCAGGGGCCTTTTGGTAAGAAAAACCAAGTTCCAGGGGCTTTTGATAACTCGTACCAAAAACCCAGGAAGTCGGTTGCAATTTACCCACTAATACACGCACATGTAGAAATAAAAATGCTCACAGGGGCACAACTGCAAATACCAAAAAGTTTCTTGTCATTCAATAACCCAACAGAACTACAGGGAAATAAATGCAAATAACCCTAAACTACACGTGACGACGCACGTGGTCTCATACACACAGGGGCATACATGCAAATACAAACAAGCACCAGGTCCGGAATGCAAATTACCCTACGTAAATAAAGTTACTAAAATATTTACAGGACTAAAAATAAAAGACACAAACTACGAGGGGGCCTAAGTAATTTACCCCTTTATTCGTCGACGGCCGGATTCGCGCCACGTGGAGGATCTGACGGCTCTGGATGGTGGCGCTCTCCTTCTTCAGCTCTCGGGCCGGATCGACGGTGGAGGCGAGGACACGTGGAAGATCGAACGGGGTGGGGCTCAGGTGCCTCTCTCCTATGCTGCTAACGGTCCAGATGAGCTCCTCAACGAGATCGACGGTAGCTGCTCCTCGGAAGATGGATGGCTGGGATCAAGTCTGGAGCGGAGGAGACATCGGACGGCGCTGGAGGATGGTGGAAGAACACGACGCCGACGAACTTCGCCAGCCTCTTGCGAGAGCTGCAGTCCTCCTCAGCTGCTGCTAAGTATCGGAACAGGTCCGCGGAGTCGTCCCGCAGCTGGTGAAGGTGTCCGATGGCCCGGCCGAGCCCTGGAGGGGCTCCGGCGAGCTCGGCGGCGGTGAGCTCCTGGTCTGAACGTACGGGGGTCTCAGATGACTCCCTTTGAACCTGCAAGATGGACCAAAAGCTTCACGGGTCGAGGGCAAAGTGCCTCGACCCAAAGAAGCGGGGTGAAAGTGGCTTGTGGGTCGGCGCGAAGGAGCTCCGGCGAGCTGGGGACGGAGGAGCTCGACTCCCAACTCCGGGGCGAGCTGGGTTGGATGAAAGTGCGAAGAACGTGCGTCGGAGGATGACGAAGGTGTGTGCGGTTCCGATGATCGAGATAATACGCGAGGTGGCCGGAATCAGGGGAACACGTCGGAGAATCGATTTGGGGGTAACTCAAAATTAGACTAAACAAGATGGTTCGAAGGTTACCTGGGCGATGCGGGAGACTATGCTGGAGCTTAGCTAGCTCCTGGTCTTCGCCTCGAAGGGCGTCAAGGCCTGAGGCTCGAGCTCCGGTCGGACGTCGGAGCACGGCGGCAAGAAGCAGCCGGATCGATGGTCGGGCACCCTTTCCTCTCTACAACAAGGGCCAACGCGAGCTGTCACCTCGGTTGGTACAATGGAGGTCACGGGAATGAAGGTGGCGAGCCAAAGATGGAATGAAAGTGCGGCGGAGCTGAGATTTTATATGGTGGAAGGTCCGGCAAAACTCGATCGGGTAGGGCGAGCTGGAGCGCGGATCCCAAGGAGGAAACTCCGGCGAGGCTCTCGGATGTGACGTGATCGATGCGGACCCGGATTTGGAGCGAAAGGGAGGCGGATCGAGCTGGGAAAATACCAGGAAGTCGGGTCGGGCGAGCGGACTCGGGCTCTGGTGGTCCTGGGGGAGGTGTTGACCGGGGGTCAACACTCCCCCGTGGACCAATCAGAGCATGCCAAGGGTGGACTTTTTATTTGATTTTTTTGGGCCATTAAATGGCCGAATTTTTAAAAACTTAAAACATGAAAAATATTTGTTTTAATTTTTTCTATTTTTTGTGATTTTTAATTAATTTTTGGAAATAAAAATAAGGTCTATACATAGTAGCTATACATAGGTATATATACCATATATTGATTTTTGATTTTTGATTTTTAATTATTTATTTTTATACATTTTTATTCCTATTTTATATTTTATTTGTTTATAGCATAAAATGAGGAATAAAAGGCTATTTTTATTTTATTTTTATTATTTATATACATAGGTTAAATAATTATTTATGTGTAACTATATACATGGTATATATACAATATGTTTTTGTGTTTTTTTTAATTTTGTAATTTTTATTTGATTTTTGTTTTGTTTCTTTTTATTTATTTTATGTACAATATATACATAGAATATTTACAAAAAGTTTTGGGAAATAAATAACTTTATTTACAAGGTGAAACAAATAAGGATGATGGTCTATGTACAAGGTGAAGGATTCTTTTTGGATTTTTGATTTTTATCTTTTTGTTTTGTTTTTATGCTTCATAAATATATACAAAATAAGTACAAATATTTACAATATATTTTTGGATGAGGAAAATATTTATTTATTTACAAATAATATGTACATGTGAGCCCCTATCTCCCTCTACTTGGTTTTTATGCGGTCAGGCCCATGCTGAGCCCTCCCTTGGGTCAGGTTGCTCAATATTTATTCTAAATATTTCCCTCTTTTTCTTTTTCATCTTTATTCTTTTTATTTTTGCACAAAAACATGCTAATTATCTATTTTTACAAACATGCATGCTTTTGCTAATTAACCCTATTTACACATATCTACATGCATTTGCATAGGTTTTTGTAGCTAAAATATAAGAATAAAGAGTGATGAATGGGTATTCATCACCCCCCTATACTATACTTTGCTAGTCCCTTAGCAAACACTTATTTGAAAAAGAAGTGAAAAAGAAAGAAAAAGAAAAAGAAAAAGAGAATGTACATGGATCAAGGTTGATTATTAAACTTGCCTTCATTAAATTGAGGTATGGAGCTTAATCAGATCTTTGGATTATTAATGTGTCGGAACCTTATTCAGACTTAAGCTTAAAACCTAACAGCCTCTAAGTTCCACTACTCTATAACCAAGACTCCTCAATGCTCCAGATCAGAACAAGTCATCAATCACAAACCCTGAAGACCATGAATCTTTTCTTGTCCTGTGAAAGTGAGGTCTAAGCTCTCCACCTCAGAAATGTCAACTTGACAACCCTCCCCAACAAGGTAACTCTATGACCTCAATCTGGCCACTCTTTCCTCGAGGAGCGGGGTATTCCCTTCTAAGTTCAAGTACAACCGGCTCAAGAAGAGGGGGAAGAAGAGAATGCGTCAAGGCCAGTGTAGCCAAGTACCCTTGGGAGCTTGACCAGTGTAGCCAAGTCTCCCTGCTGCAAGCTACAACAGGTGGATCATGAAACCAAGCTTTGCTTGTTGCACTTATATACATACTCCGGTGGGATTATCATTTTCTCTCAGACCCACCACTTTTTTGGAGTTCTTTTCTTTTTGCATTTTTTTTTCGAGTGCATCTATACAACATGTACATGTGCAGCATATATACAAGGAGTTTTTCCTCTTGAGCCAGTAGACTATCCCTCTTTTGAAGCTTTATTGCAACCCACAACTCCCGTCGTTAGACTTCATGGCAACCAGACCAAGTTGAGACGCACTTCCTTCACTAAATGAAGAAGAGAGGTTCCGCCTAGAAGTACTACCCTCATATGCTACCCCAAGCCAAGGAAGACTGCCTCCTCACCACCTCATCCGTAGAGAGCTCGGTGCATAGTGCGGTTGTCCAAGTAAAGCCATAATCTATATGAGTCATGTGTTGTTGTTAAGTGCTCTACTTAGGCTCATTGAGATGACATGTGATCATAGCCTAGTGGACTCAAAGAATTAAGTCACCATGGACCTGAAAAGCCTTAAACCTAAGCCTTATAAGGTTCCTCTTAGAAATTAGGTGGATTAAGATCTTAATCAAGCTCCATTTCTCAATTTGATTCCCGGCTTAGTTTAAATATCAACTATCATCCAAGAAAAACTATATACATATGTACAAAAAGATGCATATTTACACACTATTTTACAATCATGCAAAATTTTTGAAAAATGTTTTGAAATCATGAATGATGATGCATGAAGTGCAAGTTTTGCAAAAAGATATTTACACACATTTACACAAGATTTTTGCAAACTTTTGATTTTTCAAAACATTTTGGAAAAATTTTGTACTATATACATAATTTTGATACAGAAAATATTTACGCAAGCTTTACACAAAAGATTTTTGAAATCATTTTTACAAAAATAATTTGTACACTAGCTATGTATGTGCAAATAAAAGAAGATTATGTACATGAAAAATTTTTAATTTTTGTGGTTTTTAGCCATTTTTATTTATTAACACACTCACACAAAGTACGAGTTATGGCTAAAGTATATATGAAATATATACACACCCCCCTATACTTAGCTCGAACGATGTCCTCAGAGTCAAGAGCGATGAAGAAGACATAACTCGTGCTATGTATAGGGAAGTGAAAAGGAAGGCTATACAAAAGGAGAATAAAAAGTCAAAAAGGACTCGGGTCTTCCCCCTATACTTAGGATCAAGTAATCCTAAGTATAGCAGGCTGTACACGAAGGGAAAACCGAGTGGAGAATGTACAGGGTCTACCCCCCGCTATACTTAGGATGCACTTTACCCTAAGTATAGGGGGGATGTGAGACATTTCGGGTATTTCTTTTGTTTCTGTCTACCCCTGTTTTGCGGCGCCATTCTGATAACCCGACTAAATGATCAAGGCAAAGGTCTGGAAGTGGTCGTTGCGACCTCAATCACTCAGACGGAGAATATCAAGAAAAATAACCACTCAGAATAGATCAAATCAATCAAAACAAAGAAGAGCAGTCTAGCTATGGATTAACCTGGTATAGCTCCCAGGGTCGAACACAAGGAGCACGGATTGGCCTAGGGCCTACGAAGTAGTAAAAATAAGATAAAATAAAGAAAAGTGTTTTTTAGTGGTTTTTAATAATTTTTATATTTTTTTGGATTTTTAAAAGATAAAGAAAATAGAAGGAAACAAATATCAACACACTTAGGCAAATTATTTAACACACCAAAAATAAAGCAAAAATTCAAGAAAAATTGTTTTTATGTTTTTTAGGTTTTTAAGTGCTTTTGGTGAATTTTTGATATTTTTCTAATGGGTAAATTATTTTCTAAAAATCAAACAGTGCTAAAAATCCTAGGTACTGTCCAGCAAGGCCTAAAACTAAAAAATAAAATATTTAAGAGTCTCAACAAGCCCTGGAGGTAATTTTCCTGTAATCTAGAAAGAATAAGGAAAATTTAGGCACCCGAATTATTGTTTTTGGATTTTTATATTATTTATTATAATTTTTATGGGTTTTTAAGGGTTTTTCAATTTTTAGAGTTTTTGAGCAATGAAAAATAGCCAAAATTGGCTAGAAAATCAAACAAGAAGCAAAAAACAGTAGCTAATTTTTTTAGAATTTTTAGAGGTGATTTTATATTTTTTTTGGTATTTTTAAACCTAGACAGTAGCTAAAAAGGAGGTTTTTGAATTTTTAAAAATACTAAATCAAATCAAAAATGTCCTCAAAAATTCTCAAAAATGCTACAACATGGCAGGAGCCATGTATCAAATTTTCATCGAATTTGGAGGTGGTTTGATATTTATTCAAAAATCAAAGAGGGGGCACTGTGCACAGGGACGTAAGTGCAAATACCCAAAAGTCTGAGGGCCAAGGTGCAAAAATCCCAGCAAGTCACGCGCGTGACGCGTGGCTGGGGCACTCAGGGGCCTTTTGGTAAGAAAAACCAAGTTCCAGGGGCTTTTGATAACTCGTACCAAAAACCCAGGGACTCGGTTGCAATTTACCCACTAATACACGCACATGTAGAAATAAAAATGCTCACAGGGGCACAACTGCAAATACCAAAAAGTTTCTTGTCATTCAATAACCCAACAGAACTACAGGGAAATAAATGCAAATAACCCTAAACTACACGTGACGACGCACGTGGTCTCATACACACAGGGGCATACATGCAAATACAAACAAGCACCAGGTCCGGAATGCAAATTACCCTACGTAAATAAAGTTACTAAAATATTTACAGGACTAAAAATAAAAGACACAAACTACGAGGGGGCCTAAGTAATTTACTCCTTTATTCGTCGACGGCCGGATTCGCGCCACGTGGAGGATCTGACGGCTCTGGATGGTGGCGCTCTCCTTCTTCAGCTCTCGGGCCGGATCGACGGTGGAGGCGAGGACACGTGGAAGATCGAACGGGGTGGGGCTCAGGTGCCTCTCTCCTCTGCTGCTAACGGTCCAGATGAGCTCCTCAACGAGATCGACGGTAGCTGCTCCTCGGAAGATGGATGGCTGGGATCAAGTCTGGAGCGGAGGAGACATCGGACGGCGCTGGAGGATGGTGGAAGAACACGACGCCGGCGAACTTCGCCAGCCTCTTGCAAGAGCTGCAGTCCTCCTCAGCTGCTGCTAAGTATCGGAACAGGTCCGCGGAGTCGTCCCGCAGCTGGTGAAGGTGTACGATGGCCCGGCCGAGCTCTGGAGGGGCTCCGGCGAGCTCGGCGGCGGTGAGCTCCTGGTCTGAACGTACGGGGGTCTCAGATGACTCCCTTTGAACCTGCAAGATGGACCAAAAGCTTCACGGGTCGAGGGCAAAGTGCCTCGACCCAAAGAAGCGGGGTGAAAGTGGCTTGTGGGTCGGCGCGAAGGAGCTCCGGCGAGCTGGGGATGGAGGAGCTCGACTTCCAGCTCCGGGGCGAGCTGGGTTGGATGAAAGTGCGAAGAACGTGCGTCGGAGGATGGCGAAGGTGTGTGCGGGTTCTGATGATCGAGATAATACGCGAGGTGGCCGGAATCAGGGGAACACGTCGGAGAATCGATTTGGGGGTAACTCAAAATTAGACTAAACAAGAAGGTTCGAAGGTTACCTGGGCGATGCGGGAGACTATGCTGGAGCTTAGCTAGCTCCTGGTCTTCGCCTCGAAGGGCGTCAAGGCCTGAGGCTCGAGCTCCGGTCGGACGTCGGAGCACGGCGGCAAGAAGCAGCCGGATCGATGGTCGGGCACCCTTTCCTCTCTGCAACAAGGGCCAACGCGAGCTGTCACCTCGGTGGGTACAATGGAGGTCACGGGAATGAAGGTGGCGAGCCAAAGATGGAATGAAAGTGCGGCGGAGCTGAGATTTTATATGGTGGAAGGTCCGGCAAAACTCGATCGGGTAGGGCGAGCTGGAGCGCGGATCCCAAGGAGGAAACTCCGGCGAGGCTCTCGGATGTGACGTGATCGATGCGGACCCGGATTTGGAGCGAAAGGGAGGCGGATCGAGCTGGGAAAATACCAGGAAGTCGGGTCGGGTGAGCGGACTCGGGCTCTGGTGGTCCTGGGGGAGGTGTTGACCGGGGGTCAACACTCCCCCGTGGACCAATCAGAGCCCGCCAAGGGTGGACTTTTTATTTGATTTTTTTGGGCCATTAAATGGCCGAATTTTCAAAAACTTAAAACATGAAAAATATTTGTTTTAATTTTTTCTATTTTTTTGTGATTTTTAATTAATTTTTGTAAATAAAAATAAGGTCTATACATAGTAGCTATACATAGGTGTATATACCATATATTGATTTTTGATTTTTGATTTTTAATTATTTATTTTTATACATTTTTATTCCTATTTTATATTTTATTTATTTATAGCATAAAATGAGGAATAAAAGGCTATTTTTATTTTATTTTTATTATTTATATACATAGGTTAAATAATTATTTATGTGCAACTATATACATGGTATATATACAATATGTTTTTGTGTTTTTTTTAATTTTGTAATTTTTATTTGATTTTTGTTTTGTTTCTTTTTATTTATTTTATGTACAATATATACATAGAATATTTGCAAAAAGTTTTGGGAAATAAATAACTTTATTTACAAGGTAAAACAAATAAGGATGATGGTCTATGTACAAGGTGAAGGATTCTTTTTGGATTTTTTGATTTTTATCTTTTTGTTTTGTTTTTATGCTTCATAAATATATACAAAATAAGTACAAATATTTACAATATATTTTTGGATGAGGAAAATATTTATTTATTTACAAATAATATGTACATGTGAGCCCCTATCTCCCTCTACTTGGTTTTTATGCGGTCAGGCCCATGCTGAGCCCTCCTTGGGTCAGGTTGCTCAATATTTATTCTAAATATTTCCCTCTTTTTCTTTTTCATCTTTATTCTTTTTATTTTTGCACAAAAACATGCTAATTATCTATTTTTACAAACATGCATGCTTTTGCTAATTAACCCTATTTACACATATCTACATGCATTTGCATAGGTTTTTGTAGCTAAAATATAAGAATAAAGAGTGATGAATGGGTATTCATCACTTCACCAGTTCGAGGAGGTGGTACTGACGCTACCAGTATAGCCGAGCCAGCCCGCGGTACTGATGCCGCGAGACGTTCAGCAACAGCAGCAGAGCCAGCCCGTGGTGGTACTGAGGCCACCGGTGTTTGTTTTGATAGAGATGTTGTCTTTCCCTCGTGTTGATGTATCTCCGAACACTGTTGTGAATAAAGGAAAAGGTTTAGTTTCTTCTGGTCCCACTGTGGTGCTTGATGTATGTGCGGATCCGGCCGTCGAGTCGTCTAGGCCTTTTCCTAGTCCTTCATCTGTGAAGGACCCTGTGATCCCCTTTCCTAGAGCCCTTCAGATGGGGAAAGGGAAGAAAAAAGAAAAAGACCCAAAAAAGAGAGAGCAGGAGGAATTCAGCCAGAGCATGATCGGCAGATTTCACATCCAGCTGACCCTCCAGGAGGCTTTGCAGCACATCCCCCTTCTCCAGCGATCTTTGAGAGATAGGACCACAGTCAGGAGGGAGGAGGAGGAACCACACTTCAGAGATACATGTGCTGACGAAAGCCACGTGTTTCGCGATCCAGAACCGTCTGCCGGCCAAGAGGCCAGATTCAGGGGCCCCGTATGTCAGATGCCAGATTAGTGAGCAGAGGTTCGACTGGACTCTATTAGATAGCGGATCGTCGATCAACCTACTTCCGGCAGCCCTTCTCGACCGCTTCGAGTTGGGCACTCTTCGACAGAGCAGGACAGTCCTTCAGTTTGCTGATCGATCTGTCAAGAGGCCGAAGGGGTTGTTGCGAGACGTTATCGTCATGATTCAGGGCCTGAAATTCCCCGTGGACTTCGTAGTGTTGGACATGGAGATCCCTGATTCAGTGGCCGATATCCCCATCATCCTCGGCCGCCCGTTCTTGGCCACAGCCAAGGCGGTGACTGATCATGATAGCGGGAAGGTATACTTTCGCGTCGAGGGCGAGAGTGTACAAATAGAGACGGTCAAGGACTACAGAGCCAGAGAGAGCACGCTCAGAGGCTAGCACAGATTCAGATCAGCTGGCAGACGCAGAGCCAGACATCCACCGGGACTGTTATTTTTTTGATCACAGATGATGAGGCAGCATGGGCAGATCCTGCAGCACAGGCCATCCTCTCATTTTCAGATACAGCTGAGGCCGAGATGATAGCAGAGGAGAGTCTGGAGAGCACAGTCCTGGACCAGGATACCACAGAGGCAGCAGAGCCGGTTCTTGACCGTGACACGGTTTTCAGTGATGGTGGTGCTGAGGCCACCTTGTGTGACGGTGGTACTGATGCCACCGCGTTTGATGCAGATCCCTCGGATTCAGAGTCTGATTGGGCAGATTGTGATGATCAGATGCCAGACTTGAGTCCACCTGAGCCTACAGATGAGGAGGAGGCAGATGCAGAGCAGATCAGAGACAACACAGTTGAGCAGCCTCCTCCAGATCCAGTTTGCGAGAGTTCGCTTTCTTTCTCCCAGGCAGATTTGGCAGACTTAGCAGCATTGACACATTTCCTTCCGCAGCCAGATTTGCCAGCGCCCAGCTGTCCAGAGCTGAAGCCGCTTCTACTTCGCTGAAGTATCGGTTCCTTGCGGGCGAACCTGAGATGTACCCAGTCATCATCTCCGCCGATCTGAATGGAGAGCAAGAATCCTGTTTGATGGGGGTTCTTGAAAAGAACCGCAAGGCAATCGGATGGAGCGTAGCAGATCTCCATGGGATTAGTCCATCAGTGTGCTCCCACCATATTTATCTCGAGGAGGGGGCAAAGCCGTCGCGTGAGTACCAGCGGCGGCTGAACCCCAACCCGAGAGAGGTCGTGATGAAGGAAATATCAAAATGGTGGAGTGCAGATTTTATTTATTCCCATTTCCGACTCCAAGTGGGTCAACCCCTTGCATGTGGTGCCCAAGAAGACGGGCATCACGACTGTGATCAGTGAGTCGGGAGAGGAGATTGCTACACGAGTACCCACCTCTTGGACGGTCTGTGTTGACTACAGGAGACTCAACCAGGCCACTAAGAAGGACCATTTCCCCTGCCTTTTATTGACCAGATCATTGAGAGACTGGCAGGGAAGAGCCATTATTGCTTCCTGGATGGGTACTCGGGCTACAACCAGGTGGCCATCGCTCCTGAGGATTAGGAGAAGACCACCTTTACCTGTCCCTTCGGCACATATGCTTTTCGACGCATGCCATTCGGGCTATGCAATGCCCCTGCGACTTTTCATAGGTGCATGCTGTCGATCTTTTTGGACATGGTAGGGGAGTGTTTGGAGGTCTTCATGTACGATTTCTCGGTCTACGGCGACAGATTCGACTCCCGTCTTGACTGCCTAGACCGAGTACTCCAGCGATGTATTGAGTACCATTTGGTTCTATCTTGGGAGAAGAGTCACTTCATGGTGACTCAAGGGACGGTGCTTGGCCATATCATCTCCAACAGAGGCATGGAGGTGGATCCGGCCAAGGTTGATGTCATTAGAAAACTCGCACCGCCGTCCAATTTGAGGCAGCTACGGTCATTCCTGGGGCACGTTGGATTTTATAGGAGATTTATTCAGGATTTCAGCAGGATTGCCCGGCCGTTGACTGACCTCTTGACGAAAGACACCAAGTTCCTTGTCGATGACAAGTGTCTTTCAGCCTTTGCGACTCTCCAGCAGTGTGTGATTGAGGCTCCTGTCCTCCAGCCGCCTGATTGGTCTCTCCCATTCGAGATCATGACGGATGCCTCCGATTTTGCCATGGGGCAGTGCTGGGACAGAGGAGGTATGGAGTTCCATTTGCCATCCACTACGCTAGCCGCACATTGGATTCCGCCCAGCGGAATTATACAGTTACAGAGAAGGAGATGCTAGCCATAGTGTTTGCCCTGGATAAGTTTCGATCGTATATCATTGGATCTAGAGTGACTTTGTACACAGATCACACCGCCATCAGATACCTCATGGCAAAGAAGGATGCCAAGGCCAGACTTACTAGATGGATCCTTCTACTCCAGGAGTTCGACATTGAGATCAAGGATAAGCCTGGAGTCAAGAATGTGGTGGCGGATCATCTCTCCCGTTTAGAGCAGCATGAGGAGTCTGAGCAGATTGATCCCATTCGAGATACCTTCCCAGATGAGGCGATCCTTGCTATCACCTCACTCCCATGGTATGCTGATATTGTGAACTTTCTCGTTGCTGGGAAAGTCCCACAAGATTGGCCCAGGCAGAGGCTTGAGACCTTCCTTGCGAAGGCCAAGTCCTACCACTGGGAGGATCCCACCCTTTACCACGAAGGAGGGGATAACGTCTGGCGTCGGTGTATTCCTCAGGAGGAACACCATAGCGTCCTCACTTACTGCCACAAGCTTGAGGCAGGAGGACATCATTCTGGGAGGAGAACGGCACAGAAGGTGCTCCAATCCGGCTTGTGGTGGCCTACCCTCTTCAAGGACTCAGATGAGTTCGTGAAGAGGTGTACTGACTGTCAGAGGATGGGCACTTGTGGACAACGTGATATGATGCCGATGCAGCCCATTCACTTCTGTGAGGTTTTTGACGCATGGGGCATCGATTTCATGAGTCCATTCCCTAAGAGTCAGGGATTTGAGTACATTCTGTTGGCCGTAGATTATGTTAGTCGTTGGGTTGAGGCTATCCCGCCCGAGCCGCTGATGCGAGGACAGTTTGCAGATTTTTGAGGAAGCACATCATCACGCGGTTCGGGATTCCACGAGTTCTGATTTCTGATGGGGGATCTCACTTCATCAACGACCAGGTGAAGGCCCTTGCTAGCGAGTTCGGTATAGACCATCGTGTTGCTACACCTTACCATCCACAGACGAATGGTCTAGCCGAGGTGTCGAATAGGGAGATCAAGACTATATTGCAGAAAGTCGTCCGCCCTGATCGAAAGGATTGGTCACAACTTTTGGACTCGGTCTTGTGGGCATATAGGATGTCTTTCAAGACACCATTGGGCACATCTCCCTTTTGCCTCGTATATGGAAAGCCGTGCCATTTACCTGTTGAGCTGAGGCACAAGTCACTTTGGGCAGTCACAGAGATTCTTATGGATCCAGATGGTATGGGAGACCAGAGGAGGGCAGAGTTGGCAGCCCTGGAGGAGCTTAGAGATACAACATTCTCAAACAGCCTACATTATAAGGAGAAAGTGGAGGAGTGGCATGATTCTCATATCAGCCACAAGCATTTTGAGATTGGACAGAGAGTATGGCTGTTTGATGCGAGGCTACGTCTATTTCCAGGGAAGCTACAGAGCAAATGGAAGGGACCCTACTTGGTCAGAAAGGTACATGACAACGGTAGCATCGATGTATCTGAGTTGTCTTCTGAGAGTACCTTTCGAGTGAACGGCCAGCGGCTCAAACCATTTCTAGATCATGAGCCGCGAGTCACTGATCTTGCCCCTATTCATTTTGCGTGAGATGTGGTCTTGGACTCACATTTAATGCATCTCACGCCTGAGTTTCACTGATCTTCCGCCTTGTATAGATCCAGATGTCCATATCATTACATTCTTCAGTCCCACATCCCTTTCTTCATCTTGTGATTATGCTATACTTAGGGTGCACCTTACCCTAAGTATAGGGGGATGTGAGACCGTTTGAGTATTTCTTTTGTTTCTGCCTACCCCTGTTTTGCTGCCTATACTTAGGGATCTTTCACCCTAAGTATAGGGGGGGTAGACCCTGTACATCCCTCCACTCGGTTTTCCCTTAGTGTACAACCTGCTATACTTAGGATTATTAATCCTAAGTATAGGGGAAGACCCGAGACCTCTTGACTTTTCTGTTTCATTCATTCTTCTTTGTATATAGCCTTTCTTTTCACTTCCCTATACCTAGCGCGAGTTATGTCTTCTTCATCGCTCTTGACTCTGAGGACATCGTTCGAGCTAAGTATAGGGGGTGTGTATATATTTCATATATACTTTAGCCATAACTCGTACTTTGTGTGAGTGTGTTAATAAATAAAATGGCTAAAATCACAAAAATTAAAAAATTTTTCATGTACATAAACATTCTTTTATTTGCACATAAATAGCTAGTGTACAAATTATTTTTGTAAAGATGATTTCAAAAATCTTTTGTGTAAAGCTTGTGTAAATATTTTTGTATCAAAATTATGTATATAGTACAAAATTTTTCCAAACTGTTTTGAAAATCAAAAGTTTGCAAAAATCTTGTGTAAATGTGTGTAAATATCTTTTTGCAAAACTTGCACTTCATGCATCATCCATTCATGATTTCAAAACATTTTTCAAAAATTTTGCATGTTTGTAAAAATTTGTGTAAATAAGCATCTTTTGTACATATGTATATAGTTTTTCTGGATGATAGTTGACATTTAAACTAGCCTGGAATCAAATTGAGAAATGGAGCTTGATTAAGATCTTAATCCACCTAACTTCTAAGAGGAACCTTATAGGGCTTAGGTTTAAGGCTTTTCAGGTCCATGGTGACTTAATTCTTTGAGTCCACTAGGCTATGATCACATGTCATCTCAATGAGCCTAAGTAGAGCACTTAACAACAACACATGACTCATATAGATTATGGCTTTACCTGGACACCGGCACTATGCACCGAGCTCTCTACGGATGAGGTGGTGAGGAGGTAATCTTTCTTGACTTGGGGTAGCATATGAGGGTAGTACTTCTAGGAGGAACCTCTCTTCTTCTTTTAGTGAAGGAAGTGCGTCTCAACTTGGTCTGGTTGCCATGAGGTCTAACGACGGGAGTTGTGGGTTGCAATAAAGCTTCAAAAGAGGGATAGTCTACTGGCTCAAGAGGAAAAACTCCTTGTATATATGCTGCACATGTATATGTTGTACAGATGCACTTGAAAAAAAAATGTGCAAAAAGAAAATAACTCCAAAAAAGTGGTGGGTCTGATAGAAAATGATAATCCCACCGGAGTATGTATATAGAGTGCAATAAGCAAAGCTTGAGTTCATGATCCACCTGTTGTAGCTTGCAGCAGGGAGACTTGGCTACACTGGTCAAGCTCCCAAGGGTACTTGGCTACACTGGCCTTGACCCATTCTCTTCTTCCTCCTCTTCTTGAGCCGGTTGAACTTGAACTTAGAAGGGAATACCCCGTTCCTCGAGGAAAGAGTGGCCAGACTGAGGTCATAGAGTTACCTTGTTGGGGAGGGTTGTCAAGTTGCCATTTCTGAGGTGGAGAGCTTAGACCTCACATTCACAGGACAAGAAAAGATTCATGGTCTTCAGGGTTTGTGATTGATGACTTGTTCTGATCTGGAGCATTGAGGAGTCTTGGTTATAGATTAGTGGAACTAGGATGCTGTTGAGTTTTAGACTTAAGTCCAAATAAGGTTCCGACAAATTAATAATCCAATGATCTGATCGAGCTCCATACCCCAATTTCATGAAGGCAAGTTTAATAATCAACCTTGATCCATGTACATCCTCCTTTTCTTTTTCTTTCTTTCTTTTTCACTTCTTTTTCAAATAAGTGTTTGCTAAGGGACTAGCAAAGTTAAGTATAGGGGGGTGATGAATACTCATTCATCACTCTTTATTCTTATATTTTAGCTACAAAAACCTTTGCAAATACATGTAGATATGTGTAAATACAAATAATTACCAAAAGCATGCATTGTGTAAAAACCTATAATTAGCATGTTTTTGTGCAAAAATAAAAGAATAAAGATTAAAAAGAAAAAGAGGGAAATATTTAGAATAAATATTGAGCAACCTAACCCAAGGGAGGGCTCAGCATGGGCCTGACCGCATAAAAGCCAAAGTAGAGGGAGATAGGGGCTCATGTGTGTAAATATTTATGTAAATAAAATAAAAATATTTTCCTCACCAAAAATAGGCTTGTAAATACTTCAAATATTTATAAGTATAAAAACAAGATAAAAAGAGAAAAATAAAAAAGAACAAAAATATCACTTTCACATTGTACATAGACTCACCTACATATTTATTCAGCCTTGTAAATAAATAAAAGTTATTTCCAAAATTTTTGTAAATATTCTATGTGTTATAATGTAAATAAATAAAATAAAAACAATTAAAATCAAAACAAAATAAAAATAGCAAAATTAAAAATACAAAAATACATTGTACATATACCATGTATATAGATGTACATATATATTTATTTTACCTATGTAAATAAATAATTAAAATAAAATAAAAATATCTTTTTATTCCTTATTTTATAATTAAAATAAATAAAATATAAAATAGGAATAAAATTGTACAAAAATAACAATTAAAAATCAAAAATCAAAACCCTATATATTGTGTATATACCTATGTATAGTACTATATTGTACATAGCTCATTTTTATTTCGAAAAAATCATTAAAAATCACTAAAAAATAGAAAAAAATAAAATAAAAATATTCATGTTTTAACTTTTTAATAAATCGGCCATATACTATTTATAAATGATTTTACAAATATTTTCCAGGTGGCTGCTTCCTATTGGTCCAGGGGGATGTTGACCGCCCGGTCAACTCCCCCCAGGACCACTTCTCATGGGTCTGTGTTGCCCGACCCATATTCTCGGATTTTTCGCAACCAAACCCGATCATGCCTCGCCTAAACCCCAGGTCCGAATTGCTCACGTCATATCCGTCAATCTCGCCGGGGCATCCACCTCGAGATCCGCGCTCCAGAATGCCCTACCCGCGCTCGTTTTCCCGGACCCTCCAGCGTATATAGGTCGAGCTCCGCCACCTCCATTTCTATCTTTGGTCACTTGTCTCCACCCCCAGTGAGCTCCAGAGAGTCCGCTAGAGTGACAGCTTGCGTCTCGACCTGTCGAAGCGAGGAGAGGGAGCTTGGCCATCGATCCGTCGAGCTACGTCGCCGCTGCTCCGCCACCTGCGTGAGCACCGAGCCTCGGAGGGAGACGATCCTTGAGGCGACGACCAGGAGCTTCATCAGCTCATCCACAGTCTCTTCGACCATCCAGGTATCCCCTTAGGCTTCCCGTTTTCGCTAATTTCCATTTATCCCCAAATCGCGCCGCCATCGTCTATCGCTGATTCCGACCACTCCATCATCCCTTTCGATCATCGGAGTCGACCATCGCATTCGCCCCCTCCGACGCACCTTCTTCACCCCTCCACTCAACCCAGCTCGCACAGGAGCTGGGAGCCGAGCTCCTCTGTCCACCACCTTCGCCGGAGCTCGCCATTCCGACCCCCGAGCCACCGTCACTACGCCTAACCGGGTCGAGGCAATTTGCCCTCGACCCGCGAGTCTTCTGGTTCGCTTTGCAGGTCAAACGAAGGCCATCTGAGGCCCTTTGTCATCCAGCCGGGAGGCTCAGCTCCGCCGACCTCGCCTGAGCTCCTCGGAGCTCGGCTCGATCATCGGAGTCCACCACCAGACGCGGGAGCACTCCACGACTCTTCTCCGACCTTCAGAGTGCTCCCAGGAGGAGCCTAGCGCACACCCGAGGCCGGCGAGTCTCGCCGGGGACCTGTTCTTCCAGCATCCTCCATCGCCGTCAGATCGACCTCGACGCTCCAGATTACATCACGTCCGTCCGTTCGTGGAGCTGCAGCTACCGCTAGATCTTCGAGGATCGATCTGGACCGTCCGAGGCTAGCAGGTTAGCCATCAGCGCCTGACACCGTCCGATGCACCACGTGGACTAGCCCCAACCGTTGGATCATCCCGAGGAGAGCAGCGTTGGACTCCCAGTCGCTCTTGACCGCTCGATCAGACACGTGGCGTCCATCCAACCACTCCGAGTAATAAAGGGTAATTTACCCTTAGGCCCTCTTTCTTCTTTTGTTTCGTTTTAGTCCTGTAAATATTGAAGTTAGTTGTTTAGTTTTAGGTTTATTTGCATAAAGGACCTAGTATTTTAGCTATTTGCATTTATACCCCTGTGCGTTGTATGCCACGTGCTTCGTCACGTGTTTATCTGGTTTATTTGCAATAGAGACCCTGTAGTTATGGTTGTTCTTGAATGAATGAAAGTTTTTATCTATTTGCATTTATACCCCTGTGCGTGGTTTATTTGAGCATGTGCGTTATATTTTGGGTATTTTACGAATAGGCCCCTGGACTTTTGGTACATGTTACCAATAAGTCCTAGGGACTTATTTTTATTACATTTGGGTCCCTGAGTGCCTCAGGCACGTGCGTTGCGCGTGTTTTGTTGGGTATTTTGCACCAGACCCCCCAGAACTTTGGGTATTTGCACTTTGGTCCCTGTGCACAGTGCCCCTTCTTTATTTTTGATTAAAATAGCAAAACACCTCCAAATCCAACAAAAATTGGACACATGGCTCCTGCCATGGTGTAAAATTTTCGTGGATTTTTTAGGACATTTTTGATATCGTTTGATATTTTTAAAAATTCAAAAACCTTTAATTTTGTTACTGTCTAACTTGAAAAATCACAAAAAAATTAAACTCACTTAAAAATTCCACAAAAATTAGCTACTGTCTATTTTGCTTAGTTTGATTTTCTAGCCAATTTTGGCTATTTTTCATTACTGAAAACCACTAAAAACTTAAAAACACTCAAAAAACTTATAAAAATTCTAATAATTAAAATAGAAATCCAAAACAATAAAATTGGTACCTAAATTTTTCCTTGTTTTATTCTCTTTACAGGAAAATTACCTCCCGGCTATTTTAGGGCTTTTAGATATTTTATCTAGGTCTTTTTGGCTCGGCTGGACAATACCATTTATTTCAGTCACTGTTTGATTTTTAGAAAATTAAATAAATATCAGAAAATTCTCAAAAATTTACCAAAAACACTAAAAATTATAAAACACATAAAAATATTTTTGTTTGAATTTTTGGTTGATTTTTAGTGTTTTAAATAATTTGTTGAAGTGTGTGCTTTCTTTGTTTTTCTTATTTTCTTTATACATTAAAAATCCAAAAAAATATAAAATAAATTAAAAACCACTAAAAATAGTTTCTTCTTTATTTTATTTCTTTTTACTACTTCGTAGGCCGTGAGGCCAATCCGTGCTCCTTGAGTTCGACCCTGGTCGCTATACCAGGTTAATCCAATAGCAGGACCGTTTTCGTGATTTGATCGATTTTATCTTTATTAGTGGTTCATTTTTCTTGATTGACATAGTCTGATCGTTTGGGTCGCAACGACCTATCTAGTACCTTATACCCGAGTGCTCAGGCGTGTCATCAGGGAGCAACAACGAATAGATCACATTTTTGTTTGATTGTGTTTGTTTGACATCATTGCTAGTTTTATCTCTCTATATTTGATATATATTGTTGAGCTTTCTAACCATCTTTTCTTGTCTTCTTGCGAGGGACCGCGGAGCGAGGCGGATCGCCTAGGGGATCCGAAGCAACCTTGGGAAGCGGAGCCGGCTTTTCTTAAGCCAAGCTGGCAGGAGAGAGCGGGAGACGTGAGAGAGAGTGTTAGAATAGTTTGCATTTTATTTCTGTGTGAGAGAGATTTATTAATTTGTAATAATACATGGACTTGGACTCTCAGACACTTCGGGCCCAATTTCCGGGTATTTGTTCACCTGGGGGATCACCGTGGATTTTATCGCGTTTCACGACTATCAGTTGCCGGTTTTGTTTTCATTTTTCATTTCTTTTGTGGATTGAGCCCTTTGTTCTAGGCTTTTGCTTGATCGATTAGATTAGGTCAAAACATAATAATAACCTTTGCATGCACCTATAGATCGTATTTGGACTTAATTTAATTAAACAGTTAATCATTACTCTTCGATCTGTCGCGCCGCGAGCTCATCCCACCAAGCGCTTCTCCTGAACTCGATGTGTCGAAAGGAGGAGGGGTGAGCCTAGACCGGACTTTAGGATTGGAGTTTGGTGGTTGACTTGTGGTTCTTCACGTAGCAATTGCCTGCTTAGGACGATTTCCGCTTGCATATCGGCATGTAGTTTAGGTTTATAAATTTCTGCTTTGCATCCCGCATGGAGAGAGCTGGGATTCACTGTAAGTCATCTATCTTTGCATCCATCATTTAGGCACAAAGGTGAGATTTCCATCTTGGTGCCGACTTGCATTGGCTTTTCCGACTCTCCTCCCTCTGTTTTTGGATCAAGTAGGAATCAAAGAAAATACAAAATCATTAGGCGCTTGTTTGAATCTACTCAAAAGAAGCGATAACACCAAAAAAATTAAAAAAGGGACTGCTAAGAAAACTTTGACCTAAATAAAATTGGTAATTGGACTCATTGATTGGGGAGAGTCACACCCTCACTTGTCTTCAGGTTGCATGGGAAGGTCTCCTTCCAAGTGAGCAGAGTGCTTCGTAAGGATTAGAGCCAAAAACCCAGCTTGTGGCTGCCTTGTGTATCGCCTGGATTTCCGAAGTATTGGCGCTACTATCGTACGTAGGCGAGTAGGGCTTGGTCACCATTGGTGACTCACTATTGTGTGAGCATCGACCTTGTCCGAAGTACCGAGCATAGGCCACGCCTTCACGGGTGTGTTTGTCTCACCGTCTGCGTCCGAGTAGGATCTTGCACGCTCACGGGTGTTTCCGTTGCGAGCGAGACCCGAAGTATCGGTTTCGCCTATCGGCTTCCTCCCTCTTCTTCTTTGGCTGAGTAGGGATCCAAGAAGGGTTACAAGGACCTTAAAAAGCGCAAGCTATAGGTTACACAGGAGGAGGACACGTACGGGAACACTTTTCTGGTAGTACTCTCTCTCCTATAGGCGTAGCGCTCTAAGGACTCGTTATAAGATAAATTCCTGAATTTAAGCTAAAATTAACAAGATAAAAGCCGAACCTTCACGGCTTCATGTGTTGAGTTGGTGAACTCCCCTTGTTTTGTGTTTGATTGCTAGTCGATTTTAGGTCAAGATCAAAAACACATCACAATTGTGCGCAATTTTGTTTCTCCCTTCTTTCTTCTTCATTTTGCAACCTTGCTCTTCTCGAATAATCAAGATGATGGGACGGGGGTCTCTTAGGCCGACTTTGTCGGCACCGCTATCTAGCACTCCTCCTCATTCATCTAAGACGACCTCGGAGAGTCCGCTTTCCGAGCCTGAGTTCACATCCACCCTGTTCCCCCTCGACCACCCTTCTCATTCTCCTTCTACCAGTCCATGAATTTCAGAATTTAGTGCATCACAGAGCTCAGAGAATTTGACGGTACCTGAGATGGGTTCTTTTGCTTTTTCAGAGAACCCAGACATGGCTAACAGAGGAGAGCATCCAGATGATCATGAGCACCCTCCATTCTTATTTGATCTAGCCGCCATCAACAATTCACTTCTAGCATCCCTGGAGACCATGCAGAGGCAGATCCGAGACCATGGAGTATTTATGGGTGACCTCATGAGAGATATCGCACAGATGCGAGAGAACCGACCTGGGGGCAGTGGCGGTGGAGGCGACATTCCAGTAGTCGAAAACTAGGAAGGAGAACCCAACCAGGAGAGGCCGCCACAGACAATCATGCGAGAATTGCACAATCCAGCAGCTTCCCTCACACATCGGTGGATCCGACTCCCTCCCATCCATGGAGATTTCGAGCTTCGTCCCCACACTATTCAGCTTCTGCCCAAATTTCATGGGATGCCGACCAAAGAGCCACACCTCCACCTCTAAGAATTTGAAATGATCTGCAGCACAATTCATGATAGGCTGACGACCGAGGACACTATCAAGATGATCACCTTCTCGTTCTCCTTGGTTGACAGAACCGCGTACTGGCTCAAACACTTGGGGTGATTCGTCGACACTTGGGCAGATCTCTGGACCGCATACTTGAAGAAGTATTATCCTCTCGGCCGGACGAATGCAACACGAGCAATGATCAACAACTTTGTCATGATCCCTAATGAACAATTCTATGAAGCCTGGGATCTATTCAGAGAGCTCATCGACCGGTGTCCACATCATGACATATCCAAGCCCAATCTAGTTCAGAGCTTCTTTTATGGGCTGATACAGAAGCTTCATGGGCTTGTGAATGCCTCTTGTGGTGGGTCTTACTTTTCCAAGGGTGAAGACGATGTTTGGGACATCTATGAAGGCATGGCAGAGAATTCAACCGTCATGGCCCAAGCCCGCGTCTACACACAACAAAAGCCCCCGCAAGGAGCGGGATCATTCTAGAGGATCGCCCGCATCGATGCCGGTCCTAACACTTCGTTGGCAGCCGCAGCCCAAGCCGAATCAGCCACAGCCGAATGGGCATCATCAGTGAGAAACTAGACCGTCTCGAGATCCTCGAGAAAAAGCAGATGCAAGGCATGGCCCAGATGGACCAAATTGCCAAGACGATGAGTGATCTGAAGACGAAGATTCTTTGCGTCCAGGAGGCACAAACTTCTTCCCAGCAGCCTCCCAGGTCACGGGCTGACCCCAACAGTAGCAGCTCGAACCAACCCTCTGCCTCGTACCGCCATGTTAACCACATTCAGGCAGAGCCGGTCCCGTTGCTACAATACTACCTAGCGCAACCGCCATCTCAAGACACTCAGATGGTGGTCTACCAGCCGGAGTAGCCACTGGAAGTTCTTCCTCCACCATCCTTTGAGCAAGAGCCATTGATGGAAGTCAATGGGATTTGGTACGACCGGTACCCTCAGCCCGGGATTCGTCGTGATCACCTCGGATTCCGTTGGGCAACGGTGGCTCCTCATCTCAGCAGCAACCTCATGCTCAAGGACAGCAGAACAACCAGCCACAACAACAACAACAGCCCCAGTATGCCCAGCAACAGCAATACCAGCATGGTCCTCGTCCCGCCTACCAGGGACAGCAGTGGAGGCAGCATTAGCAGCCTCATCAGTCTTATCCCCATCCTCCCCAGTACCAGCAGCAGCAACAACAACCTCATTTCCAGTAGGGAAACCCGTCCGGTTCTCAGGCCCCCGCTTTTGAGAACCCGGCTTTAGACGATCTTGCCCGCTTGCTCTCCGAACAGCGAGCGTCCTTCCGGTAGGACATGGATGAGTTCTGGCAGGAGATAAGGGAGATCATCAAAGGCAAGGCTTCCATACCAGCTTAGATTGAACCAAATCCAAACAATCTGAAAAGAAAGTCTGAGCAGGTAGAGTTTACAGAGGATATCTCTTCTAGTGACTATTTGAGTGACATGTCTCTTTCTTTGTATGATGCTGATTTTGTGACTACTAGGAGCGGTAGGATGCCAGCCGGCAGCGCCTCTTCTGAGCGACAACCACATGCAGAATCAAGAGTGCCAGATGAGCAGAGTAGCGGTGCTGATGCCGCTAATGAGGATGTTGAAGACGGTGGTGCTGAAGCCACCATTGATGGAGTTCTAGACGACGGTACTGAGGCCGTCGTGATACCAGACGCAGACGGTGGTGCTGATGCCACCATTTTGGATGCAGAGTCAGAGCGCGGTGCTAATGCCGCGAAGACAGGTGCCAGTGGTGGTACTAAGGCCACCACATCTACTTTTGTTGAGCTTTCTTCTGTGATGTTACCACCTTTTGTATCTATGGACTGTGGTAACAAGAAAAACAAAAATATGAATAAAGGAAAGGTTTCCGTTCACATTGCGGATTCATATGTGTTGAATGATGATCGTGGTGTGGATTCTATTCCTTCACAGGCGCAGGAACCTAGTCCTAGTACTCCATCTGAGGAGGCCCCTACCATCCCCTTCCCAGAAGCACTCCGCCGAGCAAAGGGGAATAAAAGAGAAAATCCCAAAAAAGATCAACATGCAGAGTTCAGCAATCAGATGATAGACAAATTCCACATTCAGCTGACTCTACAGGAAGCACTTGAGCACATACCCCTCTTCAAAACGAACTTGAAAGAGAAGACTAAAGTCCACATGAAGAGGAGGAACCACAGAGATCAGATCCATGTGCTCACTCATTCCACTTACTGCACTATTCAGAACAAACTGCCAGTCAAGAGACCAGATACAAGAGCTCCCTATGTCAGATGTGAGATTCAGGAGCAGCAGTTTGATCGTACTCTGTTAGACAACGGATCTTCAATTAACCTTCTTCCGGCAGCCTTACTCGACCGATTCGAGTTTGGTCCTTTTCTTAGGAGAAGGACGGTCCTTCAGTTTGCTGATAGGTCGACTAAGAGGCTGAAGGGGTTATTGAAAGATGTGGTCGTTACCATTCAGGGCCTGAAATTCCCCGTGGACTTCGTTGTGTTGGACATGGAGATCCCTGAGTCGGTAACCGATGCCCCCATGATACTCAGACGTCCATTCTTGGCCACAACCAAGGCGGTGACCGATCATGATAGTGGGAAGGTATGTTTTCATGTAGAGGGCAAAACCATACAAATAGAGAAGATCGAAGAAACAAGAGCTAGAGAACTAGAATGCTCGGAGCAGTCCAGCGACGTCGTGCAGATGACAGAGGAAGAGCTAGACATCCACCGGGAGTGTGATTTTGTGATGACAGATGATGAATCCAACTGGACAGATCCTGTAGCACAGACCCTCGCCTTGCCTACAAATTCACCATATCTAAAGCTTATGGCAGTCGAGAGCCTGGAGAGCACACCCCTGGATGAGGATACACTTGAGGTTGATAGTGTTGGGACGAGTGGTGCTGATGATTTTCAATCATGTTCATCTTCTTCAGATCCCTCGGACTCAGACATTGATTGGGATGATTTTGATGAATATTTGCCGTGTCTGATTCCGTCTGAGCCAACAACCATGACAGAGTGTGAGCCAGTACAGTTTATTGATGATTCAGCAGGGCTCCCTTTGTCAGAGATTCATGCAGAGCGAGAGTTCTCTCATGCAGACCTATTCGCCTTCACACAGACATATCAGAAGCCAGATCTGCCACCTCCCAGTTGCCCAGAATTGAAACCTCTGCCGCACTCATTGAAGTATAGATTCTTTGCGGGTGAGCCAAATATGCACCCAGTCATTATCTCAGCAGGTTTGACTGGAGAACAAGAATCTCGTCTGATGGAGGTTCTTGAAAGAAACCGCAAGGCAATAGGATGGAGTATAGCTGATCTCCAGGGGATTAGTCCGGCTTTGTGCTCCCACCACATATATCTTGAGGATAACGCTAGGCCGTCGCGTGAGTTCCAACGACAGTTGAACCCGAATCTTCGAGATGTGGTCATGAAAGAAATATCGAAGTGGTAGAGCATCGATTTTATCTGCCCCATCTCCGACTCCAAATGGGTTAGTCCGTTACATGTGGTACCCAAGAAGACGGGTATCACTATAGTTGTGAATGAGTCTGGAGAGGAGATCGCTACCCGAGTACCCACTTCTTGGAGGGTCTGTGCGGACTACAGACGATTGAATGAGGCCACCAAGAAGGATCACTTCCCGCTGCCATTCATTGATCAGATTATCGAGCGGCTGGCTGGGAAAAGTCAAAACTGTTTTCTTGACGGGTACTCCGGTTATAATCAAGTGGCCATTGTGCCCGAAGACCAGGAGAAAACGACATTTACCTGTCCGTTTGGGACGTATGCTTTCAGACGGATGCCCTTTGGTCTATGTAACGCTCCGGCGACATTCCAATGGTGCATGTTGTCCATTTTCTCGGACATGGTGGGTGACTGTTTAGAGGTCTTCATGGATGACTTCTCGGTCTATGGTGACGGGTTTGATGCTTGTCTTGACTACCTAGACCGTGTACTTCAGCGCTGCATTGAGGTCAACCTCATATTGTCTTGGGAGAAGAGTCACTTCATGGTGACTCAAGGGACGGTCCTTGGTCATATCATCTCCAACAGGGGCATGGAGGTCGATCTGGTCATGGTGGACATCATTAGAAAACTCAATCCATCGTCTAATTTGCGTCAATTGCGGTCTTTTCTGGGGCATGTTGGTTTCTACCGACGGTTTATTTAGGACCTCAGTCGAATTGCCCGATCGCTTACTGATCTGGTGACGAAAGACACCGAGTTCATTGTCGATGATAAGTGTCTTGCGTCTTTTGAGACTCTCAAGAGTATGGTTGTTTCGGCTCCTGTCCTTCAGCCACCCGATTGGTCTCTCCCATTCGAGATCGTGACGGATGCTTCAGATTTTGCCGTTGGGGCTGTGCTTGGACAGAGGAGGGATGGATTGCCGTTTGCCATTCACTACGCCAGCCGGACTTTGGATGCCGCTCAACGGAATTATACTGTGACTGAGAAAGAGATGCTGGCCGTAGTCTTTGCCTTAGATAAGTATCGATCTTATATTCTCAGATCTAGAGTTACAATCTACACAGATCACACCGCCATCCGGTACTTAATGGCCAAGAAGGATGCCAAAGCACGCCTTACCAGATGGATCCTTCTACTCCAGGAGTTTGATATTGAGATTAAGGATAAGCATGCAGTCAAAAATGTTGTGGCGGATCATCTCTCCCGATTGGAGAACCTTGAGGAATCTGAGCCCAGCGCACCTATCACAGAGACATTTCCAGATGAGGTGATCTTGGCTATCACTTCGCTCCCGTGGTACGCCAACATTGTGAACTATCTTGTTGCCAAGACGGTCCTACAAGGTTGGCCCAGGCATAAGCTCGAGACCTTCCTGGCGAAGGCCAAGCTTTACCATTGGGAGGATCCCGCCCTTTATCATGAAGGAGGGGACAACATCTGGAGGAGGTGCATTCCTCAAGAAGAGCAGCATAGCGTCCTCACATACTGCCACAAGCTTGAGGCAGGAGGACATCATTCTGGAAAAAGGACAGCACAAAAGGTGCTCCAATCCGGCCTTTGGTGGCCTACTCTCTTCAAGGATTCAGATGAGTTCGTGAAGAGATGTACTGACAGTTAGAAGATGGGAACCTGCGGACAGAGAGACATGATGCCCATGCAACCCATTCACTTTTGTGAGGTTTTTGATGCACGGGGGATTGATTTCATGGGCCCATTTCCTAAGAGTCAGGGATTCGAGCACATTTTGCTCGCTGTAGATTATGTCAGCCGATGGGTTGAGGCCATCCCCGTCCGAGCCGCATATGCTAAAACTGTGTGCAAATTTTTGAGGAAAAATATCATTTCATGGTTCGGGGTACCTAGAGTCTTGATTTCAGACGGGGGGTCTCATTTCATCAATGACAAGGTTAGGGCCCTTGCAGACGAGTTCGGCATTGACCATCGGGTTGCCACGCCATATCACCCTTAGACTAATGGTCTTGCCGAAGTATCGAACTGGCAGATAAAGACTATCCTGCAGAAGGTTGTCCGCCCAGACCGAAAGGATTGGTCACAACTTTTGGACTCGGTCTTGTGGGCCTATCAGACTTCCTTCAAGAATCCATTGGGGACATCTCCCTTTCGTCTCGTCTATGGCAAGCCGTGCCATCTTCCTGTGGAAATCAAGCATAAGTCACTTTGAGCAGTAACTGAGCTATTATTGGATCCCAAGAGTATAGGAGATCAGCGGAGAGTAGAGTTGGCAGCCCTAGAGGAACTGAGAGATACAACTTTTTCTAACAGCCTACAGTACAAAGAGAAAGTGAAGACATGACACGATTCTCATATCATCCATAAACAGTTTGAACCAGATCAGCGAGTATGGTTGTTCAATTCCAGGCTGAAATTATTCCCAGGGAAATTACAGAGCAAGTGGAAAGGTCTGTACGTGGTCAGGAAGGTACATGACGATGGCAGCATTGATATATCCGAACCGTCATCTTCCTCTACCTTCCATGTCAATGGTCAACGCCTGAAGCTATGTCTAGATCATGATCCACCGACCATTGACGTTGCCCCAATTCTTCTGGTATGAGATGTGTTCTTTGACTCATATCATCTTCATCTCATACATGGTGATCACTTCCATTCTCCGCTGTACAAATCATCTGTCCATATTACTCTTTGATTTGTTGATTTCTTTTCTTCTTTTCTTCTTTTCTTCTTTTTCTTTTCTATTTTCTTTATCTATCAAAAAGGTACCACCCTTGTAGACAGTTTTCCATACTTAGGACGTACTTTGTCCTAAGTATAGGGGGGTGTGCACCCCGAGTTTCTTCTATTATTTTTCGATCCTCTCCATTGTCTCCTCTTCTTGTCTGTACTTAGGAATATCTTACCCTAAGTATAGGGGGAGACAATCTGAGTATGATCTATTCATTCCCACCCTTGACCCTCCCTGCGTTGTGTACAGTCTGCTATACTTAGGATTAGTTGATCCTAAGTATAGGGGGGGCAGTCAACTTCTCATTCGTTCATTCCTTCATTCATTTATTTATTCTTTAGACTTGTCTATACTTAGTACGAGTTATGTCTTCTCTTTTCTCTCTGATCTATGAGGACATAGCTCAAGCTAAGTATAGGGGGTCGTATATACTACATATATACTTTAGCCATAACTCGTACTTTCGTATTTTTCTAAATAATATGGCTAATTCTTCTTTAAAATTCATTAAAAATCCTTAATAAAAAGACATTACCATTCCTCAAATTCTTTTTGTATGTACTGATTAATAAATCATGTGAAAATGTTTTTTGCAAAATGTTTGAAAAATAGTTTGAAAATCTTTGTGAACATTTATTGAAAACTATTTTGAAAATATTTTGTTACATGTTTTCAACCTGTGTAAAATGTGTGGTTTGCAACATTTATTTTCTTTGTGTGAAATAAAATATTTGAAAAATGATTTGCAAATGGTTTGAAAAACGGTTGCAAAAATATTTGAAAAATCTATATATACTGTTTGGAAAACCTTTGCAAAATGATTTTCAAATGTGTGTACATGTTTGCGAAAATGTTTGTAAAAATTATTTTGGACTATAATTTTCAAAAATTGTTTGAAAAACCTATGTCAAATAAGTTTGAGGAATACATACATCACACCAAAATCCACTATATACGTATAAAATTGATCACTTACCCTTGTAAATTCTTAAAATCCAATTCTTGTATATATAAGAAGCACTCCCGTGTACATATTTTTAACCTAGCTTTTAGGTAAAACTTTTTGCTTTCAAAAATCCCAAAAACATTTGAAAAATTAAAATCCAAAAACATTTGAAAAATCTCTTTGAAAAATACAAAAAAATGCATATGCATCATCATCATCTTTTGAAAAATCCATAAAAAGTTCAAAATCTTTGAAAATTGCATCACAAAAATATTTTCTGCATTGCATTGCATAGCATTAGCATTTTTCGGATTGAGTTTGATAGTCGAACAAGTCTAAGTAAAATCCAGAGATTGGAGCTTGATTGGACCTTAAAATCTACCTAATAATAGGAGCCTTATAGGAATTGGGTTTGAGGTACTTCAGGTCTAGCTGACTTAATTCTTTGAGGATCATAAGACTTGGTTCAATGGATTCTTGACTGCCTAAGTAGAGTATTTCGGAGCACACGCACGACTCTTGTTGATAATGACCTAACTTGGACACCTGCACCTTTCACATGGCTCAACTCAGTTGGAGTGGTGAGGGGATTGGATTTGCCGGTATGAGACGCACACAAGTGGAAACACTTGTCCTCCTCTAGGGAGGGAAGTGCACCCCAACCCGTCCAGTGATAAGGAAGTCTAAAGACAGGAGGCTGTGGGTTGCGATAAAGCTTCAAAAGAGGGATAGTCTACTGGCTCAAGAGGAAAAACTCCTTATGTAAATGCTGCTGTGAATAAAAAAAAAGTTCAGGCATGTACAAAAATAAAAAGCTTGCAAAGTATGTACAAATGTTGTAAAGCCAATAAGCAAGCTTGAGTTCCAAAGTCAAATATGTGAGCTGATGAATCCACATTTCATCATCTTTATTCTATCATTTTGGTACCAAAAACCCTAGCAAATGCCTGTAAATAGCATTAAATACACAATATTAGCATTCATGCATGTGCATCTCATTAGTGTGTAAAATACTGTAATTAAAGCCAAAATTATAGAATAAATAAAAGAAAAGAAAAAGAATAAAATATTGTAAATATTTTATGACCCGAAACCCCGAGACCTAGGCATCTTGATGAATAGGTCGACAAAGAATAAAGTAGGGGGAGATAAGGGTCAAATACTTATACTTTCTATTCATTCTTTATTCATTTTGGGACCTATTTTTGGTTCCACTTTTTATACATCAAATAAAGGAACTTTGTACATGAAAGTTGTTGATAATTTAATAAAGAAAAATACAAAATTGATTTCACTAAAAAATAATACACAGATAAAAAGTTATGATCTGAATAAAATTCCAGAATCCCAACTTCCCAGACCCATATCTCACAAATGAAAACTCCAAATGCAGCATACTCACCTTTAATTGTATATAGAATAAAATGAGCTATTTAATGGCGGTGGTTTCGCATTTGGCGGAGCTACGGTTGGAAAGTTGAGTTTTGGACCCACCTTGTATACTAGCACAGATTAAAATATTCAATTTATTATTTATTAATTATTTTTATATTTTTATATTTTTATAATCTTGTAAATATTACTTATAATAATTATGCACATTAAAATTGGAATAAAAACCTAAAGAAAACTCAAAATAAAAACAAACATATATAGATCATACATGTATTATACCTATATCTATACCTATACAATACACTCTTGTATTTTATTAAATATACAAAACATATCAGAAAAATATAAAAATATATTTGTGAATACAAAAGTATCTTATAGTTTTACAAAATAAGAAATAAAAATCATAAAAATAAAATACACAGATTAAAAATAAAGTAATAAAGTATATAGATATTATACCTATATAATGGTATAAAAGCAACTTGTAAAAATATTCCTCGTAAAAATAATTAAAAATAAGAATAAAATACTTCATAAAAAATAAACATTTTTTATTTTATAATTAAAAGTTAAATAAATCGTTTACTATTTTTTAAATTAATTAATAAAACATTTTCCAGGGTTTTTCCTGGTTGGTCCACGTGGACCAACCAGGAGGTCAGAACTGTTGACCAAGGTCAACAGTCTGACCTACCCCCCTGTAGCTCTGCGCGCCTCGTTTTCCCCCCGCTTTTGCGGATTTTTTCGAGGGTGCGTCTTTCACCATTTGAGGACGACGCCTTCTGCAAAGTTGTCCACCTACAATCCCTTTAGCTCGCCCAGTAATTATCTCGGCAGAGGATCGCTGCTCAGCTCATTTTTTCTCGTTCTTGGAGCCGTCTCCACCATGTTTCAAAACCGAACCCACTTCTTCCCATTTGATTTTGAACCACTCCTCAGCCTAGCTTAGACATCCAAGTTGCAGTTGCGGATCTCCGGTGACAGGGGAGCTCTCCCAGCTCCTTGTGAAGGTACGGCGACGCCAGGAGTAGGCTTCCACTCCACCTCCGGCCACCTTGGCCGTGAGGTCCAACCTCGCCCTTCCTAGGGCTCGAGGTCTGTTTTTGTTACTTTTTCTTTACGCATTTTCATTCCTAGTAGCGTTAGGTTCCTTAGATCTCCTTCATTTTGCTTGAAAACTACTCGATCATCGCCGTCAATCCCCTCATCGGAGCTAGCTCCGGCGAGCTCCTCCCTCGCCGCTTTCCGTATTCTACTGTAGCCAGGAGGGGCGGGGCATTTTACCCTCGCCCTCCGTAACGTATCTTGCAGGTACCTGGACCGCCAAGGACACTGGAAGGAGCTTTTGCGAGAGGTTGGACTTTCTTTGAGTCTCCACGCGTCCTCGACGTCGCGGCGGCTCAACGACGCTCCGCCACTCATTTTGACTCCACCAACCACCAGAGGATCGCTGCAGGAGTTCGGGGACCCTTTTTGAAGCTTCGTCGAACAACGGAGAAGGGAGATCGGAGCTCGGGAAGCTCAGCCCTCCGCTTGTTCTTCCCAGTTCATCGAAGGAGCTCCTTTGCCGTTGGATCTTGAGGGTCCCCCAGGAAGTACAGCCACCGTCCGATTGAAGGCCCCAGCACCATCAGATTCAGGGCTGAGATCTAATCTCAGCCCTCCACTTGCGAACCGGTATCGGGCAAGGGGGCATCAACACGTGTCTAGCCATTTCTCTTCAACCGTCGGATCGCCCCAGTGACCTGGGTGTTTTGCATTTTGACCCAGTGTTTTTTGTGTATTTATTAATTAAGACCTAATCTTTCATTTGCCGCTATTTAATTTTGTAACATTTGCTAAACACCCCCTGGAGTTTTTGTATTTATATTTCGACCCTTGCCAGCTAGGCGCACGTGCGTGAGCACGTGCACGTGGTTATTTTGCGGGAAAGGCCCTTGCGGGTTTTGTTATTAATATTTAGTCCAGCAAATATTGTATTCAGTTATATTTTGTAGAAATTTTTGCATGCTTGCCCCTGGTAGTTTGCCTATTTGCATATAGGTCCCTACCAGGCCTAACTATTTTTTTGTGCTTGTTTGATTTAATTAGATCATCATTTTGCCTCCAAAAATTATCAAAAATTAGGCTTAAGCTCCTGGTAACTTGTACTTCTACGCCCTAATTTTAGTTTTTGATTTTATTTTATTTTTTCTATTTATTAAAAATCAAAAACATGCTTTTTATTCACTATCTAGCTTAGAAAATGCCAAAAAATACTAAAATACCTCGAAAAATTCCAAAAAAAATTCCCTACTGTCTATTTCATTATCTTTTAGTGTCAGTCCAAAAATCCTTAAAAATCTCAAAAGAAAAACCTTAAAAATTCAAAAATACATAAAAACTTCAAAAAAATATATAAAATCAAAGGAAACTCCAAAAATTACAAACTCAGTTCCTATTTACTCTATATTTTATTAACTTTATTTGAAAAATAGTTTGAAAATATTTTGTGGCTATCTGCTATTTTTAATTCCAGTTATACCCCCAACCAGTACCTTATCCACTGTTTTAGATTATTTTGCTATTTAAAAATACCAAAAGCACTTTGAAAAATACTCAAAAATCACAAAAACTGTAGAAAATCCTAAAAATATCAAAAACATTTTATTTCTGAATTTTTGGCTATTTTTGCACATTTTTATAACTACTTTATCTCCTCTTTTATTACTTTGCTTATATTTTCCAATATTAAAAAAAAGAAATTAAAAAATTTAAAATATAAAATTATAAAAATCAGAAAATTAAAAACCAAAATATAAAATTAAAAATTAAAAAAAATTAAAATCCCACAAAATTTCCTTTGCTTGCTTGCTTAGTGTAGATACACTTCACTTTCACTCACACACTTTTGTGCTTCTACCTTGTTTGCTCCCTGTGTTCGAACTCTCTACATACTTGCCCTTTACACCATTTGTGCAGAGTTAAAAATAAATTTTAACTCCACATTTATTTCTAATTGTTGATCTTTAGTGTGGGCTAATTGTTGATTAAATACGAGGTTCACTTGAGGGTCGCCACAACGACGGTTGTCTCCGCCTTGTGTGAGACACCATTTAGACTCTCTTGAATTTCGTGTTTATCAAATGGCGCCATTGCCGGGGAGCAACAACACGTAGATCTCATTTTTTTGTGTTGTGATCTTTTGTCTGCATTTCGCGGCTTTCATTTGTATTTGCTATTTGATATATCCTTTGAGCTGTCTAATCCCTCTTCTTTGTTGACTTTTTGCGAGGTACCGCGGACCGAGGGAGGCACATCACTCGAGGCGCCGACGCACCCACGTGAAGCCAGCTCTAGCCCACCTAGCACCAAGGAGACGAGAAGAGAAGTTTTGAAGACCGAGCTCGACTTTATTTGCATTTTCTTTTATTGCATTCGTTTTTGTAATTCAAGTGAGAAAGAGACCCATATTATTGTAATAATACAGGTACATCGGACTTGGACTCTTGAGCCTAACTTCCAGGTGTCTGTTCACCTGGGGGCTCACCACGGCTTTTTACGGTTTTCTTCGCATTCTTTTATTTTGTTTTGTTTTCCGATTTTATTTCTTTTGTGTGATTGAGCCCGTAGTTTAGGATTGCTTGTGAAAGACTAAGGCCAAACACCTAATACTTTGCATGCACCTATAGTCTCGTTCTGGACTTAGTCAAATTTTAAAACAGTTGATCATCACCTTCAATCTGTCGCGCTGCGAGCTCTCCCCGCAAAGCGCTTTCTCCTAAACTCAAGTGTGTTGAGCAGAGGAGGGGTGAGCCTAGACCGGACTCTAGGGTTGAGGATCGGTGATCGACTTGTGGTGCTTCCCGCTAATAGCAATTTCTGAACTTAGGGCGATTTCATCGTCTTTGCCTTTGCATATAGATAGGTTTCAATTCTGCCGAGCATCCTTGCATGTAGAGTGCTGGAGGCAAGGTGAGCATTTACGCTTTAGCATCCATCATTATTTGCCGCTTGCATTGCTTTTCCGACTCTTCCTCTGATTTTGCCAACATAGGTGCTCAAAGGAATTGACTCCCCTATAGGATCGTGCATTTCATTAAAAAATCCAAAAAAAGTGATAATCCATAAAATTGGGACTGCTAATATTACTTGGCCCTAAAATCGATCAAAAGAAAAAAATCTTGTATTGGGGCGAGTAATCCCCTCATTGTCTTCGTTTTACATTGCTCGCGCATACACTAAGGTTAGAGCCCAAAATTCCATTCAGCCCCCTAAGTGTTTGCGTAATCTTGGACTTCTCACCTAACTCTAAAACAGATAAGATAAAAAGACCGAATTTTCGGTCTCTACCGAGTTGAGTAGGTGAATTGAGGGTTTGACTTGTTTTCATTTTTGCTTGAGATTGTTTTGTGTGTGTCCTAGATCGCTTCCGCGCATTTGCGCCTTTCTTCTTCATTCTCTTGACTTGACCGCCGTGCTCTCCCGATCATTTCCTTTTGATTTCGAGATGGATCCCTGGAGTGTATTTTATCCGGACTTTGCAGACCCCTCGCTCGCTTCAGCCGATCCACCTCCCTTTTATCAGGAGGACCCGCCTCCTATTATTTCTGATTTTTGTACATACCCGCCTCAGCCATAGTATCACGACTCGGACTTCTACCCACATCCACCCCCACCTGTGTATTATCCATCTCCACCATCACATCCACCCGAGTATGACCTGATGGAGTCACCTCCCTCGATCTCTATGAGTGATATCTTGAATCGGATGACAAAGCGCATTGATTTGATGAATGATGATATTGCTTTCTTGAGGAAGAATCAGATTAATGCTCCTATCGTCGGGAATATGGCTTCACTTGTAGGTGATCATGGGAGCTTGCAATCGCCAAAAATACAAAAAAATGAGAAAAATTTAAAAATACAAAAAGACTTCGAGAGACACTTGGTTGACCAATATTTTGAGGAAAGAGTCCACTTGCCAGAACCCTTGACCACACATGCATTCACACCTAGTCCCACCTTTGACTCCGAGGATGCCGCTGTACAGACTGCTCTTGGCATGCCTCGTGTATATGCTGATTCCAACTTCCTCCCTTGTATGGAGGAAGTCCAAAAAATTCAAAAAAATGTTATCTGAACCCGAAGTGGTGGCTACTATTCATGAGATCATCCGTGCCCCACTTCAACATGCCATGATCCAATTATCTGCTCCTCTTCCCAAGAAGAGAAGGCGGAGGAGCAGATCTGAGCGTCATATTCTGACCGTGGCCACTGCCCACACCATCACACACCGTCCCATTCCCAAGAAGAAGAACACAACTACACCTTTCATCACTTGCACCATCTCTGACTATACATGTGATCGCACTCTCCTAGACGGCGGTGCCTCTATTAGCATACTACCCTTCTCGCTGGTACAATCTCTTCACTTAGGGCCTCTTAAGAAGACCAGGATGATCGTTCAGTTTGCTGATGGATCCATCAAGAGGCCGAAGGGTATCCTTGAAAACGCTGTCATTTTTATTCAGGGCACGAGCCACCATGTTGATTTTGTCGTGTTGCCCATGGAGACCTCTACAGGGGAGCCATCTCCAATCATCCTGGGACGACCATTCCTCGCCTCTGCGAGGGTCGTTATTGATTACGGATCAGGAGAGATTCGCTTCCATCCTGTTGACGAGAGCGAAGTGTTGATCACCGCACCCACAGTTAACCAGAGACCTGCACCTGATGCACCTTCACCGATTATAGCTAACTCCGAGGCCTGTGACCGACCTGATGCTACTAGAGATACTTGCTTAGCAACCACTGATGAGACCCGACGAATCCCCCGAAAGGGGAGGAAGTCGGAAAGCATAGACCTCGCAGTTCCTCCTCCTGGTGTGTGGCGATGTGTTGATGAAATCCAAAGCATCTACGTGATTGATCCTATTGAGCGGCGGGCAGATACCAAGACTATTGAGGACGTTTATGAAGTTGCCCATTATTTTGAGAGACCTCATAAGGAAACAAATGACCTAGGTAAGACTAGGCAGGACGGACCTGGTTTGATGACTTCCACTAATATGTCCGTCCCTGGTCCTTCACATGTGAAATGATCGAGGTCGGTTATGGTGATGCCATTTATTTTGATAAATTAAGACCTCTCGTTGAAGACAATGATTCAGGTGAGAGTCTTGAGGACGAACAGAGTTCGTATACTTCCACTGATGATTTCGTGCCTTTTGACTTTGACCTAGACGAGGACTTGCAGGACGACTCCAAGTACACTTCTTCCGAGGATGATGAGTTTGTCCCATTTCACTTTGATATTTGTGAGACCTCTAAGGCCGGACCTAGCCGTACTTCTTCCACTCACCAGTCTGTGCCTCCACACCATAGGACCACCAAGGGAGAACCCAGCCATACTGCTTCCATTGATCAGTTCGTCCCTTTCCGTTTTGATTCCACTGAGGGCCTTCACCGTGTCGACCCTGATCAGCTTCTGTCCGCTGTGGACCCCGATGTCGACTTGCACCACACCAGATCCATCCCTCAGCGGTCTCGCAAGAAGGTTAGCTTTCAGCCTTCTTGATCTTATGTACATCCACCTCTGTTGTACATTCTCCTTTGTTCACCTCTGTCTCTCCCGTATTGTTCGTCCATCCATTCTCGTGTTTGCCTTGCTTAGGACGCACTTTGTCCTACGTTTAGGAGGGGTGGATGAGCCGAGTTCTCTTTTGTCGTTCAGTGTCATCACTCCTGTTGTTGCCTATACTTAGGGCTTCTTTTACCCTAAGTATAGGGGAAGTGGTGTGTACATCCTCACGATCTCTTCATCCATCTTCTGATTTCCTTTCTTCTTTTCTTCTTTTCTTCTTTTCCTCTTCTATCCTCTTCATCTATCAAAAAGGTGCCGCCCTTGTAGACAGTTTTCCATACTTAGGACGTACTTTGTCCTAAGTATAGGGGGGTGCGCACCCCGAGTTTCTCTATTTTTCGATCCTCTCCATTGTCTCCTCTTCTTGTCTATACTTAGGGATATCTTACCCTAAGTATAGGGAAGACAATCTGAGTACGATCTGTTCATTCCCACCCTTGACCCTCCCTGCGTTGTGTACAGTCTGCTATACTTAGGATTATTTGATCCTAAGTATAGGGGGGACGGTCGACCTCTCATTCGTTGATTCATTCATTCTTTCTTTAGACTTGTCTATACTTAGTACGAGTTATGTCTTCTCTTTTCTCTCCGATCTATGAGGACATAGCTCAAGCTAAGTATAGGGGGGTTGTATGTACTACGTATATACTTTAGCCATAACTCGTACTTTTGTATTTTCTTAAATAAAAATGGCTAATCAATTATTAAAATTCATTAAAATCCCTAATAAAAAGGTGTCTTGTTCCTCAAATTCTTTTGTGTATTTACTGATTAATAAATCAGGTGAAAATGTTTTTTGCAAAATGTTTGAAAAATAGTTTGAAAAACTTTGTGAACATCTATTGAAAACTATTTTGAAAATATTTTGTTACATGTTTTCAACCTGTGTAAAAATGTGTGGTTTGTAAAATTTCTTTTCTTTGTGTGAAGTAAAATGTTTGAAAAATGATTTGCAAATGGTTGCAAAAATATTTTGAAAAATCTATATATACTGTTTCGAAAACCTTTGCAAAATAATTTTCAAATGTGTGTATATGTTTGTAAAATGTTTGTAAAAATTATTTTGGACTATAGTTTTCAAAAATTGTGTGAATAGCTTGTGTCAATTAAGTTTTAGGAACACATACATCTCACCAAAAATTCACTACCTATGTATATCTATAAAATTGATCACTTACCCTGTAAATCCTTAAAATCCACTTCTTTTATACATAAGAAGCACTCCCGTGTACATATTTTAACCTAGATTTCAGCCAAAATCTTTCTGTTTTTAAAAATCCCAAAAACATTTGCAAAATTAAAATCCAAAAACATTTGAAAAATCTGTCTCAAAAATACAAAAAATGCATGCATCATCTTTTCAAAAACCCATAAAAAGTTCAAAATCTTTGAAAATTGCATCACAAAAATATTTTCTGCATTGCATTACATAGCATTCGCATTTTTCGGACTGAGTTTGATAGTTGAACAAGTCTAAGTAAAATCCGGAGATTGGAGCTTGATTGGACCTTAAAATCTACCTAATAACAGGAACCTTATAGGAACTGGGTTTGAGGTACTTCAAGTCTAGTTGACTTAATTCTTTGAGGATCACGGGACTTGGTTCAATGGATTCTTGACTGCCTAAGTAGAGTATTTCGGAGCACACGCACGACTCTTGTTGATAATGACCTAACTTGGACACCTGCACCTTTCACATGGCTCAACTTAGTTAGAGTGATGAGGGGATTGGATTTGCCGGTATGAGACGCACACAAGTGGAAACATTTGTCCTCCTCTAGGGAGGGAAGTGCACCCCAACCCGTCCAGTGATAAGGAAGTCTAAAGACAGGAGGCTGTGGGTTGCGATAAAGCTTCAAAAGAGGGATAGTCTACTGACTCAAGAGGAAAAACTCCTTATGTAAATGCTGCTGTGAATAGTTTAAAAAAAAACAAAAAAAAATGTGTTCAGGCATGTACAAAAATAAAAAGCCTGCAAAGTATGTACAAATGTTGTAAAGTCAATAAGTAAGCTTGAGTTCCAAAGTCAAATATGTGAGCCTGCAGCAGGATGACTTGACTACACTGGTCTTGCATCCCAGGATAGGTAGCTACACTGGCTACCGTCCATTCTTCTCTTCACCCCCTCCTCTTGAGCTGGTTGCCACTTGAACTTAGAAGGGAATACCTCGCTCCTTGAGGATGGAGTTATTGGATTGGGGAATCATTGGGTTGTCGTACTGGAGAAGTAAGTTTCTTTGTCATTCTAGTTGGGAATAGCCACCATCACTTACACTGTACGAGTCAGACTCATGGCCGTAAGAGTTTGCGTATGAATTGAAGTATTTCTGACCTGGCTATTGAGGAGACTTGGACAGAGTTTTGGGATTCTCAAGGACTGTTGGACTTCAAATTCGGTTCTCACTAAGGTTCCGCCCGCTAAAATTCCAAAGGTCCGACTTAAGCTCCAATGATTTTGTGAAGACAAGTTTGATAATTAAACTAAACCCAAGTTCTTCTTTTTCTTTTCTTTCTTTTCTTTTTGCACTTATTGCATAAGTGTTTGCTAGGGACTAACAAAGGTAAAGTATAGGGGGATGATGAATCCACATTTCATCATCTTTATTCTATCATTTTGGCATCAAAAACCCTAGCAAATGCCTGTAAATAGCATTAAATACACAATATTAGCATTCATGCATGTGCATCTCATTAGTGTGTAAAATACTGTAATTAAATCCAAAATTATAGAATAAATAAAATAAAAGAAAAAGAATAAAATATTGTAAATATTTTATGACCCAAAACCCCAAGACCTAGGCATCTTGATGAATAGGTCGACAAAGAATAAAGTAGGGGGAGATAAGGGTCAAATACTTATACTTTCTATTCATTCTTTATTCATTTTGGGACCTATTTTTGGTTCCACTTTTTATACATCAAATAAAGAAACTTTTTACATGAAAGTTGTAGATAATTTAATAAAGAAAAATACAAAATTGATTTCACTGAAAAATAATACACAGATAAAAAGTTATGGTCTGAATAAAATTCCAGAATCCCAACTTCCCAGACCCGTATCTCACAAATGGAAACTCCAAATGCAGCATACTCACCTTTAATTGTATATAGAATAAAATGAGCTATTTAATGGCGGTGGTTTCGCATTTGGCGGAGCTATGGTTGGAAAGTTGAGTTTTGGACCCACCTTGTATACTGGCACAGATTAAAATATTCAATTTATTATTTATTCATTATTTTTATATTTTTATATTTTTATAATCTTGTAAATATTACTTATAATAATTATGCACATTAAAATTGTAATAAAAACCTAAAGAAAACTCAAAATAAAAACAAACATATATAGATCATACAGGTATTATACCTATATGTATACCTATACAATACACTCTTGTATTTTATTAAATATACAAAACATATCAGAAAAATAAAATAAAAATATATTTGTGAATACAAAAGTATCTTATAATTTTACAAAATAAGAAATAAAAATCATAAAAATAAAATACACCGAATAAAAATAAAGTAATAAAGTATATAGATATTATACCTATATAGGGGTATAAAAGCAACTTGTAAAAATATACCTCGTAAAAATAATTAAAAATAAGAATAAAATACTTCATAAAAAATAAACATTTTTCATTTTATAATTAAAAGTTAAATAAATCATTTACTATTTTTTAAATTAATTAATAAAACATTTTTCCAGGGTTTTTCCTGGTTGGTCCACGTGGACCAACCAGGAGGTCAGAACTGTTGACCAAGGTCAACAGTCTGACCTACCCCCCCTGTAGCTCTGCGCACCTCGTTTTCCCCCGCTTTTGCGGATTTTTCGAGGGTGCGTCTTTCACCATTTGAGGACGACGCCTTCTGCAAAGTTGTCCACCTACAATCCCTCTAGCTCGCCCAGTAATTATCTCGGGCAGAGGATCGCTGCTCAGCTCGTTTTTTCTCGTTCTTGGAGCCGTCTCCACCATGTTTCAAAACCGAACCCACTTCTTCCCATTTGATTTTGAACCACTCCTCAGCCTAGCTTAGACATCCAAGTTGCAGTTGCGGATCTCCGGTGACAGGGGAGCTCTCCCAGCTCCTTGTGGAGGTACGGCGACGCCAGGAGTAGGCTTCCACTCCACCTCCGGCCACCTTGGCCGTGAGGTCCAACCTCGCCCTTCCTAGGGCTTGAGGTCTGTTTTTGTTACTTTTTCTTTACGCATTTTCATTCCTAGTAGCGTTAGGTTCCTTAGATCTCCTTCATTTTGCTTGAAAACTACTCGATCATCGCCGTCAATCCCCTCACCGGAGCTAGCTCCGGCGAGCTCCTCCCTCGTCGCTTTCCGTCTTCTACTGTAGCCAGAAGGGGCGGGGCATTTTACCCTCGCCCTCCGTAACGTATCTTGCAGGTACCTGGACCACCAAGGATAATGGAAGGAGCTTTTGCGAGAGGTTGGACTTTCTTCGAGTCTCCACGCGTCCTCGACGTCGCGGCGGCTCAACGACGCTCTGCCACTCATTTTGACTCCACCAACCACCAGAGGATCGCTGCAGGAGCTCGGGGACCCTTTTTGAAGCTTCGCCGGACAACGGAGAAGGGAGATCGGAGCTCGGGAAGCTCAGCCCTCCGCTTGTTCTTCCCAGTTCATCGAAGGAGATCCTTTGCCGTTGGATCTTGAGGGTCCCCCAGGAAGTACAGCCACCGTCTGATTGAAGGCCCCAGCACCATCAGATTCAGGGCTGAGATCTAATCTCGGCCCTCCACTTGCGAACCGGTATCGGGCAAGGGGGCGTCGACACATGTCCAGCCATTTCTCTTCAACCGTCGGATCGCCCCAATGACCCGGGTATTTTGCATTTTGACCCAGCGTTTTTTGTGTATTTATTAATTAAAACCTAATCTTTCATTTGCCGCTATTTAATTTTGTAACATTTGCTAAACACCCCCGGGAGTTTTCGTATTTATATTTCGACCCTTGCCAGCCAGGCGCACGTGCGTGAGCACGTGCGCGTGGTTATTTTGCGGGAAAGGCCCTTGCTGGTTTTGTTATTAATATTTAGTCCAGCAAATATTGTATTCAGTTATATTTTGTGGAAATTTTTGCATGCTTGCCCCTGGTAGTTTGCCTATTTGCATATAGGTCCCTGCCAGGCCTAACTATTTTTTTGTGATTGTTTGATTTAATTAGATCATCATTTTGCCTCCAAAAATTATCAAAAATTAGGCTTAAGCTCATGGTAACTTGTACTTCCACGCCCTAATTTTAGTTTTTGATTTTATTTTATTTTTCTATTTATTAAAAATAAAAAACATGCTTTTTATTCATTGTCTATCTTAGAAAATGCCAAAAAAATACTAAAATACCTCGAAAAATTCCAAAACAATCCCTACTTTCTATTTCATTATCTTTTAGTGTTAGTCCAAAAATCCTTAAAAATCTCAAAAGAAAAACCTTAAAAATTTAAAAATACATAAAAACTTCAAAAAATATATAAAATCAAAGAAAACTCCAAAAATTACAAACTCAGTTCCTGTTTACTCTATATTTTATTAACTTTATTTGAAAAATAGTTTGAAAATATTTTGTGGTATCTGCTATTTTTAGTTCCAGTTATACCCCCAGCCAGTACCTTATCCACTGTTTTGGCTTATTTTGCTATTTAAAAATACCAAAAACACTTTGAAAAATACCCAAAAATCACAAAAGCTGTAGAAAATCCTAAAAATATCAAAAACATTTTATTTCTGAATTTTTGGCTATTTTTGCACATTTTTATAACTACTTTATCTCCTCTTTTATTACTTTGCTTATATTTTCCAATATTAAAAAAAGAAATTAAAAAAAATATAAAATATAAAATTATAAAAATTAGAAAATTAAAAACCAAAATATAAAATTAAAAATTAAAAAAAAATTAAAACCCACAAAATTCCTTTGCTTGCTTGCTTAGTGTAGATACACTTCACTTTCACTCACACACTTTTGTGCTTCTACCCTGTTTGCTCCCTGTGTTCGAACTCTCTGCACACTTGCCCTTTACACCATTTGTGCAGAGTTAAAAATAAATTTTAACTCCACATTTATTTCTAATTGTTGATCTTTAGTGTGGGTTAATTGTTGATTAAATACGAGGTTCACTTGAGGGTCGCCACAGCGACGGTTGTCTCCGCCTTGTGTGAGACACCATTTAGACTCTCTTGAATTTCGTGTTTATCATGAGCCTGTAGCTGGATGACTTGACTACACTGGTCTTGCATCCTAGGATAGGTAGCTATACTGGCTACCGTCCATTCTTCTCTTCACCCCCTCCTCTTGAGTTGGTTGCCACTTGTTCTTAGAAGGGAATACCCCGCTCCTCGAGGATGGAGATATTGGATTGGGGAATCATTGGTTTGTCGTACTGGAGAAGTCCGTTTCTTTGTCATTCTAGTCGGGGAGAGCCACCATCACTTACACTGTACGAGTCAGATTCATAGTCGTAAGAGTTTGCATATGAATTGAGATATTTCTGACCTGGCTATTGAGGAGACTTAGGCAGGGTTTTGGGATTCTCAAGGACTGTTGGATTTCAAATACGGTTCTCATTAAGGTTCCGCCCGCACTAAAATTCTAAAGGTCCGACTTAAGCTCCAAACTTTGATTTTGTGAAGACAGGTTTGTTAATTAAACTAAATCCAAGTTCTTCCTTTTCTTTTCTTTGGCTTTCTTTTTGCACTTATTGCATAAGTGTTTGCTAGGGACTAGCAAAGGTAAAGTATAGGTGGATGATGAATCCACATTTCATCATCTTTATTCTATCATTTTGGCCTCAAAAACCCTGGCAAATGCCTGTAAATAACATTAAATAGAGCATATTAGCATTCATGCATGTGCATCCAAATAGTGTATAAAATACTGTAATTAAAGCCAAAATCATAGAATAAATAAAAGAAAAGAAAAAGAATAAAATATTGTAAATATTTTATGACCCGAAACCCCGAGACCTAGGCATCTTGATGAATAGGTCGACAAGGAATAAAGTAGGGGGAGATAAGGTCAAAATACCTATACCTTTTAATTCATTCTTTATTCATTTTGGGACCTATTTTTGGTTCCACTTTTTATATATCAAATAAAGAAACTTTGTACATGAAAGTTGTAGATAATTTTATATAGAAAAATACAAAATTTATTTCATTCAAAAATAATGTAAAGATAAAAAGTTATGGTCTGAATAAAAATCCAAAATCCCAACTTCCTAGACCCGTATCTCAGAAATGAAAACTCCAAATGCAGCAAACTCACCTTTAATTGTATATAGAATAAAATAAGCTATTTAATGGCGGTGGTTTCGCATTTGGCAGGGCTACGGTTTAAAAGTTGAGTTTTGGACCCTCATTGTATACTTGTACATATTAAAATATTCAATTTATTATTTATTCATTATTTTTGTATTTTTATATTTTTATAATTTTGTAAATATTATTTATAGTATATATGTACCTTAAAATTAGAAGAAAAACATAACAGAAACATAAAATAAAAATATTTATAAATACAATACATATGTATAGGACCTATAATTATACCTATACAACACATACTTTTATTTTATTAAGTACGTAAAATACTTCAGAAAAATAAAACAAAAATATATTTGTGTGTATAAAATTATTTCATGATTTTATAAAATATTAAATAAAAACAAATAAAATTAAATACATAAAATAAAAATAAAAGAGTAAAATATATAGATATTATACCTATATAGGCTATAAAAAACAACTAGTAAAAAATATATTTCATAAAAATAATTAAAAATCATCGTAAAATACTAAATAAAATAATAAACATTTTTTATTAAGTACCCAAAAATTAAATAAATCATTTTCTAATTTTAAAATTAATTTTTAATGTGTTTCCAGGAGGTTTTTCCTGGTTGGTCCACGTGGACCAACCAAGTGGTTTGGCTCGTTGACCGAGGTCAACAGCCTGACCTTCCTCCTAGTCTGTGTCAGAAGTCTCGTTTTTCGTCATCTTTGACGATTTTTCGAGCACTGACCTTTCACCCATTTGCGATAGTCCCTTCGTGACATTTGTCGCTCGCATAACCATGATTCACGCCTATGGATCACCTCGAGCCACGAATCAACGATTAGCTCGATATTCTTCGGCCTTTGGACCACTCCAGTCATCGAGTCAAACCCCTTAAAAACTTCCTCCGATTTTTTTTTTGAGATTTGAACCCCATGTGTCTGGTCCTTCGTCCCCATTTCACCTGCTTTGGATCCCTGGAGGTGACAGCTCCAGTTTGGGCTTCTTCGAGGCGGTGGAGCGGTGAGTTCCTGGGCGTTCCATCAACCTCTGGCCAACCCCCATCGAGGTACATTTAACCTCGGGCCCCTGGCCTTGGAGGTATTTATTTTCCCTTATTTTTCGTGCATTCATTTCGCCATAGCTTTTAGATCAAAAACCCTCTACCAATTTGGCATCTCATCGATCGAACCACGCTATCAAATCCACCTCGCCGGAGCGCATCTCCGGTGAGTACTCACATCACCGTCCACCCTCTTCTTGAGAGCCACTAGAGATCAAGGCATTTTGTCCTCGACCTCTTTAACTTTTCCTGCAGGTATTTGGAGCGCAAAGGGCACCTGGGGTCGATTTTGACCTCGCAGGAGATACCTGGGCCGCTCTTCCCTCTCCGACATCGCAGAGGAGCCCTGGTGTCTCCCGTCGCATTTTGAGACCCCAGGCGTAGAGAGGAGCCTCGCAGGAACCTAGTGGACCATTTTGGAGCACGTAAGACCGTCGGAGAGGTGCGCAATCACCGGAGGAAGGTCGCCACGACGGAGCTTCTTCCCTATTCATCCAGCGTGTGCCTCCGCCGTCGGATCATCAAGGTCCCCCAGGCGTAGCAGGAGCCGTCCGATCAAGCGCACCTGAGCCACTCGATCATCGACGATCCATCTAATCGCAGCCGTGCGTTTCGAAGCGTCATCGCGCGAGGAGACGCGGATACGTGGATAAGTGGATGCATCTGAACTGTCTGCCAGCGCCTTTGCGTAGGAATTTTGTAAGTATACCCGCGCTCTTTTTGTAAATAGTATTTAGTGTTTAAACTTTCAAGTGCTGTTTAAAATATTTTGTAAACTTTATAAGTAGACCCTTAAGCTTCTAATATTTGCAAGTAGGTCCTCTGCCACGTCACCTCACGTGACATGTTCACGTGAGGCGCGAGGCTTTTTGCAGAGAGGCCCTCGGCCTCTTGTGTATTTCGTTTCAGTGTTGGAATTTTTAATATCATTGTAAAACTTTGTGGATATTTGCATCAGAGCCCTCGGGCATTTTTGATATTACAAACATGTCCCTACCAGGCGCATGCCAGTCAGGCGCCCTGGTGGGTTATTTGCAGAGAGACCCTCCCGGGTATGGATATTTATAAAAGGTCCATTAAATTGCATTTTCAGTGTAATATTTTGTTGGAAAATTGCGAGTGTGCCCCTAGATGTTTAACTATTTAAAGATATACCCCTGCTAGGCCATACATTTTTGCTTGCTTGCTTTATTCATTTCATGTATCATTAAAACCCTAAAAAATCCCTAAAAATCAGCTTAAGCTCCTGTGTGCTTGCACTTTCACGCCATATTTTTGCATTTTACATTTTATTTTTGTTGCATTTTAGCATTTATTAAAAATAAAAAAACATGCATTTTAGCTACTGTCTAACTTAGAAAATACCAAAAAAATCTTAAAACACTTAGAAAAATTCCAAAAAAAATACCTACTATCTATTTTAGCCTATTTTAGTGTCAGTGCAAAAATCACTAAAAATTTCAAAACCAAAACCTTAAAAATTAGAAAATCCCCAAAATCTTCAAAAAACACTCTAAAAATTATAGAAAACTCCAAAAAAAATGAAAACTCAATTCCTGTAGGTTCCTCTTTTTATTCCCTTTAATTTGAAATTAGTTTGAAAAAATTTTGTGGCTGTTTGATATTTTTCATTCCTATTTTAAGTTCGGTCAGTGATTTATTCCCTATTTTCCTTTGTTTTCACTTTTAAAAATACCAAAAAAGATTTTGAAAAATCCCCAAAAATCATAAAAAATAGTAAAAAAGTATAAAAAGACCAAAAAGATTTTATTTCTGAATTTTTGAGTATTTTTACGTATTTTTATAACTATTCTAGCACCCATTTTATTATATAGTTTATATATTCCAATATTGAAAAAGAAAATAAAAAATATAAAATATAAAAAGAAAAATATAAAATCAGAAAATTAAAAACCAAAATACAAAATTAAAAATTAAATTAAAAAAAAATCAAAATTAAAAACCCAAAAAAACATTTACATTTGCATAGTGTAGACATTACATCACATTCACACACACACACACACACACGCACACACACACACACACACACACACACGCATTTGTCGATCTATCATGCCTTGCTCCCTGTGTTCGAACTCTCTACGTACTTGCTTCTATACATCATTTATGTAGCTTTAAAAATAAATTTTAACTTCACATTTTGCTTGTCATTTCTTGATACTTCTAGTGTGGGTTAATTGTTGATTAAATACGTGATTCTGTAGTGGTCAAGACTTTGACTGTGTTCCCGCTTTGTGTGGAATACACGACCATTCAATTCTGTGTTTATCACTCCCCTACTTTATTCCTTGTCGATCCAGTCATCAAGATGCCCATGTCTCAGGGTTTAGGGTCATAAGATACCTTTGGCATTTTATTTCTTTTTCTTTTCTTCTCTTTTTCTTTTATTTTAGCTTTAAACAATGTATTTTATATAGTATTTATACAATAAATAATGAATGTTAATTTATGCAAAATAATGCTATTTACATGCATTTATCTAGGTTTAAAGGCCAAAATGAAAGAAAAAAGGTGATGAAATGGAGATTCATCAATGTCAGTGATAATCAAAATTTCGGCTAATTCAGGAGGAGTTAATCAAGTGTCGTTGTCCCAAATCAACCAAATTGATTAATCGCGAAAATTATTCAAACCACTAATAAATCAAGCAGAGAAGGTGAGCGGTTTTGCTACTTTTATTAACATGTTATAGCAATCGGGGTCGAACTCAAGGAGCACAATTAAATACTAAGAAGTCGATTCGAAAATCTAAGGATTTTTATTATCTTTTTAGTGGTTCTTAATTTTTCAAAATTTTAATTTTTCAATATAAGGAAACTACGAACAAGGATTAAAGTATACACAAGCAAACTTTTGTATTTTTCAAAGAAGTAAAAAGTGCTCAGAAAAATAATGTAAAAATGTTTTTGGGTTTTATATACTTTGTAATGTTTTTGGGAATTTTTAGATGTTTTTGTGATTTTCTAAAAATTAAAAAGTACCAAAACAAACAAACAATGCACAACTAGGGGTATTTTTAAGATTAAAAATAGATAAAATGCTCAAGACACTTGGGAGTGATTTTTATGAGAAATTATGAAAAATATCTACAAATTGGAACTGAAATCATAATTTTTTGATTTTTGATGCAAATTTTTAGGTTTTATAAGGTATTTTCAACAAAATTTGTATAGAAGCTAAAAGATGACAATGACAACTTCGGTAATTTTTATAGAATTTTTAAATGATCTTTTGTTTTTTTGAATTTTCTAATACAAACAGAGGCTTTTTAGGGTTTTTTTAGGAAATGAACAAAAATCAACAAGCAAACATCATCATAAATACAACATGCAAGAAGGGCCATAAGTAGTTTTTCAGCAAATTTTGGAGTTAATTAACTATTTATTGCAATTAATAAAAGACTAAAATAAAAAACAATGCACAAGGACCAATCTGTAAATATTTCAAGTTTTTGAACTTGAAGAATAACAAATCTTTAAAATCCAAGGGCCACTCTGCAATTTGTCCAGAAAACTCACGCCTAGCACGTGAAACAATACGTACATTTGTATATATGCAATTACTCAAAACTTTCCATTCAATTCATAACCAGTTCGGAGTGCAAGATAAAATGTGCAAATGCACTCAAAAGTACGTGAAGCTACATGTGACTACAACTCATTTGGAATAAAATGCAAATAAAGAAACTACAGGGTCCTTACTGCAAAAGTTTTTAATTACAGATTATATTTATTGAACTACAATGATAAAACAAAGTACGAGGGCATAGGGGAAATATACCCTTCGAGACACGTGGCGTGCACTCGTGGTGGCTCTGACGTATGGTCCTGATGACAGTTGGCAGACAGATCTGACGGTTTAGAAAGCTGCATGGACGTACAACTCATATCTACAAAAGATGTGATCTGACGCTGCAAAAGGGGAGAGTAAGGATGGTTCAGATCAGAACTGGATGGGAGGATCTAATCCAACAACGATGGAGGGTGCTGGAAGAACTAGCGCCTGGTGAGCTTCGATTGAGAGGTTATGTCGATCCACTTGGCTGATCGACTCACGGTGAAGTCCAGCACCTTCGTAAGGTCGCTCCCATCAAATGGGTGGCTCTGATGAGTGGGTGGATGGTATGATTGGCATGGCGATTTTAAGCACCTGGGGGTGCTCTGCCACCTCTAATAGAGCTCCATTTGGGCCTCCTTGCATGCACCTGTACTTGCAATGGGCAGTGGGACTCGGAGGCGTAGCTCTGTTTGGGTTATTGCATGTAAAAGTAGAGAGAAGCGAAGGGGGAATGGAAGTTTGGTCTCAATGAAGATGGAGGAGGAAGCCGAGTCTAATCTCGCTCCAATGAGCGAGATGTAGGGGGTCAGACTACGGGAGAAGGATGGGGGCGATACGAGGGGTCGATCCGTGCAGGCGAAATGGACGATGGGACTCTGGTGGCGTAGACCGGAGCGAAATTATGAACGACGAAGGAAATATGTGAATCAAAATGAAAAGGAAATGTAGATGGAATAAGGGTTACCTGAAGTACCTTTGATGAACGGTGAAGTTAGGCAGAGGGGAGGGCAAGGTCCGGGCGTCGACCGGGTTGTAGAAGACATGGGAGGCTGCATGCGGCGGAGCTGCTCCGACCATGTATGAGCTGCAGCCAAACAACCACCAAATCAAGCTCTGAAGGGGTCTTGCAGAAGCCTGTCACTCTTCTGGAGGTGGCTAAGGGGTTGGGCGGTGCGAGGCATGAGATGGTGAGCAAGGGAGGCGGAGGAGAGTATTTATAGGTCGTTCTAGGGTTCCAGAAGGATCAAAGAGAAGCACATAACCCTAGAATGATTCAAACCAACTTAGGGATCTGCATGAATTAGGATCTTCGAGGAATCCAAGGTCCAAATTTTGAGGTAATCAGGGGTCGGAGCTGAATGGAGAAAAAGGGAGAAGTGGCTCCGGCGAGCCAAATCGGGTCTTGGAGGAGGGGGTCAATAGACCGAGGTTGACAAATCAAAATTTGAGGATTTATAAATTCTATAAAAATAGCAAATGAGTTCAAAATAAAAATGGATAAAATAAGAAATGTTTGTCATTTTTCAAACTAATTTTCTATGATTTTTAATTATTTTTATGAAATTATATATACAGTATATATAGACTGCATGTGGTGTTATGTGTAGGTATAGTATACCTATATATTTTATTCTTTTATTTTTATTTTATTATTTTTTCACAAATATCTTTTATTTTATATTTTATTTATTTACAAAATAATTTAAGGAGTTTGAAATGTTTTTTATTTTATTTTTGCAAATTTAAAAAAAAAGTATTAAATAAATAGGTGTTACATACAATATACACCAGTGAGGTTTTGTACAATGAACTTATTATTTTATTTTTGTTTTATTTCCCATGTTCTAATTTTTATTTAAAATACAATATGTACAATGATTTAAAATAGTTAAATATGCATATTTATAATATAAGTACCATATGACTATACAATACACCCAAAAAGCCAATTCTTACCTCATAACTCCAAAATTTATGGAACCACCCTCATTTGGAATATAATTAAATTTATAGTTTAATAATGATAATTTTGGAAGAATTTGAGTCCATATGGAGCCAGAATTGATATGTAAAGTTCTTATTTTGTGGCTTTTCATGAGTGGTGTTATTTGTATTATGTACAATAATTTATTTTATAAGTATTTTTATTTTTTTAGAAAACATTTTTATGTACAACCTTTATTGAGAAAATATTTTGATTTAAGGTCTTTTTATGGATGAATAAAATATAAGCATGCTCTAGACATAGAGTGCATAGTGATGAATATACAAGGATCCATTCTCCCCCTACTTTATTCCTTGTTGATTAAGTCAATAATTGACCTTCTCTCAGGGTTTGAGTTAGTCTTTACCTATTACGTAATTACATCCTTACTTCTGTTTTCTTTCCTCTTTATTCTTTTATTTTTAGAAAAAGATGTTAATTCTACAATAATAACAATTGTATGCACAATGATAATTTATTGGATTTACATATATTCACAGGTGTTTTTTTCTAAAAGAAATTGCTAAAATAAAAGAATAAAGAATGAGAATCATAGATTCATCATGCCCCTATACTTTACCTTTGCTAGTCCCTTACCAAACACTTATTTGAAAAGAAGTGAAACAAAAAGAAAAGAAAGAGGAAGAATCAAATTTGATTATTAAACTTATCTTCATAAAATTGGAGTATGGAGCTCGGTCAAACCTTTGGATTACTAATTTGGCAGAATGGAAATATGTTTAAGACTAACATCCTTCAAGTTCCACAATTCTTTGGTTAGGTCTCCTTAACAACCAGGTCAGAACAATTCTACATAAGCAAACTCTAATGACTGTGAATCTTTCCTTATACTGTGTAAGTGATATATAGCTCGCCACCTCAAAAATGGCAAAGAAACAACCTCCCTCAACAAGGTAACTCTAATCCCCCAGTCTAGCAACTCTTTCCTCGAGGAGAGGGGTATTCCCTTCTAAGTTCAAGTACAACTAGCTTAAGAAGAGGGGAAAAGGGGAGAATAGACTATGGCCAGTGTAGCTACGTATCCTTGGAGCTTAACCAGTGTAGCTAAGCCTCCTGCTGCAAGCTTCCATGAGATGAGACAATGGATTACACTAGCTTTACTTATTCAACTATATATACTCTGGCAGGTGTTTTATTTTCAATCAGGTATGCCCCTTTTTTTGAGTTTTTGTATTTTTGCACATTTTTTAGGGCATATATACAACATATCTACAAGTGCAGCATATACATAAGGAGTTTTTTCTTCTTGAGCCAGTAGACTATCCCTCTTTGAAGCTTTATTGCAACCCACAATATCCTGTCGTTAGACCTCAATTCCAGTAGACCAGGTTGAGGTGCACATCCCTCCTTAGAGGAGGACGGGCAGTTCCTTCTAGCTGTACTACCCCAGTATGCTACTCGAAGACAAAGGATTCTGCCTCCTCACCACCTCATCCGTGTTGAGCTACATGTAAGGTGTGTGTCCAAGTCAATCCATTGTCTCGAGAGTCATGTGTGCGTTGTTAAGCGCTCTACTTAGGCTAATCAAGATGACATGTGAACATAACGTAGTGGACTCAAAGAATTAAGTCGCTATGGACCCGAAACATCTTAACCCCAAATCCTATAAGGTTCCTCTGAATTTAAATGGATTAAGGTCTTAACCAAGCTCCATTCTTCAATTTTATTCCAGACTAGTTTAAATGTCAACCATTATACTGAAGAATGCACATGCAAATATTTACAGAAACTCTTTTTGGTGGGAATTTTCCAAACTATGCAAATTTTTATGGAAATTTTTTATTTTTCAAGTTTTCAGATATTTTTGAAAAAGAAGAAAAAGAAAGAAAAGTGTTCACAAGGATGTATATCTATATTTACAAAAGGGTTTGTGCTACATGTTTTATATACACAAATATATTTTAATCCAGCTTCATTAAGAGTGTTTATGTGCAAAGAATTAGGGGTAAATTATGGTTTCTAATGTATACATATATACAAGTGGTTTTCATACCCCATAAGTTATTTCCCATGTGACAAAACAGTTTTGCAAACATTTTTCAAACTATTTTTCAAAAGATTTTCAACACTATTATACAAGCGTTTACAAACTGTTTTTGCAAACATTTTATTTTCACACAAATTACAGTATACCTAATTTTGATACATAAAATAATTTGCAAATCTTTTTACAAACAAAACATTTTTACAAACATTTTTATAAAATTTGTACAAAAATAGTTTTTGCAAAAGTTTTTACAAATAATTTTTACAAAACATTTTTATTCATGTTTTATTAATAGTTATATTATTAACACACATAAAGTATGAGTTATGGCTAAAGTATATATACAATATATATGACACCCCCTTATACTTAGCTCAAACGATGTCCTCAGAGTGATCTGAGAGCGATGAAGGAAGACATAAATCGTGTTGAGTATAGAAAAGTGAAAAGAATCCTATACTACAATGACTGGAAAGAATTGCAGAATAAAATCAATAGAAGTCGGTGATCCCCCTATACTTAGGATCAAGTAATCCTAAGTGTAGAAGATTGTACAAAAGGGACAAATCGAGGAGTAGAATGTACATACATTACCTCCCCTATACTTAGGGTAAAATATCCCTAAGTATAGGCAAAAAAAGTAGAGGTAATGGAAAAATGTATAATCACAGGTCTAATACCCCCTATACTTAGGATAAACTGCCTCCCAAGTATCTCAAAATAATAAGATGGATATGGGGTATTAAACAAAATGAATGAATGATATAGACAATATGCATCTATAAAGGAACGGAGTAGAGATGAAAATCAGGTATGAGATGTAGGTGATGTGAGTCAAGGAACACATCTCATACAAAATGAATAGGGGCAACGTCAACGGTCACATGATCATGACCAAGATATGGCTTCATGTGCTGACCGTTGACTCGATAGGTGGACTCATAAGACAACTCATATATGTCAATAATACCGTTGTCGTGCGCCTTTCTGACCAGGTATGAGCCCTTCCATTTACTCTGTAATTTCCCTGGAAATAATCTTAACCTAGCATCAAATAGCCATACCCTCTGATTGGGCTCAAACTGCTTATGGCTGATGTGAGAATCATGCCATATTTTCGTTGTCCTTATATCGTAGGCTACTTGAGAAGGTTGTATCTGTCAACTCCTCTAGGGCTGCCAATTCTACTCTTCTTTGATCATTTACACTCTCATGATCCAATAATATCTCAGTGACCGCCCAAAGTGACTTATGCTTGATCTCCACGGGTAAGTGGCTTGGCTTACCATAAACAAGTCGAAAAGGAGATGTACCCAAAAGTGTCTTGAAGGAAGTCCTATAGGCCCACAAGACTAAGTCCAAAAGCTGAGACCAATCCTTTTGATCTGGGAGGACAACCTTCTATAAAACAGTCTTAATCTCCCTATTTGACACCTCAGCAAGACCATTCGTCTGCGGATGATATGGCATGGCAACTCTATGGTTAATGTTGAACTCATTAGCAAGGGTCCTTACCTTATCGTTGATAAAATGAATCCTTCGTCAGAAATCAAGACTCTAGGTACCTTGAAACGTAATATGATATTTTTCCTCAAAAATTTCAAATAGTCTTCGTATCTGCAGCTCGGGCGAGGATGGCCTCAATCCAACGACTCACATAATCCACAGCTAATAAAATGTACTCAAATCCCTGACTCTTAAGGAGCGGACCCATGAAATCGATGCCCCATGCATCAAAAACCTCACAGAAGTGAATGGGTTGCATCAACATCATATCTCTCTTTCTACAATTGCCCATCCTTTGACAGTAAGTACACCTCTTCACGAATTCATATGAATCCTTGAAGAGGGTAGGCCACCAAAGGCCGGATTGGAGATCCTTCTGCGATGTCCGTCCCCTAGAGTGATGTCCTCCTGCCTCAAAATTGTGGCAATAAGTGAGGATGCTATGGTGCTTCTCTTGAGGAATACACCGATGCCAGACACTATCCCCTCCTTCGTGGGAAAGTGTGGGATCCTCCCAATGATACGACTTGGCCTTCGCAAGGAAGGTCTCAAGTCGCTGCCTGGGCCAACCTTGTGCAACTTTCTTGGCAACAAGATAGTTCATAATGTCCACGTACCATGGGAGAGAGGTGATAGCAAGAATCACCTCGTATGGGAATGTCTCAGTGATAGGTGTGGTCATATCAAAATCCTCAAGATGCTCTAGTCGTGAGAGGTGATCTGCCACCACATTCATGACTCCAGGTTTATCCTTAATCTCAATGTCAAACTCCTGGAGTAGAAGGATCCATCTAGTCAATCTGTCTTTGGCATCCTTCTTGGTCATTAGGTATCGGATGGCGGTGTGATATGTATAGAGCGCTCTAGATCCGAGAATATAAGATCGAAACTTATCCAGAGCAAATACTACGGCTAGCGTCTCCTTCTTAATCACAGTGTAGTTCCGTTGAGCGGCATCCAAAGTCTGGCTAGCATAGTGTATGGAAAATGACACATTATCCCTCCTCTGTCCAAGCACAACCCCTATGCCAAAATCGGAAGCATCCGTCATGATCTCGAATAGGAGAGACCAATCGGGTGGCTGAAGGACAGGAGCTTGTACAACTAAATTCTTAAGAGTCTCAAAAGAAGAAAGGCACTTATCATCTACAAGGAAGTCGGTGTATTTCGTGAGAAAACCAGTTAGCGGACGACCAATCCGACTGGAATCCTATATTAACCATCGGTAGAAACTGGCATGCCCCAGAAAAGACCGCAACATACTCAAATTGGATGGTGGAGTGAGCTTTCTTGATGATATCCACCTTAGCCGGATCAACCTCCATGCCCCTGTTGGAGATGATGTGACCAAGGATCGTCCCTTGAGTCATTATGAAATGACTCTTCTCCCAAGATAAGACTAGGTGGACCTCAATGCAACGTTGAAGTACTCGATCGAGGCAAGCAAGACAAGCATCAAACCCATTATCGTAGACCGAAAAGTCATCCATGAAGACCTCTAAACAGTCGCCCACCATGTATTGAGAAGATGGAAAACATGCACCTTTAGAATGTAGTCAGGGCATTACATAATCTGAAGGGAATCCGTTTAAAATCATACGTTCTGAATGGACATGTAAACGTCATTTTCTTCTAGTCTTCGGGCTTTATAGCCACCTGATTGTATCCCGAGTACCTATCAAGAAAGCAACAATGACTCTTCCTAGCTAACCTATCGATGATCTGATCAATAAATGGAAGTGGGGAGTGATACTTCTTGGTGGCCTAATTTAATTGTCTGTAGTCTACACAGACCCTCCAAGAAATGGGTACTCGTGTAGATATCTCCTCTCCAGACTCATTCGTGATGTGGCTAAGAATCGATTTCGCGGCTTTTTATTTGATGATGAAAGTGGTCGGTTGTAGCCAAAAGCCGCGAAACAAGATCGGTTCTTGAACCTATCAAACAATTACGGTTTCCGGTCGGAAAACCGTTCACTAATATTTTACCAGGCAAGTGTTCCTGGGTCGAACTCAAGGAGGCAGAATAAATTCTCTAGATTTTTATCTTCATAATTTTATTTTTTAATTCTTCTCTAAGTGATCAAGTCAAAACACCTCTTTTTTTATTGATTTTTATTTTTATTTTTTTATTTGATTTTATTATTTTCCAAGTTTTATTTAATTTTCAAAAAGGGATATTTTTCAAAAGATTTATTAATTATATAATAAGTGGGTATTATATAGGTGATACTATATAGTAAAGTGATCGGGGTTCGAGCCGCGAGCTCGAACTACACAAGAAATCAAAACAAAACGAAGTGCAATTCGAAAAAATCAAAACACATCGAAAACACGTCAAAAATCCACGAAATCTTTATACGAGGTAGTTGGGGTAGTTGTATAACTACCCTCAAGAAACCGTCAAAAATCGAGGTCACAAAAAGTAGAAACAACCCCTACAGCCCAGGGGCATAAGCGCAAGAAAAAGATATTTAAAATGTCTTCAAAATGGTCCTCAGGGACTGTTCTGTAGAAAAAATATATATAACTTTACATTTAGGTCCCTACGGAGGGACCTAAATGCAAATAATGAAAACCTGTGAGGCGGAAATGAATTTTGGAAGCCTACTGGGTTAAAGTAGCAAATTTTCCACCGTTTCACTTTGGACGGCTGAGATTAGAATTCCCACGTGCCGATCAGACGCTGACAGGTGCGCCACGTGTCGCGCACCTGTGCGTCTGGTGTTCTTGGGCGGTTGCAGTAGCTGGCAAAAGGCCGTTCTTCTCCGATTTATCACGGCTGACCAACGAAGGGTTTGGCGCTCCGGCGGGGCCAGAGGGGTGGCTCCTCCACCCCTCGAGCTCGCCCGCGGTAGAGAGGTGGCCGGCGCTGCTCCGAGCAGTGGTGGCGCTTCGATGATGACGACGATCTAAGCTTCCTGGAGGTGGTTCTGTTCCGACGAGGCTCCTTGGAATGGATCTTGATGGCGATTGAAGGCTCCCAGCAGCTACGGAATAGCTCGCGATGATGTTGGATCTGCAAAGAACACGGTCGAATGCTCGATTCTCCTAGGAATCGACCGAGGGGTTACAATTCGCAAACTCAAAGATGGTGAAAAACTTTAATTTCCAGACAAGCAAACAGATACATGGAGATGGCGATGAAATGATGATCGATTTGAAAGTGAAATGGAATGATTCGAAAGGTGGTGTTGAATATGCATCTAAGCTAGATGATCAACCTTCCTAAATCACGGATTAGCCACGCTAATCGTGGCTCAAATATCAAGAATAAAACGAGGAAAAAAATGGAGGAAGAGGCCTATGAAGTCTAGGTATATTACCTGGACAAAGAAGCTCAACGGCGGCCAAGATCGGAGCGGAACGTGGCGCTCGGGAGGTGATGCAAGGTTCGATGAAGCCCTGGAACGATCCTCCGATGTGCCCTCCTCCTCGCTAGCTCCTCCACGGCGCTGTCACCGCCTTCGTTTGGCCGGAACAAGGCTTGGAAGTAGAGGGGTCGAACAACCTGGAGCTAGGGCTCTGGTTAGTTGGAAGGTTGGGTTGTTAATGGCGACCTTGGGGGCTTTATATAAGATGATTACTTGGGCTCCAAGGCCGGATCTAATGGTGGCGATGGAGTGGGTAGTTAGGAGGAGAGGTTCGACGATGGAGATCAGTCAGAAGCTTCTGGAGTGGCGCGGGATAAATGGGAGAAGGTAGCCGGTCAGAGCAGGCGGGCATACCAGATTCTTGAAGAAGAAGGCCCCAGGTGCTGACAAGTGTCAACACCTGGTTTGTTTAGAGGCTGAAATCCCTTCAAAAATCATTAATAAATATTAAATAAACTTATTTTAAATAACTATAAATACAAGAAATGTAAATAAATTAATTTTCTATTTATGGCATAAATACTTTTTATAAATAATAAGGGAGTTTTACCCGACAGACCCTATAAACTTTTTAAATTACCTCTATGATCTTTTGCACAATTTAATTACCCCATCGACCTTAAAAATTACCCCAAGAACTCTTACAGGCTTCAAACAGATTACCCGAAGGGTTCATGGGGTAAGAGTTGGCAAGTTTACGGGGTCGAGGGAGGAATTATATTGTTTCAAAGATCGTAGAGGTAATTGACAAAGTTTATAGGGTCTGCTGGGTAAAAATCCCAAATAATAATTATTATTTAAAATATAAATTTTATCTTAATAAATATGTATTTATAAATAGGTTTTAGATTTTTAATTTAATACCTACATAAATAAAAATTAATTTTATAATTTCTTAATTATTAGAATATTAAATAAGGCTTGTACGAATTTTTATAGATTTTTATAAATTAATTTACATATTTTAATAAATAAGATAAGTATCTAGGTAGTTCATTTATACCTTTATTTTTGGGTTTTTGATTTTATTAAAATAATAAATAGTCTCCAAAAATTATGAAATAAATTATGGTGAAACTACAAGATCATGAAATAATTTAAAAATTATAAAATTAAGAAAATGATAAATAATGTGTGTTACAGAAAATAAATAGCCCAGAAACCCCGTTGTCTTTTGGTCCCACAACCGATTTTCTTGCAAACGGACTCCGAATTCGATGAAACCACCTTTATTAATTAGAGAATATTATTTTATGAACTTTAAAGGTGAGTAGAGTGAAATTGGAGTTTGTATGAGGAAGTTATGATGTTCGGAAGTTGAGATTTTGACAATTTGCAGGCTGGGTTTCTTGACATATATACATGGTAATATTTTTAACTTATTTTTATATTTTTATATACATTTTTAGAAATAATTAGGAGAAGAGTTTGATGAAAAATATGTTCATATGAAATAATTAAAATTCTTTGAAATTTTGTATTTATTTTATAAATGATGAAAGGTGTATATGTGTGTGTTAAATAATTTTTCTCTGGTTTTCTTTCCTTATCCCCCCCTACTTATTGGTTTGTCGACCAATCCATGCTGACTTGGTCTCGGGGGTTGGGCTATAAATATATCTTACAGCTATATTTATATTTAAGTCATATTGCATATATATACATATATTCAATCTGCCTTTTTTCTTTATTTTTCTGGTTCTTTATTTATTTACATGATTTTAGTGGTTAAAAGTGAATATTTACACATGAATGGTGTTTTGTTAAAATATGAGAATTAATGGATATTTACATGTATTTGTTAAGGGTTTTAAGACAAAATACGACAGAAAAGTTAATGAATCATGGATTCATCAATTCGCAACTGTAGTGATACCTGTCTTCTTGGGTTCCACATGTAACGGGCTAACCCATTTGGAGTCGAAGATGTGGTAGATAAAATCAGCGCTCTACCACTTAGATATTTCCTTCATGACTACATCTTGAAGATCCAGGTTCAACCTACAATGAAACTCACATGATGGCTTGGCATCATCATCGAGATATATGTGGTGAGAGCACAAGGTCAGACTTATCCCCTGAAGATAAGCTATATTCCATCTGATTGCCTTGCAGTTTCTTTCATGAACCTTCATCAAATGAGATTCTTGGTCTTCAGTCAAATCCGTTGAGATAATGACTGGGAACATTTCCGGCTCACTTGCAAGGAACCTATACTTCATCCTCTACGGTAAGGTCTTTAGTCCAGGGCATGTGGGAGATGGAAGATCTGGTCTCTGAAAAGTCTAAGTGAAGGCTACCAAATCTGCATGAGAGAACTCTCGCAGAATCAGTGAATCTGATGAAGACGACCCTACCAGTGTATCTATCAACAGTGCTGGATCAATCTCTACCCTAGCTGTAGGCTCTGCGTACATCAGATACAATAAATAATCATCAATATCCTACCTATAAAAATCGGTGTATGAACTCGAGGGATCCGAATATGAATAACAAGAAATATACTCTGCTTCGCTACCCAAATCACAATCATCAACCTCCAAGGTATCATGTGCCATGAGTGCACTCTCCAAACTCTCACCCGCTGTCATCTGTTGCTCTGCAATCTCTAAAGGTGTGACAAGAGCTCATGAAATCAGATCTGTCCAAATGGCTTCATCATCTGTAATCACAAAATCATGCTCATGATGGACGTCTAACTCTGAATCTTTCATCTGCTCTGAACTCTGCTCGAAGCAAGCTGAATCCCTGACTCTCAATTCCTCAATATTACCTATTTGTATACTTCCGCCCTCGACGTGAAAGTATACCTTCCCACTATCATGATCGGACACTGCCTTGGCTATGCCCAAGAAGGGTCGTCCTAAAATGATGGGGGTATCAGTCACACATTCAGGGATCTCCATGTCCAAAATGATAAAATCCACGGGAAATTTCAGGCTTTGAATTGTGACGACAACGTCCTTTAATAACCCCTTCGGCCTCTTGACAGACCTATCCGCAAACTGGAGAACTGTCCCACTCTGTCTAAGAGGGCCAAACTCAAATCGATTGAGTAAGGCAGCCGGAAGGAGGTTAATCGAGGATCCACTATTTAATAGGGTCTGACCGAACTGCTGCTCATGGATGTGGCATCTGACATATTAAGCTCCTGCATCGGGTCTCTTGGCTGGCAATCAGTTCTGGATGGTGAAGCAAGTGGCACGAGTGAGCACATGGATTTTTGTATTGTGATTTCACTTCTTCTTCCTACGGATGGTGGTCTTCTCTTTGACGTTCTTCTGGAAAAGAGGGATATGCTCAAGTGCCTCCTGAAGAGTCAACTTGATCTGAAATTTGTTTATCATCTGCTCGTTGACTCTATTTGTTGTCTCTTTTTGGTATTTTCTATTTTTGGCCCTTCCCTAAGCGGAGTGCTCGAGGGAAAGGGATAGAGGTACCCTCCTCAAAAGAATGAGGGTCAAGAGTGGGTTTCTGAGAATGCATAATGTTGTAATCCATGCAAACACCGTCAATATCAACAGATGGATCCAAAGGAGATACATAAACCTTTCCTTTATTCATATTTTTGATTTTTGAGGTTTTTCCATTTTTTTATTTTTCTAAAAACATCCTCACGTACAGGAGAGGACACAACAACCGTCTGACTCTTGGTGGCATCAGTACCATCGACAACATCTTAACTAGCGGCATCAGCACCACACTCTGGCCTGGCATCTGGAAATTTGGTGGCATCATCACCACCACCTATAGAAACTGGAGATACGACAACAACAACACATGATGAGAGAGATCTATCAAGGGTCGTACGGTTTCGCAAGGTGAAATCGCAACCGATGTATTTACCACTTCAATAGACCTCAATCAATCAACAATCAACCCATGAATAAAGCAAGCAATGAATAGCACAAAAACTGAGTTAAAATTTATTATTCTCTATAACTAGATGTATATCAAGTAAGTGTGTAGAGGTTGAACCACAGAGAGCAAAAAAATGGTAGCCTGTACTTATTTTTAACCAAAAAGCACTATGTATAAGCGTCATTCATCATATATATATTGGGTTTTTAATGGTTTTAATTTTTTTATATTTTGTTATTTTGTTTTTTAATTTTATATTTATATTATATATATTTTGAATTTTTATATTTTTTATTTTTAATATAATAAGTAATATAGAATATAATATACTATATATATAATAATGGATAATATAAGAATAAAAATAAATAAAAATATCTAAAATTGTAAAATAAATAATTTTGGGTTTAAAATATATTTTTACTATTTTGTGATTTTTAAGTGAGTTTTGATAATTTTTTATATATTTTTAAAGTCAAAAATAACTTAAAACATGGATAAAATAATAGGCCGAGCTTCAAATGGAAATTAAAAATAGAAAATTACATCTAAAATTTTCCAAATTGATTTTAATATATAGATAAAAATATAGAGAAAATAATAACACATAAAAATGTATTGTTGGATTTTTCAGTATTTTATATTTTTATGAAGGTTTTTGGGGTTTTTTATTTTTAAGAGTTTTGTTTTTTTTTTATTTTTAGAGATTTTTGGTCTGAGGGCTACAAATACATAAATAAATAAAAAATATATTTTTGAGATTTCTCAGAAATGTTTTTATATTTTTTAGTATTTTATACTATAGACATGGACTATCTGTGCTCTAAATGATTTTTAATAAAAACCAAAAAGGACCAAAATTGCAAATAAAAATCATGCTGTGAAACTACAAACAATTAGGAACCTACATGTATTTTTTCAAGATTTTTGGAGCACAATAGCTATTTTAAATAAATCCAATAAGATTACAAAAATACACTTGCTAGCAGGGGATAAACTCCATGGGTCTCTGTGCAATTTAACCAAAAATATACAATGTGCAGTTCAATTTTATGGACTAAAAATAAATACTAGAGCTTACAGGGGTCTGCATGCAAAGTGCCTGCACCTCACATGCACATGCACACGAGGTGATGCGGCAGAGGATTTATACGTAACTACCAAAAGTTACGGGCTTTTTTTGCAAATAACACAAAGTTTATCAACGACAGATGAAAGCTTTTAGACTATTTAATAAATACAAAAAATGTGTTGGGTTTAAGTTGCAAAATACCCAACAACAGGCGGGAGTAGACGACATATCTTTTCTTCACTTACCACGTGTCGCGCTTTCATCGCACGATGTCAGTTCGAATTGGATGGCTAGGATTAGATCCTACCTCTTGATATGGAGGCTGAGGCGAATTGCATCGGACGACTCTCGTGCAAACTGGGGTGCAGCTCTTGATCGGACAGTGGAGGGACTCGATGGAAGAACATGGCAAGAACACTTCTCGCATGAGCTTCGATCGAGCTCCCCTCCTTAGCCTGGCCTCCTGGAAGGCTGAAATCAGGTGCAGAACGGAGTTGGAGGATCCTTCTAGCTGCTGGTGGCGTCAAAATGGCGCAAGGTACGTCGGAGCCCCTCCACGAGGTCGGGGAAAATGCGGAGCTCCAGGTACCTCGGCAACATGCAAAATCACCTCCAATGGGTTCTTGGTCTTCAATACATGCACGAGATTAGTCGACACAAAAGGGGGAATGAGAAGCCTCAGAAGGTAGAATGAGCGAGGGGGTGCGTCGGGTGGCGACCTCTAACGTGCGACGAAGAGAGGAGATTGAGTGTGCAGATCTAGGCCAGATCCGAATGAGGAAAAGAGGGCGTTGAGTTCGGAGGATGGAAAGGAGTGAAGGGAAGGTGGTAGCGGGTCGGTCAACTGTCGAGCATGATGGAGGAGGGTCACCGGAGCTAAGCTTCGGCGAACTATGAATCATGCGATTACAAGCTAAAACTATGGATTAACCCCTAAACTAAATGCATAATTGAAAAGCAAAAGTAAAATGCAATCAAAAGGAGGTAGAAAGAGCAGCTCTTATACATGAGAGAAGGCTCGGGGAGTAGGGTGGTCGAAGCACCACCGTGGATCGCCGCCTTGTCCCGGCCATGCTGTCTCCAAGCTCGGGGAGATGCGTAGCTGTCACCCGGACCTCAACACACTCACAAGGACACCTGGCGAAGCTCGAAGGGGGGGGGAGGTCAAAAAGGGAAGACGAAGCTTGGAGTTTTATTTATAGACAGTGAGTTTGGGTGATCTTGGGCGGTGATTACCGACACGCTCGAAGCAGATTGGGAGGATCTGATGATCCCATGAGGTAGACGGATGCAAGATGTACAACTTTTGTTAAGCGCTCGAGAGGATTGATCAATAGGGTGGCGTTGGAAAATCAGAGAAGAGGCAGGACTAGAGGCTTTGACAGAAGTCAAAGCTGAAAGTCGAGGAGTTGACCGGGGTCAACGAATGTCGCACCCCATTGGTTCACGCCAGGGCACTACATGACAAACCTGCCTAATTCTTCGAAAATAATTAATTAAAAACAATATTTAATTTTATTAAATTTTGAATATAAAATAAAAAATGTTTATTATTTTATGTAGTATTTTATTGTGATTTTTATTTATTTTTTGATATTATTTATTAGTAGTTCATTTTAAGGGGTATATTTATAGGTATATCCATTTATGTTTTGACTATTTTATTTTTATTTTGTATATTTTATTTTACTATTTTATTATATGATTTTATATATTTAAAACTTATTTTTGGATATATATAAATGTATTTTTATTATATTTTTATGATATAATATATACACTTAAATAAATATAGATGTAGATTATGTAGGTATAAATACATGTATTTTGTCCATGTATTTTGTATTCTATTTTATTTTAATGTATATTCTTTGGTTTAATTTTAGCTTTATATTTTTTAGTAAAAGATAAATAATATTTACAAGAGTATAAATATATAGATGAATAAAAGAATTAAATAATAGATATCCCTTTTATTTATTTACAAGTATTAGCATAAGTATTTTACCTATATATATTTTGTAAACTTATTTTATTATAATTTTTTATTGGTGATTTTATTGTGGTTTTAATATGTACATAAGTTATAGGTAATACTTACAAAATTATAAAAATATAAAACTATAAAAATAGTAAAGAAAAAATAAAATGAATATTTTATTCGGGTATATTGTACAATAGGGGTCCAAAACCTATCTTGCACACCTTAACTCTGAAAAATATGAAACCACCTTCATTAAATAGATTATTAAAAATTTTATACAATTAGAGTGATTTTGATAAATTTTGAGTTTTTATTTGGAAGATGTGTGGTTTGGGAAGTTTGGGTTTTGACTTTTTATTTTGTGTATAAAATGAACACTGTGTTTTATTTTTGTATGAACTCAATTATTTATTTTTCTATATTTTATTATCTACAACTTTCATGTTTAAAGTTTTTTTATTTGATGAATAAATAATAAATAATAAAATGGTGTCAAAATGAATTATTGGGAAATAAATAAATGTGACTTTTATTGTATTTTTGGCCCTTGTCTCCACCTACTTTATTCCTTGTCGACCGACTCAACTCTTGACTTGGTCTCGGGGTTTAGGGTCATAAAATACCTTCGACATTTTATTCTTTTTCTTTTCTTTATTCTATGATTTTGACATTAAAAACAGTGTTATTTACACAATAAATGCAATAAACAATGAATGATATTTTGTACAAATTAATGCTATTTATATGCATTAACTAGGGTTTTTAAAGACAAAATGATAGAATAAACGTGATAAAATGGAGGTTCATCATCCCCCTATACTTGCCTTTACTAGTCCCTAGAAGCGAAGAAAAGAAAAATAAAGAAAAGAAAAATAAAGAAAGTGAGTTGAATTTAATTCTCAAACTTGTCTTCACAAAATCGAAGTTTGGAGCTTAAGTCAGACCTTTGGAATTTTAGTGTGGGTGGAACATTATTGGGAATCGTATTTGAAATGCAACAATATTCGAGAATCCCAAAACTCTGCTCAAGTCTCCTCAACAACCAGGTCAGAATACTTCAACTCATACGTAAACCCTTACGAGTATGAACCTGACTCATATAATGTATGTGATAGTGGCTCTCCCCAACTAAAATGACAAAGAGACTGACTTCTCCAGCATGACAACCCAATGATTCCCTAATCCAACAACTCTTTCCTCGAGGAGTGGGGTATTCCCTTCTAAGTTCAAGTGACAACCAGCTCAAGAGGAGGGGGGTGAAGACAAAAATGAACGGTAGCCAATGTAGCTACCTATCCTTGGATGCTTGACCATTATAGCCAAGTCATCCGGCTATAGGCTTACATATCATAACTTTGAAGAACAAGCTTTCTTATTGACTATACAGATATGTACACTCAGATAGGCATTTTATTTTCAATCAGGCCTGTCCACTTTTTTGGAGCTTTTGTTTTTGTTTTTTTTGAACAACTATATATAACAGCATTTACATAAGGAGCTTTTCCTCTTGAGCCAGTAGACTATCCCTCTTTCAAAGCATTATTGCAAACCACACTCTTCTGTCTTTAGACGTCTATGCTACTGGACGGGTTGGGGTGCACTTCCCTCCCTAGACGAGGACAAATGTTTCCACTTATGTGCGTCTCATATCAGCAAATCCAATCCCCTCACCATTCCAACTGAGTTGAGCCAAGTGAAAGGTGCAGGTGTCCAAGTTAGGTCATTATCAAAAAGAGCCGTGCGTGTGCTCCAAAATACTCTACTTAGGTAGTCAAGAATCCATCGAACCAAGTCTCACAATTCTCAAAGATTAAGTCAACTAGACCTGAAGTACCTCAATTCCAACTCCTATAAAGTTGCGGTAATTAGATAGATTTAAGGTCCAACCAAGCTCCAATCAGATTTTAGTTAGACTTGTTCAATTATCAAACTTGTTCAATTATCAAACTCAATTCGAATAATACGAATGCTATGCAAATGCTATGCATAAAATATTCTTGTGATGCAATTTTCACTTTTAACTTGTTATGGATTTTTGAAAAACATGATGCACATGCAAAATTTTTTGTATTTTTCAAAAAGATTTTGCAGATGTTTTTGGTATTTTTGATTTTGCAAATGTTTTTGTGATTTTTGAAAACAAAAGATTTTGGATAAAAACTAGGTACAAATATTTACTCAGGGATGCATCTTATATTTACAAGACTTGGGTTTTTAAGAATTTACAAGGGATAAGCGATTATTTTTATAGATATAAAGAATTTTGGTGTAATGTATATATTCCTCAAACTTATTTGAAAATTATTTTACAAATAATTTTGAAAACTATAGTCTAAAATAGTTTTTTGCAAATAATATTTACAAACATTTACACACATTTGAAAATCATTTTGGAAAGGTTCTTCAAACAATATATATAGATTTTTCAAAATACTTTTGCAGCCATTTTTCATACCATTTGCAAATCAGTTTTCAAACATTTTTATTTCACACAAAGAGAAGATATTTTATAAACATAACATTTTTATTAAGGTTGAAAACATTTTACAAAATAATTTCCAAACAGCTTTCAAAAGATTTTTCAAAAGGATTTTCAAACTATTTTTCAAACATTTTGCAAAAGTATTTTCGCCTGATTTATTAATCAGTGTGTACAATTTGAGGAATAATATGCATATTTCTTTATTATGTGATTTTAATGAATTTTAATGGAATATGTGCAGTATTTTTGCCATAATTATTATTAAAAATATAAAAGTACGAGTTATGGCTAAAGTATATACACAATTTACAAGGCCCCTATACTTAGATAGAGCTATGTCCTCATAGATCAGAGAGAAAAAGAGAAGACATAACTGGTACTGAGTATAGAAAAGTCTAAAGAATAACGAATGAGGGAATGAATATATGAATGAGAAGTCGACCATCCCACTATACTTAGGATCAAATAATCCTAAGTATATCAGACTATACACAAAGCAGGGAGGGTCAATGGTGGAAATGAAGAGATCGTAATCAGACTGTCTTCCCCTATACTTAGGTTAAGATATCCCTAAGTATAGACAAGAAGAAGAGACATGGGAGAGGATCAAAGAATGAAATAACTCGGGGTGTACACCCCCTATACTTAGGACAAAGTACGTCCTAAATGTAGAGTACCGACAAGAAGGGGTAATACATACATTTTTTTAATAACGAAAATTGAAAACGAAAAGAAGAAAAGAAGAAAATATGAAAGTTTAAAGGAAGAGTTTTTGAGTGGCATTATCTAAATCTTGTATTGCTACTATTGTTGTGGACGTATCTTCAGAGTGTAGTACTTAGATAGAGTCGACAACGACCAAGAAAGTGCCATGCTCGAGGTAGGGCTTCCGTAGTTGACGGACGACAAATGGTTGCACATCAGGAGACGATTTTGATATGACAATACTTCCATTGTCATGCACTTCTTGAACTTTAAACGACATGTCCATTTGCTTTTTAATTTTCCGGGAAGATCTTCAACGTTGCATCAAATAGCCACACTTTCTGTCCAGTCTCGAAGGACTTTCATCTGATGTGCCAGTCATGCCATCATTTAACCTTCTCCTTGTACATCAGTGTATTATCGTATGCATAGTCTTTGAATTCTAGGAGCATGTTCAGATCATATTTTCTTTTCTGACCACCTTGTTATGAGTCTAAATTGCAAATATTAACTGCCCACAATGATTTATGAATCGATTCCACTAGCAGGTGGCATAGCTTCTCACATACAAGACAATAGGGCGACATGCCTAACAGAGACTTGTAAGCGGTTTTGTATGCCCAAAGGACTGAGTCCAAAAGTTGGGACCAATTTTTCCTGTCCGACTTGACAAGCTTCTGAAGTATCGTCTTGATTTCTCTATTAGATAATTCTGCCATACCGTTAGTCTGAGGATGGTAAGGAGATGCGACTCGGTGCTCGATGTCGTACTCCTTCGTTAGTTTCTTGACCTCTAAGTTAATGAAATGACTACCCCCATCTAATATCAATATCTTTGGAATCCCGAACTGCGAGATGGTATTTTCTTTTAGAAAGCGGCACATTGTACGACTGTCTGCGGCTTGAGCGGGGGTAGCTTCAACCCAGCAACTCACATAATCAACGGCAAGCAAGATGTGCTCGTATCCATGATTGTTGGGAAAGGGTCCCATGAAATCAATCCCCAAGCATCGAATACATAGGCAATCTGAATAATCCTTAGGGACATAGAATCTTTAGCTGTAAGGGTACCTTTCAATCTCTGTCAGTTAGTGCAATGTTTGGCAAATGATGCTGCATCCTTGAAAAGTGTAGGCCACTAGAGGCCACACTGCAATACACTCACTGCCTTTCTGTCTCCAGAGTAGTGTCCACCATATTCGAGCGAGTGACAATGCTCGAGGACAATGTACTGTTCTGCCTGGGGAATGCACCTGTGCCAAATATAATCTGCTCCTTCCCTGAATAAGAGAGGATCTTCCCATTACTAGAAATGGATTGTTGACAAAAATTTGTCCTTCCGAATCTTTGTCCATTCCTGTGGAACTCCGAACATAGATGAGGTAGTTGACAATATCAACACACCAAGGGAGTGAATCCACAACCAGAATTGACTCGTCAGGAGAGGTGTCTGTGATGGGTGCACTGCTCAGTGGAGAATCTCGCGGCTCTATTATGGAGAGGTGGTCTTCTACCACATTCTGAACTCCAGGCTTGTCCTTGATTTCCAAATCAAACTCCTAGAGGAGAAGGATCCATATGATCAGTCTAGCTTGGCATCCTTCGTCTGCTGTAAATATCTGATAGCAGAGTGGCCAGTATAGACAATGACTTTTGATCCAAGCAGATAGGATCTGAACTTCTCAAGGGTGAATACCACAACCAACAATTCTTTCTCTGTCATAGTGTAATTTCTCTGAGCTTCGTCCAATGTTTTGTTGGCATAATGAATGGCATAGGGTTGTCTTTCCTATGCCCTAGAATAGACCCAACTACAAAGTTTGACGCATATGTCATGATCTCAAAAGGAAGAGACCAATCTAGCGGCTGAAGGTCTGGAGCTTGAGTGATTAGCTCCTTCAGCTGATTGAATGAAAGGAGAGCTTGCTGATCAACATTGAATTCTGTCTCCTTGCACAATAATTTTATTAGAGGTCGGGTGATACAGTTGAAATCACGAATGAATCTTCTGTAGAATCCCACATGCTGAGAAATGACCTCACATTCCCGACTGTTCGAGGTGGCTCTAGATTGGCAATCACATCCACCTTTGCCGAGTCGACTTCCATGCCAATTCTGGAAATAACGTGGCCCAACACAATCTCCTCTGTGACCATGAAGTGACTCTTTTCCCATGATAATACCAGATTGATTTCAAGTCATTTCCGAAGTACTATGTCCAGGTGCTCAAGACAAGAATCAAAGCTGTCACCATAGATGGAGAAATCGTCCATAAACACCTCGAGAAAACTGCCTACCATCTCCACGAAAACTGCAAGCATGCATATCTGGAATGTCGCTGGTGCGTTGCACAGTCCAAAGGACATTCTTCTGAAAGCATAGGTGTTGAACAAGAAAGTGAAGGTTGTTTTCTCTTGATCTTCAGGGGCGATTGCTACTTGGTTATACTCATAATACCCATCCAGAAAGCAGAAAAACTCCTTGCCAGTCAGTCTTTCCAATACTTGATCAATGAACGGCAAGGGAAAGTGGTCCTTCTTAGTTTCTACATTGAGGCAACAGTAGTCAACACATACACGCCATGATGTTGGTACCCGAGTAGATATCTCCTCTCCTCTGTCATTTGTAACCACAGTAAGCCTTGATTTCTTCGGAACTACGTGCAGTGGGCTTGCCAATTTAGAGTTGGAGATGTGATAAATGAATCTTGCATCACACCATTTTGTTATTCTTTCATGATGACATCCCTAAGATTTGGGTTCAGTCTTCTTTGAAACTCTCGGGACGACTTGGCATCTTCTTCCAAGTAGATGTGGTGTGAGCACAGAGCATGATTTATCCCACAGAGATCTGAAACATGCCAACCAAGTGCCTTGCGGTTTTTCTCTACAACCTCGATGAGTCAAGATTCTTGCTCTGGAGTCAGGCTACTGCTGATAATGACCGGACACATGTTTTCTACACCCTCAAGGAAAGCATACTTGAGGCCTACTGGAAGTAACTTTAGTTTAGGTTCTAATCTGGCATGCTTCTCGGTCACTTCGGAGACTGTTCTGGTTGGAGGATGATATGTCTGATCTTTGGAGATAGTGCTGACCATAGCGTCGTGTTGATCTTCTGATAATGTGTCGAAAAGATCTGCAATGAATTCATTGTGTTCAGGCTGGATTGAATTGTCTGAATAAAAAACATGCCTCAACAAAGTGGATTCTGTCTTCCAAGTGTCATCCGAGCTTGCATCGACTGTGCTTTCCAGGTCCTCCTCAAGAAAGAACATTTCTTGTATCCATGATGCGTTCAAAGAGAGTGGTGCATCTCTGATCTCTGCAATGAAGTCACCATCTGCTTCAGGCGGTGCTGCATGTCTTTCATTAGTCATGACTTTAAGCTCATTGATCATGTCCATAGTAATTCTATTATTGTTCGAGCTGAAGGTGATCTTCCCAGACCCATAATCAACCACGACCTCTGAAGTGCGAAGGAATGGCTAGCCTAGGATGATAGGAGTCTGGAGTAACGGTGCGTGGGAATCCATATCAAGGACTACAAAATGAACTGGAAACTATGCATCCCACACCTTTACCACAATGTCTTCCAAAAACCCCCATGGTCTCTTAATTGATCAATCAACAAACTGAAGGATCATCCATGTCTGCTTGAGAGGAACTAGCCTGAATTCTTTCAATAATGAAGAGGGCAGGAGGTTGATGGAAGATCCGTTGTCAAGCAAGGTTCGCTCGAAGACTTGATCAAAGATCTCACAACTGATTAAAGGTGCTCCTTTGTCTTGTTTATTCCATTGGAGATTGCTGATAGCTACTATCGTGGCCATGGTGAGAATGTGCTTCTCTACTTTTCGACGTATGTTGTTACGTGTTGGCCGACGCTTGTTGAACATGCTTCCTTTAAACCTCTCTTTACAACGAGCATGTATTCCATGGCATTCATAAGAGGAATTTTAACAGTCAGATTATTAATTATATCCACAACTCCAGGATCAGATAATGCACTTTTTTATTTGATTTTTTGGAATTTTCTATTAATTCAGGAAAATGAATATTCACAGTACTGAAATAAAAAACAAAGTTTTTATTTACAACAAAATCCTTGTCTACAATATTCTGTACATTCGGATCACAAAAAGAGGTGCTGGTATACAAGAAAAAAGTGGGGCCTCCGCTCCGTCGGCTGGCGTAGGATCGGTTACAACAGGCGGCTCCTCCATGGCTGGCTCGACTTCACTTCGGTTGCGAACATCTTTTTGACATTTTTGACTTTTCTGATTTTTTTGGTGTTTTTGTTGATGGTGATGGAGGTGAGTGGAAACTGGCATGGCTCCTCCTCCTACTTCTCCCTCACCCATCCCTGAAGTTGGCGCGGTTAATGCATAAGATGACGATTCACCTGTCATACTTTTATTCTTCCCTTTACTTGCGGTAGATGGAGGCAAAGTCCTACTGCTCCTGAGAGTGACAACATTAGATATATCAATATTACAATCATTTGATTCTACATGCATAGACTGGACATCACATTCTACCTGCTTTTTATGTTTGAAACTATTGGGATTTGCTTCGACTTGCACCAGAATGGAGGTTTTGGTGGCGATCAGGTCGTCTAAATTCTTCATCATATTTTCTAGGCCTTTGACAAGTTGGGTCAAGCAATCCAAGGTAATAGAACTCACCTCAGAAGTTTCAGCGTGCAAACCACGCTGTTGTTGAGTGTTCGAGGGCTGAGGTTATGACTGCTGGTGGTGCTGAGGAGGTGGAGGAAGATGGTATTGCTGATATGAGGGAGGAGTGTACTGATGATATGGTGCAGCCGTGTGCTGATGGTATGGCTGTGGCTGGCGATACTGTGGCTGGGAATACTGCCGACTCTACCTCCATTACTGTTGGTACTGCGGAGGCTGGTGATATTGAGGTGGAGGTTGAGAGGACTGCCCAAAACGACCACCCTGAGGTTTGTGATAGGCCCTGTTGGCTTGTGGCTGGCCATGTGGATGTCCAGTAGGACAGATTAGCTATGTATCATTGCTCTATACACCGTTGACTTCCTGAATGAGGGTGGTGTTGGGAAGGCTGAAACAGAAGGTGGTAGGAAATCCGGATGGTAAACCACCATCTGCTGCTGCGGTGGGCCCTGATCAGGAGCCTGCACGTAGTACACGTGATGGACTACCGGTGGCTGCTGACTCGGCTGAGGCTGTTGTGGCAGTGCTGGCTCATCCTTCTTCTCAGCAGGAGTCTTTGTAGACGGTGTCGCCGACTGCACTGAAGTGATGGTGCTCACTAGCAGCTCCAACTGCTTGGTGATCTGGTCCATCTTGTCTGTGATGTGTCATCTTTTCGATCATAGATAGTTTCACAAGATCATGTGACCGCTTCTCGATGATATCAACCTTTGAGATGCCCCCCGATGATACTAAGGTTGGAGCTCTCATCTCTCTCCATTTCACGAGATGTTTCCATATGTACTTGCTTCTGGAGAATCCGTGCCTGCTTCTGATAGGTGCGAGATGAAGAGTGGGCGACCTCTCCTTCGGCCATTTCTTCAAAAATCTACCAAATTATGTCTTCAACCTATTGAAATGAGATCCCCCACATGTTGCATCGACGAACCTTTGGCTCTCTACATTCAGTCCCCCGAAGAAGTGTTGGACCAAGCTGGTCTTCGGTATCTCATGATGGGGGCACTTTTCCTGCAGGTCTTTGAATCACTCCCAGGCTTCATGGATGGTCTCGTGGTAACCCTGGTAGAAGGTACTGATTCTGAATCACATCTGATTGAGCCGATTGAGAGGATAGAATTTGTGCAGAAAGGCGTATTTCAGTTCCTCCCATGTCGTCACAACCTTTCCCAAATGATTGAAACAATATAGAGCCTTGTCTTGCAAACTAAAAGGGAACGCCATCATCTTCACTACGTCCAAGGGAACATTGGGGTAGTGGGTAGTACAACAGATGCGTGAGAACGACTGCAGGTGAATGTACGGCTCCTCATTGGTGTTCCTGTGAAATGATGGTAAATGAGTGAGGAACTGAGGCTTGAGCTCAAAGTAAGCATGTACTGGTGGGATGCAGATCCACTTGGTCATCGGGCTGTCTCCATGATTACATGTCTCCTTTAGTGTGGGTTTCTGTCTCCCTTGTTCTGGCTCTTCCTCGTCTGGATCATCACGGGGTCTGTCTCCCTTTCCTCCTGCTAGTCTATCTCCTCCTCCCGCTTATCTGTTCATCACATCATTCAACATATCCTGAAATGCAGTCTGTGTAAGGGCCTGCTCAGTCAGTTGCTGCTGGATGGCCTGGATGGAGGCCAACAACTGAGCATTCACCTGATTCTAATATGGCATCTGACCCTGCTCAGGTTGAGGAGGTGATAGTCCCTTTCCCTTTCCTTGATGTGACATCTCCAGGTCTAAGTCTGAAGAAATAAACTCGGTGTTCGGATCCAGGACTGGGGCTAGCTTCTATATAAAATGAAAAAGTCCCGATCATACCACTTGAAATTGATTCCCACCTACGAAGATGAATCTAAATTCGGGTCAATCCTAGAGTGTTGTGAATGAAAAATATGTAGATTGAAATCGATTCTCATTCATAATGGTGTAGGTGGGAAAAAAGTGATCTTGGTTTATTAGATGGGCAAAGAAAAGGGGAGAGGAGTCTAGAGATCGACCCGCAAAGTTCGGATTGGTTTCTCGGGAATCACCTCGAATTATTGACAATGTCGAGTCTATGGAATCGATGTGGGCGTCGACAGAGTCCCGACTGAACCATCCATGGATCTCCATCGTGAAGCAAAAAGGAGATCGATGTTGGAGGAAAGATACAGTGGTTAACGAGGAATAAAACAGAGTGTAAAATAGTAGAAAGGCCTGAACTAAGCGAGGGTCAAAAGGAAGACACACATGACAAAATTTGTGCAAATGTGTGAGACTTGATCTTTGAACCTTAGTCTAGATCCATACAAACACAATACAAAATTGGGTTCACCAACTCACAACATGTGAAGCCATGAATGATCAGCTATTTATTATCTTTTCAAATTTAGAGTTGTTATTTCAGGCATATCTTTTAACAAGTCCTTAGCACGCTAACCCTGTAGGAGAGAGAGTACTGCCAGAAAAGTATCCCATACTTGTCCTCCTCCTTTGTAACATGTAGTCTGCACTTTTTGAGGTCCTTGTAACCCTTCCTGGATCCCTACTCAGCCAAAGAAAGATAGAGGAAGCCGATAGGCGAAATCACTACTTTGGTCCTCAATCGCAATAGAATCACCCGTGAGCGTGCAAGAACCTACTCAGACGCAAACCGATGAGACAGACACACCTGTGAAGGCATGGCCTAAGCTCAGGACTTCAGACCATGTCGATGTTCTACACAAGGTGGGAACACCAACGCTGACAAGGCACTACTCGATCGCGTATGATAGAAGCACCATTACTTCAAAAATCCAGGCGATATACAAGGCAGTTACAGACTTGGTTTTTGGCTCTATTCCTTAGCGGGTCGTGCCTCGCTCATGGGAGGGGTTTTGGTCCCCTCCTAATGTACCTGAAAACAATGAGGGCTTTATCAACCCAGGACAATGAAAGTCCATTACGAATTTTAATTAAGGCAAGAGTTTATTTAGCAGTCCCCCTATTTTAAATTTGTAGGTGATCACTTTTTTTGGATCTTTTTACGTACAAGCACCTAACATTTTTGTAGATTTTCATTTAAGTCCTAGATGCTCAAAATCAGAGGGAGATAGCAAAAAAAACTATGCAAGTCTATTCCATGATGGAAATCTCACCATTGAATTTGACGATGCATGTAGAGTTAGAGGACTTACAGTGCTTCCAAGCTCTCTCCATGCGGTATGCAAAATAGAATTTTTAAACCTAACTACATGGTGGTGTGTAATAGACAAAGTCGCCCTAAACAATAGCTGTTATTAATCGTGAAGAACCAACTGTTAATTATTCGGAAATGAGACCAAGGTTCGGTCTTCGATGCCGATCGATGCCCCGCCACAATGTGTCCTACAAGCGCTGTATACGACTTCTCTCGACGTACGATCTCAAATCCAAATAGCTAACATTTATTTATTTGGCCAGATCCAAACGTAAGAGGCTATATACATCATTCCTATTAGGGTTTGGACCTAATTACCGAGGTAAGCATCCTAAGTCTAGGGGCTCCATGCACACAAAACAAATAAAAAGAAAGGATGAAAATTCAAAACAACGGGAAACAAAACAAAAGAAGGCGACAAAACGCGAGAAACTATGACGAGAGCCCCAGGTGAACAGACACTGGGGCCCTGGACCTCGTTGTGGAGAGTAGAGTCCAAGTCTTAATTATTACATATTAAAATTATCTCTCTCTCACTAATGAATGAATAATTAAAGCTAAGCTATGTCTATGCTAGGTTTCCTTTCTTTGCTTCCTTTGTAGCCTCTCCAACTGGTCAATGGGTGAAGACCAACCTCTACCTAACTTGACTGCATCGATTTCCTAAGAAGCTATCCTTTCGTGGTAGGCCCTCGCAACAAAGTCACAAAAAGATTCATATTCAAACAAAATCAAACTGAGCTATATACAAAGATTAATTTCATGGTTATGTGTGACGAGTCGCTAAATACGATGTATAATTTGGTCACGTTGTAGTACGTAAACTTAGCGATTCAATCAAAACCAAGAAAAATCTCCGTGAAGAGTGTCTCGGCTTAATTTATATCCCGGGCAAGTCCAGGGTCGAACACAGGGAGGCAAAGGAACAACTTTGGGGTTAATTTGCAAATTTAAGATCTAGATTTTCAATCGACTTTTTATATATTTTTTATGCAAATACAAATGCCGAATGCGAATGTGGTTGAATTAAGATACTACGAAAGCAGACAACTTAGCCTAATTTAATTTAATGCGAGATTAATTCAATTAAGCCAAATTATATTTTTCCACTAAACTTAATCCAATGATGAATGCAAAACATATTTTTTTAGAATTTTAGGGGTTAAAACGCAACAATGAAAAATACACACTTTTTATGGTTTTTTCACAATTTATCACACAAACAGTAAGCAGAAATCATGAAAAATTTACTGGAACATAAACATGATGCAAGGAAGCTACAGTAATTTTTTTTGGAATTTTTTGACAAGTTATAAATTTTTTATGGATTTTTTAGTGAAATCAGAGTGATAGTGAGTAAATAATTTCTAATAAATCCACATTATCAAATTAATCAGAGTGCGAATTATCTCAGAAATATATTTAGACAAGCAATCCAGGAGAGTTGAAATTTCGCAAAAATGATTTATGTAGATTTAATTAAAAATCAGATACTAAAAACACTCTACAATTTATTTTGGGCACGTGACAACTCCATTTTAGATGAAATTTGGATCATATAATTTTTGTGGAATTTTCAGAGCAACTGTGTGTGAGATAAAAATTTAAGAGTCCAGATTGGATAAAATATGCAGAGTTTCAATTAAAAAATTTTAATTAATTCATAATATCTCACAAAAATACAAATAAATTTTCAAATGGAAGACAATAAGCTGCTCAAGACAATGCTATTTTTCTTTAAATAAAAGGATGCCAAAACAAGGTTCAAATTCGAGTACAAACACAGGGGTGTCTCTACAAATTCAGAAAACAAAAAGTACAACAAAATACATACAGGGACCTTTTTGCAATTATTAAAACATAAAATAAATAAAGTGCAATTTTTACAAATAAATCAAAAAAGAAAATTGACCTTCTTCTTCGTTGGATTGGGAAGAACCCTAAAGGGGAGAACCCAACATTGACGGCGGTGGCTGCCTGCAAGAGGTGGAGGTCGGCCACGCGGATGAGGGAAGGGGCGGAGAGCGGTCGGCGATCGGCGGTGCAGCGTGGTGGAGTCCGGCAGTAGCTAGGCGGAGGAGAGTCAGCGCGGGGGCGGAGACCGGTCGGCGGCTGTGCGGGCGGCCGTGCGCGAGGTAGGGGCGCAGGCAGCTGGTGTGGGTGGCGGCGCGCGTGGCCGTGACACCAGCAGGTGGTGTACTGGTGGTGGAGGCGCGACCTCCACGGGCGGCGGCGGCGGTGGAACTTCCTCCCACCGCTGCTGCGTTACTTTTTTACTTTATTATTTTTTTTTAAATTTTTTTCTGCTGTAATAAAAGACTCTTTTTTTGTTTTAAATTTTTTATTTTTTTTTAATTTTTTTAAAAACAGGAAACAAATATGAATATATACAAAATGGGGAGAAGACGAATTGGTGGTGGTGATGATATGGAAAAAAAAAGAACTATTGCGGTGATGATATGTGGAGTAGAACAAATGGAGGATGGTGGGTGGTGATATGATGGACTAAAAAAATTACAAAGATAAAAATAAAGATAAGATGAACTAAAATTACCTACGATGAATGCAGATGTCTATGGAGTGCTCTCGAGAGCACGGTCTTCGCTCAAATCGCCGGCGTACGATGAGCCAACGGATCTCACCGGAGAGAGGGCCGTCGTCGCTCGACCGAGGTTGCGTCGCTGTCACTGATTCAACTCTGGGAACTTGGCTCTCCTCACATAAAGATGGATCAAAGGTAAAAATGAGGAGAATGACATGTATATAAAGAGAATGGAATGAGAGGTTATTAAAGTGGTGGAGTTGAATGGGAGGTTGGATTATTAATGGAGTTGAATGGGAAGTTGGGAAAAATGGTGGAATAATGGAGTTGAATTGGTGGTTATTGTAGAGAATGTAAAATAAATAAATAATATAAAATAAAGTAGGCGACTTTAATTACAATAGAATAAAAGAGAAGAAAATAAATAGTGGAGAATTTACAAAAGAAGACAAAACACCATGTACATTTTTTTTACTTTTCTAATATGTATTTTTTTTGTCTTTTTAGTAAGAGATATTTACAACAGAAAAAATATAATAAAATACTACAATTAAAATACAACACAAGTATGATTTTTTTTAGTAATTAAAAAAGGTAAAATAAAAAATGAAGAAAGAATGAATATATAGGTCCCAAAACCCAACTTTTGCAAACGAGCTCCGATTTTAATGAAACCACTTCCGTTGGATAGATAATTTTCTAACTTGAACTTTAAAAGTGAGTTTGGTTAATTTGGATTCATACGGAGCGGGAATTTAGCTTGGAAGTTGGACTTTACGGCTTTTTCTCTTTAGGATCTAGGAGCATTTATTTGAGGTAAAATTTGTTTTGTATTTTTGTATTTTTATGTACATTTTTATAAACAAGTTAGAGAAAGAATTAGGCAAAAAGGAGTTGAAATGAAATTATTAAAAATACATGAAGTTTTGGGCTATTTATAGGTATAAAACTCCTTTGATTTTGCGGCTTTTTATTGTTAATTTTTTTTTGTACAATGTAATATACAATAATTAATGTATTTTATTTACAAGAGTCATTTTGTTAATTTATGGATTTTATGGACATTTATTTGGGATTTTACTTGAGGATTTTGCTAAGATCAAGATATTAAGATGATGAATCGTGGATTCATCACCCCCTATACTTAAACTTTGCTAGTCCTCGAGCAAATAAAGAATGAATAAATTGGGTTAACCCCTGACTGTGCATGTGAATACAAGACTTAATCCGTTCAAGAACTCTCGGTTTTAGAGATCCTAAAATTCTAAGCTGAACCGAGCTCTAGTCAAAAGGTACCCAATTTCCCTAATCATCAGACTCTCTTTGTATACATATATATAAGAGATATGACTTTAAGTGTTGACCGCAGTTACAAGAGTAGAGTCACCACGTCACCCAAGGATCTAGTCCAAGAGACTCTCCTAAGAACCCAATCCTCAACACTAGGGAATAAACCATTTCTTGCATCCAATCCACCGTCTCTTTAGTTGTCAGACTTAAAAGTGTAGATGGAAGGCCAGATGATGGAGGGCATAGGATTGTGTCATTTCTTCTCTCCCTCTCATTGGAACAAGGATCCTCTCGAGTGCCTTATTACGCAACACATTTTTTTGGTGTTAATCAGTGCATCCGTCAAGAGAAGTTGGAGCCGTCTGCACTTGTTTTCCTGGGAGTACACCGAGGTGTGCCTTTTTTGAGTACCTATCGTACCTTCTACACCTAGACTTGTAGCATTTACGATGCAGAGCCCTTTTTTGGTGCAATCCCGACTCCTGATCCTAATAGCGGTGGTCCAAGTGGACACTTTGAAATGGTTGGGAGCACTCGCCTTTGGTGGAAGCTCTTTTGATAATTGACTTTGTGGAATGAGAGCTTTTCTTTGACATTTCATTGCTTTCTAGTATTTTTGGCTAGCTCCACTGCTTTTACCAAAAGTTGGCTATGCGAATGCTATGCAGAATGCAGAAAATATTTTTGTGATGTAATTTTCAAGGTTTTGAACTTTTTATGGATTTTTGAAAAGATGATGCATATGCATTTTTTTGTATTTTTTTTCAAAAAGATTTTTCAAAAAGTTTTTGGCATTTTAATTTTGCAAATGTTTTTGGGATTTTTGAAAACAAAGATTTTTGGCTAAAAAACTAGGTACAAATATTTACACGGGAGTGTATCTTATATTTACAAGAAGTGGATTTTAAGAATTTATAAGGGTAAGTGGTCAATTTTATAAGTATATATAATGGATTTTGGTGTGATGTATATGTTCCTCAAACTTATTTAAAAAGATTTTTCAAACAATTTTGAAAACTATAGTCCAAAATAATTTTTATAAACAATTTTACAAACATGTACACACATTTGAAAATAGTTTTGCAAAGGTTTTTCAAACAGTATAATTAGATTTTTCAAAATATTTTTGCAACCATTTTTTTCAAACCATTTGCAAATCATTTTTTTTCAAACATTTTTATTTCATACAAAGAAAATAAATTTTACAAACAAAATAATTTACAAAGGTTGAAAACATGTAACAAAACGTTTTTCAAAATAGTTTTCCAAATATTTTTCACACGGACTTTCAAACTATTTTTCAAACATTTTGCAAAAAATATTTTAACCTGATTTATTAATCAATAAATACAAAAAGAATTTGAGGAATTATCAACATCTTTTTATTAAGGTTTTTAATGAATTTTAAAGAATTACTAGCCATATTTATTAGTAAGAATACGAAAGTACGAGTTTTGGCTAAAGTATATACGCAGTATATACGACTCCCTATACTTAGCTTGAGCTATGTCCTCAAAGATCAAAAGAAAAAAGAATACATAACTCGTACTGAGCATAAGAAAATCTAAAGAATAAATGAATAAGAGATGAATGAACGAATGAGAAGTCGACCGTCTCCCCTATACTCAGGATCAAATAATCATAAGTATAGCAGACTGTACACAAAGAAGGGAGGGTCAAGGGTGGGAATGAACAGATCGTACTCAGATTGTCTCCCCCAATACTTAGGGTAAAATATCCCTAAGTATAGACAAGAAAAGGAGACAATGGAAAGGATCGAAAAGAATGAAAACCCGGGGTGCACACCCCCCTATACTTAGGACAAAGTGTGTCCTAAGTATAGAAAACTGTCTACAAGGGGCGACACCTTTTTGATGCAAAAAGAAGATAGAAAAGGAAAAGAAGAAAAGAAGAAAAAGAAGAAAAAAGTTAGATCACAGCTCAATGTGTGTACCCCCCCATACTTAGGACAAGGTGTGTCCTAAGCATAGCAAAATCAGAAGATGAAGAAGGGGCAGCAGACATAACGGAAGAATGAAAGAATGATATAGACATATGGATCTATACAGCAGAAGATGGAAGTGATCACCATGTATGAGATGGAAATGATACGAGTCAAAGAGTACATCTCATACGAGAAGAATGGGGGCAACGTCAACGGTCGGCGGATCATGATCTAGATATAGCTTCACGAGCTGACCGTTAACACGAAAGGTAGAGGATGATGACGTCTCGGATATATCAATACTACCATTGTCATGTACCTTCCTGACCACATACGGACCTTTCCACTTACTATGTAATTTCCTTGGAAATAATTTCAGCCTGGAATCAAACAACCATACGCGCTGATCGAGCTCAAACTGTTTATGGCTGATATGGGAATCGTGCCATGTCTTCACTTTTTCCTTACACTGTAGGCTGCTAGAAAAGGTTGTATCTCTCAACTCCTCCAGGGCTGCCAACTCTGCTTTCCTCTGTTCTCCTATACTCTCCGGATCCAATAATAACTCAATGACTGCCCATAGTGACTTGTGCTTGATCTCTAATGGCAAATGGCACGGCTTGCCATAGACGAGACGAAAGGGAGATGTCCCTAATGGAGTCTTGAAGGAAGTCCGATAGTCCCACAAGACCGAGTCCAAAAGCTGTGACAAATCCTTTCGGTTTGGGCGGACAAACTTCTGTAAAATAGTCTTGATCTCCCTGTTCGAAACTTCAGCAAGACCATTAGTCTGAGGGTGATATGGCATGGCAACACGATGGTCAATGCTGAACTCGTCTACAAGGGCCCTAACTTTGTCATTGATAAAGTGAGACCCCCCAGCTGAAATCAGAACTCTAGGTACCCCGAACCGTGAAATGATATTTTTCCTCAAAAAGTGACACACTGTCTTAGCATCTGCAGCTCGGGCAGGGATGGCCTCAACCCATCGGCTCACATAATCTACAACAAGCAAAATGTACTCGAACTCCTGACTCTTAGGAAATGGGCCCATGAAATCAATACCCCATGCGTCAAAAACCTCACAAAAGTGAATGGGCTGCATGGACATCATGTCTCTCTGTCCGCAAGTACCCATCTTCTAACAGTCAGTACATCTCTTCACAAAATCATCTGAATCCTTGAAGAGAGTAGGCCACCAAAGGCCGGATTGGAGCACCTTCTATGATGTCCGTCTCCCAGAATGATGTCCTCCTACCTCAAGCTTGTGGCAGTAGGTGAGGACGCTATACTGATCATCTTGAGGAATGCACCTCCTCCAGATACTATCCCCTCCTTCATGATAAAGGACGGGATCTTCCCAATGATAAAACTTGGCCTTTGCCAGGAAGGTCTCAAGTTTTTGCCTGGGCCAACCTTGTGGAACCGTCTTGGCGACAAGATAGTTCACAATGTCGACACATACCATGGGAGCAAGGTGATAGCCAAGATCGCCTCATCTAGAAAAGTTTCTGTAATAGGTGCGTTGGGCTCAGATTCCTCAAGGTTCTCTAAGCGGGAGAGGTGATCCGCCACCACATTCTTAACTCCAGGCTTATCCTTAATCTCAATGTCAAACTCCTGGAGCAGAAGGATCCATCTGGTGAGGCGAGCTTTGGCATCCTTCTTGGCCATGAGGTACCGGATGGCGGTGTGATATATAAAGATAGTCACTCTAGATCCGAGAATATATGATCGATACTTATCCAAAGGAAAGACTACGACCATCATCTCCTTCTCTGTTACAGTGTAATTCCGCTGAGCGGCATCCAAAGTCCGACTGGCGTAGTGAATGGCATACGTCAATCCATCCCTCCTCCGTCCAAGCACAACCCCTATCGTAAAATCAGAAGCGTCCGTCATGATCTCAAATGGGAGAGACCAATCGGGTGGCTGAAGGACAGGAGCCGTGACAACCATATTCTTGAGAGTCTCAAAGGACGTAAGACACTTATCATCTACAATGAACTTGGTGTCTTTCGTCAGTAAATCAGTGAGTGGTCGGGCAATATGACTGAAGTCCTGAATGAACCGTCGGTAGAAACCGACATGCCCTAGAAAAGATCGCAATTGACGCAGATTGGACGGTGGATTGAGTTTTCTAATGATATCCACCTTGGCCGGATCGACCTCCATGCCCCTGTTGGAGATGATATGACCAAGGACCGTCCCTTGAGTCACCATGAAGTGACTCTTCTCCCAAGACAAGACAAGATTGGCCTCTATGTAGCGCTGAAGCACACGGTCTAGGCAGTCAAGACAAGCATCAAACCCATCGCCATAGACCGAGAAGTCATCCATAAAGACCTCCAAACAGTCACCCACCATGTCCGAGAAAATGGACAACATGCACCTTTGGAATGTCACCGGGACGTTACACAAACCAAAGGGCATCCGTCTGAAAGCATACGTCCCAAACAGACAGGTGAATGTTGTTTTCTCCTGGTCTTCGGGCGCAATGGTCACTTGATTGTAACCGGAGTATCCATCAAGAAAATAATAGTGACTCTTCCCAGCTAGCCTCTCGATAATCTGATCAATGAATGGCAGTGGGAAATGATCCTTCTTGGTGTCCTGATTCAATCGTCTGTATTCCACACAGACCCTCCAAGAAGTAGGTACTTGGGTAGCAATCTCCTCTCCAGACTCACTCACATCTGTAGTGATACCCGTCTTCTTTGGTACAACATGTAATGGACTAACCCACTTGGAGTCGGAGATGGGGTAGATAAAATCGGCGCTCCACCACTTCGATAGTTCCTTCATGACCACATCTCGAAGATTCAGGTTCAGCCGTCACTGGAACTCACGCGAAGGCCTAGCGTCCTCCTCAAGATAGATGTGGTGAGGAGCACAGAGCCGGACTATTCCCTTGGAGATCAGCTATACTCCATCCTATCGCCTTGCGGTTTCTTTCAAGAACCTCCATCAGACGAGATTCTTGTTGTCCAGTCAAACCTGCTAAGATAATGACTGGGTGCATATCTGGCTCACCTGCAAGGAATCTATACTTCAACGACTGCGGCACGGGCTTCAATTCTGAACAACTGGGAGGTGGCAGATCTGGCTTCTGATATTTCTGTGTGAAGGCAACCAGGTTTGCATGTGAGAACTCTCGCTGTGCATGAAAATTTGATGAACTGTAGTCATCAAAATCATCCCAATCAATATCTGAATCCGAGGGATCTGAACTAGAAGAACAAGATTGAAACTCTACATCACCACTCATCCCACAACTGTCAGCCTCAAAGGTGTCCTCGTCCAGGGGTGTGCTCTTTAGGCTCTCAACTGCCATAAGCTGTAAGTAGAGTGAATATGTGATGAATCCACGATTCATCATCTCAATATCTTGATCTTAGCAAAATCCCCGAGTAAAATCCCAGAAAAATATCCATAAAATCAATAAATTAACAAAATGACTCTTGTAAATAAAACTCACTAATTATTGTATATTAGATTGTACAAAATAAATTAACAATAAAAAAGCCGCAAAATCAAAGGAGTTTTATACTTGTAAATAGCCCAAAATTTCATGGATTTTTAATAATTTCATTTCAACTCCTTTTTGGCTAATTCTTTCTCTAGCTTGTTCATAATAATGTATATAAAAATACAAAAATACAATACAAATTTTAACTTAAATAAATGCTCCTAGATCCCAATGGGAAAAAGCCGTAAAGTCCAACTTCCAAGCTAAATTCCCGCTCCGTATGAACTCCAAATTCACCAAACTCACTTTTAAAGTTCAAGTTAGAAAATTATCTATCCAACGGAAGTGGTTTCATTAAAATCGGAGCTCATTTGCAAAAGTTGGGTTTTGGGACCTAAATGTACATTGTACATTATGTATATATTCATACTTTCTTCATTTTTTATTATATCTTTCTTAATTATTAAAAATACAAAAAATTCATACTTGTGTTGTATTTTAATTATACTATTTTATTGTATTTTTTAGTTGTAAATATCTCGTATTAAAAAGACAAAAAAAATTACATATTAGAAAAGTAAAAAAAATGTAAATGGTGTTTTGTCTTCTTTTGTTAAATTCTCCACTATTTATCTTCTCTTTTTATTTTATTGTATTTAAAGTAGACAACTTTATTTATTTATTTATTTATTATTTAGTTTCCATTCTCTACAATAACCACCAATTCAACGCCATTATTCCACCATTTTTCCCAACTTCCCATTCAACTCCATTAATAAATCAACCTCCCATTCAACCCCACCACTTTAATAACCTCTCATCCCATTCTCTTTATATACATGTCATTCTCCTCATTTTTGCTTTTGATCCATCTTTATGTGAGGAGAGCCAAGTTCCCAGAGTTGAATCGGTGACAGCGACGCAACCGCGGTCGAGCGACGACGACCCTCTCTCCGGTGTGATCCGTTGGCTTTTTGGCCAACATCGCAGCCGCAACCGCGCGCTGCTCGAGCTCATCGCACGCCGGCGATTTGAGCGAAGACCGTGCTCACGAGAGCACTCCATAGGCATTCGTCTCCATCGTAGGTAAATTTTCCTTTCATTTTATCATCCTGTCATTTTTTGCATTTTTTTAGTTCATCATAGTACCACTCATTTTCCCCCCATTTGTTTAGTTTATCATCCTCATCATCACCCTTTTTTTTATCATGTTTTAATCCCTGTCTAATCAAAATTAAAAAAATATATAAAAAAAATTAAACACAAAAAAAGTTTTTTCTTACAAAAAAAAGAATCAAAAAAAAATTAAAAAAAAAGGGGCAGCAGCACCGCCGCCCTTCCCCTCCACACGGGCAGGCGGCGCCGCCGCCCATCCTTCAACCACCGGCAGCCGCCCCCTCGCCTTCAACCGCCCCCTCGCCGGCGCGCCACCGCGCGCCCACCGGCGCCTTCACCAGCAGCGGCCGTGGCCGACCTCCATCTCCCTCAGCCTCCATCCCAGGCCTTCAACCGCCCAGCCACCGACCTCCCTCTACGCGACGTTCGCGCCGCCCGAGCCACCTCGCCTGCGCGCGGCGTGCGCTGCCCTCCTCGCGGCCGCGCGCGGCCGTACCGCCGCCGCCGACCCGATCCACCTTTGGGTTCATCACCCGGGAACGAAGGAAGAAGGTGCATTCCTTTTTGTTATTTTTTTTATTTGTGAAATTTGTATATTATCTTTTTTATGTTTCTGTAATTACAAACAGGTCCTTGTTTATAGTTTGTATTGTTTAAGTTCATTTCAGTTTTGCACAGAGAACCCTGTCTTTATAGATTAATTTGGACATCATTTATGCATCATTTTATTCAATAAAAAATGGTTTGATGTTGAGCAACTAATTCTCTACCTTTTGGATATTTCTTTGTATTTTTGTGAGTAATGGGTAATTAATTAAAAATGTTCAACTGAAATTTAGCATATTTTACCCATTCTGTGCCATTAAATTAATATCTCACCAACGGTTGCTCCAAAAATTCCACAAAAATTATATGTGATGCCTTGATATGTGATGTAATTACTTTCCAAATTTCGCATCTATTGGAGTTGTCTTGTGCCTACAATAAATTATTGAGTGATTTTCGTATTTGATTTTTAATTAAATCCACATACATCTTTTTCACGAAATTTCAAGTCTTCTGGATTAATCATCTAAATATCTACTTGAGATAAATCACACTCTGATTAGTTTGATAACGTGGATTTAATAGGAATTAAATACTCACTGTCACTCTGTTTCCACTAAAAAAACCATAAAAAATACATAACTTGTCAAAAAATTCCAAAAAAATTACTGTACCTTTCTTGCATCATGTTTTACTTCCAGTAAAATTTTCATGATTTTTTCTTACTGTTTGTGTGAAAAATTGCGAAAAAACCATAAAAAGTGTGTATTTTTATTTATTGCATTTTAAACCCTAAAATTCTAAAAAAAATGTGTTTTGTGTTCATCACTGGATTAGGATTCTAGGAAAAATATAATTTGGCTAATTTGGACTAATTTAACATTAAAATTAATTTGGCCTTGTTGTATGGCTTTCTTAGCGTCTTGATTCATTTGCATTTGCATTCTTGTTGCATAAAAAAACTAAAAAAATACCACTTGGAAATCTAAAATCTTCATTTTCGAATTAATACCTAGGTTGTTCCTTTGCCTCCCTGTGTTCGACGCCGGACTTGCCCGGGATATAAATTAAGCCGAGACACTCTTCACGGAGATCTTCTCTCGGTTCTGACCGAACCGCTAAGTACACGTGCTACAACGAAGCCGAATTAGAAACCGTATTTAGCGACACGTCAGATGGCGCCGTTGCCGGGGAAGCAAACGGCTTAGGGATTAATTTAAAAATTTGGATTTAGTTTTCCATTTACTCGGGTAGTCTGACCCCCGAGCCCACTTGTAATTAATCCATTTCCTTTCTATTATTTGTCTTCATATTCTTGTATATATTTTGTTGTTTATCTCTCTAATATAAATCTTTGTTTCCTTGCGAGGGCCCGGTGGACTTGGAGTGCATCGGAGGTCGACGGAGGCGCCGCACGCCGACTTCTGAAGAGCGAGGAAAAGCAATTTATTTTTGAGAGAATTTTTGTAAAATTTTGTAATTATTTAGTTGCTCATTTCTAGTGGCTTTTGTTTGAGAGCTCGCGCGTGTGAAAAGACTTAGACATTATTTGTGGTGTGTCGAGCCTGTTTCACTCTCCGGCGAGGGTGGGGCTTGACTTGAGTGGCGAAATTAAGGATTAGGCACACGGTAGTTTAGATTCAAATTTGCTTGTGCCCATCGTAATTTAGGCCACACTTATCTTAGAAGATTCACTTATCTTATAAGATTCATAATGAGACGCACATAGACACGTACTACTTAGCTCAAAATCAAATCAATTCTTCCCCGCTAATAGTATATTGTTTAGGTGCGGTTTTCTCGATCTGCATGCATTTAGTGTAACATTTACAAATTCAGTTTTGCATAACGCATGAAGAGTGCTGGGATTCACTGTAAGTATGCCTTCTTCTGAGCATGCATCATAGTTTCTCGTTTGCATTCTGATTTCCGATTCCCATCTTGTTTTACAACTTAAGGTCAAATGGAAATTGGGACTGAACGGTAGACGTGCTTGTGTATTCACATAAATTTCAAGTGATAACCTAACTCTAAAATTGGGACTGAATTGAGCAGGTCGATCTAATTAATTGGAATAAAAAGAACCCTTGTTCTCGGGTGCATAAAGCCCTCATTGTTTGTTTTTATTGCAAGTGAGAGAGAGACGACCCTAGGATAGAGCCAAGTCTGGATTTCTTACTTACTACTGGTTCTTTCATTTTAGGCGATTAGCTACTTTTCAGTGAGGATTTACGGGTAGCCGGTAAACGGTCCGGACTTCCTTAGCAGAGTGGGAGGTTTAGAGGACGCCTTAGTCCTCAAGGAACGGGTAGCCGTATTTTTACGGTCCGTACTTACTCCTATACTGGCTGAAAGTAGGTCAAACTAGTCGTAAGAACCGGGCCAGTCTGTAGGAAAATACGGGCACCTAACAGCTCGTTAATCTTTCCAAAGATTGTATTATCGCCAACTAAAATTGACCAGATAAATCGGCCGAACTCTTACGGCCATCACGTGTTGAGTTGGTGAAATTGGGGGTTTGAATTGCGTTTGTATTGTGTGAGTTCACTCCGCACATTTACGTGCACCGTAGAACTAGTGCCTCATTGATTATCGTGATCTAATCGGTTCTTTTGACATCGAAGATGACTGATTGGGGGGATATTTATTCGGACTTTGCAAATCTCTCGTTGAACCCTTCAAAAAGTACGTCTTCAAAGGTCCAAGCGCAACTTGGACCAACCTGGTCTCATGACCCTCTTGAGCCCAGGATCACTCACCCTCGGGATGGTTACCCTCAAACCATTCCATTTCTCTCTTCCCACCTCACTGAGGAAGACCATCGCCTTGGTGAGAATATCGTGATTCATAAATCCTCTTCTAATAAAGAACACATTGTTGATTCAGGCCATATAGAAGACTCGAGTAAAATGCCTCCAAAGAAGAAAGAAGAGGAAGAAGAGAACCATGAAGACCCAATGAAAAGTATACTTGCCCGATTGGCTGCATCTGAGCAGCAACAAGCATTACTAAGAGCTCAGTTGGGACAGTTAAATGTTGGGGTCCAACTACCAATGGATGCGGCATACAACCCCGGACAATATCAAATTCATAACTATTTGAGTCCGGCCGAACCCGAGGTTGATTTTGAATTGAAGCCGCATTTTCTGAACCTGTTGCCACACTTCGATGGGAATGCTTCTGAGGAGCCATATGCATTCCTAAGGGACTTTGAGCTCATCTGTGCTAACCTCAAAAATAACAATGTTAGCCAGGATTATATTAGGCTCAAAGCCCTTCCATTTGCCTTGGGTGGAAAAGCCGATTACTGGGTAAAGAATCTTGGGATCATCGTCACCACTTATGCCCAGTTTAAGGACCTATTCCTAAAGAAGTTCTACCCGTTGAGTAGAACTAACATGATGAGGACGCGAATTACGAGTTTTTCCCAATTACCCAATGAAGCCTTCTGTGATGCTTGGGAAAGATTCAAGGACATCCTGCAAAAGTGTCCTTATCATAGACTAGATGACAACATCTTGGTCCAATCCTTCTTCACTGGTCTCAACCCTGAGATGCAGGGTTTAGTGAGCGCTGCCTGTGGAGGCAGCTATACATCACGAGGAGCGGATACCGTCTGGAGGGTATTCGAGCAGATGGCTGAAACTAGCCGCTCACAGATGGCCAGCAGGGCCTATACACCATCCCCCAATTCACTCTCATTTGGAGGGGGAAAACCAGCTGTAGTCGATCTCTCTCAGGACGTGATCCCTAGCATGGGACTCCTTGCTGACAAGCTTACTGTAGTCGAGAAGATCGGCAGGAGGATTGATGAGTTAGACCGGAGCGTCTCCAAACTTCCAAAACAGATGGAGGAGTTGACTGAGAAGGTATCTAAGATAAGGATACCCGCCGTGACTGCACCCTCTGCTCCCATTTACCGAGTTCACCATGTTCAGGAGCAGTTGGTATCAGGGCAACCCCAGCCGTGGGAGCAGGACCAATCCTACACCCACTCTTTCCAGCAGCCACCTCCAGTAGCAGAGACAGTCCAGGAGGAGCCTCCGCCAATTTGGGAGGTGAATGGGATATGGTATACTCAGGACCCTTCCAGGCAGGGAAGTACGGGAGACCAACAGACCTATCAGCGTCCCCCGACCTTTCACAACACCGCATTCACCTCCGCACCACCTCCTTCACAGCAGAGCCCTGGATTCCATCCACCCCAGCAGCAGAGGCAGCAGTACCAGCAGTATGGCCGACAGGGCCAATACCAGACGGGCCTGCAGGGCCCGCAACCCCAGCAGCAGCAGAGGCAGTACACTGGCCAGCAGGGCCAGTCTTCCCGTTCTTCTTCCCAGTCTTATCCACTTCCTTCATCGTCTAGTCCCATGGATATTCAGCCAGCAGATACTCGACGAGCTACGTTCCTACAGGAACAAGGTTCAGGACATACGGGTGGATGTCAACCGCCTGTCAATATGGCGAGACGAGCAGACTACACCCTCTACCTCGATCCCAGCCCAAGTTCGGCTAACCCCAATAGCCTGAACCGTTCTAGTTCTCAGCAGCACTTTGGTCAGGTATACTATTCAGCATCTCCTAAATCTGAACATGAGATTCTTTCGTGTGACGAGGCTAACCACATGTCACTCAGGAGCGGAAGGACCGTGGTCGTACCTGACCGGGCGAGGGACACGAGGAGGGGCATCTCTGGAGCTCTACCTGAGGAGTCTTCAGAGGACGAGGAGGAGAGGCATCATATTTTCAGAGCCCCATCAGCACCATTCGAGGATTTCCACTCAGGGAACCGAGAGGAAGAGGAGAGCACGTATGCAGCATCGTCAGCATGGATATTCTTATGAGTCTACGGAGGACCTTGCATCTCCGGTTGTGGCGGATACCACTCCAGATTCTATTCCACAACCTTTAGTAGATAGTTTAGATTTTGAGTCCATGTTGCATCAAAAAGATTCTTGTATGAAGAACTCTGTTTCCGTTAAGTCAAAGAATGATCTTTCAGTTCATGATTCAGATTCTTCATCCTCTGTTTCCTTAGCTTCAATCCATTTCCCCTGTGCTCTTATGGCAGGAAAGCGCATCAAAAAGATTCAGAAAGATGACCCCGATATGGCACGGTTTTGTAAAGAAAACATCACAGTTACGGTGCCATTTTATGAATATGTGGCTAACCATCCTGCCTTCCAAAAATACCTTAAGGTGAGATGCACACCTAGAAGGGTTAGCAGGAAGAAAGATAACCGAAATATAAAAACACATGTCTTATCGGTAGCCACAACCTATTGTCTCAAGAATCAGACTTTTCCAAAGAAAAAGAGAGACATGGGTGCTCACTATGTGGAGAGTCGTATTGACGACATTGCGTTTGCACGCACACTCTTAGATAATGGTTCTTCGATCAACTTACTCCCCTTAGCATTATATCAGAAATTGGAGTTGGGACCACTTCGCAAATCTAGAGCTTTACTCCAATTTGCAGATCGTTCAATGAAGAGACCTAAGGGAGAAGTGAAGAACGTCGTTATCTCGATTGAGGGGCAGAACTATCAGGTGGATTTCACAGTCTTGGACATGGAGACCCCCAATCATTGGAGAGAATCTCAGATCATTCTCGGGCGACCCTTCCTTAGGACCGCAGGCGCAGCTTTCGATTATGGTACGGGAATGATGAAGTTCCGTTCTCCAGGCGGAGAGGTGAACCTAGAGATGAAGCAAACCAAGTGTCAGCGACCTGATTCAGAGAGTAGCACAGAGTACTCATCTTCAGAGGCAGACTGCAGTTTGATTAGCACAGTTGGGATTTGGGGACAGATTCCTTCAGGACAGAGCAAGACCCTTTCATCTGGAGAGGATATAGTGCATGATGCAGTTTGCCAGGTGTTGTCTGATCTTGCTAGAGATGCATCAACCTATTCTCATGATGACTTAGAGATCCATCCGGATCTGTCAGTTCCATCCTCTCCGGAACAATCATGGGACATAGATGACGAGTCGGACGTGGCTTTTGCCGATTGTTTGGATACTTTTGACGATCCGACTCCTGATTCTTCTGATTTGGTGGCGAGTACTACTCAGCTTAGCCCACGTTCATGCAGCACGGAACCAGATTCAGATTCAGTTCAACCAGATCTGCTTGATGATACCACATTGCCAGAACTGAAATCACTACCTACTATACTTAAGTATGACTTTCTTGCAGGACCCAAAGAGAGATATCTTGTCATCATTAGCTCAGACTTGACTTTAGAGCAGGAGTCTAGGTTGTTAGAAGTCTTAGAGAGGAACCGCAAAGCAATAGGCTGGACAGTGTCGGATCTCGTGGGCATCAACCCCGCTCTCTGCTCGCATCACATTTTTACTGAGGATAATGTGAGACCTTCCCGTGAGTTTCAGAGGAGACTTAACCCCAATCTACGGGAAGTGGTGAAGAATGAAATTGAGAAATGGTGCAAGGCAGGGTTCATATACCCTATTTCTGACTCTAAGTGGGTGGCCCCACTTCATGTTGTCCCGAAGAAGTCGGGAATTCAGATGGTCACCAACGAGGAGGGGGTAGAGATCGCGACACGTGTACCCACGTCGTGGCGTGTCTGTGTCGACTAGAGGCGCCTGAATGCTGCGACCAAGAAAGATCACTTTCCCTTGCCTTTTATTGATCAGATCTTGGAGAGACTCGCAGGGAAAGAGTTCTTCTGTTTTCTTGACGGGTACTCAGGCTATAACCAGGTGGCCATAGCCCCTGAGGACCAGGAAAAGACCACATTCACATGTCCATTCGGCACTTATGCTTTCAGGCGCATGCCATTCGGGCTCTGCAATGCCCCGGGCACATTTCAGCGGTGCATGATAGCCATATTTGCCGAGATGGTGGGAGATTTCCTGGAAGTGTTCATGGATGACTTCTCGGTCCATGGTGATTCTTTTGATACATGTTTAGCGCACTTGGACCGAGTCCTTACGAGGTGTAGAGAGGTGAATCTGGTACTCTCCTGGGAGAAGAGTCACTTTATGATGACGGAGGGTATCGTGTTGGGGCATGCCATCTCCAAAAGGGGAATGGAGGTTGACCCTGCCAAGGTGGAGGTGATCAAGAAACTCGATCCACCTACCAATGTGAAGTCAGTGCGGTCATTCTTAGGGCATGTTGGATTCTATAGGAGATTCATTCAAGATTTTTCAAAGATCGCCCGCCCACTGACTGAGCTCTTAGGGAAAGACATAGAGTTCGTTGTAGATCACAGGTGTCTGGAGGCCTTTGAGCTCTTGAAAAGGAAGATTTGTACCTCGCCTATTCTACAAGCTCCTGACTGGTATCTCCCCTTTGAGATCATGACTGACGCTTCAGATTTCGCTATAGGAGCTGTGTTAGGACAACGGCGAGAGGGGATTCCGTTTGCGATTCACTATGCGAGAAAAGTTTTAGATCCTACACAGAAAAATTATACAGTGACTGAAAAGGAAATGCTCGCAGTAGTATGGGCCCTCGAGAAGTTTAGATCATATATTTTGGGCTCTAAGGTGACAATATATACTGATCATACAGCCATTCGATACTTAATGGAAAAGAAGGACGCGAAGGCGCGTCTTCTTAGGTGGATTTTACTCATCCAGGAATTTGATTTGGAGATAAAAGAGAAACCTGGAGTGAAGAATGTTGTGGCTGATCACCTTTCTCGGATTGAACTTAAAGATTCTCCTGATCATGAGCGGATTAGAGAGACCTTCCCAGATGAGTCAATTTGTGCTATTGACTCACTCCCGTGGTATGCCAACATGGTGAACTATCTTGTCTCCAAGCAGGTTCCCCATGGTTGGACTAAGAGCAGCATTGATCGACTGAAGTCGGATTCGAGGAGATACCACTGGGACGATCCTTTCCTTTTCTTCGAAGGACCGGATTGTGTTTGGAGAAGGTGTATTCCTCAGGAGGAATACCATAGTGTCCTCACATATTGTCATTCACTTGAGGCTGGAGGACACCATTCGGGAAAGCGAACCGCTCACAAAGTACTTCAATGTGGATTGTATTGGCCGACCTTGTTTAGAGATGCTATTAATTTTGTACGGTCGTGCCCGATTTGTCAAAGGATGGGAGGGACAGTTGGACAGAGAGATGAGATGCCCATGCAACCGATGATTATTTGTGATGTTTTTGATGCATGGGGCATAGATTTTATGGGTCCCTTTCCCAACAGCCAAGGACATGAGTATATTTTGTTGGCGGTTGATTATTTATCTAGGTGGGTGGAGGCTATCCCAACCCGAACCGCAGACAGCAAGACTGTTTGTAAGTTTGTGAAAGACCATATTATTGCTAGGTTCGGGGTGCCAAAAGTTTTGATATCTGATGGGGGTAGCCACTTTGTGAACCGAGATATGAGATCTTTAGCTAAGGACTATGGAATTGATCATAGAGTTACTAGTCCTTACCACCCACAGTCCAATGGCATGGCAGAGGTTTCGAACAGAGAGGTGAAGAGTATTTTGCAGAAATTGGTTCGTCCTGATAGGAAGAACTGGTCTCAGCTTTTGGACCAAGTTCTGTGGGCCTATAGGACAGCCTACAAGACACCATTGGGTACTTCACCATTTAGAATGATCTATGGCAAGCCATGCCATTTGCCCGCAGAATTGATTCATAAATCCGAATGGGCAATTAAGAAGATTAATTGGAGTTGTCACCTAGGGAAGCTTTGCCGAGACTTGAACTTGAACGAGCTCGTGGAAATCCGAAACAGGGCATATGACAACAGTTTGATTTATAAGGACAAAGTAAAGAGATGGCATGATCAGCACATTAGGTGCAAAGACTTTGTCCCTGGACAAAAGGTATGGTTGTTCAATGCCAGGTTGAAGATGTTCCATGGGAAGCTCAAATCTAAATGGACGGGTCCCTTTGTGGTTAAGAAAGTGCACGAGAATGGAAGTGTAGAGATAGCTGATCTCACAGATGGTGCACAATCTCATGTGGTGAATGGACAACTGTTGAAGCATTTTGTTGATTCCAAAGAGCAGTTAGTCCAAGTCGAGGTCATCAACTTCATACAGAAGTGAGCACAGAGCAGATACATCTTATTACTCTTCATGAAGATGCGGCATCAAGATTCAACATCTTAGAAGATTCCATCACTCTTGTACATATTCTCCCTTCTTTGTATATTCTCGAGATCACGTCGGTTTCTCACACTTACTCTTGTCCTATACTTAGGCTGACCAAAGCCTAAGTATAGGGGGACCGATGCCCGCCATGTGGATTTACTCATCATTTCTCCTCTTGACCTCATCCGCCCCATTTTTGCTCTTTTTCTACACTTAGGCTGTCCAGAGCCTAAGTATAGGGGGGGCGGATCGACTTCTATACTTTTTATTATTTTAGCTTTCCTACGCTTAGTACGAGCTATGTCTTTTTGTCACCTAGTGCCATGAGGACATAGCACAAGCTAAGTATAGGGGGGCGTGCATATATTACATATATACTTTACCCATACCTCGTACTTTCACGTATTTTTGTATATACTATATAATAATTATTGGGTGGGTTAAAAAAAAAACAAAAAACAAAAAATGAAAAAAATCTTTTCTTATTTACCTATCTTTTTCAAAAAAAAACTCTTGAAAAAAAAAGAAGCAAAATTTTTCAAAAAAAAAACTTCTTTGCCTTTGTTTGTCAAAAAAAAACAACAAAAAAAAACCTTTTTGAAAAAAACTTTTTTTTTAAAACAAAAAAAAACAAAAAAAAACCTTCATAAAAAAAAACTAAAAAAAACTAACTAATAAGTTGGTTTAATCCCTGACACAATTCACTTTCACACAAGACTAGTGATGTTCAAGAACACTTGGTTTATGAGGTCTTGAGATTTTGAGTTAACCAGCCTTACTCATTAGGGTCCTTGCCTTAATTATTCACATTTCCCTAGTTTGAAAGATTTGTGTGCTATATTGCATGCTTAGTCTCTACCTTAAGAATATGATCTGCACCTCACACACACGACTGCAGTTATGATGAGATGAGTTGAAATTTCACTTGAGGAACTGGGTTGAGGGATTTGAGTTTGGACTTGATTTAATGATGCTCGAGGATGGGATAAAATCAATGAAGGCTTCATGAAACCTGAGTGTCAGCATCTTTAGCCAGTATGAGAACATGGTTCTTGTACTATCTCTTGATATTTACCTATGTGCCAGGGTGTGATAAAATAAAAAAATGTTGATCAGTGTGCGCCAACTCTTGGTAAAAGCAGTGGAGCTAGCCAAAAATACTACCAAGCAATGAAATGTCAAAGAAAAACTCTTATTCCACAAAGTCAATTATCAAAAGAGCTTCCACCAAAGGCGAGCGCTCCCAACCATTTCAAAGTGTCCACTTGGACCACCGCTATTAGGACCAGGAGTCGGGCTTGCAACAAAAAAGGGCTCTGCATCGTAAATGCTACAAGTCTGGGTGTAGAAGGTACGATAGGTACTCAAAAAAGGCACACCCCGGTGTACTCCCAGGAAAACAAGTGCAGACGGCTCCAACTTCTCTTGACGGACGCACTGATCAACACCAAAAAAAAATGCGTTGCGTAATAAGGCACTTGAGAGGATCCTTGTTCCAATGAGAGGGAGAGAAGAAATGACACAATCCTATGCCCTCCATCGACTGGCCTTCCATCTACACTTTCAAGTCTGACAACTAAAGAGACGGTGGATTGGATGCAAGAAATGAATTATTCCCTAGTGTTGAGGATTGGGTCCATAGGAGAGTCTCTTGGACTGGAACCTTGGGTGACGTTGTGACTCTACTCTTGTAACTGCAGTCAACACTTAAAGTCATATCCCTTATATATACGCATACAAAGAGAGTTTGATAATTAGGGGAATTGGATACCTTTTGACTAGAGCTTGGTTCAGCTTAGAATTTTAGGATCTCTAAAACCGAGAGTTCTTGAACAGATCAAGTCTTATATTCACATGCACAGTTAGGGGTTAACCCAACTTATTCATTCTTTATTTGCTCGAGGACTAGCAAAGTTTAAGTATAGGGGGGTGATGAATCCACGATTCATCATCTCAATATCTTGATCTTAGCAAAATCCCCGAGTAAAATCCCAGAAAAATATCCATAAAATCAATAAATTAACAAAATGACTCTTGTAAATAAAACTCACTAATTATTGTATATTAGATTGTACAAAATAAATTAACAATAAAAAAGCTGCAAAAATCAAAGGAGTTTTATACTTGTAAATAGCCCAAAATTTCATGGATTTTTAATAATTTCATTTCAACTCCTTTTTGGCTAATTCTTTCTCTAGCTTGTTCATAATAATGTATATAAAAATACAAAAATACAATACAAATTTTAACTTAAATAAATGCTCCTAGATCCCAATGGGAAAAAGCCGTAAAGTCCAACTTCCAAGCTAAATTCCCGCTCCGTATGAACTCCAAATTAACCAAACTCACTTTTAAAGTTCAAGTTAGAAAATTATCTATCCAACGGAAGTGGTTTCATTAAAATCGGAGCTCATTTGCAAAAGTTGGGTTTTGGGACCTAAATGTACATTGTACATTATGTATATATTCATACTTTCTTCATTTTTTATTATATCTTTCTTAATTATTAAAAATACAAAAAATTCATACTTGTGTTGTATTTTAATTATACTATTTTATTGTATTTTTTCGTTGTAAATATCTTTTATTAAAAAGACAAAAAAATTACATATTAGAAAAGTAAAAAAAATGTAAATGGTGTTTTGTCTTCTTTTGTAAATTCTCCACTATTTATCTTCTCTTTTTATTTTATTGTATTTAAAGTAGACAACTTTATTTATTTATTTATTTATTATTTAATTTCCATTCTCTACAATAACCACCAATTCAACTCCATTATTCCACCATTTTTTCCCAACTTCCCATTCAACTCCATTAATAAATCAACCTCCCATTCAACCCCACCACTTTAATAACCTCTCATCCCATTCTCTTTATATACATGTCATTCTCCTCATTTTTGCTTTTGATCCATCTTTATGTGAGGAGAGCCAAGTTCCCAGAGTTGAATCGGTGACAGCGACGCAACCGCGGTCGAGCGACGACGGCCCTCTCTCCGGTGTGATCCGTTGGCTTTTTGGCCAACATCGCAGCCGCAACCGCGCGCTGCTCGAGCTCATCGTACGCCGGCGATTTGAGCGAAGACCGTGCTCACGAGAGCACTCCATAGGCATTCGTCTCCATCGTAGGTAAATTTTCCTTTCATTTTATCATCCTGTCATTTTTTGCATTTTTTTTAGTTCATCATAGTACCACTCATTTTCCCCCCATTTGTTTAGTTTATCATCCTCATCATCACCCTTTTTTTTATCATGTTTTAATCCCTGTCTAATCAAAATTAAAAAAAATATATAAAAAAATTAAACACAAAAAAAAAGTTTTTTCTTACAAAAAAAAGAAATCAAAAAAAAAATTAAAAAAAAAGGGGCAGCAGCACCGCCGCCCTTCCCCTCCACACGGGCAGGCGGCGTCGCCGCCCATCCTTCAACCACCGGCAGCCACCCCCTCGCCTTCAACCGCCCCCTCGCCGGTGTGCCACCGCGCGCCCACCGGCGCCTTCACCAGCAGCGGCCGTGGCCGACCTCCATCTCCCTCAGCCTCCGTCCCAGGCCTTCAACCGCCCAGCCACCGACCTCCCTCTACGCGACGTTCGCGCCGCCCGAGCCACCTCGCCTGCGCGTGGCGTGCGCTGCCCTCCTCGCGGCCGCGCGCGGCCGTACCGCCGCCGCCGACCCGATCCACCTTTGGGTTCATCACCTGGGAACGAAGGAAGAAGGTGCATTCCTTTTTGTTATTTTTTTTATTTGTGAAATTTGTATATTATCTTTTTTATGTTTCTGTAATTACAAACAGGTCCTTGTTTATAGTTTGTATTGTTTAAGTTCATTTCAGTTTTGCACATAGAACCCTGTCTTTATAGATTAATTTGGACATCATTTATGCATCATTTTATTCAATAAAAAATGGTTTGATGTTGAGCAACTAATTCTCTACCTTTTGGATATTTCTTTGTATTTTTGTGAGTAATGGGTAATTAATTAAAAATGTTCAACTGAAATTTAGCATATTTTACCCATTCTGTGCCATTAAATTAATATCTCACCAACGGTTGCTCCAAAAATTCCACAAAAATTATATGTGATGCCTTGATATGTGATGTAATTACTGTCCAAATTTCACATCTATTGGAGTTGTCTTGTGCCTACAATAAATTATTGAGTGATTTTCGTATTTGATTTTTAATTAAATCCACATACATCTTTTTCACGAAATTTCAAGTCTCCTGGATTAATCATCTAAATATCTACTTGAGATAAATCACACTCTGATTAATTTGATAACGTGGATTTAATAGGAATTAAATACTCACTGTCACTCTGTTTCCATAAAAAACCATAAAAAATTCATAACTTGTCAAAAAATTCCAAAAAAATTACTGTAGCTTTCTTGCATCATGTTTTTACTTCCAGTAAAATTTTCATGATTTTTGCTTACTGTTTGTGTGAAAAATTGCGAAAAAACCCATAAAAAGTGTGTATTTTTATTTATTGCATTTTAAACCCTAAAATTCTAAAAAAATGTGTTTTGTGTTCATCACTGAATTAGGATTCTAGGAAAAATATAATTTGTCTAATTTGGACTAATTTAACATTAAAATTAATTTGGCCTTGTTGTATGCTTTCTTAGCGTCTTGATTCATTTGCATTTGCATTCTTGTTGCATAAAAAAATCTAAAAAAATACCACTTGGAAATCTAAAATCTTCATTTTCGAATTAATACCTAGGTTGTTCCATTGCCTCCCTGTGTTCGACCCCGGACTTGCCCGGGATATAAATTAAGCCGAGACACTCTTCACGGAGATCTTCTCTCGGTTCTGACCGAACCGCTAAGTACACGTGCTACAACGAAGCCGAATTAGAAACCGTATTTAGCGACACGTCAATCTGCAAGCAAGATGAGGGTCTGTTTTACTGGATCTGTCCAAATGGATTCATCATCTGTCATCACAAAATCACACTCCTGGTGGACGTCTCGCTCGTCCTCTGTCATCTGCACGGTATCACTGGACTGCTCTGAGCATGCAGATTCTCTCTCTCTAGTCTCCTCGATCGTCTCTATTTGTATACTTTCGTCCTCTACGCGAAAGCACACCTTCCTACTATCATGATCGGTCACCGCCTTGGTAGTGGCCAAGAATGGGCGTCCAAGTATGATGGGGGCATCGGTTACCGACTCAGGGATCTCCATGTCCAAAACAACAAAGTCCACGGGGAATTTCAGACCCTGAATGGTAACGACCACGTCTCTCAACAACCCCTTCGGCCTCTTAGTTGACCTATCAGCAAACTGAAGGACTGTCCTGCTCCGAAGAAGAGGACCAAACTCGAATTGGTTGATTAAGGCTGCCGGAAGGAAGTTGATAGAAGATCCGCTGTATAATAGAGTACGATCGAACTGCTGCTCCTTAATCTCGCATATGACATAGGGAGCTCCTGCATCAGGTCTCTTGGTTGGCAATCGAATCTGAATGGTGCAACAAGTAGAATGGGTGAGCATATGGATCTGATCTCTATGGTTCCTCCTCTTCTTGTGGATTGTAGTCTTCTCTCTCAAGCTCTTTTGGAAGAGGGGGATGTGCTCAAGTACTTCCCTGTAGAGTCAGCTGGATCTGGAATCTATCAATCATCTGGTTGCTGAACTCTACCTGTTGAGTCTTTTTGGGATTTTCTCTTTTATCACCCTTCTCCAAGCGAAGTGCTTGAGGGAAGGGGATGGAAAGGGCCTCCTCAGATGGAGGACTAGGAATAGGTTCCTGTGCCTGTGAAGGGATGGAATCCATACAATGATCATCATGCAACACATGCGGACTCGAGGTTAATACAGAAACCTTTCCTTTATTCATTTTTTGTTCTTTTTGTTACCACATTCCTGAGATACAAAAGGTGGCAACACTACATGTGGGGGCTCAACAAAAGTAGAAGTGGTGGCCTCAGTACCACCAACGACATCTGACTTCGCGGCATCAGCATCGCGCTCTGGCTCTGCATCAAGCAAAATGGTGGCTTCAACACCACCGTCTGCCTCAGGTATCACGACGGCCTCAACACTGTCATCTGGATCTCCACCATTGGTGGCATCAGCACCACCATCCTCAACATCATCATCAGCGGCATCAGCACCGCTACTCTGCTCATCTGGCACTCATGGTTCCTCATGCAGTTGTCGCTCAGAAGAGGCGCCGCCGGTTGGCATCCTACCGCTCCTAGTAGTCACAAAATCAGCATCATACAAAGAAGACATGTCACTCAAATAATCACTAGGAGAAGTATCCTCTGTGAACTGTACCTGCTCAGACTTCCTCTTCAGATTGTTAGGATTAGGCTCGATCTGAGCTGGTATGGTGGCCTTTCCCTTGATGATATCCCTCATCTCCTACCGGAACTCATCCATTTCCCACCGAAAGGTTTCCTGCTGGTCAGAGATCAAGCGGGCGAGATCATCTAGAGCTTGGTTCTCAAAGGCAGGTGCCTGAGAACCGGAAGTGTTCCCCTGCTGGAAATGAGGCTGCTGCTGATACTGGGGAGGATGGGAGTATGTCTAGTGAGGCTGCTAACACTGCCTCCATTGCTGTCCCTGATAGACGGGACGAGGACCCTGCTGATACTGTTGGTGGGCATACTGGGGCTGGTGCTGGTGCTGGATGTTCTGATGGCCCTGAGCTGGAGACTGCTGTTGGGATCAGGTGCCACAAGTAGTCCAACGGAATCCGGGGTGATCGCGACGAATCTCGGGCTGCTGTGGGTACCGGTTATACCAAATCCCATTGACTTCCATCAATGGTTCCTGCTCAACAGGGGTTGGTGGAAGAACTGCCAGTGGCTGATCCGGCTGATAGACAACCATCTGAGTGTCCTGAGATGGTGGTGGCAGTGAGTAGTGCTGTAGCTGTTGGGCCGGCTCTGCCTGGATATGATGGACCTGGCGGTACGTGGCAGAGGGCTGGGTGGAGCTGCTACTGTTGGGATCGGCCCGAGATATGGGGGGCTGCGCGGATGTCTGTGCTTCCTGAATACACAAAATCTGTGTCTTCAGGTCACTCATGGTCTTCGTCAACTGGTCTATCTGGGCCAGCCCCTGACTCTGCTTCTTCTCAAGAATCTCGATGCGGTCCAGCTTCTTAGAAATGATCCCCATGTCGGCAGCAGTGGATTCAGCCTGAGATGCGGCTGTTGACAGAGTGTGTGTACTGGCATCGATACATGCTATCCTCTGATATCCAACTGCCTGTAGTGGAAGCTTCGGCTGTGTATAGACGCGGGCTTGGGCCATGACTGTGGAATTCTCTGCCATACCCTAATAGATCTCCCAAACTGTGTCTTCTCCCTTGGAGAAGTAAGATCCAGCACAAGAGGCATTGACAAGCCCCTGCAGCTCTGGTGTCAGCCCACAGAAGAAACTCTGAACCAGATTGGGCTTGGATATGTCATAATGTGGACACCGGTCAATGAGCTCTCGGTATCGGTCCCAAGCCTCATGGAATTGTTCATTCGGGACCATGGTGAAGTTGCTGATCATAGCTCGTGCTTGTCCGGCCGAGTGGATAGTACTTGTTCAAGTACTCGGTCTAGAGCTGTGCCCATGATGTGACGTACCTCCCTAGGTGTTTCAGCCAATAGGATGCTCTGTCAACCAATGAGAATGGGAAGGCAATCATCTTGATTGTGTCCTCGTCCACTAATCTGTCGTGGACAGTGTTGCCAATCATCTCAAACTCCTGCAGATGGAGATAAGGCTCCTCGGTGGAAAGCCTGTGAAACTTGGGCAATAACTGAATAGTCTGCGGGCGAAGCTCAAAGTTCCCAACAATGGGAGGTAGTTGAATCCATCGGTGAGTGAGGGTCACGGCTAGGTTGTGCAATTACCTCATGGTCATCGGCGGCGGCCTCTCCTGTTTAGGTTCTCCTCCTTCGTCTCCTACATCTGGTATGTCTCCTCCACCGCTCCAGGTCTGTCATCTCTTCCTTCTCGCATCTGCGCTATCTCCCTCATGAGGTCACCCATGAATATTCCCTGGTCTCTGATCTGTCTCTGCATGGTCTCTAGGGAGGCTAACAATGAGTTGTTGATGGCAGCTTGATCATATAGGAATGGTGGTGGTCTCTACTCATCTGGGTGTTCCTCTCCGCCATCCATATCTTGGGTCTCTGCAAAGGCAAAATAACCCATCTCAGATGCCGACAAATGATCCGAGCTCTGTGCTGCACTAAACTCTGACACTCTTGGACTGATGGAAGAAGAAGGGTGGTCGAGGGGGAACAGGGTGGAAGTGAACTCCGGCTCGGAAGTAGGTCTGGACTCTCCGAGGTTGTCTAGATGAATAGGGAGGAGTGCTGGATAGCGGTGCCGCCAGAGACGGCCTAAGAGATCTCCTTCCCATCATCGTAATTATTGAGAAGAGTGAGGTTGAGAAATGAAGAAGGGGGGCAAAATTGTGCACAATTGTGCAATGTTTTTGATCTTGACCTTAATTCAACTAGCCAATCAAACACAATACAAGGGATTCACCAACTCAACACATGAAGCCGTGAAGGATCGGCTCTTATCTTTGTAGTTTTTAGATTGAATTCAGGAAATTAATCTTTGAACGAGTCCTTAGAGCACTACGCCTATAGGAGAGAGAGTACTGCTAGAAAAGAATCCCGTACTTGTCCTCCTCCTGTGTAACCTGTAGTCTGCACTTTTTGAGGTCCTGTTAACCCTTCCTGGATCCCTACTCAGCCAAAGAAATAGAGGGAGGAAGCTGATAGGCGAAACCGATACTTCAGATCTCGCTCGCAACGAAATCACCCGTGAGCGTGCAAGATCCTACTCGGACGCAAGACGATGAAACAAACACCCCCATGAAGGCATGGCCTATGCTCGATACTTCGGACAAGGTCAATGCTCTATACAATAGAGAGTCATCAATAGCGACCAAGCCCTACTCGTCTACGTACGATAGAAGCGCCAATACTTCGGAAATCCAGGCGATACACAAGGTAGCCACAGACTGGGTTTTGGGCTCTAATCCTTACGAAGCTGCTCTCTCACTTGGAAGGAGACCTTCCCATGCAACCTGAGTACAATTGAGGGATTTGCTCACCCCAAGCAATGTGTCCAATTAGCCGATTTTATTTAGGTCAAGTTTTCTTTAACAGTCCTTTTTTCATTTTTTTGGTGTTATCACTTGCTTTGAGTCCATTCAATACAAGCGTCTAACATTTTTGTATTTTTCCTTGATTCCTATTTGATCCAAAAACAGAGGAAGAGAGTCGGAAAAAGCAATGCGAGTCGACACGAAGATGGAAATCTCACCTCCGTGCCTAAGTGATGAATGCTCAAGTAGAAGACTTATAGTGCTCCCAGCTCTCTTCATGCAGGATGCAACGCAGGAATTTGTAAACCTAATCTATATGTGGTATGCAATCCGACGAAATCGCCCTACGATGAGGATAGACTATTAGCATGAAGAACCTTTTTCAAAATTTGACTAAGTCCAAAGAATCGAGACTATAGGTGCATGCAAAGTTAATTAAGGTGTTTGGACCTAGTCTTACTCCAATCAATCCTAAAGCTAGAGCTCAATCACACAAAATAAAGAAAACAAAACCGGAAAATAAAGGAAAAGAAATGCGATGAAAAATCACGAAAAAGCTGACGGTGAGCCCCCAAGTGAACAATCACTTGGAAATTAGACCCGAAAGTCCAAGTCCGAATGTACCTGTATTATTACAAATAATGTTTCTCTATCTCAGAATAAATTACACAAATAATGCAGAAAGTACAGAGCTAATCTACAAAATTTCTAAGTCTCCTAGTGCACAGGTAGAAGGCTTCACGTGGGTGCCTGATGAATACTCATTCATCACTCTTTATTCTTATATTTTAGCTACAAAAACCTTTGCAAATGCATGTATATGTTTGTAAATACAAATAATTACCAAAAAGCATGCATAGTGTAAAAACTAATAATTAGCATGTTTTTGTGCAAAAATAAAAGAATAAAGAAACAAAAGAAAAAGAGGGAAATATTTAGAATAAATATTGAGCAACCTAATCCCAAGGGAGGGATCAGCATTTGCCTGACCGCATAAAAGCCAAAGTAGAGAGAGATAGGGAGCTCATGTGTGTAAATATACCTGTAAATATAATAAAACTATTTTCCTATAAAAATAGAATAAAATGGGCTTGTACATATTTGTATATATTTGTAAAGGCAAAATCAAAATAAAAATAGAAAAAGAAAAAAGAAAATAAAAAGACTCTTCCTTGTACATATTCACCATGTATATAAACCCACACCTATATTTATTTGGCCTTATAAATAAATAAATAAATTAAAATCCCTAAAAATGTGTATGTATTCTATATTTTATGTTGTAAATAAATAAAATAAAAACCATAAAAACAAAAATTAAATAAAAAGAACAAAATTAAAAACCAAAAAGGAACATTGTAAATATACCATGTATATAAATGTATATATCTATTTATTTAACCCTTGTACACAAATAATAAAAATAAAACAAAAACATCAAAATATTCCTAATTTTATGCTATAAATAAATAAAATATAAAATGGGAATAAAAATGTACAAAAATAATTAATTAAAAATCAAAAATAAAAAATCCATATTGTGTATATACCTATATATAGCACTTGAAGGTAAATACTTTATTTTTATTTCAAAAAATTAATTAAAAATCACAAAAAAATAGTATAAAATAAAAGAAACATTTTTCATGTTTTGAGTTTTTAATAATTCGGCCTTTTTCTATTTTAATCTGAATTTCTAAATTATTTACACGTGGCCTCTTCTCACTGGTCCACGGGGAACGTGACCCCCCGGTCAACCCCCCCTGGACCACTGATCCCCGGATCTGAGTGCCGGACCCGACTTCTCCATTTACTCCACACTCGATCCGACACCTAAAACCCCGAACCCCGGGTCATACCTCTTCCTTGCAAATCCATGATCCACGCCCGGGGTGGGTATGAGGGGTCCGAGCTCCGATTTGCTCGCCCAATCCTTGTCTTCTCGGACCCCTAGGAATATAAATAATCGCCTCCGGCAGCCTTGTTCTTCATCTCTGATCCTCCCCTTCGACGCCAAGGAACTCCTCCGACTTGCCTGAGTGACAGCGGTGCTCCCCGGAGTGGAAGTGGGGCTCGAAGCTCGGGAAGCCTCTGATCTGGTGGCTTCGCCGCCGTGCGCCGCCGCGAGCGCGCCCAGCCTCGAGAACCCGACGATCCCTTGCAAGCAATGACCCAGGAGCTCCCCGAACTCCAGCCCAGTCGAATGCCTTCGCCAGGTAGTTTCTTTAGCCCTTAGATTAGCTTAGATTCGAGTTTTTCGATTCCTGTAGCCGTAGCACCGCCGCCTCCGCCCGTCGACTCCGTTCAGCCATTTGCCCATCCGACATCACCACCACCTTCACGAGCCTCCTCCTCACCTTCTCCACCTACCCATTCCCCCTGACTCGCCCCGTAGCAGGGACTTCGGTCCTCCCCCTCCGCCGCTCACCGGAGGACCTCCATACCGTTGCACCCTTCACTGTTCACATGCGCTAACGGGTCGAGGCGGTTTGCCCTCGACCTCTCTTTCTCCCTGTGCAGGTATCAGGCCAGAACGACCTCATCTGGAGGTCGGGACTTCAGAGCACAGGTGCTCCAGGTCTTCACCGTCGCCGGAGCTCTCCAGAGCTCCCCGCCGTCATCGGAGCCGTCCATTGGCTGCAGATCACCGAGGCACTCCTTCTTAGCATCTCAGCAGCCTCCGAGGAGTCCCCACGCGTGAGTTTCGAGCCGGCGAATCTCGCTGGCCGTCAGTTCATCCAGGACCCTCCAGAGTCGTCAGATCGTCCTCTTGCTCCAGACTCGATCTCAGCCACCCATTTGAGGAGCCTTGCCACCGTCCGATCCTTCAGAGGACTGATCCAGACCGCACGATCAGATGAAGAGGCATCAATTATTCTGAACCGTTCGATCTCCACGTGCCTTCATAGCAACCGTCAGATCAGCGAGGGTTTTCCCCCAGAGCATCGCAACCGTCAGATCATCCACGTGGGGAACTCTTGGTCGTTTGATTTGAGCGGAGCTTCTTCGAGGAAGGGACACCACTCCAGAGCCGTCCGATCTACCACGTGGCGCCTTCCCCACAGTCCGCTTAAATAAAGGGTAATTTGTTCTTAGGACCTTTAGCTTTTGTTTGTTACGTTTTAGTCCTGTAATTATTTGTTCCCGTTGTTTTTATTTTGTAAATTTTGCACATTGGACCTCTACTTTTCAGTATTTACTACTCAGTCCCTGCCTGTAGTGTGCACGCGCATCGACACGTGGTTTAGTGGACTTTTTACATTTTGCACCTTGCATTCCTGGCATGTTACTTTCTACATCTTTTTAAATAGGAATTGCACTTTGGTCCTCACAGGCCTGAGTCACGCACATCGTGCGTGGCCTTGGGGACTTTTTACACTTTGGCCCCTATATTATTGAGCCTTGTTATCCAGGGGGTTCTGGAACTTAATGTATTTGCAGTTAGGTCCCTATGCACTGTACCTCTGTTTTTGTTTTTAATAAAATAGCAAATCGACTCCAAATTTGATGAAAATTTAACACATGGCTCCTGCCATAGTGTAATATTTTCTATAAATTTTGGAGACATTTTTTATTATTTTTGATATTTTTCAAAATTCAAAAACACCCATTTTCTTTACTGTCTAGCTTTAAAAATCACAAAAAAAGTATTAAAACACCTTTAAAAATTACAAAAAAAATTACATATTGTTTGTTTTGTGTTGCTTGATTTTCTGACCAATTTTGGTCACTTTTGGCTTTATAAAACACATAAAAATTACAAAACCCCATAAAACTCATAAAAAATCTAATAATTAAAAGAAAATTAAAAAATTAATAGTTCCAGTGTCCAAATTTTCCTTGTGTTTTCTTCTTTACAGGAAAATTACCTTCAGACCTTGATAGGGCCATTTTGCATTTTAATTTGGCCCTCCAAGTCTGACTAGACAGTACCTTTGTTTTTCTGCCTTGTTTGATTTTTATAAAATTACATAAAAATCAGAAAATCACCAAAAATTAACCAAAAACATAAAAAATATAAAAAACATAAAAACATTTTTGTTTTAATTTTTGGGTGTTTTTTAAATAGTTAAATAATTGTTTGTAGTTGCTTGATTTATTGCTTTTCTATTTTCTTAATTAAATTAAAAATCCAAAAAAAATAATAAAAAGACTAAAAATCCACCAAAAAAAACCTTCTCTTTTATTTTATTTTTCTTTTAGACTACTTCGTAGGCCGCGAGGCCATTACATGCTCCTTGTGCTCGACCCTGGTAGCTATACCAGGTTAATCCTATATCGAGACCGCTACTTTGAGCTTGTTTGATTTTTACCTTGTTTTGGTGGTCTATATTTTTCTCGATTGACACCGCTTGGTGACTTGGGTCACAACGACCCTTGATTATCTTAACCCGAGTCGTCAGGCGTGTCATCTGAATGGCGCCGTTGCCGGGGAGCACGGCTTAGTAGTCGTCTTATTTTTCATTTTTACTTTCTTTTTCGCGGCTTTCTGCGGCTCTTTCTGAGTCCGCATCTTTTCGCGGCTTTTTATTTTTTCTTTATTTTTGTTTTCTTTTCTTTTCTTTTCTTTTATCTTTGTTTTTACTTGTTTATTTTATTGTCATTTTTGCACATATACCCCTATTTCATTTCATTTATTTTTCCTGCATTTAATTGATTTTTACTTGGTATTTGACACTCCGTTACTTTCTTGCGAGGGACCGAGGACCGAGGTGGAGACTCTCGAGAAGCTGGTGCAACCGCGGTGTTCGAGGCGGCTCCCTTCTGCACGGAGCCGCAGGAGAGCATGAGAGAGTAGCTGAGTGGGAGAGGTTTAGATTAGAGTAGACTTTATTTTATTACAGTTGAATTGTTGTAATAACACATGACACCATGACTTGGACTTGACACTCTTTCGGGTCTGTTTCACCGAACCCATAGGTTTTTCGTGGCTTTTTACGTGGTTTTAGTTTTTCGCTGCCTTTTCCGGTTTCACGCGGTTTTTATCGAGCCCCTAGCCTTAGGAATTTCTATTTCATTGTGCCGTAATTAGTAGGATCCAAACACCTAATTATCTGCTTGTGCCTATAGTTCGCTAATTGGACCTACTAATAAAAAGTTAATAAAAATAGCTGACTCACTTCCTTCGAGCCTACATGCCGCAACCTGCCTTGCCAAGCGCTGCTCCTGAACCCGATTTGTCGGGAGGAGGAGGGGTAGACCGAGACCGGACTCTTTGGATCGGAGACTGGTGACCAGCTAGATGGTTCTTTCGAATAGAAGTTGCCTGCTTAGGACTCGGTTTTTCCGCTGCACCATTTAGGTAGTTTATTTCCTGTCTTTCAATTCTGCGCGAATCATATTGCATGTAGACTGTTGGAGTCAGGTACGCATCTCTTACTCTGCATGCATCATTGATTTCATCGCGCATCGGCTTTTTCGCCTTCTCCCCCTGTTTTTGACTTAATAACCAGGAGAACCAAAAATTCGTTAGGCGTTTGTTTTTATTGAAAAATACCTAAAAACAAAAACAATAAAATCGGGACTGCTAATCACACTTGACCTAAAAGACACCGGATTGAAAATTTTGTCTTGGGGAGAGTAACCCCTCCTTATTTGGTTTGGATGAGCGAGAGAGTGACCCACACCGTAGGATAGAGCCTCCGATTTTTCTCGACTGATTACCGGCTTTCGGTACGGGACAGTTGGTTGAGAAATATCTGGATTCCTATTTTGCTCACGTAATCGCTCTGATAGACTGAATTATCACCTAAAACAAAATTGACAAGATAATTGACCGATCCCTTCGGTCTTCAGCTCGTGTGCGTAGGTGAATCGGGGGTTATGTTTTCTCATCTTGTGTGATTCCAGATCCCTTTTGCTTTCCTCCATCTTCTTCTCTATTCCATCCTTGTCTCCCACCCTCCCACCCTTCAGTCTTCTTCTTATTCTCCTTTACCCCTGGATGATGGATCCCCCTCACTTCGAGCTGACTCTTGCGGCTTGTTCTTCGCTATCTGACCATCAGCCCAGTCCACCTTCTAGGGAGGTCGGATCTCCGACCAACCTCCCTCTCCCGCCCTCCCATCCTATTCACTACTCTGGGCATGTTGCGCTTGACGTCCGAGGATACCAGATAGAGCAGATGCGAGACCCGGACGATGTCGTTGCTGAGTTGAGAGCGCACTTCGTTCGTGATCAGAGAGAGCAGTGGAGATCAACAGATAGATCCTATCCCAGAGTGATGGTGGACCAGATAGCACAGGGAGCTCAGTCAGCTTCTACATTATGTCCATTCGTCTTGGATTTGGATTACATTCAGCGACTGCCGATATTTTCAGGAGAGGCGCATGAGGAGCCGTATCTTCACCTGTCCGCATTCGAGAAGTTTTGTAGAGCACAGAGACATTCAGATATCACTGCAGAGGAGCTGATGAGGAGGACCTTCCCATTCACGCTTCAGGAGAGAGCCATGAGATGGCACCGACGATTGGGGAGGACATTCGATACGTGGGGAGAGCTACGCCCAGAGTTTCTACAGAGATACTTCCCCCCGCATAGAGCAGAGTTGATGTGGTCTTTGATCACTGACTTTTCAGTTGACCCCCAGGAGCCACTGCATGAGGCATGGCCGAGGTTTCTTGACCTCTTGAGGAGATTTGCAGACCACGGAGTTCCACTGACAGATTTGATAGAGATCTCCATGCGGGGGATGAACGCAGAGCAGATAGCACTGGTGATTACCACATGTGGCGGTTCACACCGCAGTTCCGACATTCACCTATTGGATACCATCTCGAGTTTACTTTCACAGAGATCTTCTTCACGAGATGCCTTAGTCGGGACAACACATGCGGATGTTGCAGTACCAGTGCGGTATGTCGCGTTACATGATGAGACAACTTCTACACACCAGCCCTGGGACCTGGATGATGCAGCACCACTGACAGAGGAGATGACTGCGATAGCAGAGGTTCGGACCCAGAGTCTACTTGAGTTCCAGTTGGTTTTCCAGCTAGAGTTCGAGTCAGCCCCGGAGTTCCCAGTTGACGAGTCTTGGATATCAGATCTTTTGATACTCCAGGAACCGGAGGAGCCCCAGCTACTACAACCATTGATTCCGCCACTTCAGTTTCCAGTCTCGGAGGAGTCAGCTTCCTTTCTGCAGAGATACTTCTCGGATACCGACAGCTACCAGGACTCAGCCTAGCAGCCACAGCTCGATGAGGGACACCACTTTGAGAGTACAGACACAGAGAGTCCCATATTTGAGTCTTTTATCCTCCACTCCGACGAGAGAGACACCTTTGATGAGGACCGGTTGGCAGCCAGCATAGCCGCAGAGCGAGGATCAGCCGCAGACACTTTGCCAGCCTCCACGGTGCTGACCCATATCTTCTCCTGCTTCCAGATGGCCGAGAGTGACATTTCAGATGATGATGCAGCCTGGTGCACCGAGTGGATACTTGACAGTAGCGTAGATGCCCTTCTAGATCTTGATCCTCTCTTTCTCACTTCTGATCTTGCATCTCTCCCGAGGGTTATCTGGGGGAGGATGCCACACTCGATGAGTACTCGGTTTCACCTTCTGAGAGTGTCTCTGATCTGACGGAGCACGAAACCGAGTCTTTAGATCCTTCTGATTATGAGTCTTCTCACCTCGACGACCCTCGTGAGGATGAGCCCATCCTGGAGATATTCGATGATCTGTCTGATCTGCTTCTATTTCATGCATCGGATATCAGTCTTCTTAGAGAGTCTCCTAATATTGACTGTACATATCTTCTTGAGACACTGATTGATGTGGAGGATTCTATTACTGATCCATCCTTCTCCATGTTTGATTTCTTCGGCTCTACACTTTCACTCCAGTCTAATCCAGAGCCGACGATCTTTTTTGTGCTACCGGATCCCGATCACATACTTCCACATCCATGGCCGGTAGCAGACACCCGCTTGATTGCATACCTGGGTGTCTTACTTTACACTTTTGAGTTCGTAATTGTTCTCATACCGCGACTGCGACGACAGTACGGTATTCGACTTACCGATGTCGTACTGAACCTTGATACCGCATTGTCCTAGCCTTTGCGCCCAGCTAGGGGCGTAAAATCTAGCGCTTGTTGAGAGGCACCTCAACATTTTACTCTTTTGTATATACGTGTTTTGTCTTAGTTTGATCTTTCTTTCTTCCGTTTTTGTTTTCACCCCAGGTCTCGTATCGGATTATCTTTGCTATACTTAGGATATTCCTCATCCTAAGTATAGGGGGGTGAAAACACCGGGTTGTTCTTCCGTTCAGTTTCATCACTTCTTTTGTGTTGCCTATACTTAAGGTTCTTCACCTTAAGTATAGGCGGAGGGATGTCCTCCACCTTGTATATATGTGTCAGTTTTCTTGGTATCTTGCTACCCCTGTTTTGCTGCCTATACTTAGGGATATTTTACCCCTAAGTATGGGGGGGGGGTAGATCCTGCACATTCTCCACTCGGTTTTCCCTTTGTGTACAACCTTCTATACTTAGGATTATTTGATCCTAAGAATAGGGGGAAAAGCCGAGAGTCTCTTGATATTCTATTCATTCATTCATCTTTGTTTATAGCCTTCCTTGTCACTTTCCTATACTAAGCACGAGTTATGTCTTCTTCATCGCTCTTGACTTTGAGGACATCGTTCGATCTAAGTATGGGGGGTGTGTATATATTTCATATATACTTTAGCCATAACTCGTACTTTGTGTGAGTATGTTAATAAATAAAATTGGCTAAAAACCCTAAAATTCACAAAAATTAAAAAATTTTCCTGTAAATAATCATTTTTTTATTGCACATACATAGCTAGTGTACAAATTATTTTTGTAAAAAAGTTTTCAAAAACTTTTTGTGTAAAGTTTGTATAAATATTTTCATATCAAAATTATGTATATAGTACAAATTTTTCCAAAATGTTTTGAAAATCAAAAGTTTGCGAAAATCTTGTGGAAATGTATGTAAATACTTTTGCAAAAATTACATTCATGCATTCATCCATTCATGATTTCAAAATATTTTTCGAAATTTTGCATATTTGTAAAAATTATGTAAATAGCATCTTTGTATATATGTATGTATTTTTTCCTGGATTATAGTTGACATTTAAACTAGCCTGGAATCAAATTGAGAAATGGAGCTTGATTAAGATCTTAATCCACCTAATTTCTAAGAGGAACCTTATAGGGCTTAGGGCTAAGGCTTTTCAGGTCTATGGTGACTTAATTCTTTGAGTCCACTAGGCTATGATCACATGTCATCTCAATGAGCCTAAGTAGAGCACTTAACAACACACACATGACTCATATTGACAATGGCTTTACTTGGACACCGCACTTTGCACCGAGCTCTCTACGGATGAGGTGGTGAGGAGGCAGTCTTCCTTGATTTGGGGTAGCATATGAGGGTAGTACTTCTAGGCGGAACCTCTCTTCTTCTTTTAGTGAAGGAAGTGCATCTCAACTTGGTCTGGTTGCCATGAGGTCTAACGACGGGAGTTGTGGGTTGCAATAATGCTTCAAAAGAGGGATAGTCTACTGGCTCAAGAGGAAAAACTCCTTGTATATATGCTGCACATGTATATGTTGTATAGATGCACTAGAAAAAAAATGCAAAAAGAAAATAACTCCAAAAAAAGTGGTGGGTCTGAGAGAAAATGATAATCCTACCGGAGTATGTATATAGTGCAATAAGCAAAGCTTGAGATTCATGTCCCACCTTATGTAGCTTGCAGCAGGGAGACTTAGCTACACTGGTTGAGCTCCCAAGGATACATGGCTACACTGGCCATGGTCCATTCTCTTCTTCCCCCTCTTCTTGAGCCGGTTGAACTTGAACTTGGAAGGGAATACCCCTCTCCTCGAGGAAAGAGTGGCCAGATTGGGGTCATAGCCATTTCTGAGGTGGAGAGCTTATACCTCACATTCACAGTACAAGGAAAGATTCATGGTCTGCAGGGTTTGTGTTTGGTGACTTGTTCTGATCTGGATTGTTGAGGAGTCTTGATTATAGATTAGTGGAACTTAGAGGCTGTTGAGTTTAAACTTAGGTCCAAATAAGGTTCCGACACATTAATAATCCAAAGATCTGATCGAGCTCCATAATTCAATTTAATAAAGGCAAGTTTAATATTCAACCTTGATCCATGTACATTCTCCTCTTTTTCTTTTTCTTTCTCTTTTGCACTTCTTTTTCAAATAAGTGTTTGCTAAGGGACTAGAAAAGTTAAGTATAGGAGGTGATGAATACTCATTCATCACTCTTTATTCTTATATTTTAGCTACAAAAACCTTTGCAAATGCATGTATATGTTTGTAAATACAAATAATTACCAAAAAGCATGCATAGTGTAAAAACTAATAATTAGCATGTTTTTGTGCAAAAATAAAAGAATAAAGAAACAAAAGAAAAAGAGGGAAATATTTAGAATAAATATTGAGCAACCTAATCCCAAGGGAGGGCTCAGCATGGGCCTGACCGCATAAAAGCCAAAGTAGAGAGAGATAGGGAGTTCATGTGTGTAAATATACCTGTAAATATAATAAAAATATTTTCCTCTAAAAATAGAATAAAAAGAGCTTGTACATATTTGTATATATTTGTAAAGACAAAATCAAAATAAAAATAGAAAAATTAAAAAGAAAATAAAAAGACTCTTCCTTGTACATATTCACCATGTATATAAACCCACACCTATATTTATTTGGCCTTATAAATAAATAAATTAAAATCCCTAAAAATTTGTATATATTCTAACATTTATGTTGTAAATAAATAAAATAAAAACCATAAAAACAAATATTAAATAAAAAGAACAAAATTAAAAACCAAAAAGGAACATTGTAAATATACCATGTATATAAATGTATATATCTATTTATTTAACCCTTGTACACAAATAATAAAAATAAAATAAAAACATCAAAATATTCCTAATTTTATGCTATAAATAAATAAAATATAAAATGTGAATAAAAATGTACAAAAATAATTAATTAAAAATCAAAATTCGAAAATCCATATTGTGTATATACCTATATATAGCACTAGACGGTAAATACTTTATTTTTATTTCAAAAAATTAATTAAAAACCACAAAAATAAGTATACAATAAAAGAAACATTTTTAATGTTTTGAGTTTTTAATAATTCGGCCTTTTTCTATTTTAATCTGAATTTCTAAATTATTTACACGTGGCCTCTTCTCACTGGTCCACGGGGGACGTTGACCCCCCGGTCAACTCCCCCCCTGGACCACTGAGCCCCGGGATCTGAGTGCCCGACCCGACTTCTCCATTTACTCCACACTCGATCCGATACCTAAAACCCCAAACTCCGGGTCATACCTCTTCCTTGCACATCCATGATCCACACCCGGGGTAGGTATGAGGGGTCCGAGCTCCGATTTGCTCGCCCGATCCTTGTCTTCTCGGACCCCTAGGAATATAAATAATCACCTCCGGCTGCCTTGTTCTTCATCTCTGGTCCTCCCCTTCGATGCCAAGGAACTCCTCCGGCTTGCCTGAGTGACAGCGGTGCTCCCCGGAGTGGAAGTGAGGCTCGAAGCTCGGGAAGCCTCTGATCCGGTGGCTTCGCCGCCGTGCGCCGCCGCGAGCGCGCCCAGCCTCGGGAACCCGACGATCCCTTGCAGGAAATGACCCAGGAGCTCCCCGAGCTCCAGCCCAGTCGAATGCCTTCGCCAGGTAGTTTCTTTAGCCCTTAGATTAGCTTAGATTCGGGTTTTTAAATTCCTGTAGTCGTAGCTCCGCCGCCTCCGCCCGTCGACTCCGTTCAGCCATTCGTCCATCCGACAGCACCACCACCTTCACGAGCCTCCTCCTTACCTTATCCACCTACCCATTCCCCCTGACTCGCCCCGGAGCAGGGACTTCGGTCCTCCCCCTCCGCCGCTCGCCGGAGGACCTCCATACCGCCGCACCCTTCACTGTTCACATGCGCTAATGGGTCGAGGCAGTTTGCCCTCGACCCCTCTTTCTCCCTGTGCAGGTATCAGGCCAGAACGACCTCATGTGGAGGTCGGGACTTCAGAGCACAGGTGCTCCAGGTCTTCATCGTCGCCGGAGCTCTCCAGAGCTCCCTGCCGTCATCGGAGTCGTCCATTGGCTGCGGATCACCGAGGCGCTCCTTCTTAGCATCTCAGCAGCCTCCGAGGAGTTCCCACGCACAAGTTTCGAGCCGACGAAGCTCGCCGTCCGTCAGTTCATCCAGGACCCTCCAGAGCCGTCAGATCGTCCTCTTGGCTCCATACTCGATCTCAACCACCCATTTGAGGAGCCTTGCCACCGTCCGATCCTTCAGAGGACTGATCCAGACCGCACGATCAGATGAAGAGGCATCAATTATTCTGAACCGTTCGATCTCCACATGCGCTCATAGTAACCGTCGGATCAGCGAGGGTTTTCCCCCAGAGCATCGCTGCCGTCAGCTCTGCCACGTGGGGAACTCTCGGCCGTTCGATTCGAGCGGAGCTTCTTCGAGGAAGGGCCACCACTCCAGAGCCGTCCGATCTACCACGTGGCGCCTTCCCCACCATTCGCTTAAATAAAGGGTAATTTGTTCTTAGGCCCTTTAGCTTTTGGTTGTTACGTTTTAAACCTGTAATTATTTGTTCCCATTGTTTTTATTTTGTAAATTTTGCATATTGGACCTATACTTTTCAGTATTTACTATTCAGTCCCTACCTGTAGTGTGCACGTGCATCGACACGTGGTTTAGTGGACTTTTTACATTTTGCACCTTGCATTCTTGGCATGTTACTTTCTACATCTTTTTAAATAGGAATTACACTTTGGTCCTCCCAGGCCTAAGTCACGCGCATCGTGCGTGGCCTTGGGGACTTTTTACACTTTGGCCCCTATATTTTCAGCCTTGTTATCGAGGGGGTTCCGGAATTTAATGTATTTGCAGTTAGGTCCCTGTGCACTGTACCTCTATTTTTGTTTTTAATAAAATAGCAAATCGACTCCAAATTTGATGAAAATTTGACACATGGCTCCTGCCATAGTGTAAAATTTTCTACAAATTTTGGAGACATTTTTGATTATTTTTGATATTTTAAAAATTCAAAAACACCCATTTTCTTTACTGTCTAGCTTTAAAAATCCCAAAAAATATTAAAACACCTTTAAAAATTTTAAAAAAAAGTGCATATTGTTTTTTTTTGTTTTGCTTGATTTTCTGACCAATTTTGGTCATTTTTGGCTTTATAAAACACATAAAAATTACAAAACCCCATAAAACCCATAAAAATTCTAATAATTAAAAGAAAAATAAAAAATTAATAATTCCAGTGTCCAAATTTTCCTTGTGTTTTTTTTACAGGAAAATTACCTTCAGACCTTGATAGGGCCATTTTGCATTTTAATTTGGCCCTCCAAGTCTGACTGGACAATACCTTTGTTTTTCTGCCTTGTTTGATTTTTATAAAATTCCATAAAAATTAGAAAGTCACCAAAAATTAACCAAAAACATAAAAAATATAAAAACATAAAAACATTTTTGTCTTAATTTTTGGGTGCTTTTTGAATAGTTGAATAATTGTTTGTAGTTGCTTGATTTATTGCTTTTCTATTTTCTTTATTAAATTGAAAATCCAAAAAATATAAAAAGATTAAAAATCCATCAAAAAAACCTTCTTTTTTATTTTATTTTTCTTTTAGACTACTTTATAGGCCGCGAGGCCATTACATGCTCCTTGTGTTCAACCCTGGTAGATATACCAGGTTAATCCTATAGCGAGACCGCTATTTTGAGCTTGTTTGATTTTTACCTTATTTTGGTGGTCTATATTTTTCTCGATTGACACCGCTTGGTGACTTGGGTCACAATGACCCTTGATTATCTTAACTCGAGTCGTCAGGCGTGTCATCAGAATGGTCACTTGGAAATTAGACCCGAAAGTCCAAGTCTGAATGTACCTGTATTATTACAAATAATGTTTCTCTCTATCAGAATAAATTACACAAATAATGCAGAAAGTAAGGAGCTAATCTACAAAATTTCTAAGTCTCCTCCTGCACAGGTAGAAGGCTTCACGTGGGTGCCCAGGCGCCTAGGAAAAGCTGCCTCCTTCGCTCCGCGGTACCTCGCACAAAGACATAAAGAGAGTGGTCAGATAGCTCAAAAATATAAGTCAAATAAAAAGTAAATACAAGAAGCAATAATGGTAAACAAAATAATCACAATCAGACACAAAATAAGATCTATATGCTGTTGCTCCCTAACAACGGTGCCATTTGAAAACTAGGGTTTTTCACAGGTCTAAATACGTCTCACAGAAGGCGGAGACGAAGTCGCTGTGGCGACCCGCAAGAAACCCTAATTAATCAACAATTAACCCACAACAATCAAATCAAGCAATGAAAATAGAGGCGGAGTTAAAATTTATTATAACTCTACAAAAATGTGTATAGTATGCAAGTGTGTAGAGGTCGAACACAAGGAGCAAGCAAGATAGATCAAGCAAAAATGTGCGAAATGTGATTGTGATCAAGTGCCTACAAACAAGAAAATTTTTGTGGGATTTTAATTTTATAATTTTTATTTGATTTTTTGCTTTTTATATTTTTATATTTTGCTTTTTAATTTCTGATTTTTAATTTCTTTTTATATTTTATATTTTTATATTTTCTTTTTATCTAAGTAGAATACAAATAAAATAAGAGAAGAGAAAGATGGAGTATTTATAAAAATAATGAAAATGCTCAAAAATCAGGAAATCAAATGTTTTTTGTCATTTTATAACTTTATGATGTTTTTGTGATTTTTAGAGATTTTTCTGAATGTTTTTGGTATTTTTAAAGGTCAAAATACTAGAAAACAATGAACTAATCTACTGGCCGAAATTAAAATGAGGGTTAAAAATATCAAACAGTATCCAAAATTCCTTAAATTAATTGTAAATCAAAGAGAATAAATCAGAGAAAATATAGAAACTGAGTTTGCATTTTTAGGATTTTTTATGGATTTTTAATATTTTTTTTGAAGATTTTTAGAGTTTTACAATTTTTATGTTTTGGTTTTGAAATTTTTAATGATTTTTGGACATGAGTTAAAAGACACTAAAATAGACTAAAGATAAGTTTTTTTGGAATTTTTAAAAGAGTTTTAATATTTTTTGGTATTTTCTAATGCAAACAACGCTGAAAATGCATATTTTTGTATTTTATAAAAATGAAAATGCTAGAAAAATGCAAAACAATTGGCTTGGAAGCACAAGTCAACAGGAACTTAAGTCTATTTTTTGAGAATTTTTGGGGTTTTATTGATGCATGCAATAAATAGGGGAAACATCAAGAAAACTCATGCTGGCAGGGGCATAAATGTAATAAACAGAAAGCTCAAGGGTCAACATGCAATTCTTCCACAAAATATATAACTAATAGACCACTTTCCAGGACCAAATGTGAATATACAAACCTGCTGGGGTATACGTGCAAAAAGACCAAGGTCACGTGCACATGCACGCATCTTGGCAGCGGCACAAATGTAATTTCCAATGAAGTCAAGGGCCACAGTGCAAATACACCAAAAAGTTATAACATGATTTTAAAGTTTTAGTACTGAATGATAATATTGCAAAGCTCAAGGGTCCCAGCTGCAAAATGTCCCTCATGTGGCCGCCCAAGGTGACGTGGCTTGGACTCGAATGTAATATGCACAAAGTTCCAGGAGTGGTATGCAAATATTACAAAGATATTTAAACTGCAAATGAAAGCTTAGGTCCGAACAATTAAATAACAAAACTCGCGGGTAAGGTGTGCAAAATACCCATGAAAGGGCGCGATCCAACGACGCACAACTCTTCACTAATCCACGTGTCAGCACAGGAGCGTGTGATGCTGGTTCGTGGGCGGATGGCAGGGATTAAATCCCAGCACTCGATCTAACAGCTGAGAGCGTACGGTATCGGACGACGGAGAACAAAACTGGGGCTGCAACTTGATCTGACGGAGGAGAGCGTCGTTGAATGAACAGGGAAGAAGGTCCGACACAACAGACCTCCTCCAGAGATTACACGCTCCTCCGGCGGTCTGGGTGGCTCCAAAATTGCCCGAATGCATCCTGCAAGTGTCCTCAGTCGCCTAGAAGCGTCAAAAGATGCCGGTCTGCCACTGGGCTCCTCCACGACGTCGAAGACGAGGAGAGGTCCCAGTTACCTCCAACGAAAGGAGCAAAATGCCTCCAGGTGCGTTCAAATTCCTTGACCTGTAAGAAAAAGATGTGAAAGGGTCGAGGGCAAGTTACCTTGACCCTGCGGAGGTGATACGAGCATCGGAGATGGGATTCGAGCTTGCCGGAGGTGGAGCTCCGGTGAGGGGATTCGATGATGGACTGGGATGAACGAAACACGGATTGAGTGATATGGATCTACTCCTACGGATACAGAGATTTTGGGACGCAAGAAAAATTAAGGGAAACATGGGACCTCGAAGGTGTGCGTCACCTGAGGTAGACCTCGACGGCGGGGTTCGCCGGAGGTGGTAGAACACGCCCGAATCTGCACCGCTACTCCGCCCTGATTGGCTAGATCTGGAGCTGTCACCTCTAGCCAGCCCTAGCGTAAGGAAAGTGGGGAGGAACGAGAAAAAATGGGATTCGAATTCGAAAAGGAGGAGATGCTTATTTGAATGGCTGACCGAGTGTGTGGAAGGAACGAGGAAGCGGGCACGCATCGATGATCTACGCCCCAAGATTAACCTTGGGCGTGTATCCTCGATGAATGGGGATCAAAAGTTGTGAAGGTCGATAGGCGAAAAAATGAAAGGGTTGTCCTCGAAAAAAGCGAGAAAACGGGTCAAAACTCAACTCTGATAGGTGCACATGTGGTGGGTCAGAGAGTTGACCGCCGGTCAACACCTAGAGGCAACTGGTTGGTCCACGTGGACCAACCAAGAAAAAACCCCAAAAATGATTTGTAAATTCAAGTAAAAATAGAAAATGAATTAATTAATTTTGATTATTAAATAAAAAATGTTTATTTTTTATAAGGTATTTTAATATGATTTTTAGTTATTTTTATGAGGTATAAAATTACAAGTTACTTTTTAGGCTTGTATAGGTCTATATATATATTAATGTTTTATTTTTATTTTGTGAATTTAATTTATTTATTTTTGTTTATTATTTTATAAATTTATGAAATATTTTTATACACTTAAAAATATTTTTATTTTATTTTTCTAAGGTATTTTATACACTTAATAAAATAAAAGTGTTAATCATACATGTATAGGTATAGGTATTCTACCTATGTATGTTTTATACAAATATTTTATTTTGTATTTTCTTTAGGTTTTTATTCTGATTTTAATGTACACTATATTATAAATAATATTTACAAAATTTTAAAAATATAAAATGGAAAAAAGAATGAATAAATAATAAAATGAATATTTTAATCTGTACAAGTATACAATAAGGGTCCAAACCTCAATTTCAAACCGTAGCTCCGCCAAATGCGAAACCACTACCATTAAATAGCTTATTTTAAATTATATATAATTAAAGGTGAGTTTGATGCATTTCGAGCTTTTATTTGGGAGATACAGGTCTGGGAAGTTGGGATTCTGGATTTATATTCAGATCATAACTTTTTATCTGTACATTATTTTTGAGTGAAATCAATTTGTATTTTTCTTTATTTAATTATCTACAACTTTCATGTACAAAGTTTCTTTATTTGGAGTACAAAAAGTAGAACCAAAAATAGGTCCCAAAATGTATAAAGAATGAATAAAGTGAATAGGTATCTGGCCCTTTGAAAAGCAAGAATGCGAGAGCCGCTAAATAGCGGTCTGACAAGTCAGACTCACTGTCGCTGATGCGACTGCTCAAACTTCCTCGGTCTTCAACAATTAACCCACACAATCAATCAGAGAATGAATAGCAAGGATTAAAATTTATTATACCCTACTAAAGATGTACAATGGAAAGCAAGTAGGGGTCGAACTCAAGAAGCAAAGGTGTAAAGCACGGATAAAAATCCAACCTAGGTCTAACAAGCTACTTAGCCAATCTAAAATTTTTGTGGGTTTTTTATTTTTATATTTTTTTATTTCTTTTTTAATTTTATATTTTTGTATTTTAATTTTTAATTTTTCTGATTTTTATATTTTATATTTTATATTTTTTATTTCTTTTTCAATATTGGAGAATAAAGACAAGATAATAAAAGGCAAGCTAAAATATTTATAAAAATGTGCAAAAATACCCTAAAATTCAGAAATAAATTGTTTTTAATATTTTTAGGATTTTTTACTGTTTTTGTGATTTTTGGGGATTTTTCAAGGTGTTTTTGGTATTTTTAATTACTGAAATAAATTAAAATAGTGGGAATAATGCTGGCTGAGGGTAAAATGGAATTTAAAAATAACAACCCGTAGCTCAAAATTTTCACACTATTTTTCTAATAAAAAGGACAAAGTAAGGAACAAACAGGAACTGAAATTTTGATTTTTGGAGTTTTCTACTATTTTATATATTTTTTTGAAGTTTTTGAGTGTTTTTAAATTTTTAGTGTTTTTCTTTTGAGATTTTTAATGATTTTTGGACTGACGCTAAAATAGAATAAAATAGACACTAGGTGATTTTTTTTTTTGGAATTTTTAGAGGTGTTTTAATATTTTTTTGGCATTTTCTAAGGTAGACAGTACACAAAAAGGAAGTTTTTGATTTTTAATAAATATAAAAATAAAATAAAATCAAAAACTAAAATGGTGGCGTGAAAGTACACGTGTCCAGGTGCCTAAGTCTATTTTTGTGGAATTTTTGGGCTCGAAATGATAGGTCAAATAAATACAACAAGCATACAAAAATTAAAGGCCTGGCAGGGACCTGGATGCAAATAGATAAAACTATGGGGGCACAGATGCAATTTCCACCACAAAATCACGCACAGCTCACGTGAAACACCATTCACCGGGGCATAATTGCAAATACATAAAAGTCCTGGGCCTAACTTGCAAAATACCCAAAAGTCACACGCCAACGTCACGTGAGGTGACGTGGCGTGGACTGAATTGCAAATAGTGATAATGTGAGGGCCTGCGTGCAAATATTACAATACTTTTTAAACTACAAATAAAAGTTACTAGACTAGAAAGTAAATACAAAAAGGCGTGGGTTAAAAGTGCAAAATACCCACAGGGCTTGATCCAGCGGTCGATGGCGAGTCACTTGTCCACGTGGCGCCCATCCGACGGTGCACACCCCTTCGTCGCGGACGGCTGGGATTAGATCTTCAAGGCTTGATCGGACGGCGGGGAGGCGCAGGAGATCGGACGGCTGATGACGCGTCTGGAGCGGGCTTCTGATCCAACGGCAGGGGAAGGGTCACGAAGAACACCTTCCCCGGCGAACTTCGGCTGGCGAATACGGCCGACACACGGCCTCTCCGACCCCAGGATCAAGGGCAAAACGACCCTGGGGCACGTCCGCGGCGGTAGGAGGTCTCAGGCGAGCCTGAGATAGCTTGAAGCGGCCGGATGGCGGAGGTGGCCTGGGGAGCTGCTCCTGAAGTCTTCGAGGGTCGATGGAGCCTTCTCCTTGGCTCGGACCTGCGTGGTTAGTTGCGCAAAATCCAGGCGAAGCCGCGGGTGCCTTCTGATGGCGCGAAGGAGGTGAAATTTGGCTCGGATGATGAACTCCGGCGAGCGGCGGAGAGGGGAGTTCTGATAACTCGATCTGGGCGAGATCGAGGTGAATGGAGGGGTGGAGCGGAGCGACAGAGCGACGAGGGAGAAGATGGAGGTGGTCGGAGCGGCTGTGACGGAGGTAGGTGGCCGGAAAATGGAGGCGGAGCTATGCTCCGCCGTGGACTTTAATCGAGGATTCACGGCGATTGGGTGATCGAAGCAAAAAACTGCTATAGGTCTACTCTAATCTACGCTACAGCTACAAGAAAACGAAGAGAAGGGGAAGGAAGACTCACCAGAGACGTCGGGCGGTGAAGCTCGGCGGAACTCCGGCGAGGGTCGGATCGACTTCGATTCGACGCCAGATGACGCAAACCCAGGCTCAAATCGACTCCTGCTGTCACCAGGAGCACAATGGGCTAGAGGTTTTCGGGTGGATTTGGCGGAAGAAGGATCAAAATCGAATTGAAGTCGGGGGGTCCTATTTGAAGAGTTGACGGAGGTGGCTCCTTGATCGAGGGAGATCTGGCGAATCAACGACCCATAGGTCGAAAAAACACATAGGCGTGATTCATGGTTCATAGGTGATTAAAAGTCGTGAAGACTTCGACCTCAAATGGTGAAAGGCGAGGCCAGGAAAAAGTCAAGAAGATGGGACAAAACCCATTCCTGACACGGCCAGACCTCGGTCAGAGAGTTGACCGAGGTCAACCAAAGAAGAAATCTGGTTGGTCCACGTGGACCAACCAGAAAAAACCTTGGCAAAAAGATTTCTAAATTCAATTAAAAATAGGAAATGATTTTATTGATTTTTACTTATAAAATGAAAAATGTTTATTATTTTATGAATTAATTTATGGTGATTTTTATTTATTTTTATGAGACTTATTTTTACAAGTTTGCATTTATGCCCCTATAGGTATCTATATCTATATATTTAAGTATTTTATTTTTATTTAGGTGTTTTTAATTTATTTTATTTTGGTTTTTATTTTCTAAAATTATAAAATACTTTTATATACACAAATATATTTTTATTTTAATTTTCTGATGTATTTTATACACTTAATAAAATGAAAGTGTTATTGGTATAGGTATAGCTACATGTATTATACCTATGTACAAGTATTTTTGTTTGTATTTTATTTATGTTTTTATTCTGATTTTAATGCACATAATTATTACAAGTATTATTTACAATATTATAAAAAATATAAAATTATAAAAATAATAAATAAATAATAAATTGAATATTTTAATAAGTACAAGTATACAATGAGGGTCCAAAAGTCAACTTTCAAACCGTAGCTCCGCCAAATGCGAAACCACTCCCAATGGATAGATTATTTTCTTCTATATACAATTAAAGGTGAGTACGCTGCATTTGGAGTTTTTATTTGTGAGATACGGGTCTGGGAAGTTGGCATTCTGGAATTTTATTCAGACCATAACTTTTTATCTGTACATTATTTTTCAATGAAATCAATTTTGTATTTTTCTTTATAAAATTATCTACCACTTTCATGTACAAAGTTTCTTTATTTGATGAATAAAAAGTGGAACCAAAAATAGGTCCAAAAATGAATAAAGAATGAATAAGATGTATAGGTATTTTATCTGTGTTTTGGCCCTTATCTCCCCCTACTTTATTCCTTGTCGACCTATTCATCAAGATGCCTAGGTCTCGGGGTTTCGGGTCATAAAATATTTACAATATTTTATTCTTTTTCTTTTCTTTTCTTTATTCTATTATTTTGGCTTTAAAAACCGCTTTTTATACCATATTTACACACATATGCATGAATGCTAAAATGCATATATTAAGTCTATTTACACGCATTTACTAGGGTTTTTAAGGCCAAAATGATAGAATAAAGATGATGAAACGTGGATTCATCATCCCCCTATACTTGTCTTTGCTAGTCCCTAGCAAACACTTATGCAATAAGTGCAGAAAAAGAAAAATAAAGAAAAGAAAAAGAAGATAGATGGATGAAGTTTAACTATCAAACTTGTCTTCGCAAAATCAAAGTTTGGAGCTTAAGTCGGACCTTGGGAAATTTAGTGCGGGCGAAACCTTAATGAGAACCGAATTTGAAATCCAACAGTCCCTGAGAATCCCAAAACTCTGCTCAAGTCTCCTCAATAGCCAGGTCAGAAATACTTCAACTCATACACAAACTCTTACGACTATGAATCTGACTTGTACAGTGTAAGTGATGGTGGCTCTCCCCAACCAGAATGACAAAGAAACTGACTTCTCCAGTACGACAACCCAATGATTCCCCAATCCAGCAACTCCATCCTCGAGGAGCGGGGTATTCCCTTCTAAGTTCAAGTGGCAACCAGCTCAAGAGGAGGGGGTGAAGAGAAGAATGGACGGTAACCAGTGTAGCTACCTATCCTTGGATGCAAGACCAGTGTAGTCAAGTCATCCTGCTGCAGGCTCACATATTTGACTTTGGAACTCAAGCTTGCTTATTGACTTTGTACATCCTTGCAGGCTTTTTATTTTTGTACATGCCTGAACATTTTTTTTTAATATTATTCACAGCAGCATTTACATAAGGAGTTTTTCCTCTTGAGCCAGTAGACTATCCCTCTTTTGAAGCTTTATCGCAACCCACAACCTCCTGTCTTTAGACTTCCTAATCACTGGACGGGTTGGGGTGCACTTCCCTCCCTAGAGGAGGACAAGTGTTTCCACTTGTATGCGTCTCATACCGGCAAATCCAATCCCCTCACCACTCCACTGAGTTGAGCCATGTGAAAGGTGCAGGTGTCCAAGTTAGGTCATTATCAACAAGAGTCGTGCGTGTGCTCCGAAATACTCTACTTAGGCAGTCAAGAATCCATTGAATCAAGTCTCGTGATCCTCAAAGAATTAAGTCAACTAGACCTGAAGTACCTCAAACCCAGTTCCTATAAGGTTCCTGTTATTAAGTAGATTTTAAGGTCCAATCAAGATCCAATCTCCAGATTTTACTTAGACTTGTTCAACTATCAAACTCAATCCGAAAAATGCGAATGCCATGCAATGCAATGCAGAAAATATTTTTGTGATGCAATTTTCAAGATTTTGAACTTTTTATGGATTTTTTAAAATATGATGATGATGCATATGCAGATGCATTTTTTTGTATTTTTCAAGAAGATTTTTCAAATGTTTTTGGATTTTAATTTTGCAAATGTTTTTGGGAATTTTGAAAACAAAAAGTTTTGGCTAAAAATTAGGTGAAAATATGTACACGGGAGTGCTTCTAATATATACAAGAAGTGGATTTTAAGAATTTACAGGGTAAGTGATCAGTTTTATACATATATAGGTAGTGGATTTTTGGTATGATGTAGGTATTCCTCAAACTTATTTGACGCAAGCTTTTCACACAATTTTTGAAAACTATAGTCCAAAATAATTTTTACAAACATTTTACACACATTTGAAAATCATTTTGCAAAGGCTTTCAAAACAGTATATATAGGTTTTTCAAATCATTTTTGCAACCATTTTTCAAACCATTTGCAAATCATTTTTCAAACATTTTTATTTCACACAAAGAAAAGAGGTTTTACAATCCACACATTTTTACACAGGTTGAAAACACGAAACAAAATATTTTCAAAATAGTTTTCAATAGATGTTCACAAAGTTTTTCAAACTATTTTTCAAACATTTTGCAAAAAACATTTTCACCTGATTTATTAATCAGTAATTACAAAAAGAATTTGAGGAATAACCACATCTTTTTATTAATGAATTTTTAATGAACTTTAAAGAATTTTTGGCCATATTTATTAAGAAAATACGAAAGTACGAGTTATGGCTAAAGTATATACGTAGTATATACGACCCCCCTATACTTAGCTTTAGCTATGTCCTCATAGATCAGAGAGAAAAGAGAAGACATAACTCGCACTGAGTATAGGAAAGCCTAAAGAATAAATGAATGAATCAATGAGAAGTTGACCGTCCCCCCTATACTTAGGATCAAATAATCCTAAGTATAGTAGACTGTACACAAAGCAGGGAGGGTCAAGGGTGGGAATGAACAGATCGTACTCGGGTTGTCTCCCCCTATACTTAGGGTAAGATATCCCTAAGTATAGACAAGAAGAGGAGACAATGGAGAGGATCGAAAAGAATAGAAGAAACTCGGGGTGCACACCCCCCTATACTTAGGACAAAGTACGTCCTAAGTATAGAAGACTGTCTACAAGGGGTAGCACCTTTCTGATAGATGAAGACGATAGAAGAAGAAAAGAAGAAAAGAAGAAAAGAAGAAAAGAAATGAGATTGGGTATGAACAACTCGGGATGTACATCCCCCCTATACTTAGGATAGAGTACATCCTAAGTATAGCAGTGATGAAAGGGATGGAATCAATTCGGTAGAATAAGATAAAAGAAATTGAAAAGGAGAAAAGACGAAAAGGAAAATCATTCAAAAATGTTTTGATGTGCTTTGCCTTCCTCTGCCTGTCTCGGGCTGTTAAGCTCATTATCATATATTACTTGAATGGAGTCAACGACCGCCATAAATGTGTCCTGTTCAAGGTATGGCTTCAGAAGCTGTCCATTGACTACAAAAGGCTGTGCGTCAGATGACAGATTAGATATCAATACACTTCCGTTGTCACGCACCTGCCTAACTACAAACGGCCCAGTCCATTTGCTCTTCAGTTTGCCTGGAAAGATCTTTAATTTCGCATCGAACAACCATACCTTCTGACCTGGATCAAAGGACTTGTGGCGGATGTGCTTGTCATGCCATGTTTTGACCTTCTCCTTGTACATCAGGCTGTTGTCATATGCATAATCTCTGAATTCCAGTAATCTATTCAGATCCAGTTTCCTGTTCTGTCCTGCTTGCTTGGAGTCCAAATTACAGATGTTAATAGCCCATAAAGATTTATGAATAAGTTCCACGGGCAAGTGGCATGGCTTGCCATACACCAGGCAGTAGGGAGACATTCCCAAGGGTGACTTGTACGTTGTTCGGTAAGCCCAAAGAACGGAATCAAGCAGCTGAGACCAGTTCTTGCGATCTGGACGCACAAGTTTCTGTAGAATTGTCTTGATCTCCCTGTTTGAACATTCAGCTAAGCCATTGGACTGCGGGTGATAGGGTGAAGCAACACGATGCTCAATGCAAAATTCTTGGGTCAGCTTCTTCACCTCTCTGTTTATGAAATGACTGCCCCCGTCAGATATGAGGATCTTGGGAATCCCGAACCGTGCTATGATGTGATCTCGTAAGAATCGACAGACAGTCCGACTGTCGGCGGCTCGGGCGGGGATAGCTTCCACCCAACGACTGACATAATCGACAGCAAGCAAAATATACTCATAACCCTGACTGTTAGGAAACGGGCCCATAAAGTCGATCCCCCATGCGTCAAAGACATCTGAGATCTGAATGTACTTCAGAGGCATCGTATCTCTCATTCCTATGGTTCCACCCATCTTCTGACAATCAGTGCAACCTTTGACGTATTCATCTGCATCTTTGAACAATGAAGGCCACCAGAGGCCACTTTGAAGAACTTTTGCTGCCGTCCGTTTTCCTGAATGATGTCCTCCAGAATCTTGATCATGACATAAAGCGAGGACACTTGGAACCTCCTCCTGAGGGATACACCTTCTCCAGATGCAATCGGCTCCCTCACGAAACAGATACGGGTCTTCCCACTGGTAGAAATGGATTTTAGACAAAAATCTGTCTATTTTCAGCTTAGGCCAGTCCTGTGGGATTTTCTTGGCAACAAGATAATTCACAATGTCCGCATACCAAGGAAGTGAGGCGACAGACATAATCGATTCATCCGGAAAGGTCTCTGTGATAGGCTGCAAGTTCAGCTCAGGAGACTCTGGTTCAGGAAGTCTTGACAGATGATCGGCCACTACATTCTTTACCCCAGGTTTATCTCTGATCTCCATGTCAAACTCCTGGAGGAGAAGGATCCAACGGATGAGGCGTGGTTTAGCATCCTTCTTCTGCTGTAAATATCGAATGGCCGAGTGATCAGTGTAGATGATAACTTTGGACCCAAGAAGGTAAGATCTGAACTTTTCCAAAGCAAAGACTACCGCTAGCAGCTCCTTTTCAGTGACAGTGTAGTTTCTCTGGGCTTCATCGAGCGTTCGACTAGCGTAGTGAATTGCAAACGGTACATTGTCTTTCCTCTGTCCCAGTACAGCTCCGTTGGCATAATCCGACGCATCGGTCATAATCTCGAAAGGCTGAGTCCAAATCGGTGGCTGTAGGACAGGGGCCTGCGTGATGAGCTCTTTTAACTGATTAAAGGCAAGGAGCACACGATCGTCTACAATGAACTCATTGTCCTTGCCGAGCAACTCAGTCAGCGGTCTGGCCAGTTTGCTGAAATCTTTAATAAATCGTCGGTAAAAACCGACATGGCCCAAGAATGACCGGACTTGCTTGATATTTGTAGGTGGCTCCAGCTTAGATATTACATCCACCTTGGTTGGGTCAACCTCCATGCCACGTTTAGAAACAACGTGACCCAGCACTATTCCTTCGGTCACCATGAAATTGCTCTTCTCCCAGGAGAGCACAAGATTCACTTCGCAGCACCTCCGTAAGACTCGGTCTAGATAATCCAGACATTGATCAAATGAATCCCCATAGACCGAAAAATCGTCCATAAAGACCTCGAGAAAGCTACCCACCATATCAGCAAAAACTGCGAGCATACACCTCTGAAATGTGGCTGGGGCGTTGCAAAGCCCGAACGGCATCCGTCTGAAGGCATATGTGCCAAAAGGACAGGTGAACGTGGTCTTCTCTTGGTCTTCAGGAGCAATAGCAACCTGATTATACCCAGAGTAACCGTCCAAGAAACAGAAATATTCCTTCGCGGCCAATCTCTCCAAGATCTGGTCGATGAAGGGTAGCGGAAAATGATTTTTCTTGGTGGCGAGATTGAGTCTTCTGTAGTCTACGCACACTCGCCAAGAAGTCGGTACTCTGGTTGCGATCTCCTCTCCTTTGTCATTTTTCACAATGGTGATCCCAGATTTCTTGGGCACAACATGCAGAGGGCTCACCCATTTGCTGTCGGAGATGGGATAAATGAATCCCGCATCACACCATTTCTGGATTTCTTTCATAACCACCTCTCGCAGATTCGGGTTTAATCTTCTTTGCAGTTCACGAGAGGGTCTGCTGTCTTCCTCCAGAAAGATGCGATGCGAACAGAGTGACGGGTTGATCCCATGGAGATCAGAGGTTCGCCAGCCTATCGCCTTGCGGTTACGTTCAAGAACCTCCATCAGACGAGATTCTTAATCTTCGGTCAGATGCGCATTGATGATGACCAGGTACATATTTGGTTCTCCTGCAAGGAAGGCATACTTCATATTGGAGGGCAAAGGTTTCAGCTCTGGCGGGGTCTGAGCTGCTTCAGTGGTGACCTCAGCTATTAATACAGGTGGTGATTATTTCAACTGTGCAATGTCCACCATAATCTGCTCTGTTTCCTCTCTCAGATCCTGACAGAATTCTTCAATGATTTCATCTTCGTCCGAAGATGCTTCCAAACTCGGCTCCTGGTTCTGAAGGCATATCAACCCCATAGCAGTGTCTTGTAGTGCATCAGCGAGTTCCTCATCTTGATTGATACACGGAAATTCGACTGCGGTCTCCACTTCCTCCTCTGGACAGAGGAGTCCGTGGATCTCATTATCATCCAGGAAGAGGTTGGTGTCTTGAATCTCGGCTAGAAAATCGCAGTCTTCATCATTCTCAATCACCCTGGCACATGATACAGATGTCGGTTCAACGGGCGTTCCCTCAGACAGGGTCTCTACTCTGATAATTTCATTGCCAGCTCCAAAAGTAATTTCTCCTGTCCCATAATTCACTACTGCGTTTGACGTCCGCAGAAAAGGCCTTCCGAGTATGATCGGGGTAAGGAGCAACGGAGTGGGGACGTCCATATCTAAGACCACAAAATCGGCGGGGAATGACTTTCCCTGAACCGTGATGATCACGTCCTCCAACAGGCCCCTAGGCCGCTTGACTGACTTGTCTGCAAACTGCAGAATCATTTTTGTAGGTTTGAGCGGTCCCAGCTTGAACTCCGTGAGTAGTGAGGCTGGCATCAAATTGACAGAAGACCCGCTGTCGAGGAGTGTTCGTTCGAACTCTTGATCGAACATCTGACAACGTACAAGAGGTGCTCCCATATCTGGCTTTTTGTCCGGGAGGTTGCTGATGGCATTGACGGTGGCCATAGTGAGGATGTGCTTTTCCGATTTACCACCTTTGCTTCTGGAGTTATGGGGAGTTGGCCTGCGCTTGGTTGTACATGCCTCTTTAAGTCCTTTCTTCACGGCTGGCATGTACTCAAGAGCTTTCATTAATGGCATATTTAACACCAAATTCTGAATGATTTCTATGATAGTAGGATCAGACAAAGCACTTTTCAAATTTTTCATTTTTTTGTGTTTTTTCATTGCTTTAGGAAAAGGAATGTTTACAAACTCTTCTCCAATATCGTTCAAAATAGTGTCCGTGTTGTTGTTTACAGGTAGATGACAAAAAGGAATGGATTCATCTACAATTTGTGGACCAAAAATGACAGGCTCGGCTTCGGGTGCTGGCGTTGGACTCGCTGCAGGTGCGGTGCTCCTCCTGTCAGGAGCTGACTGTGGTGCGGGTGCAGGCATCTCCAATGCTGGCCGGTCTCCACCGAGGTTGCTGCTATCTTTTTGTGTTTTTCTGTTTTCTTCATTTTTTTGTGATTTTCTGAATCCTGGTGCTGCTCCCAAAATGCTTGCTGGCCCTGGTGTTGGCTGGACTGACGATTCCCCGTCAGATGCAATGTGCTTTCCTTTCGCCGTCGCCGATGGCCGGAGTGTCCTACCGCTCCTGAGAGTGACAGCGTTAGATAAAAAACAATTAAATTCACCTGATTCGGGTTGGACACTGCCAGCTACCTGCTCCTTGCGTCGGAAATTGTTAGGATTAGCTTCGACCTGGGCTGGTATGACGGTTTTGGCTGTCGTCAGGTCGTCGATCTTCTGGTTCATCTCAGCCATGTTCTTCATCAACTGCTCCAAACAGGCCAGGGCCGGATTGACCAGCACCATCTCAGAAGATTCCCCCTGCTGGGGTCTATACTGCTGATATGGCGGTTGAGATTGTGACTGGTATCCTTGTGCGAATTGTTGAGGAGGGGGGTTTGAGGAGTACTGCGACGGGTGTTGGTTGTATTGTGCAGCCGGTTGTTGGTGGTAGCCCTGTCCTCGATATCCGGACTGCTGAGGACCATGTTGATAATTCTGCCTCCACGTGTTTCCATGCGAAGGACGCTGGTACTGGTAGGGCTGCTGGAAGGGTCTCCCACCCTGGTGTTGCTGCTGGAAGGGCCTGTTGCCCATGTTCTGACCCTGAGAGTGTCCCTGAGGACGGGTCAGCTGCGCTTCGTTGTTCCAGACGCCATTGATCTCCTGGATCAGCGGCGGGGGTGGAGAGAACTGCTCGGAGTAATCGGGCTGGTGCTCTGGTTGATATACAACCATCTGTGTCTGAGGCTGCGGTGGCTGCTCCGGGACCTGCACGTAGTATACGTGCTGGACTGGCTGGGGCTGTGGTGGAGTCGGCTGAGGATTTTGCTGCATTGTAGGCTCCTTCTTCTCAGCGTTCGGCTCGGCAGAGGTAGACACAGCGTTGCACATGTTTGCATTCAGTGCTCGGACGAGCTGCTCCAGCTGCTGGGAAATCTGGTCGAGCTTCTCCAGACCTTGGGTCCTCTTCTCTATAACTGCCAGTTTTTCGAGGTCCTACGACCTCTTCTCGATGATGTCCACTTTGGACAGGTGGCTCCCGATGATACTCAGGTTGGAGCTTTCATCTTTGTCCTCAGTGTGAGAAGCCATGTTAACTGGCTTGCTGATGGCGGTCGGTGGCTTCATGTAGACCCGGGACGAGGATTGGGCTGCTTCTCCCTCAGCCATTTCTTCGAAGACATTCCACACGACATCCTCGTCCTTGTTAAAATGTGAACCGCCGCAAGCTGCATCCACGAGCTTTTGGCTTTCAAATGATAGCCCCCCAAAGAAGTGTTGCACGAGACTGGTCTTGGGTATTTCATGGTGGGGGCACTTCTCCTGTAGATCCTTGAATCTCTCCCACGCTTCATGGATCGTCTCGTGGGGCTGCTGGCAGAAACTGGAGATCCGGGCACGCATCTGGTTTAATCTCCCCAGAGGATAAAATTTATGGAGGAAAGCAGATTTCAGTTCCTCCCAGGTGGTGACGACCTTCCCGAGGTGATCGACCCAGTAAAGGGCCTTGTCTTGAAGGCTGAAAGAGAATGCGGTCATCTTGATCACATCCAGGGGAACTCCGGGGTAGTGAGCAGTGGAGCAGATGCGGTTGAACTTCTTGAGGAAAATATATGGCTCCTCAGTGGTGTTTCCATGGAAGGTGGGAAGCAATGATAGAAACTGTGGCTTTAGCTCGAAGTGAGCATGCATTCGTGGAATTTGAATCCACTCAGTGATGTGCCCTGCTCCTGGGTTGTATGTCTGTTTGAGTGTGGGCTTGGGCTGCGGTGGATCTTCTTCTGCTGCTTCAAAGTCAGGTCCCACTGAAAACTCATCATTGATTTCAAAGTTCGGCTCCTCTTGTCGGCCATCCCTTGCATCGGCCCTCCTCCTTAGATCATTCAGCATGTCCTGGAAGGCTGTTTGAGCCAGGGCTTGATTAGTCAACTGCTGCTGAATGGCTTGAATGGAAGCCAGCAATTGACTGTTAACCTCGCCCTGCGTGGTATATTGTCCTTCCGCTGCGTTGTCTTCAGGCTCCTGCTGGGGCTGTGGTCCTTTTCCCCTTCCTCCTGCCATTTCTATTTCTGCTGGGTTGACTGGCTCGAGCTCTGAGTCTGCACATGGTAGAATGCCTCGATCAGTCTGAATTGCAGCACCAGATAGAGAGATGCGATCTGTGTCAAGGTCGACACAGAACTTCGTTAAGGATGGCGATGTGTAAGGAGTAAAATCAATGGCCATCCAAAACGGACAAAGTTCGGGACGAGATTGGTCCCGGTTTATTGAAGAAGGCAGGGAGTCTGGAGGTTGGTTCATAGGGTTTGAACCAGTGTCTCGGGAATCGCCCTGAATTATTAGAGAGGGTGAACGGATGGAACCGATGTGGGTGTCGACAGAGCCTCGACTAAACTGTCCATTCGTCGCCATCTCGAAGATCAAGAGGAAGATCGATGTGGATGAAAGATACGGAGGTCAACAAGGAGCAAAAGGAATGTAAAACAGTAGAAGGCTCACAATGAGCAAGGGTCAACTAGAAGGGGAGCAAAATTGCGCAAAGGCGTGATATTTTTGATCTTGACCTAAATGTGATTGGCAATCAAACACAAAACAAGGGAGTTCACCAACTCAACGCCTGAAGCCGTGAAGGTTCGGCTGTTATCTTTGTAATTTTTATCTTGATTTCAGGAATTTATCTTTCAACGAGTCCTTAGAGCGCTACGCCTATAGGAGCGAGAGTACTGCCGGAAAAGTATTCCCGTACTTGTCCTCCTCCTGTGTAACCTGTAACTTGCGCTTTTTAAGGTCCTTGTAACCCTTCCTGGATCCCTACTCAGCCAAAGAAATAGAGGGAGGAAGCCGATAGGCGAAACCGATACTTCGGATCTCGCTCGCAACGGAATCACCCGTGAGCGTGCAAGATCCTACTCGGACGCAGCCGGTGAGACAGACACCCCCGTGAAGGCGTGGCCTATGCTCGGTACTTCGGACAAGGTCGGCGCTCACACAATAGTGAGTCACCACTGGAGACCAAGCCCTACTCGACTACGTACGATAGTAGCGCCAATACTTCGGAAATCCAGGCGATACACAAGGCAGCCACAAGTTGGGTTTTGGGCTCTAATCCTTACGAACGCTCAACTCACTTGGAAGGAGACCTTCCCATGCAACCTGAAAACAAATGAGGATGTTACTCTCCCCAATCAAGGAGTCCAATTACCAATTTTTATTTAGGTCAAAGTTTTCTTAGCAGTCCCTTTTTTAATTTTTTTTGTGTTATCGCTTCTTTTGAGTAGATTCAAACAAGCGCCTAACGATTTTGTATTTTCTTTATCCTAAGGTATCCAAAATCAGAGGGAGAAAAGAGTCGGGAAAAGCCACTGCAAGTCGGCACCAAGATGGAAATCTCACCTTTGTGCCTATATGATGAATGCAAAGTGAGAAGACTTACAGTGAATCCCAGCTCTCTCCATGCGGGATGCAAGGCAGAAATTTATAAACCTAATCTATGTGCCGGTTATGCAATGCGGAAATCGTCCTAGAACAGGCAACTGCTAGCGTGAGAACCACGAGTTAACCGCTAACTCTCAATCCTAGTGTCCGGTCTAGGCTCACTCCTCCTCTGCTCAACACATTTGAGTTAGGAGAAAGCGCTTGTGTGGAGTGAGCTCGCGGCGCGCGGATCGAGAGCCAATGATTAACTACTTAATTAATCTAAGTCCAAATACGAACTATAGGAGCATGCAAGAGTTATTAGGGTGTTTGGACCTAGGTTACTCGAGTCAAGCAGGACCTACTTCTAAGAGCTCAATCCACAAAAGAAAATAAAAAGAAAACAAAACCGGAAAATGACGGTCGAGAAAACACGAAAAAGCCGCGGTGAGCCCCCGGGTGAACAAACACCCGGAAATTAGGCCCGAAGTGTTCAACTGTCCAAGTCCTGTATTATTACAAATTAATCAAATACTCTCTCTCACAAAAATAAAACAACTCTCTCTCTCTCTCTAGTTCTCCTGCTCTCTCCTGCCGGCTAGGGTAGAATAGCCGACTCCTCCTCCCAAGGCTGCTCAGGATCCCCTAGGCGATCCTCCTCGGTCGGCGGTCCCTCGCAAGAAAACAAAAGAGATGTCAGACAATTCAAAATAAATAATGCACAAAATACAAGTAAGCAAAAATGGCTAAGTGACTAGAAAGACCCAAAGATACTCTACAAGCCGATGCTCCCCGGCAACGGCGCCATTTGAAAAGCAAGAATGCGAGAGCCGCTAAATAGCGGTCTGACAAGTCAGACTCACTGTCGCTGATGCGACTGCTCAAACTTCCTCGGTCTTCAACAATTAACCCACACAATCAATCAGAGAATGAATAGCAAGGATTAAAATTTATTATACCCTACTAAAGATGTACAATGGCAAGCAAGTAGGGGTCGAACTCAAGAAGCAAAGGTGTAAAGCACGGATAAAAATCCAAACCTAGGTCTAACAGCTACTTAGCCAATCTAAAATTTTTGTGGGTTTTTTATTTTTATATTTTTTATTTCTTTTTTAATTTTATATTTTTGTATTTTAATTTTTAATTTTTCTGATTTTTATATTTTATATTTTATATATTTTATTTCTTTTTCAATATTGGAGAATAAAGACAAGATAATAAAAGGCAAGCTAAAATATTTATAAAAATGTGCAAAAATACCCTAAAATTCAGAAATAAATTGTTTTTAATATTTTTAGGATTTTTTACTGTTTTTGTGATTTTTGGGGATTTTTCAAGGTGTTTTTGGTATTTTTAATTACTGAAATAAATTAAAATAGTGGGAATAATGCTGGCTGAGGGTAAAATGGAATTTAAAAATAACAACCCGTAGCTCAAAATTTTCACACTATTTTTCTAATAAAAAGGACAAAGTAAGGAACAAACCGGAACTGAAATTTTGATTTTTGGAGTTTTCTACTATTTTATATATTTTTTTGAAGTTTTTGAGTGTTTTTAAATTTTTAGTGTTTTTCTTTTGAGATTTTTAATGATTTTTGGACTGACACTAAAATAGAATAAAATAGACACTAGGTGATTTTTTTTGGAATTTTTAGAGGTGTTTTAATATTTTTTTGGCATTTTCTAAGGTAGACAGTACACAAAAAGGAAGTTTTTGATTTTTAATAAATATAAAAATAAAATAAAATCAAAAACTAAAATGGTGGCGTGAAAGTACACGTGTCCAGGTGCCTAAATCTATTTTTGTGGAATTTTTGGGCTCGAAATGATAGGTCAAATAAATACAACAAGCATACAAAAATTAAAGGCCTGGCAGGGACCTGGATGCAAATAGATAAAACTATGGGGGCACAGATGCAATTTCCACCACAAAATCACGCACAGCTCACGTGAAACACCATTCACAGGGGCATAATTGCAAATACATAAAAGTCCTGGGCCTAACTTGCAAAATACCCAAAAGTCACACGCCAACGTCACGTGAGGTGACGTGGCGTGGACTGAATTGCAAATAGTGATAATGTGAGGGCCTGCGTGCAAATATTACAATACTTTTTAAACTACAAATAAAAGTTACTAGACTAGAAAGTAAATACAAAAAGGCGTGGGTTAAAAGTGCAAAATACCCACGGGGCTTGATCCAGCGGTCGATGGCGAGTCACTTGTCCACGTGGCGCCCATCCGACGGTGCACACCCCTTCGTCGCGGACGGCTGGGATTAGATCTTCAAGGCTTGATCGGACGGCGGGGAGGCGCAGGAGATCGGACGGCTGATGACGCGTCTGGAGCGGGCTTCTGATCCAACGGCAGGGGAAGGGTCACGAAGAACACCTTCCCCGGCGAACTTCGGCTGGCGAATACGGCCGACACACGGCCTCTCCGACCCCAGGATCAAGGGCAAAACGACCCTGGGGCACGTCCGCGGCGGTAGGAGGTCTCAGGCGAGCCTGAGATAGCTTGAAGCGGCCGGACGGCGGAGGTGGCCTGGGGAGCTGCTCCTGAAGTCTTCGAGGGTCGATGGAGCCTTCTCCTTGGCTCGGACCTGCGTGGTTAGTTGCGCAAAATCCAGGCGAAGCCGCGGGTGCCTTCTGATGGTGCGAAGGAGGTGAAAGATGGCTCGGATGATGAACTCCGGCGAGCGGCGGAGAGGGGAGTTCTGATAACTCGATCTGGGCGAGATCGAGGTGAATGGAGGGGTGGAGCAGAGCGACAGAGCGACGAGGGAGAAGATGGAGGTGGTCGGAGCGGCTGTGACGGAGGTAGGTGGCCGGAAAATGGAGGCGGAGCTATGCTCCGCCGTGGACTTTAATCGAGGATTCACGGCGATTGGGTGATCGAAGCAAAAAACTGCTATAGGTCTACTCTAATCTACGCTACAGCTACAAGAAAACGAAGAGAAGGGGAAGGAAGACTCACCAGAGACGTCGGGCGGTGAAGCTCGGCGGAACTCTGGCGAGGGTCGGATCGACTTCGATTCGACGCCAGATGACGCAAACCCAGGCTCAAATCGACTCCTGCTGTCACCAGGAGCACAATGGGCTAGAGGTTTTCGGGTGGATTTGGCGGAAGAAGGATCAAAATCGAATTGAAGTTGGGGGTCCTATTTGAAGAGTTGACGGAGGTGGCTCCTTGATCGAGGGAGATCTGGCGAATCAACGACCCATAGGTCGAAAAAACACATAGGCGTGATTCATGGTTCATAGGTGATTAAAAGTCGTGAAGACTTCGACCTCAAATGGTGAAGGGAGAGGCCAGGAAAAAGTCAAGAAGATGGGACAAAACCCATTCCTGACACGGCCAGACCTCGGTCAGAGAGTTGACCGAGGTCAACCAAAGAAGAAATCTGGTTGGTCCACGTGGACCAACCAGAAAAAACCTTGGCAAAAAGATTTCTAAATTCAATTAAAAATAGGAAATGATTTTATTGATTTTTACTTATAAAATGAAAAATGTTTATTATTTTATGAATTAATTTATGGTGATTTTTATTTATTTTTATGAGACTTATTTTTACAAGTTTGCATTTATGCCCCTATAGGTATCTATATCTATATATTTAAGTATTTTATTTTTATTTAGGTGTTTTTAATTTATTTTATTTTGGTTTTTATTTTCTAAAATTATAAAATACTTTTATATACACAAATATATTTTTATTTTAATTTTCTGATGTATTTTATACACTTAATAAAATGAAAGTGTTATTGGTATAGGTATAGCTACATGTATTATACCTATGTACAAGTATTTTTGTTTGTATTTTATTTATGTTTTTATTCTGATTTTAATGCACATAATTATTACAAGTATTATTTACAATATTATAAAAAATATAAAATTATAAGAATAATAAATAAATAATAAATTGAATATTTTAATAAGTACAAGTATACAATGAGGGTCCAAAAGTCAACTTTCAAACCGTAGCTCCGCCAAATGCGAAACCACTCCCAATGGATAGATTATTTTCTTCCATATACAATTAAAGGTGAGTACGCTGCATTTGGAGTTTTTATTTGTGAGATACGGGTCTGGGAAGTTGGCATTCTGGAATTTTATTCAGACCATAACTTTTTATCTGTACATTATTTTTCAATGAAATCAATTTTGTATTTTTCTTTATAAAATTATATACCACTTTCATGTACAAAGTTTCTTTATTTGATGAATAAAAAGTGGAACCAAAAATAGGTCCCAAAATGAATAAAGAATGAATAAGATGTATAGGTATTTTATCTGTGTTTTGGCCCTTATCTCCCCCTACTTTATTCATTGTCGACCTATTCATCAAGATGCCTAGGTCTCGGGGTTTCGGGTCATAAAATATTTAGAATATTTTATTCTTTTTCTTTTCTTTTCTTTATTCTATTATTTTGGCTTTAAAAACCGCTTTTTATACCATATTTACACACATATGCATGAATGCTAAAATGCATATATTAAGTCTATTTACACGCATTTATTAGGGTTTTTAAGGCCAAAATGATAGAATAAAGATGATGAAACGTGGATTCATCACCCTTATCTCCCCCTACTTTATTCATGGTCGACCTATTCATCAAGATGCCTAGGTCTCGGGGTTTTGGGTCATAAAATATTTACAATATTTTATTCCTTTTCTTTTCTTTTATTTATTCTATAATTTTGGCTTTAAATACAACATTTTATACACTATTTACATGCACATGCATGGATGCTAAAATGCTGGAATTAAGGGTGTTTACACGCATTTGCTAGGGTTTTTGATGCCAAAATGATAGAATAAAGATGATGAAATGTGGATTCATTCGGAGGCAAACGGCTTAGGATTACTTTAGAAAATTAGATTTACGTTTTCCATTCATTTGGGTAGTCTGACCCCCGAACCTCTTTGTAGTTATTCCATTTTTTTAATTATTTTTCTATTTATTTTGTTGTTTTGTCTATCTCTTCTAACAAAATTTTTATCTTTTTGTGTGAGGGCTCGGTGGACTTGGAGCGGCTTTCTTGAAGTCGACGCATCTCGAAGTGCATCGGAGGCTGACGATTCGTGGATCAAGTCGGCTGTTAAGATGCCAAACAGATTTTTTATTTTCGTTAACTTGTAAAAAAAGAAGAAAAAAAGAAAAGCTTGCATTTCCAGCGGTTCCCATTTGGGTTCTCGCAGGTGTAAGTCATAATAAAACGAGTCCCCGCGTGTTGTGTGGTTTCTTAACGTAGGATAGGACATGCAACTGCGGCTTTTAGAGCTCTCTTAGGACTGTTTGTGCACGTAGTGTCTAGGACCACACTTCACACTTAAAAGACGCACTTAAACTGCAAGACTTTAGCCAAATTTGAATTCGTTCTTCACTCGCTAATATAACTACATGTCTAGGAGCGGCTTTTCTTGATTGCATCTATTTAGTGTAAAAATTTCTATTCAGTATTGCATCCCACATTGTAGAGAGCTGGAGGCACTGTAAGTCTTCTTACTCAAATGCTCATCATCGTTTTCTCGATTGCATCAGCTTTTTCCGATTCTCTCTCTCGATTTTTCTAACCTAGGATAAAGGAATTGGGACTGGACGATAGATGTGATTGCTTGTGTGGATTAATATCAATGACAACTAATCTCTAAAATCGGGACTGCTAATTGAATTGGACCAAAAAATTGACTAAAATTAACCCTTGTTTACGAGAGAGCAACCCCAACCTTTATTTCAAGCTGAGTGAGGGTACTAAGGTAGAGCCAAAAATCCCCGCCTTCCATATCGCGTACCCCGATCCGAGCAAATATCACAGGCTGAACTATGGGTTCAACTAACCAGTGCCAAGTAGCCTCCGCCTACTCCAGTAGGTAGATAGGGGCGAAATTGTGGTGCACCGCAACAAGTTGCTAGTAGCCTCCGCCTGCTCCAGCAGGTAGATAGGGGCAAAGTTACAGCCTTGTCAGCCTCCGCCTACTCTGTAGGTAGATAGGGGCAGGTCCTTGAACTTTCGGCTGGTGATAGGAGCGGAGAAAGGAAGGGCGTTGGTATCTTAGGCGACATGTTAAACATGGGAGATGCATCCGACTTTGAGCAGACTCCCCTATAGGCCGCGTAACCTTTGCTACTTGTTTGAAAAATCACACTTAAAATCAATCATATTAATCGGACCCAAGTTCGGGTCCTTCATAGTATTGAGTGTGAACTCAGGATTTGCTCTTACGTTTGTCTTTGTGTTTGTCCGTGTGTGTTATCTTGTGTAATTGCATATTTTCTACCTCAATATGCTTACATTCATCATTTCCTCTTAAAGATGTTGGGATATTGGTCCCCATACCCTGAGACCTCTGGTCATTCCTCCTCGACCATATACCGTTCATCTTTGTCTTCTCCTTCTTCCATGTATCCTCCGCCATCCACGGGAGACCCTTACCCATGGACGGTTCCACCTCGACCCGATTATGAAGTCATACCTTCGACTGACTTCTCCACTTCTTTGCATTTCTCACCTACTCCATATTCTAACACTCCAGATCCACTTCCATCTTGGGCTGACTGTCCTTATTCTCGAGAGCTTGCTGGAATCAATGATCCATATGAAGAGCAAGGCATTGCTGAGACAGATGACTGGCAGAATAACTTGGTCGATCAAACAACCTGAGTGGAGAGGTATGCACCTTATAATATTCCTGACTTGATTGATCCTAGTAATCAAGTCTACATTGACCAGCCTTCATATCACACATTAGGAGAGCCTACTCATTCAAGGGCTTGGACTCATGAGCTGGACTTACCAGTCCCCCGTTCATTGACTCCATTACATGAGGCTCCGACCGATATCTGCCACACAAATAATCCATACTCGACTCAGAATTTCATACCAGAGTCTAGATATGTTGAGTATGAGACCCCAATATCTCAGCAGTATCCTCCAATTGAGCAGAACTCTCCCATGATTCGTCATGAGACTTTTTTGGAGGATGACATTTCTCGACTTATCGCGAAAAATGAATCATTTGGTAACAGGTTGAGAGATGTCATGGAAATATTGCACTCAATTTCTGCCAGCTTGGAGAATGAAAGTGGAAAAGGACATGAGTAGTTTTGAGGTTGAAAATAGAGGGAACCCACACACTATGTACAGTTGGAGTCGATTCTACCTCCCTCTTCTACTAACCACTTACCCTCTAATCTAGAATCTGATCATTCATCCACCAAAAATACCAAAAAATTGAAAATCCCAAAAAGACCAAAAACATCGAAAAGTCAGAAAATCCATAAAAATAAAAAATGAAAAAGACTTAAAAAAATTGGATCCTGCCCTAAGGGAAGCACTCGATGAAGAATTGATCTTTAAACTTCCCTTAATAAAGGCCATAGATCACTTCCCCGACCTTAAGAGATTTGTAAAGAGTAAATTGATGCCCAAGAGGTCGGGTAATAAGAGAACAAGGCCTGAAAGACACATAGTGTCTATGGTCACTCCTTGGTGATGGGGAGAAAGACCAAGAGCCGCAGAGTGAAGCGGTTGCCCCGAGTTGAATGTGAAATCAAATACACTATCTTTACCCATGCAAGAATCGATGATGATACCCGATAAATATCCTCCCGACCTCTGTGTTTGACAAGCTCAAACTCATGCCAATCAGAAATTCGAGAGAGATCATTCAGCTAGCTGATTGATTTATCAAACGGTCGAGAGGAACCATTTCAGTCATCATAACTTTCCAATGTGATCTACTCCAGGTAGACTTCACGATCATTGACATTGAGCATCGAGGAGAGTTCACCCAGTCTCCTATTATTCTCGGGAAGCCGTTCTTAGCCTCGGCTAAGGCAACTATAGACTGCGAGACTCGGGAAATCGATTTTACAGCATTGGGAATGCTTCGACCTCACCCATTCTTAGATACACTTTACTCTAAGGTGACCTGCACATCCACTGACAATTGTGATCATCGAGAGGTAGATGAGTCCCACCTCTCCGCTACACCTGAGAGACGACTGTCTGGACGACCGTTGGTTCAGAGACTCCCCACACCTCTACTTCATCAACTACTTGCACCACCACCATGACAGCTTCTAAGGAGGACTCACGACCATAAGCTATCATTGAGTCGGACACGATCTTTTTTGATTGCCTTGACCATTTTGATGATCCGACACAAGAGCCCAATAATGCCAAGCCAACTGAGATCACTAGCACCTTCTCGAGACATGTACTAACCCTTCAGAAATATTACAATCTATATAGTGACTTGTTTGATGAGGAACCCATGGTCAGCACCGCACCATATCCTTGACCTTCAAAGGAAACAACCAAGACTAAGTTGGCTCCACATAAAAACACAGTTGCTCCCTCTTCTAGTCAGCTATCTAGTGAGAGGAAGTTGAGAATTGATTCCTCGAGGTGTTCTCCCGAACCTCTCAAGGCACGTCGCTCTCATCTCCCTCTCAATGATTCAGGTTCTAGAAATCCGACTAAGAAAGTTTCCTTCAACATAACGGAGAAGGAATTTTCTGAGGAATCCTCATCTGGTCTGGATAAGGTGATCTATATGAGTGAGCTCAGTTCGGCTGTTCTTAAGCCGTATCTAAGCAAGCAGTCGTGTGTCGACCCTCGTTGGATGATCCCTTCACCTCACTACTATTCATCTGAGGATGATTCCGACAATGACACACTTGTATATTACCCACCTCCTCGCTCACGCAAGAAGGTTCATCACAAACCTTCTTGATCCCTGTATATTCTCACTCCTCCTTGTATATATTTCTTTCCCTCCCTCCCTTATGATTCGAATCACTCGCCCCGGCTCCATATCATTTCATTTTATGGCTATACTTAGGATGACCAAATTCTAAGTATAGGGGGGAGAGTGACCCGAGTCTCTTCATTATTCGCTGTATATTCTCTACATCTCATCGGTTCTCACACTCACTCTTGTCCTATACTTAGGTTGACCAGAGCCTAAGTAGGGGGGGGGACGATGCCCATCATGTATATGAACTCCTCCATTTCCCCTCTTAACCTCGCCCGCCCCATTTTTTATCTTCTTCTACACTTAGGCTGCCAGCGCCTAAGTATAGAGGGGCAGAGCGAACTTCTATACATTTTGTTAATTTTAGCTCTCCTATGCTTAGCACGAGTTATTTCTTTTTGCTCGCTTTTCATGCTCTAAGGACATAGCACACGCTAAGTATAGGGAGACGTGTATACATTACATATGTACTTTACCCATAGCTCGTACTTTCGTGTATTTTCACGTATTTTTGTATATATTATGCAATAATTACGGGTGGGTAAAAATTGTTTTTTTGTAAAATACATGTATATTTGTAATACTTGTAAAACTCTTGTAAAATCTGTAAAAAAAGTGTAATCTACATGTATACTTGTATATTGTATAACACTTGTATAATTTGTATAATACTTATAAAACTCTTATAAATTGTAAAATAGGAGGTGTACCAAATTTTTGAAAAAAAACACATAAAAATAAAATAAAAAATAGGCTTCTTATTTACTCTTGCATATCATCCTTGCATTAAAAAAAGAAGAGTCTTGCATTCATCTACATAGCATGTCATATGCACCTCATCTGCATATCCGGCATATGCAATGTGAAAAGTTAGTGGGTTCTGAACCAAGTTATGAATAGATGTTGAGGATGGATTTGATTTGACCTTAATCTACCTAATTTCAGAAGAACCTCATAGGAACTGGAGTTAAGATTTTTTCAGGTCAAGTGACTTAATTCTTTGAGTCAGCAAGTCTATGTTCACATGTCATCTTGATTGGTCTAAGCAGAATATTTCGTACACACACATGATTCTTTTAGACAGTGACCTAACTTGTACAAGCACCATGCACGTAGATCTTCATTGATGAGGTGGTGAGGAGCTAGAATCATTTAGCTTGGAGTAGCACACGGGTGGAAACATCCGTCCTCCTCTAGGGAGGGTAGTGCATCTCAACCTAGTCTGGTGATGTTGACATCTAAGGACGGGACACCGTGGGTTGCAATAATGCTTCAAAAGAGGGATAGTCTACTGGCTCAAGAGGAAAAACTCCTGATGTACATGCTGCACCTTGTATATAGTTCAAAAAAAAAGAAAAAAAGAGAACTCCAAAAAAATGGATAGGCCTGATTGAAAAAAAATTGCCTGTCGGAGTATGTATATTAGCAAGAAGTCTGCATCTGGATGACTTGGCTACACTGGTCAGGCATCCTGGGATAGGTAGCTACACTGGCTACCGTCCATTCTTTTCTCCACCCCCTCCTCTTGAGTTGGTCGCACTTGAACTTAGAAGGGAATATCCCGCTCCTCGAGGAAAAAGTTACTGGACCGAAGAATTAGTGTTACCTTGTTAGAGGAGGTTGCTTCTTAGCCATTTCTGATGTGGAGAGCTATCTTTCACTTACACAGTACAAGTAAGAATCATAGTCATCAGAAATTTGCGTATGAAGATTTATTCTGACCTGACTGTTGAGGCGTCTTGAATAGAAGACTTGTGGAACTTAAAGTCTGTTAGGTCTTAAGTTCAGATCCCAATAAGGTTCTGCCACACAATTAATCCAAAGGTCGAGTCAAGCGCCATTTTCAACTTGTGTTCATGACCTTGGTATGGAACCCAATTCCATTTCACTTTTGCCTTTCATTTTAGTTGCTTGGGGACGAGCAAGGTTTAAGTATATGGGGTTGATGAATATGTGATTCATCACTCTAAAAGTTGAAAATAGAGCTTTGTTCCCGAGTAATTAGCTGCATATTTCCACTTATATTGCACAATTAGCATTCATGCATGCATAAATAATATCTGCATTTTAGCATTCATATTTGCATTAAATAAGAAGCCAAATTCACTTGTAAATAATCACCTGTATATTCACCATATTTCACTTATTTGTATATACTTTATACTAACTCCAAATCCAATAAAATCAACTCTATAGTGTATATATTACTAACACATTAAAAAATATCAAAAAAATACTAACTTGTAAAATTGACAAATAAAGCCCGAGTCCAAGTTTGAGACAATGAACCTTAAAATGTGAATATATCTATCTCATACAGTGTTCGATTTAGGTATACTCACTTTTAAAATAATATACATTTAGAGACCTTCAAAATGAGACCCATTTCATTTAAATCGGAGCTCCTATGCAAAACTTGGGGTTTGAACCCCTATTGTATATTGTACATATTGACCTTTTTGTCCTTTTATTTTATCTTTTTATTTCCTTAATTATTAAAAATCCAAAAAAATTTTGATTAAGTTCTATATATTTCTTTCATATTTTCTCTATTTTTATTTTTTTCTCTTATTTAAAAATGACAAAAAATTGCAAAAGATAAAAATGCGGTATTTTATATCTATAAAGTATCACCTAAAAATACACTTTTTACATATGACTTCTTTTAATTTTTGGCCCTTCACGGAAGTTGTAGATCTTGTTGAGACGAGCAACTTTTGTGTTGACCACTTTTTGATTTGACTCCTTTTGTTATTTCTTTTTTATTTTCTTTACATTTAATTTGTGAATTTTCTAGGAGAGACACATGGCAGCTCCTGGAACCCCACATGTCACCCCATTCATTTATTATTTTCAGATTTTATTTTATTTTATTTTTATTATTTATTTTAATTAATTGTTTATTTATTTGAATTTACTTATTTATTTTAATTTTTTAATTTTTTATTATTTTATTTTATCTTTATTTTCTCTTCTTTATTTTTAATAGCCTACTTATATTATTTTAATATTTTATTTATCTTATTAATCTTTTACATCTTCTCCCTCTACTTTCCCTCTACTCCAAGTAACCAACTTTCCATCTTCCCCTCATCTTCCACCACTCCTCCAACTTCCACCACACTTCATTCCCAATTTCCTCCTCTTATTTATTCCACTCGCCCTCTAAATTCATCTTCGTCCACCGTTCTTGAGAGAGAGAGAGAGAGAGAGCTCCAGCCCTTGTCTCATTCTTGGTGATAGCTCGGACGATACGATTTGAGCAACGACGAGCTCAGCCATCTCCGACCGTGGTGAGATCCAAGGAGCCTCACAACTCCTTGTTGCATCTTCTGCACAAGCTGCTTACGCTTCGAAGGATTCCACCATCCTTCTCGAGGCGATGACAGGGGTCGCACATCGTAGCTCCACCTTCAGGCGAATCACACAGGTAATATTCTTCTCCTTATCGTTGTCATTTTTTATTATTTATTTAACATTTCTATTGATTGTTTTTTTACATAATTATCATAATCACACATCACACACACCATATCTTCATTTATGCATTTTTCTGTTTCTTGTTTACAAAAAAAAGTTACAAAAAATAAAAAAAAGAGAATGGGGAGGAAGCAGCTGCATCTGCCGCCCCCCCTGCCTCAACGTCCCCGCACCATGACCACATCCACCATTAGCCGCTGTGGCACGGCCCGCAGGTCGCCCCCGGTCCGTCGTCCTGCTTCCAGCTCCGCCCGCCGAACCGCCAACACTGTACGACCGAATGCCGCTTCACCCACGCTCCTCCTCCGTGTCCCAGTGGCACCGCTCCTCCCGTCGACGCCGCACTCCGCAACAGATCTCCGCAGTCCGAAACCAACCCCTACGAGGTCCGCCCACACCTCCCTCCAGGCTGCTCCTTCGCGACCCTAGAATTGTTGCACCTTCCTCCTTGTGGCCCCAGAACCGCCGCATCTCCCGCCGCCGCCATCTACTCCAGTGGGCCAGGCACGCCACCATGGCCCGCGCTCCTGTCGGCGCTACCTTAGCGCCCAGCACTGCCTCGCGCGCGGCCTGCTGTTCCCCCTTCCTCTAGTTTATCCGCCAGGCCGACCGATTCCAGAACGGCTGCGCGCAGTGCAGCCCAGTCGCCACCGTCCGCTCTCCTCGCCCTCCTCCTGACGGCCGCACCGCGACGTCCATCGCTCCGCCGTAGTGCGTGTGCCACCGCGATGCGTCACCGCCCACTCCCCCTGCGTGCCCTAGGCGTGGAAGAGGTGGGTTCCATTCTTGGAACCCACAGTTATCAAAGGTTATTTCATTTTTTTAATTTTTTTGTGAAAATTATATGTTGCTTATTTCATATTTATTTAATTACAGAAGCATCTCAGTGCACAATTTGCATTTTAAATTTCATTTTTCGGTATTGCATAGACAACTCTGCATTGTCATATTATTTTGGACAGTATTTTTGCATCAATTTTTAATGCAAAAAAAGCATTTTGTTGAGTGATAAATTCTGTACATTTTGGCTATTTACTTAGATTTTTTGAGCATTGGATAATTTACTAAAAATTAGAGATTGAAATTGAGTGATATTTTACCCATTTATGCTCTGAAATTCACACAAACATATTCTTACTCTAAAATTTGTAAAAAAATTGTCGGTGATGCCTCTAAGTGCTCTTTAATTACTGTCCAAGTTTCATCAAAATTGGATTTGTCTTTTGTATAGAATAAATTATAGAGTGAATTTTGGAATTGATTTTTAATTAAATTCACGAAGATTATTTTTGAGAAATTTCAATTCTCCTGGATTCTTTATTAAAATATTTATTTTAGATAATTCTTTCTGTTGATAATTCTATGTCATGGATTTATTAAAAATTAATTACTCACATTCACTCCGTTTTCAATAAAAAATTCATAAAAAATTCATAAAGTGTCAGAAAATTCTAAGAAATCAATGTAGTTTCATTTCATTATATTTAACTTCCAGTAAAATTTTCATAATTTTTGCATTTCATTTGCATGAAAAATTACATAAAAACCTCAAAAAAGCTTGCATTTTTCATTATTGCATTTTAAAGCCAAAAATTCCAAAAAATATATTTTGCATTCGTCATTGGATTAGGTTTTTAGAAAAAAATACAACTTGGTTTATTTGGATTAATTTCACGTTCAAATTAAATTTGGCTTAGTCGGTTATTTTCTGGTTTACTTAATTCAATCACATTTGTGCATTTGCATTTTTATTGCATAAAAAATTACAAAAAATACCTCTTGGAAAATCGTGATTTAATTCCTCTAATCTGATCCGAAGTTGTTCCTTTGCCTCTTTGAGTTGACCCAGGGGCTTGCCCAGGTTAAACAAACATAAAACCACGCGTACATTTATTCGTTAATTATTTGTTTCGTGCGGTTATTTTTGACTGATCTGGATTTATCTGACTACAACGAAATCGTTAATTCGATACCATTAAAAGGGTAGATTCCGGGCCAATCAATGCTGATGCCGCACATGATGATGATGACGGTGGTGCTGAAGCCACCAAAGATGTAGATCCATCCGACAGTACTGAGGCTGTCGTGATTCCAGATGCAGAAGGTGGTGCTGAGACCACCATTTCTCCAGTTGCTGAGCCAGAACATAGTGCTGATGCCGTAAAGACAGATGTCGTGGGTGGTACTGATGCCATCATTTCTACTTCAGTTGTGTTACCATCAGTTGTATTTCAGGATAGTGTTAGAAAAAAACCAAAAAAATGAAAAAGTAGAAAGACCAAAAATATGAATAAAGGAAAGGTTTCTGCATCTTCTTCGAGTCCATATGTGTTGCATGCTGATGATTTTATGGATTATGTTCCTTCACACGCACAGGAGCCTATTACTGACCCTCTTCTCTCTGAAGAGGGTCCAGCCATCCCCTTCCCTCAAGCACTCTGCTAAGAAAGGGGAATAAACCAGAAAACCCAAAAAGAGATACCAACTAGAGTTCAACCAGCAGATGATTGATGGATTCCAAATTCAGCTAATTCTACAAGAGGCACTCGAGCACATCCCTATCTTCTAGAAGAATTTAAGAGAGAAGACCACCATCCGTAGGAAGAGAATGAACCATGCAGAAATCCATGTGTTGACCCATGCCACTTGCTTTGCCATTCAGAACCGATTGCCAGTTAAGAGGCCAGATGCAGGAGCTCCATATATCAGATGCCACATCCATATGAAGTTGTTCGATTGCACTCTATTAGACAACAACTCTTCCATCAACCTTCTTCCAGCAACCCTACTCGACCGATTCGAGTTTGGCCCTCTTCGACAAAGCAGGACAATCCTTCAATTTGCTGATAGATCTGTCAAAGGTCGAAGGGGTTGTTGAAGGATGTGGTCGTCACACTTCAGGATCTGAAATTCCTCGTGGACTTCGTTGTACTGGACATGGAGATCCCTACGTCTGTGACAGATACCCACATCATTCTAGGACACCCGTTCTTGGCCAAAGCTAATGAAGTGTCCGATCATGATAGAGGGAAGGTATACTTTCGCGTAGAGGGCGAAAGTGTACAAATAGAGACGATCGAGGAGACCAGAACGAGAGATTCAGCCTGCTCTGAGTAGTTGAGCGATACAGAGCAGATGACAGATGTTGATTGAGACATCCATCAGGAGTGCGACTTTGTGATCACTGATGATGAAGTCGTATGGTCAGACCCAGCAGCACGAGCCCTTGTCACACCTTCATATGTAGAGGATTTAAAAATTATGGTAGATGAGAGTTCAGAGAGCATACTTTGGTAGAGGACACATTTGAGGTTGATGGTCGTGGTCCATATAGTGAAGCATAGTTTATTTCTTGTTCTTTTGATTCAGATCCCTCAGATTCAGACATTGCTTGGGATGATTTTGACAACTATTTGCCTTGTCTGATTCCTTCAGCAACCACAACTAGGGTGGAGAGTGAGCCAGCACAGATTACAGATACACCAACAGGGTCGCCTTCGCCAGATGTTCACATACAACGAGAGTTCTCTCATGCAGATCTAGTAGCATTCACTCAGACATTTCAGAAGATAGATTTGTCAGCTCCAAGTTTTCCTGAGCAGAAGACCTTGCCGCATTCGATGAAGTACAGATTCCTTGTTGGTGAGCCAGAGATGTACCCACTCATTATCTCAGTAGATTTGACAGAGAGCAAGAGTCTCGTTTGATGGAGGTTCTTGAAAGAAACCGTAAGGCGATTGGATGGAGTGTAACTGATCTCTAGGGGATAAGTCTGGCCCTTTTCTATCACCATATCTATCTCGAGGAGGATGCCAAGCCATCGCACGAGTTCCAGAGACGGTTGAAATCGAATCTTCTAGATGTGGTCATGAATAAAATATCTAAATGGTGGAGTGCATATTTTATCTATCCCATTTTCGACTCCAAGTGGGTTAGTCTATTACATGTGGTACCCAAGAAGACATGTATCACCATAGTTGTGAGTGAGTCTGGAGAGGAGATAGCTACCTGGGTACCCACTTCTTGGAGGGTCTGTGTAGACTACAGACGATTGAATCAAGCCACCAAGAAGGATCATTTCCCACTGCCATTTATTGATTAGATCATCGAGAGGCTACTGGTAAGAGTCATTATTGTTTTCTTTATGGGTACTCCGGTTATAACCAGGTGGCCATAGCGCCCGAAGACCAGGAGAAAATGACATTCACCTGTCCATTTGGGACATATGCTTTCAGATGGATGCCCTTTGGTTTATGTAATGCTCCGGCTACATTCCAAAGGTGCATGTTGTCCATCTTTTTGGACATGGTGGGTGACTGTTTAGAGGTCTTCATGGATGATTTCTCGGTCTACGGTGATGGGTTTGATGCTTGTCTTGACTGCCTAGACCGCGTACTTCAGCGCTGTATTGAGTTCCATCTCGTATTATCTTGGGAGAAGAGTCACTTCATGGTGACTTAGGGGACGGTACTTGGTCATATCATCTCCAACAGGGGCATGGAGGTAGATCCGGCCAAGGTGGATATCATCAGGAAACTCAATCCACCGTCTAACCTATGGCAGCTGCGGTCTTTTCTGGGGCATGTCAGTTTCTACCGATGATTCATTCATGATTTCAGTTGTACTTCTCGATCGCTTACCGATCTGCTGACGAAAGACACCGAGGTCATTGTAGATGATAATTGTCTAGCGTCATTCGAGACTCTCAAGGGATTAATTGCTGAGGTTCCTGTCCCTCAACCACCCGATTGGTCTCTCCCATTCGAGGTCATGACGGATGCTTCTCATTTTGCCATAGGGGTTGTGCTAGGACAGAGAAGGGATGGATTGCCTTATGCTATTCACTATGATAGTCGTACTTTGGATGCCACTCAACAGAATTACACTGTTACAAAGAAGGAGATACCAGCAGTAGTGTTTGCTTTGGACAAATTCAGATCTTAAATTTTTGGATCTCGAGTGTCAATTTTTACAGATCACACCACCATCCGGTACCTAATGGCAAAGAAGGATGCCAAAGCTAGATTGACCAGATGGATCCTTCTACTCCAGGAGTTCGACATTAAGATTAAGGATAAGTGATGACATGCCAGGCAACTCGGGTTAAGTAATATCAAAGGTTGTTGCAACCCGAATAACTAAGCGTAATCAACAAGAAGAAATAACTACTCAAGACAGATAAAAAACAATCAAGCATATGTAAGAGGCTTCACTATTTATTTTACCTAGTATAGCAACCAGGGTCGAACAAAAGGAGCACGAGAAAACCTACGAAGTAGTCAAATCTCAGAAATAAAATATTTTTAGTGGTTTTTAATTTTGCAAATTTTTATTTTTTAATAAGGAAACAAAATCAACAAATAAGAAAACCAAGCAACACAACAATTTCTTGTAATTTTCTTTAAGGCTAAAAATGCTCTGAAAAATAAGATGAAAATATTTTTTGGGTTTTTAAGGTTTTGAAATGTTTTTGATAATTTTATGGGGATTTTCTGACTTTTTATATATTTATAAAAATCAAACAGCGACTAAAAATATAAACAATGCACAGCCAGGATTAAATTGCTAGTTAAATATAACTAATTAGCCCCAAAATCATGGATATCAATTTTATGAGAAAATACAAGTAAAATCCTACAAACATGAACTGAAATGAGAATTTTTGGATTTTTCTTCAATTTTATATGATTTTTATAAGTTTTTTAGGTGTTTTGTAATTTTTAGGGCTTTTATAGTGATTTTTCAATCAAAATTAAAATTGTAGCTAAAGCACACAAAAAGGCACTAACATGATTATTTTGGAATTTTTTAGACAATTTTCGAATTTTATGGATTTTTAAAGATAGATAGGGTACTTTTTATAAGTTTCTGATTTTTCAAAAATAATAAATGCAAAGAAATTAACCCACAAAAATTACACTAAATACTACACATCAATAGGAGTTGGTGATAATTTTTAGATAATTTTTCAGATTAACTTGGTAACTATTAAGTCCAAAATACAAGGTGTAATTAGGTACAGTTTACAGGGACCTACATACAATTAAAATAAAGTTCTGGGCCTAATAATAACACATGTGAAAAGTACAGGGCTGAAGTTGCAAAAAGTACAAGCAATCAGTGATCCAGACTCACAATGGTATAAGTGCAAATTCTACAAACTCATCATTCAATTCATAACATCATAGAAGTTCATACAAAATACTGCAAATAACCCAAATAGCACGTGGAGATGCACACGAGTTCAAATAGGCAAGACTAAAGTGCAAATATCAGAAACTATGAGGTCTAAATTGTAAAAGTTCACAACTACAACAATTATTTATTGTATGAAAGCTAAATGTAGAAACAAACAAGGGTAAAAGGGAAATACACCCTTTGCAGGCGAGTGCAAGGCACGTAGGGGCACGTGGGGGGTCTGGTGAAGTTGGCAGCTGACAGCTTGGATATGCTCCACTCAAGATCTGACGGTATAGGCACGTGGCATTGATGTACATATTTGATTGGGTTTGACGAGATCAGACGAAGTAGGGGAATGTCGGCCTTGATGGTCATTAATCGTGCATCTGACGCTTCAGACAAAAGGGGGTGAATGAACGGTCATGATGGAATTTGGACGAGAGGGTCTCCATCGAACGACAGCTGAGGATGCTGGAAGAACTCCTCCCCGACGATCTTTGCCCGAGCATGACCACGATCCACGCCCCTGATGGAGCTGCGGGAAGGCTCAACACGATCGTGGAAGTAATCAGTGTCTGGTGGAGGACTCCGATGAGGTCGATGATGGTCGGATGGTCGGGGATGGTGGTGCGACCTATAGCTCCTTTGCCTGAGCAACTGGTGACTTAAATGGGCTCCTCCACACGTTCTGGCACCTGCAAAAGGAAGGGGGACTTGGGGGTGTAACTTCGATTGGGGTTATTGCATAAGTTTATAGGAGAAACGACGGGGAATGGTGTTCGACCTCCTACGACAGTGAGAGAGGGAGGTCTAGGCCTTAATCCTACCCGAACGGGAAGGTCTAAGGATGATCAGGTTGTGGGACGAGATGCAATGTGAGTCGGCATGCTGATCGGAATGGGTGCGTGGGTGAAATGATGCTCCGACCAGCTGGTCGGAGCAAGGGACCGTGCGGCTGCGCAAAATGGAAAGATTGGATGGAATAGGCAAATGCAAAGGATAACTACGACACCTGAAGATTCAGAGAGATTCCTAGGCTTCAAGCAATGATGGATGCTAGGGTGATGGCCTTGACCACATTGCGACTGGCAGGGAGGTTATATGCGACGGAGGACTCCAGCTACATTGGCAAGCTGCAACTTTAAGCCACCAAACTCGCTCCAAAGGCTCCTCCAAGCTGCTGTCACTCGGCTAGAGGTGCCTAGGGGTGAAGGAAGAGGCGAAGCACGAGCTACCGCTCAGTGGAGGCGGAAGAAGATGTTAAATAGGGTTCCTAGGGGTTTGGAATGATCAAGCGAGAGCGCGTAACCCTAAGAAGATACGTGCGTTCCTAGGGATCCGTGAAGGTCACGGTACCTAGGAGGAGGCTCATACAAAGAATCAGAGCCAGAGGTGGTCGGAGTCGGGCAGAAGAATTGGGAGAAAAGAGTCTGGTGACAAGGTGGGTGACCCGACCCGACCTGGAAGGAAGCGTTGACTGGAGTCAACAAAGTCCCTAGACCAATCAGAAAATCGGAATATACAAAATAATTAAAAAAATCAATAAAAAATAACAAATGAATTCAAAATAAAAAGTGTATAAAACAAAAAATGTTTATTATTCTTCAAACTATGCTTCTATTATTTTTAATTATTTTTATGAAAATAAATTAATGTATATACAATATATAGTATTATATAGCTATAATTTACCTATGTATTATGTACAAGTATTTTTATTTTATTATTTTACACAAATACCCTTATTTTATATTTTATTTATTTATAACGTAATTTTAGGAGTGTAAAATAATTTTTATTTATTTTTAAAATCATTTAAAGGTTTGTAATAAATAATGGATGTAATATATACAAGCGTGTTTTGTACAAGGAATGAATGATTTTATTTTTCTTTTATTTTTCTGATTTATGCTTTATTTTTATAGTTTTTTCTAGGATTATATACATGGGTGTAAAAATAACAATTTAATTTTATTTTGTCAAAAAAAATAATATGTACAAATATAGGTAATATATACAATACATAGCGAGCCCTATCTCTCTCTACTTATTTTATTTTATGATCAAGTCAAGAGTTGACATTCTCTTGGGGTTTGGGTCACTCTGTATTTATTCTAAATACATCATTCATTTTTCTTTTCCTTTATTCTTTTATTTAGCAAAAACATGCTTAATTACGCAATATTAACAAAAGCATGCAAAATGCTAAGTTATTATATTTACAAATATTTACATGATGTTTTTCCAAGAATAAGAGCTAAAATAAAAGAATAAAGAGTGAGAATCTCATCACCCCCCATACTTTACCTTTTCTAGTCTCTTAGCAAACACTTATTGGAAAAGAAGTGAAAAGAAAAGGCATTGAAAAGGAATAGAATCAAGGTTGATTATTAAATGTATCTTCATTAAATTGAAGTATGGAGCTCAGTCAGACTTTTGGATTATTAGTTTGTTGGAACCTTATTGGGTAGGTTTAAGACTCAACAACCTCTAAGTTCCACCTTTCTATGGTCAAGACTCCTCAATAAACCAGGTCAAAACAAGTCTACATACGCAAACACTAATGACTACGCATCTTTCCTTGTACGGTGTAAGTGATATGTAGCTCCCCACCTCAGAAATGACAAAGAAACAACCTTCCTCAACAAGGTAACTCTAATTCCCTAGTCTAGCAGCTCTTTCCTCGAGGAGTGGGGTATTCCCTTCTAAGTTCAAGTTCAACCAGCTCAACAAGAGGGGAAAGAAGAGAATGGACCGTGACCAGTGTAGCCACGTATCCTTGGATGTCTAACCACTGTAGCTAAGTCTCGCACTGCAAGGTTCATGAGATGAGAAGGGGTAATACATAACCTTTGCTTATTCACTATATACACTCCGACATGCATTCTATTTTCAATCAGGTATGTTCACTTTTTTGGAGTTTTTCTTGTTTTTGCACATTTTTTTTGATGTGCATATATACAACATATTTACATGGTGCAACATGTACATAAGGAGTTTTTCTTCTTGAGCCATTAGACTATCCCTCTTTTGAAGAATTATTGCAACCCACAACTCTCGTCTTTAGGCCTCAATGATACTAGACCAGGTTGAGGGGCACATCCCTCCCTAAAGGAAGGCGAGAGGTTCCGCCTCGAAGTACTACCCTCGTATGCTACCCCAAGCCAAGGAATTCTGCTTCCTCATCACCTCATCTGTGTTGAGCTACGTCTAAGGTGCTGATCCAAGTAAAGTCGTTGTCTCTGCTATGTGTTCTACTTAGGCTCAACAAGATGACATATGAACATAGCCTAGTGGACTCAAAGAATTAAGTCACTAATGGACCTGAAAAGTCTTAACCCCCAAATCCTATAAGGTTACTCTGAAGTTAGGTGGATTAAGTTCTTAACCAAGCTCCATTTTCCATTTTAATTCCATACTGTTTAAGTGTCAACTATGATTCAGAAGAATATACAAACAAATATGTACAATACTTTTTTGGACAATTTTCTATATATGCAAAATTTTATGAAAAATATTTGAATGTAATGCAGAGGAAATTTCGCAAACTATTTACAAACAAATTTTTTGCAAAGTTTTCTTTTTCGAATATTTTTCAAAAAAATACCATATACATAATTTTGATACAAAAATATTTACAAAAAAATATGCACGAAACATTTTTACAAACATTTGTACAAAAATAATTTTTACAAAAAAACTATTTACAAACATGAATGTACAAGAAAGAATTTTATATGCAAGAATAATTTTAAAACTTTGTGATTTTTAATTTGTGATTTTTAGCCATTTTATCTATTAACACACTCACACAAAGTACGCGTTGCGGCTAAAGTATATATACAATATGTACGACACCCCCTATACTTAGCTCGAATGATGTCCTTAGAGTGATCAAAAAGCGATGAAAGGAAGACATAACTCCTGCTGAGTATTGAGAAATGAAAAGAAGGCTATTCTACAACGATGAATAAGAGAATGTAATGAATAGAGGCTGGCGATCCCCTTATACTTAGGATCCATTAATCCTAAGTACAGTAGTCTGTACACAAAGGGAAAATCGAGGGTTAGAATGTATAGGATCTGCCTCCCCTATACTTAGGGTAAAGTATCCCTACATATAGGCAGCAAAATAGAGGTAAAAAAGAATCAAATAGGTAATCACAAGTCTGGCACCCCTATACTTAGGGTAAAGTACACCCTAAGTATAGCATAATCAGAAGATGAAGATGGGGTGTTAGACAAAAGAATGTGCGATATAGACAATTGGATCTATGCAGTTGCGGGAGATAGGTGATAATCAGGCATGAGATGCAAATGATGTGAGTCAAAGACCACATCTCATGCAAAATGAATAGGGGCAACGTCAACGATCAACGGATCATGATCTAGATATGGCTTCAGATGCTGACCGTTAACTCGAAAGGTTGATTCAGAAGACAACTCAGATATATCAATGCTTCCATTGTCGTGCACCTTTCGGACCAAGTATGGTCCCTTCCATTTATTCTGCAACTTCTCTGGAAATAATCTCAACCTAGCATCAAATAGCCATACTCTCTGTTTGGATCAAACTGTTTATGGTTGATATGAGAATCATACCATATCTTCACTCTCTCCTTATATTGTAGGCTACTCAAAAAGGTTGTGTCTCTTAGCTCCTCCAGAGCTTCCAACTCTACTTTCCTCTGATCTCCTATACTCTTGGGATCAAATAATAACTCAGTGACTGCTCATAGTGACTTGTGCTTGATTTTCACAAGTAAATGGCATGGCTTTCCATAAACGAGATGAAAGGGAGATGTACCCAAAGGTGTCTTGAAGGAGGTCCGATAGGCCCACAAGACTGAGTCTAAAAGCTGTGACCAATCCTTTCGGTCTAGGCGGGAAACCTTCTGTAAAATAGTCTTGATCTCCCTGTTCGATACTTCAACAAGACCATTAGTCTGAGGGTGATATGGAGTGGCAACTCGATGGTCAATGCTGAACTCGTTAGTAAGGTCCTTTACCTTGTTGTTGATAAAGTGAGTCACCCTGTCAGATATCAACACTCTAGAAACCCGTACCGTGAAATGATATTCTTCCTCAAGAATATACAAACGGTCTTAGCATATGCAGTTCGGGCAGGGATGGCCTCAACCCAATGACTCACATAATCTACAGCAAGTAGATTGTACTCGAATCCCTGACTCTTAGGGAATGGATCCATGAAATCGATGCCCATGCGTCAAAAACCTCACAGAAGTGAATGGGCTGCATCGACATCATATCATGCTATCCACAAGTGCCCATCCTCTGACAGTCAGTACATCTCTTCATGAATTCATCAGAATCCTTGAAGAGGGAAGGCCACCATAGGCAAGATTGAAGCACTTTATGTGTTGTCCTCCTCCTAGAATGATGTCCTCCTACCTCAAGCTTGTGGCAATATGCGAGGACGTTGTGGTGCTCCTCCCGAGGAGTGCACTGACGCCAGACTTTATCCCCTCCTTCATGATAAAGGATGGGTTCCAACTAATGGTAAGCCTTGGCCTTCACAAGGAAAGTCTCAAGTCGCTTCCTGGGCCAACCTTGTGTAACTTTTTGGCGACAAGATAGTTCACAATATCGACGTACCATGGGAACGAGGCGATAGCAAGGATCGCCTCGTCCGGGAAGGTCTTTGTAATAGGTGCCATCTGCTCTGAATCCTCAATGTCTCTAGATGGGAGAGGTGATTCGCTACCACATTCTTGACTGAAGCATCCGTCCTAGCACAACCCCTATGGCAAAATCAGAAGCATCCATCATGGCCTCGAATGGAAGAGACCAATCGGGTGGCTGAAGGATAGGAGCCTCGACAACTAATCCCTTTAAGGTCTCGAATGACACTAGATACTTATCATCTACAATGAACTCGGTGTCTTTCGTCAGCAGATCAGTAAGCGGTCGGGCAATACGACTGAAATCCTGAATGAATTGTCGGTAGAAACTGACATGCCCCATAAAAGACCGCAACTGCCTTAGGTTGGACGTTGGATTGAGTTTTACTGATGATATCCACCTTGGTCGGATCGACCTCCATGCCCCTGTTGGAGATGATATGACCAAGTACCATCCCCTGAGTCACCATGAAGTGACTCTTCTCCTAAGATAACACGAGATGGATCTCGATATAATGCTGAAGTACGCGGTCTAGGCAATCAAGAAAAGCATCAAACACATTGTCGTAGACCGAGAAATCATCCATGAAGACCTTTAAACAGTCACCCACCTTGTCCGAAAAGATGGACAACATGCACCTTTGGAATGTAGCCGCGACATTACATAAACCAAAGGGAATCCGTCTGAAAGCATATGTCCCAAACGGACAGGTGAATGTCATTTTCTCCTGGTGTTCGGGTGCTATGGCCACTTGTTTATAACCAGAGTACCCGTCAAGAAAACAATAATGACTCTTCACAGCTAGCTTCTCGATGATTTGATCAATAAATGGCAATGGGAAATGATCCTTCTTGATGGCCTAATTCAATCATCTGTAGTCCAAACAAACCCTCCAAGAAGTGGGTACCCGGGTGGCCATCTCCTCTCCAGACTCGCTCACAACTGTAGTGATACCCGTCTTCTTGGGTACCACATGTAATGGACTAACCCACTTGCAGTCGGATATGGGTTAGATAAAATCAGCGCTCCACCATTTTGATATTTCTTTCATGACCACATCTCGAAGATTCGGGTTTAGCCGTCGCTGGAACTCACGCGATGGCTTGGCATCCTCCGCGAGATAGATATGGTAGGAGCAAAAGGCCGGACTTATCCCCTGGAGATCATCTACGCTCCATCCAATCGCCTTGCGGTTTCATTCAAGAACCTCCATCAAACGAGATTCTTGCTCTCCAGTCAAATCTGTTGAGATAATGATTGGGTACATCTCTGGCTCACCCACAAGGAATCTGTACTTCATCGACTGCGACAAGGAATTCCGCTCAGGACAATTGGGAGCTGGAAAATCTGACTTTTGAAATGTCTGAGTGAATGCTACCAGATCTGCATGGGAGAACTCTCACTGTATGTGAACATCTAGCGAAGGCGGCCCTGCTATTGTATCTGTAATATGTGCAGGCTCACCCTCTACCCTAGCTGTCAGCTCTGAAGGAATCAGACAAGGCAAATAGTTGTCAAAGTCATCCCAATCAATGTCTGAATGTGAGGAATATCAGAAGAACAAGAAATAAACTCTGCTTCTCTATCTGGACCACGACCATCAGCCTTAAATGTGTCATCTTCCAAGAGTGTGCTCTTCGAACTCTCATCCACCATAATATGTAAATCCTCTGTATCTAAAGGCGTGACAAGGCCTCGTGCTGTTGGGGATGACCATACGGCTTCATCATCAGATCACAAAGTCGCACTCCTGGTGGACATCGCGCTCAACATCTGTCATTTGCTCTGTGTTGCTCGACTTCTCGGAGCAGGCTGAATCTCTCGCTCTGGTCTCCTCGATCATCTCTATTTGTACACTTTCGCCCTTGATGCGAAAGTATACCTTCCCACTATCATGATCGGACATTGCCTTAGTTGTGACCAAGAATATGCATCCTTTAATGATGGGGGTATCTATCACAAACTCAGGGATCTCCATGTCCAGTACAACGAAGTCCACGGGGAATTTCAGGCCTTGAATTGTGACGACCACATCCTTCAACAACCCCTCCGGCCTCTTGACAAATCTATTAGCAAACTGAAGGACTGTCCTACTTTGTCGAAGAGGGCCAAACTCGAATCGGTTGAGTAGGGATATCAGAAGAAGGTTGATGGAAGAGTTGCTGTCTAATAGTGTCTGATCGAACCGCTGCTCGTGGATATGGATCTGACATATGGAGCTCATGCATCTGGCCTCTTGGCTGGCAATCGGTTCTGAATGGTGAAGCAAGTGGCACAGGTCAACACATGGATTTCTGCATTGTGGTTCCTTCTCTTCCTATGGATGATGGTCTTCTCTCTAAAATTCTTCTGGAAGAGAGGGATGTGATCTAGTGCTTCTATAGAGTCAGCTGAATCTGGAATCTATCAATCATATACTGGCTGAACTCTAGCTGGTCTCTTTTTTGAGTTTTCTGCTTTATTCCCCTTCACTAAGAGGAGTGCTTGATGGAAGGGGATGGTTGGACCCTCTCTAGATAGATGAGGGTTAGGAATAGGCTATTGTATGTGTGAAGGAACAAAATACATACAATCATCAGCATGCAACACATATAGACTCGAAGAAGATGTAGAAACCTTTCATTTATTCTTATTTTTGGTCTTTCTTCTTCTTTCTTTTTTCATTTTTTAGATTTTTTTTCTAACACTGTCCTAAAATACAACATATGGTAACACAACTGAAGTAGAAACAGTGGCATCGGTACCACTCAAGACATCTGTCTTCGCGGCATCATCACCGTGCTCTGGCTCAACAACTAGAGAAATGGTAGTCTCCGTACCACCGTCTGCATTTGGAATCACGATGGCCTTAGTACCATCGGCTGGATCTACATCCTTGGTGGCTTCAACACCACTGTCATCATCATCATGTGTGGCATCATCACCGCTATCCTCCTCGTCTGGCGCTCCAGAATCTCCATGTGGTCGTAGCTCAAATAAGGTGCCGCCAGCTGGCATCCTATCGCTTCTAAGTGTCATAAAGTCAACATAAAACATATACAAAGATATATCACCCAAAGTATCACTAGGAGTAGTAGTCTCTATGAACTGTACCAGCTCATACTTCCTCTTGAGGTTATTCGGGTTCGGTTCGATCTAAGCAGTATGGAGGCCTTACCCTTGATGATATCCCTCATCTCCTGCTGGAACTCATCCATCTCTTGCCAGAAGGATGCCTGCTGGTCTGAAAGTAGACGAGCGAGGTCGTCAAGGGTTGGGTTCTCATAGACTGGTCCATGAGAATCGGATGGGTTGCCTCGCTGGAAATGAGGTTGAGTCTGCTGGTAGTGAGGAGGAGACTGGGAGTACTGCTGGTGAGGCTACTACTGCTGCCTCCACTGTTGTCCCTGGTATGGGACGAGGACCCTGCTGGTGCTGTTGCTGGTACTGGGAGTGATGGGGCTGCTGTTACTGCTGGCTGCCATGCCCGCCCTGAGCTGGAGGCTGCTGTTGGGATGAGGTGCCTTCAGTAGACCATCTGAATCCGGGATGATGGCGACGGATCCCAGGCTGCTGCTGATACTGGTCGTACCAAATCCCGTTGACTTCCATCAATGGCTCCTGCTCGAAAGGTGGAGGGGGAAGAACTGCCAGGGGATGATCTGGTTGATAGACCACCATCTGAGTGTCCTGATATGGTGGTGGCTGGTGGTAGGCTGCAACTGCTGGACTGGCTCTGCCTGGATGTGGTGAACCTGACAATATGTGACAGAAGGCTGGGTGGAGATGCTGCTGGGATCAACCCGTGACCTGAGACGAGGTTGTGGAGCCATCTGTGCCTCCTCGAGACACATGATCTGATTCTTCAGGTCACTAAGCATTTGTGCCAACTGATCTATATGGGTAAGGCCCTGGCACTGCTTCTTCTCGATGATCTCGATGTGGTCCATCTTCTCGCTGATGATCCCCATGTCATATGCTGATGAATCTGCCTGTGCTGCTGCTGACAATGTAGATGGAACTGCATAGACCCGTGCTATCCTCTGGTAGGATACGACCTGTTGGAGGGGTTTCCCCTTAGTGTAGATCCTAGTCTGGGACATCACCATGTAGTTTTTTGCCATCTCCTCGTAGATGACCCAGACTTGGTCTTCATCCCTTGCGAAATAGGACCCTCCACATGAGGCATTAACAAGTCCCTGCATCTCTGATGTCAGTCCACAAAGAAGCTCTGAACCAAGGTGGGCTTTGATATCTCATGATGTGGACACCGATCGATGAGCTCTCTGAAACGATCCCAAGCCTCGTGGAACTGCTCATTCGGGATCATGGTGAAGTTGTTGATCATATCTCTCGTTACGTTGGTCCGGTCGAGTGGATAGTACTTGTTCAAGTACTCGGTCCTGAGCTGCTCCCAGGTGGTGACATACCTCCCCAAATGCTTTAGCCAATAGGCTGCTCTGTCAACTAATGATAACGGGAAGGCAATCATATTGATCGTGTCCTCATCCACGAATCTGTCATGGACAATACTACAAATCATCTCAAACTCCTGGAGATGGAGGCACAGCTCCTCGGTCGCTAGCCCATGGAACTTGGGCAGAAGCTTAATAGTCTGGGGGAGAAGCTCAAAATCATCTAGGATCTCCAGGAGCTGAATCCAACGGTGGGTGAGAGTTGCACTGGAGTTGTGCAACTGCCTCATCGTACATGGTGGCCTCAGCTCTAGCTGATCATCTGGACGTTCGTCTCCTCCTCCAGCTGCGGGTATCTCTCCACCGACTGGTCTCTGCGGCTCTCTTATGCTGGCTATGGTTAGATCCTCAAGCACATCACGAAAGCGTGAGCGTCGTATCGAATAAGACGAAGAATGACTAGTCGGACTAGTTGTTTTATGCAGCGGAAATTAAAATTTTTTCATGTGATGAAACCATATGATCCAAGAACACTTCCCAGAACATTTCATCTAAACCACAAACAAGTAATAGAATTACCTCTTGAAGCGTGGTTGCGAACAAGTCTCTAAATGAAGAGACCTCCTGTCTCAAGTCCGATCCAACGGAGGAGACGCTTGCGAGCGTGTTGATGAAACACGTGTTTCTCGCAATCCATGTTGATGATCCAAGCGGCGGATCTCCTAATCTCGACGCACGAGATCCAACATCTTCTTCACGAACGATGCACACCGAAGGAGACAGAGATCCACGAGCAAATGATCGGGCAACATAACGACGACAATACGGCGATGGAGACTCCCTCTAGGGCATCCATGGTGGACGGCCACATGAGAGAAGGAGAGAGGGCATGTAGAGAGAAAAAGAAAGAGAAAGAGAGACTTATGTTCTCATTGTGTGTAAAGAAGAGCAAAGGGGTGCCTCTCCTTTTATAATATTTTGGGATCAATGGATCTCAATCCATGGATAACACAAATCCAATGGCTCTCATTGATTTGTGTTTCTTTTAGTGGCCAAGATTTATGTTGATAAAAAAAACCAACAACAATTAATTTAATTTAGATTAAATCTATATTGATAAATCAATATAAATCAATCCCAAATTAAATCAAGCAAACATGGAGATTATTGGAATAAAGATTGCCTCCTTCCATAATATGGGATTTGGTGGCAATCTCATGTAATCTCATGATATCTCATGAGATTACATTATTCAATGGAAATCTCCAAGATTTACAACATTACTTGTTGTAAATTATTCAACAAAAATAATTTGTAATTATTTTGTGAATATTGCAATCTTTCCATTGGAAAATTGTGAATTACATTCACAACCCCAAATAAAATGTAAATTACATTTTCAATTTAATGTCCAATGTGAATCCAATTCACATCAACATTTAATTAACAAATATAAATTACAAATAGCTCTCTTTTATATATTAGAAATCACATTTATAATATATATGATTAATATGGATATTTCTATCCACATTATTCATATCTATGATAATTAAATCACATTTAATCATCTTGGATCTCTTTTCTCTTGTGCCCAAATAATATGAATCACATTCACATTATTTACATCTTTGATAATCAAATCACATTTAATTATCTAAGATAACTCTCTTTATAATATGAATCGAATTCATATTAATCATGATAATTAAATCACATTTAATTATCCATTTTCTCAATACTCGGATACTTATATCAACAATGAAATTATCCTGAACTCTTTCAAGGATAATACGCTTTCTCCACGAATACTTGGAGATAAGGACATGGAAATTGTATTGTTCCACATATAATGACTTGGATATTAAGATCACATCTCAAATCCAGATCTCGGGCCTCCCATAGATGCTTGATTAAATCAAGACCACAAATCTAATCTTCTCATTGCATCTGAATCACATTCAGATCAATGTCCAACATTAGGACCAAGATCAGATTACTTCTCTACTGAGAGGAGTCAATAAAATTCAGACTCGTTTCATCACTCCCTAGGAATGGAAGGTCATGGTTATACAATCATTTATGATCACATTACCATCATGTATTCCTAATACCTGTACATCCTACATATTGGATGATCCAGAATGATCCCGAAGTATAAGATCAATTTTACATTATCTACTTCAGGGATTTATCATTAAGTTTCTCATTCGATCATTGGGAGTTGGTATCTATCATATACTTTCCAAAAACATATATCATACCCAGGTGTTGATCATATACTTTCCAAAAGCATATATCAAACCTACAAATTCAGTCAAGCTTCCAAAGCGAGACGCCATGCACGGAATTTGATTCTTCCCAATATCTCATGAGTGAGCTCATGTCTTCCGGTTCAGTAATGAACCTGTATGATACCTTTGAGAGATCGTATTACTCATATGCCCTTATATGCACACCAACGTGCCGGTGTATAGACCTTGATTAGGTCATCAACCTATTGGTCTGCCAATGTACATACTCAGACATATAGTAACACATCTGTCTCTAGTCAGAGGATGCGTGCCTATAGTGTGACAGCATACAACATATGACTTTTATTATCTCGATCTCGTTAAGTCAACTCTTTGACCTAACTAATCTGACACCTCCGAATCTCTATTCTCATGTAGAGGACCTGCATCAAGAGGCCGGTTAGATATCAGCCAAAATGAGAAAGGATTGCCATCTCCTACTCTGGCTAGAGATCATCTCTTAACAATCATTTGATGGTGCTTGATGAGTCCTCAATCTAACTCTTTAGATGTTCATCCAAGCACCAGCCTCTATGATTCAATATTTGAATCGACAGCTGTATGATCATCAAGATGGCCATGGTACATAACCCTAATTGTACTAAGGGACCTTTTATGCAAATTAGTTATTCTTAATTTGAGATCAGGGAATGATATTTGCAATAGCATTTATTGCATAGTGGCTCGCCGTGGGCTCGCATGTCCAGCAATCTCCCACTAGTCCAAAGATCCATTAATGGGCCAATCATTTAAACCTACACTCATGTGATAATCATAGGCTATTTCGAAAATAGCTAGGTGAGCTGATCAGTCACCCTGTTCCCAAGAGACTATACCAAGTCCTTTTACGACACTTGCATATCTCCTAGTGACAGTGTTCGCATCCAATGCGAATGTTGCATCTCATGCAACCAATACTCAATCATGTGTTCTTGTCACTACACCTCAATAATTATTATAATCAATATGTAATTTCAATTTATCCTTATCAGAATACCCTTATTACTGGAGATCTCTATCTCCCAAGGTATCTGTAGTTAAGACCATTCAGATCACTATCTATAAAGTCTTAACTTCTTGAAGATAAAACTTTAAGATCACTATCTCAAAAGTTCTACCTTCTATGAAGATATCGTTATTACTGCAATCAAGTGTTTTATCACCATAGTAGGATTAGTAACAGTTTACTACTCCCAGTGCATGGTAGACATCTGGCTTTTGTAGACATCTAGCATATACCAGCTTCTCGGAACTGATGCACAAGGGCAAGTAGTTTTAGCATTCACATCCTCAACTCTTTGAGGTGCTATCCTTTTAGATAGGTCAGTACCATATCTTGAGGAAAAGAAACCTTTCTTGGAATTCTCCAAAAAAATGGAAATGTGCAAGGTGTACTATTAATGTGACGGTCCCAATACCCTCTTCTCTTTACTTCTGAACAACTTTAGAACTAAGATCTAAGAGGTATCCTTGAGATCATATCTCGAGGTATGGAACAACCAGATTATAAAACACTTATTATTATCATCCTTATATCATTCTAAATGATTAGGATATTATCTACATTTAGCACGATTAATACAATGGCACTCCCACTAAGCTTCACACGATTCATCAAGATTCTATCTAAAATCATAACATTTATAATTTCATCAAATATTATGTTCCAAATACAAGAAGCTTATTTGAGTCCAAAGATGGAGTTCTTTAGCTTGCACACCTTGCTTTCCTCAACTATGAAACCCTGTAGATACTTCATGTGAATATCCTCAAAGAGGTATTCATAAGGGAATACAATCTTGACTCACATTTTGTAGATGCCATAATCAAGTTGTGTGGCTAGGGTTAGCAATATTCTGATGGGTTTAAGCATGGTCACTGAAGAGGAAGTCTCATCGCAAGCGATGTCTTCGCTTCGGTGTACAGCTCATGGCTACAAACCATGCTTTGAAGGTCTCTACCTTCTCATCATGTTCCCTCTTTCTCTTGGAGATCCATTTACACCTTAATGGGTCTAACCCTTGTAGGTGGATCCTCGAGGGTCCATATACAACACTTGTATATGAAGTCAACTTCAGACTTTATTGCTAACATCCATCTTTCCATGCTATGATCTTCGGAAGCTTCGTCACATGAAGTTAGATCATTGTCAGATTCAACTAACACATGGAATCCATCTTCAAACTTATTTGAAGAGGTATTAGTGTTTCATCTTTAATTGTCTATTTAGTTTCTGATTTCTGGAGCCTCATTATCATCTCAAGATTAAATGAGTTCCTTTACTTCATTTTCATCTTGATTCTCAAGAGTCTCATCATCTAAGAATCACATTCTCAGATATGAAATCTTTTAAGAATCTCAAGGTCATAAAGTAGGTATCCAATACCGTCCTTTATTTTCCTAATGAAGTAGCACTCTCCAGTGCCAGATTCCATCTTACTCACGTGGAACCTTATAAAGGATATATAATGTAGTCTCTTTCATATATATATACCTGGAAACTAAGAGATAGTTATGCTAAGATTAATCATTGATCAAATCATGTCACACATAATCAATTGTATCTCCCTACAACTCTATTGAGTTAAGGTTCATTAGGAGGATTGAGATAGGAATGATATTCACATCTCCATAAGGTATTCCTTGAATTCATCTAATAGGTACAAGTTACCTTGGTTAGATCAAATTCATTTCATCTTCCTTCAAACTTTGGTTCTAAACTAAAATTGTGAAATCTTTGAACATTTCAAAGGTTTCTTAGGTGATGAGAAGAAATCTCATATCATACATAATCATCAATAGATATCACATATCCATAATGTTTACTATGATATAGATGATTCACATACATCAATATATATGAGATCCTGAATACCTTGACATCTTACACCTTTCCCAAAGAAGGGTGTATTGGACATTTTACTTTGAATACAATATTCATAAGTATGCAAGTTTTGAAATTTTAGACATTCTAAAGTTTCATCTCTTATTTGTCCATTGATCTCATAAACAGACATATGTCCAAGACATGATGCCAGATCATTGTCAAATGATCTTTATACTCCCATTGATCTTTAAAGGTTTAATTTTCAGTATTAGAGATCTTAATGAACCATTCATTAATTTTCTAATTTAGCGGAGTCCACTAGATGTTAGACTACTATTTGAAATATATCCATCATAACTCTCTATGATAGGTTTATTCTAGAATTCATGTTTATTTCCAACATTTAGAAATAAACAATGAGTGTATTCTAATATCTAGGTCATAGAGACATTTTCCAAGACTAAGGGCTCTCCCACAGAAAATAACAAGTCCATCTATCCAATAGGGATTGTTGCAACAATTGCTTCAATGTCCATGTGGATGACTATTAAACCTCAAAATCAAATTTTATAGTCTTCTAATACATATGCAACTAATTGCAAGTATCATTAATGAGATACAATTATTAGACTTTTATCTTATCCAATGAGAAAATCAATTTCAATGATTAAATGTAGATTGTTCCGATGCACTATCCGAGTCCTTCTCTAAGGATATAGATAGACTTGATAGTCATACTATCTATACATCAGCTTATTGCAGTATCGGTATTCATCTAACTATTTGGATGTCATATGGAAGTCACAAAAGTACGGTCAACTCTTTGACTTTCCTTCTTACTTGGGTCCAACCCATGCTTCCATTGCGCTCCCTTTATCTATAAACAACCATTGCTTTAGACGAAGGATCTCTTATGCTGAATTCAAAAGATTTCAATATAAGAGCATTTCAACATTTGTACATGCTTCATTCAATTCATACAATATGAATATTCTGAAGCTTCACGAATGACTAGAGTATAGATAGTAGAATGATGACACTCATCCTATCTACATCCATCTAAACTCTTAAAATATTGGTTCAAATAGGTACTCAAACAATTAGAATACATCATCTCTTATAGAGCTACCATTCTGCATGATGCAGAGAACCACGCCATTTAAATGTCGAGAGCACATATGTATACCAGCACATCTTCTTAGAATTTTATATGGATTATTTGACAATTATGATCATCATCGATATGTCACTTCCGAAGTACATTCAATAAGAGATCAAGATTATAGAGACATACAAACCTTAGGGTTGTAGTCCTATTATCTATTTAATTGTCATTCCTCATTATTATGAGGAAACTTGCACATTGCAACCACATACATTATGTGTCCAACTGCAAGTACAATATCTTGATCATGGATCCAATCCATGATATTTTACTGGTTATTATTGAGTATATTATTGAGTGGGTTTAATGAAGGATTATCTGAAATAAGAAATTTGCATAAATATATAAATATATATACACATTTTACTTTAATTTAGGAATTTTTATATCAAAGTTGTCTTGCCTTGTCAACACTGAAAGCTCATTCCCTTAATCACTTTCAATGCAAGAGATATACTTACCATCATATCTCAGCAAGATCTGGGATCTCCTTCCTTATCTTTGTTACATCCCAATAATATGAGAACATGTAACTCAGATAAAAAGAAGCGAGAACACATTCCGCCTTGCAAGTCTAACTTGCATCTCCCAATTCGGTCTTTAACACCCGGGTCCACCACCCCTAAGGTGATGTTAACCCATCATTAATTGAACCAACCGTCAACATGAATACAACTCCCTAAGCGCAATCCAATATCGCCCCAATAATATGACGATCCGATATTGGGATCACTACGCATACGTCCTTACTCTTTCGAGAAGCGACGAGCCCGATCTAAATGGATCGTATGCAGGAGTTGTCACTTCGGACTGGCGTCTCCTACATACAATATCTGGTGACGTAACCCTTCGCCTTGACGGGAGACCATGGATGTCACTTATGTGATCCTCCACCTCATATTCAAATTTTAATTAATTATTATGAATCATATTCATATAATTAATTCTTTCAATGGAAATACACATCTATTCATAATAGAGTGTTTTTAATTGGATATAATTAACTTAATCACATTAAATTAATTATCAATCCAATTCAATCAACAAACTCGATTTTACTTGAATATATGGTATTATCTCAAAGTACGTATTAATTCAAATTTTAATAATTAGAAAATACATCATGATCTCTCAGGCATCATTCGTTCCCTACCCGCTGTCATGGCCAATACCGGTGAGAGTAGGACGGACCACAACTGGTGCGACCCGCTACCCCAACGCTCCCTGATTAGACACCATATCCGCCTCGGAAAAAAATAATGTCGAGCCAATCACTTTGTACTTGAGATGATCATCGGTTTTTCAACCGAAATTATACCATATAGTAATAATCAAAATAATTTTGATTATAAGGAAATTTACTAACCAAATTTCCAATCTTATTCAAGCAAGATGTTTGTTGATTGTGTTTCCAATTATGATCTAGATCAAATCTAATCATTTTATTAGTTGAGGCCAAGTCAATTAAGGAAATAATCATCATTAAACATTTCTCAAATATTTTCCATAATTATTTCATGAAATTAACAATTAATTTCACTAATTGACAATCACTTGGTTCTTGATTAGAAATGTAATTTCAGCAGTGACCCCTACTTACTAAAATTAACATATCTCAACTACTTCAAATCCAAATTAGACAAAATCAGTTTTCAAAGATTGCTAATTTGATTTATGACAGAACCTAAGTGATATTTCACACATTTCAAGACAGATCAAAATAGTAATTAACTCATTAATCATGTTAAGATTCGTAGTTCCGACAACAGTGAATACATGTTCATTAAAGCGACCATATCTCGAGCAAACGGACTCCAAATTACGTAAAGTCAGATCCTATGGTTTTATTATTTAATGGGGAACAAAATTCAAGTTATTCTATCGTGTTTAAACATTTTAAACAGGGTCTAAATTATTCACTAAACAGATGTACGAAAATGAAATGCGACAAAAACTTTCGCAACCGTAACAAACCCAAGTCGTCCTAGGTTTACGGATCGTATCCAAAACCTTCAACCTGCCTATGATACCACTTGAAGGATATGGTTAGATCCTCAAGTGCATCATGGAAGCGTGAGCGTCGTATCGAATACGACGAGGAACGACTAGTCGAACTAGTTGTTCTATGAGGCAGAAATTAAATTTTTTTCGTGTGACGTAACCACATGATCCAAGAACACTTCTCGGATCATTTCGTCTATACCACAAACAAGTAATAGGATTACCTCTTGAAGCGTGGTTGTGATCAAGTCTCTAAATGAAGAGACCTCCTGTCTCAAGTCCGATAGGACGGAGGAGACGCTTGCGAACGTGTTGATGAAACATGTGCTTCTCGCAATCTATGTTGATGATCCAAGTGGCGCATCTCCTGATCTAGACACACGAGATACAACGTCTTATTCACGAGCGAAGCGCACCGAAGGAGACGGAGATCCATGAGTAAACGATCGGGCAGCATAACGACGACACTACGGCGATCGAGACTCTCTCTAGGGCATCCATGGTGGACGGCCACATGAGAGAAGGAGAGAGGGCATGTAGAGAGAAAAAGAAAGAGAAAGAGAGACTTATGTTCTCATTGTGTGTAAAGAAGAGCAAAGGGGTGCCTCTCCTTTTATAATATTTTGGTATCCATGGATCTCAATCCATGGGTAACACAAATCCAATGGCTCTCATTGATTTGTGTTTCTTTCAATGGCTAAGATTTGTGTTGGTAAAAAAATCAACAACAATTAATTTAATTTAGATTAAATTTATATTGATAAATCAATATAAATCAATCCCAAATTAAATCTAGCAAACATGGAGATTATTGGAATAAAGATTGCCTCCTTCCATAATATGGGATTTGGTGGCAATCTCATGTAATCTCATGATATCTCATGAGATTACATTATTCCATGGAAATCTCCAAGATTTACAACAACACTTATTGTAAATTATTCAACAAAAATAATTCATAATTATTTTGTGAATATTGTAATCTTGCCATTGGAAAATTGTGAATCACATTCACAACCCAAAATAAAATGTAAATTACATTTTCAATTTAATGTTCAGTGTGAATCCAATTCACATCAACATTTAATTAACAAATGTAAATTACAAATAGCTCTCTCTTATATATTAGAAATCACATTTATAATATATATGATTAAGATGGATATTTCTATCCATATTATTCATATCCAGATAATTAAATCATATTTAATCATCTTGGATCTCTTTTCTCTTGTGCCCAAATAATATGAATCACATTCACATTACTTACATCTTTGATAATCAAATCACATTTAAATATCTAAGATAACTCTCTTTATAATATGAATCGAATTCATATTAATCATGATAATTAAATCACATTTAATTATCCATTTTTCTCAATGCTTGGATACTTATATCAACAATGAAATTATCCTGAACTCTTTCAAGGATAATGCACTTTCTCCGCGAATACTTAGAGATAAGGACATGGCGATTATATTGTTCCACGTATAGTGACTTGGATATTGAGATCACATCTCAAATCCAGATCTCAGGCCTCCCATAGATGCTTGATTAAATCAAGACCACAAATATAATCTTCTCATTGCATCTGAATCACATTCAGATCAATGTCCAACATTAAGACCAAGATCAGATTACTTCTCTACTGAGAGGAGTCAATAAAATCCAGACCCGTTTCATCACTCCCTAGGAATGGAAGCGTCATGGTTATACAATCGTTTATGATCACATCACCCTCAGGTATTCCTAATACCTGTACATCCTGCATACTGGAATATTCAGAATGATCCCGAAGTATAAGATCAATTTTACACTGTCTACTTCAAGGATTTATCATTAAGTTTCTCATTCGATCATTGGAAGTTGGTATCAATTATATAATTTACAAAAACATATATCATACCCAGGTGTTGATCATATACTTTCCAAAAGCATATATCAAACCTACAAATTCAGTCAAGCTTCCAAAGCGAGATGACTGTGCACGGAATTTGATTCTTCCCAATATCTCATGAGTGAGCTCATGTCTTCCGGTTCAGTAATGAACCTGTATGATCCCTTTAAGAGATCGTATTACTCATATGCCCTTATATGCACACCAGCGCGCCGGTGTATAAACCTTGATTAGGTCATCAACCTATTGGTCTGCCAAATGTACACACTCAGACATATAGTAACACATCTGTCTCTGGTCAGAGGATGCGTGCGTATATTGTGACAACATACAACATATGACTTTTGTTATCTCGATCTCGTTAAGTCAACTCTTTGACCTAACTAATCTGACACCTCCGAATCTCTATTCCCATGCAGAAGACTTGCATCAAGAAGTCGGTCAGATATCAGCCTAAATGAGAAAGGATTGCCATCTTCTACACAGGCTGGAGATCATCTCTTAACAATCATTTGATGGTGCTTGATGGGTCCTCAATCTAACTCTTTAGATGTTCATCCAAGCACCAGCCTCTATGATTCAATATTTGAATTAACAGATGTACGATCATCAAGATGGCCATGGTGCATAAACCTAATTGTACTAAGGGACCTATTATGCAAATTAGTTATTCTTCATTTCAGATCAGGGAATGATATTTACAATAGCATTTACTGCATAATGGCTCGCCGTGGGCTCGTATGTCCAACACATGTATGGCTCTACCTAGTGTGCGGGTCACTCTCTCGATGCAGATAAATCAACCAATGAGGGGTGACTCTCCCCAAAACAAAGATTTTTAGATGACGTGTATTTTACGGTCCAGATTGCATTAACAGTCCCAATTTTATTTGTTTTCACTTATTATGTATTTTTCTGATAAAAACAACGCCTATCAAATTTTTCGATTTCCTTGGTTATTTTGAGTCCAACGAAACTGGGGGAGGAAGTCAAAAAAGCTAATGCACAATTAAACACTATGATGCATGCAACGATAGAAATACGTACATGAATACAGCACTCTACATGCAGGGTGATTCACACATAAATTAAAGATAGAAAATAAACTAATTATATGATGCACGAAGGAATCGACCTTAGACGAGCAACTTCTATTGATCGTGAAGAACGGATAGCTAACTAATCACAGAGAGGCCTGAGTCCGGTTTCAGGTGTCGATCGGTGTCCACCACAATGGATCCTGCCAGCGCTGTATACGACCTCTAGCGATGTGTGGCCTCTCAATGATTACGTTAACTTTTTCTTATTGATTATTAGCTAGGTCCAATTATGTTCTATAGGAACAGAATGAGTAATTAAGTTTGTGACCTTAGCTAATTACGTCACAATCAACAAAAGTCCTAAGTCTAAGGGCTAAAACTTCGTGAATCAAAAGAAAATAAAAGGCGATGGAAACAAAACCACGAAAAATCTGATGAGGTCCCCCGAGTACACTAGTACTTGGTAAAACAAACCCCAGTGAGTCTAAGTCGAAAGAGAGTCCAAGTCCACAAATATTACAATAATCAAAGTTTTGCAGGAAAATAAACTAGTCTATAAGGTATAACTACTCTCTCCGAACTCCTGCTCCTCCTCCGGTGCGATCTCCTCCAACAAAAAGCTGAAGCGTCCTCAGGCGGTTCCTTGCACAAAAAGTGAAATAGAAATTTATCAGAAAGCAGTTATATCAAATAGAGGCAAGGAAATAATAAAAGCAAAATAAAAGAAAAATGACTACTAAGCCATGCTCTCCGGCAACGGTGTCATTCTGATGGCATGCCAAGCAACTCGGGTTAAGTAATATCAAGGATCGTTGTGACCCAAATCACTAAGCGTAATCAACAAGAAGAAATAACCACTTAAGACAGATCAAAAACAATCAAGCATATGTAAGAGGTTTCACTATTTATTTTACCTAGTATAGCAACTAGGGTCGAACACAAGGAACACGAGAAAACCTAAAGTAGTCAAATCTCAAAAATAAAACATTTTTAGTGATTTTTCATTTTGCAAATTTTTACTTTTTTTAATAAGGAAACAAAATCAACAAATAAGAAAACTAAGCAACACAACAATATTTTTGTAATTTTCTTTAAGGCAAAAAATGCTCAGAAAATTAAGATGAAAATATTTTTGGATTTTTAAGGGTTTGTAATGTTTTTTGTAATTTTCTGGGGATTTTCTGATGTTTTTTTATAATTTTATAAAAATCAAACAGTGACTAAAAATGTAAACAATGCACAACCATCATTAAATTGCAAGTTAAATATAACTAAAATACCCTAAAATCCTAGATATCAATTTTATGAGAAAATACAAGTAAAAACCTACAAATAGGAACTGAAATGAGATTTTTTTTGAATTTTAAATAATTTTTTATAAGATTTTAGGTGTTTTGTAATTTTTAGGGCTTTCTAGTGATTTTTCAAACAAAATAAAAAATGTAGCTAAAGCACACAAAAAGGCACTAAGAATATTTTTTTTGGAATTTTTAAGACAATCTTCAAAATTTTATGGATTTTAAAAGATAGACAGTATACTTTTTATAAGTATTTGATTTTTTTTAAAATAATAAATGCAAAGAAATTAACCCAAAAAAATTACACTAAATACTACGCATCAACAGGAGTTGGTGATACTTTTTAGATAATTTTCTGATTAATTTGATAATTATTAAGTCCAAAATACAAGGTGTAATTAGGTACAGTTTACAAGGACCTACGTGCAATTAAAATAAAGTTCTAGGCCTAACAATAACACATGTGAAAAGTACAAGGTCGAAGTTGCAAAAAGTCCAAGCAATCACACGCACAACACATGATCCAGACTCACAGGGGTATAAGTGCAAATTCTACAAACTCATCATTCAATTCATAACAACACAGAAGTAAAAAAAAATCATACAAAATACTGCAAATAACCCAAATAGCATGTGGAGATGACATGAGTTCAAATATGCGGGACTAAAGTGCAAATATCAGAAACTATGAGGTCCAAATTGTAAAACTTCACAACTTCAACAATAATTTATTGGATGAAAGCTAAATGTAGAAATAAATGAGGGTAAAAGGGAAATATACCTTTGCAGGCGCACGAGGAGGGCTCTCTCAAAGTTGGCAGCTGACGGCTCGGATCTGCTCCACTCAAGATCTGACGGTGCATGCACGTGGCGCAGATGTACGGATCTGATCGGGTCTGACGAGATCATACTTCACAGGGGAATGTCGGCCTTGATGGTCATTAATCGTGCATCTGACGCTTCTGACAAAAGGAGTGAATGAACGGTCGAGATGGAATCTGGACGAGAGGGTCTCCATCGAACGACAACTGAGGATACTGAAAGAAGTCCTCCCCATCAAGCTTTGCCCGAGTGTGGACCACAATCCACATCCCTGATGGATCTGCGGGAAGACTCAACATGGTCGTGGAAGTATTCCACGTCTGGTGGAGGACTCCGATGAGGTAGATGATGGTCGGATGGTCATGGATGGTGGAGTGACTTGGAGCTGCTCCGCCTGAGCAACTTGTGTCTCAAATGGGCTCCTCCACGTGTTCTGGCGCCTGCAAAAGGAAGGGGGACTCGGGGGCGTAGCTCCGATCGAGGTTATTGCATAAGTATATAGGAGAAACGACAAGATTGGTGTTCGACCTCCGGTGATAGTGAGAAAGGGAGGTCTCAGCCTTAATCCTACCCGAACGGGAAGGTGTAAGGATGATCAGGTTGTGGGACGAGATGCGGGGTGAGTCCGCATGCTGATCGGAATGGGTGCGTGGGTGAAATGAAGCTCTGACCAGTTGGTCGGAGTAAGGGAGCGTGCAACGGTGCAAAATGGAAAGATTGGATCGAATAGGCAAATGCAAAGGATAACTACGATACCTGAAAATTCAGAGAGGTTCCTAGGCTTCATGCGATGACGGACGACACGGTAATGGCCTCGACCATACTGCGACGGGCGGGGAGGCTATACGCGGTGGAGGACTCCGGCCATGTTGGCGAGCTGCAGCTTTAAGCCACCAAACTCCACTGCAAAGGATCATCCAAGCTGCTTTCACTCGGCTAGAGGTGTCTAGGGGTGAAGGAAGAGGCGAAGTACGAGCTACCGCTCAGTGGAGTCGGAAGAAGATGTTAATAGGGTTCCCATGGGTATGAAATTATCGAGTGAGAGCGTGTAACCCTAGGAAGATCTGCGCCTTCCTAGGGATCTGTGAAGGTCACGGATCTTAGGAGGAGGCTCGGGCGAAGAATCGGATCCAGAGGTGCTCAGAGTCGGGCGGAAGAATTGGGAGAAAAGAGTCCAGCAAGAAGGTGGGCAACCCGACCAGACCTGGAAGGAAGCGATGACTGGAGTCAACAAAGTCCCTGGACCAATCAGAAAATCAAAATATACAAAATAATTAAAAATTCAATAAAGAATAACAAATGAATTCAAAATAAAAGTGTATAAAACAAAAAATGTTTATTATTTTTCAAACTATTTTTCTGTTATTTTTTATTATTTTTATGAAAAATAAATTAATGTATATACAATATATAGTATTATATACAAGTATAATACACCTATGTAATATGTATAAGTATTTCTATTTTATTATTTTTACACAAATACCCTTATTTTGTATTTTATTTATTTATAACATAATTTTAGAAGTGTAAAATAATTTTTATTTTATTTTTAAAAATCATTTAAAGGTATGTAATAAATAATGGATGTAATATATGCAAGTGTGTTTTGTACAAGGAATGAAGGATTTTATTTTAATTTTTATTTTATTTTTCTGATTTTTATTTTATTTTTATATTATTTCTAGGATTATATACAAGGATATAAAAATTATAATTTTATTTTATTTTGTCAAAAATAATAATAAGTACAAATATAGGTAATATATACAATACATAGTGAGCCCTATCTATCTCTACTTATTTTATTTTGAGATCAGGTCAAGGCTTGACCTTCTCTTGGGGTTCGGGTCACTCTGTATTTATTCTAAATACCTCATTCCTTTTTCTTTTCCTTTATTCTTTTATTTAACCAAAAACATCTTAATTTACAATATTAACAAAAGCATGCATAATTCTAAGTTATTATATTTACAAATATTTACATGATGTTTTGCCAAGAATAAGAGATAAAATAAAAGAATAAAGAGTGAGAAACATGGATTTGTCAGGCATCCGCCTGAAAGCATATGTCCCAAACGGAAAGGTGAATGTCGTTTTCTCATGGTCTTCGAGCACTATGGCCACCTGGTTATAGCCGGAGTACCCATCAAGGAAACAATAATGACTCTTCTCAGCTAGCCTCTCAATAACCTGACCAATAAATGGGAGTGGGAAGTGATCCTTCTTGGTGACCTGATGCAAAGATATGTAGTTCACACAGACCCTCCAAGAAGTGGGTACTCGGGTAGCTATCTCCTCTCCAGACTCGCTCACAAATGTAGTGATGCCCGTCTTCTTGGGCACCACATCCAATGGACTAACCCACTTGGAACCGGAGATGAGGTAGATAAAATCGACGCTCCACCATTTTAATATCTCCTTCATTACCACATCTCAAAGATTCGGGTTCAGCCATCGCTGGAACTCACGCGAGGGCTTAGCGTCCTTTTCGAGATAAACATGGTGGGAGCACAGGGCCGGACTTATCCCATGGATATTAGCTATGCTCCATCCAATCGCCTTCCATCAAACGAGATTCCTGATCTCCAGTCAAATCTGTTGAGATAATGACTGGGAAGATCTTAATCTCACTTGTAAGGAATTTGTACTTCATCGATTGCAGCACATGCTTTAGTTCTGGATAATTGGGAGCTGGCAAATCTGTCTTCTGGAATGTCAGAGTGAAGTCTACCAGATCTGCATGGGAGAACTCTCTCTATGTGAAGATCTGGCGAAGACGACCCTGCTGGTGTCTCTGTATTCTGTGTTGGCTCACCCTCCACCCTAGTTGTCAGCTCTGTGGGAATCAAGCAAGGTAAATAGTCATCGAATTCATCCCAATCAATGCCTGAATCTAAGAGATCTGAATCAGAAGAACAAGGAATGTATTCTGCTTCGCTATCCTGACCACGATCATCAGCCTCAAATGTATTTGGTGCCAAGAGTGTGCTCTCCGAACTCTCGTCTGCCATAATATGTAAATCCTCTGTATCTGAAGGCGTGACAAGGGCTCGTGATATGAGATCGGACCAAATGGCTTCATCATCAGTGATCACAAATTCGCACTCCTAGTGGACGTCTCGCTCAATATCTGCCATCTGCTCTGTATCGCTGAACTGTCAGAGCAGGCTGAATTTCTCATTCTGGTCTCCCTGATCATCTCTATTTGTACACTTTCACCCTCGACGCGAAAGTATACCTTCCCACTATCATGGTCGGACACCACCTTGGCTGTGGTCAAGAATGGACATCCTAGTATGATGGGGGTATCTGTCACAGACTCAGGGATCTCCATGTCTAATGCAACAACGTCCACAGGGAATTTCAGGCCCTGAATTGTGATGATCATGTACTTCAATAACCCCTTCAGCCTTTTGATAGACTGATCAGCAAACTGAAGGACAGCCCTGCTCTGTCGAAGAGGGCCGAACTCGAATCGGTCGAGTAAGGCAGCCGGAAGAAGGTTAATAGAAGAGCTGTTGTCTAATATAGTACGATCAAACCGCTTCTCATGGATGTGGCATCTGACATATGGAGCTCATGCATAGGGTCTCTTGGCTGGCAGTCGGTTCTGGATGACGAAGCAGGTGGCACGAGTAACCACATGAATTTCTGCATTGTGGTTCCTTCTCTTCCTACGGATTGTGGTCTTCTATCTCAAATTCTTCTGGAAGAGAGGGATGTGCTCTAGTACCTCATGTAGAGTCAGTTGAATATGTAATCTATCAATCATCTGCTGTCTGAACTCTAGTCGGTGTCTCTTTTTTTGGATTTTCTGATTTATTCCCCTTCGCTAAGCGGAGTGCTTGAGAGAAGGGAATAGCTGGACCCTTTCTAGAGAGACGAGGGTTAGGAAGGGGCTCCTGCATATGTAGAAGAGTAGAATCCACATCAATATCATCATGCAACACATGTGGACTCGAAGAGGATACATATGCCCACATTAACATAATTACACGTATGTCCTTAGTTTTTTAAATTTTTAAAGTTATCTTAATTATTAAATTGTTAAACGACTTTGGTGACTTTGGTGGCTTTATCGCTGGCACTAGCATTCTATGAACATGACATACATGAATATCTTATTGTCAGTGAACAAATAATTCAATATCTTATTGTCAACGTATATGATTTGGTAGCTTCAATATTCACCACTTCACATACTAAATTAGATCATAGAACGATCTTTTCACTTGCTTCCCTAGTTTTTGGTATTGTTTTAGTTCATTAACTAATGATTATAAGAGAAGTTGGTAATTTACCAGCTCAATAGGTTCTATCTTTGTTTATTATATTCGGATGTAGATCCACCATGAAGATACTTTTTAATGATGATTTCCATTCTTATAACATGAACATACCGTATAACATGAATGTAGAATATAATGTAAATTTTCACAGCGTGAATATGGAGATATTATATAGTATATATTTGCATGTATTATAATCCAATTTTAATCACAACACATCAAATATGGATTTGCAAGATTTCTTATATAGAAAGTTCGTATATCAATACCGGAGGGGAAAAAGTGGGAAGTGCCTTCTACATTCATTGATTTCACGACAAATTGGAACCACGATCTTGATAAAAATTAATATTATCTTATATATATTTCTTTTCCTAATAATAACGGATCCAATGTCTATGAATAACTTTAGCCATACGACAATCAAAACTACAACTAGGTATCCAAAAGAAATATAGATAGCAATGGTATAGCATAGATCCTAAGGATCAACATATATATCTTGAGGTTTTACTCCGATTAGGATCATAATCGTCATATCGTACAAATCCAGCATACATACACATATACTTCTTTTCTCAAATAAAGTTATTGCGTATATTTATTAACCTTTGAATCGACACATACATTTGGACTTCTTGTTCAAAATCAAGTCCTTACATGTACAATGGTAATCCAAATGAAACCAATGCATACATTTATAGATCGTAATCCTAAGCCGATACATACCTCAGGTTCAACATTTTTCTTTCCCTGTCACGGTCGACACGACTCCTTCCGATCACATATCCGCACCCTTCTCCTTTGATCTTACGTTGGCATCTTCTTCGATGAGGAACCTTTGGGCAAGGAACTCTCTCTATTAGACACACAGGCATGGAGATGAAGGCATTGACAATGAGATTTGATGCCCTTATGACCTTTTAATAGTCGTCAATGAAGGAAATCAATGTGCTAATAAATCTCATTCAACTGATGATTAAATAATGCAATAATCATAATGTGGGGATAAATGGAAGTTTAATTGGAGGAAAATAGAGTATTTAATTTTTGTATGGAAAATCTTGGCATTTACAAAACTATCCAGGCTCTCGAAGTTACATATCATGACACCCTTTCCATTAGACTTCAAATAACCTCATTTCATCATAAACAGGAATTTCAAAACATTGAGATAAAAGACAAGCGGACAACAAGCTACGCCGCTAGCTCTTTTTGGACTGCAAAAACAATCCTTCTAACACTACATTCATAAACCTAAGAACCATAACATTACTACTCATGACTTTTTAGACCCTATTCAAAAGTTCAACAGTTTCTGGTGATAGGAATCCAAAAGTATCAAACCAAAATGAATGAAGGCATGTTGATTCTCCGTGACACCCTTTGCATTAGACTATAAACATTTCTTTTCCTCGGCTCTGTCGAGCTCTAATGATGGAACTCATTGGTGGTGCATGAAGGCATCAAGTTGGCGGTCGATTTGAAAGGCTTGCTGCATGCATGCTTTTGTGCGTTTGGTTGGGGGGTTACCCCCCACTTTGGGTGGGTTACCCCCCAAAACCCATATTCCCAACCCACTAGTGGGGCCCACTTTCTTTCCAACCAAAAAAATATATATTATACCATCATATCATCTAAAATTTTAAAATACTCAACTTCTACTCACTATTCCAAACTTCAATACAATCACATCACAACAACCACCCACTTTTTCAAATTTCAATACAATCATACGATAATAACTACCAACTTTTTCAAATTCCAATACAATCACATCACACAAACTCTCCCAACCCTTAACCCACAAACCAAACACACAAACACAAAACCGGGTTATCCACCCCTGGATAACCCACAAACCAAACGCACCCCTAAGTTTCCAGCTAGAAAACATGCAAGGCTTGAGTTCGAACAAGATGACAAGAATTTTACTTTGACGTACGAATAAGCTTTACCATATGCCCGCTATACAAACTCTTTATATGTCTATGTTTCACACACACACAGGGCACGGAAGGGGATGTAGGCACGACTCCGGCCCTCTAAGCCAGTGCCTAGACAAAGAACCAACCTACAATCCATCCAGCGAACTTGCAAATCCTCGGAGGTGAGCTCCATGGAAAAATAACTCTACGTTCTGACATCAGAATCTGCATTCTTCAATCTCAAGAGAAACTAGTCCAGTTCCTTCTCCTGTAACCCCTCTACTGCATAAATCTGCGCCTATCCATCGCCGTCCTTCTCTATACATAAAGGAAATCAAGCAAGCAGTTCTCATGGGATTTATTATAAAAAAATATATGTAAAAGTTATACGGCATTTATTAAGATGATATGCTTCAAATTTTGCATATGTGATACTAGTTACATTCAACTTGATAATTTGTAATACAAGTAACATGTAAACTACTTATATTTATAAAGTATAAACGATGGTAATAAAATCATTTATATTTATTAGATAACATAAAAAAGAACAAGCGAAAAAAATAAAGCGGGCTCATGGACCGGCACACAGTGGACTTTGGACAGAGACTTTAGAACCTCGGATCATTCGGCCCGGCCTATGAGCCGGCGTGGCCTATATTTTGATTAACTTTGCTTTGATTGTTTTGGTCTTCAAAAAAAGATCTTAGTTGAATACTGAGAATTATAGGTCTATGATCGGTCTTAATTCCCCGCTCATCTCCTTCGAACTGATCAAGGCTATGATACTTTCTCTTCTTGCGTTTGGCATCCCTATGTTTGTGTTATCATTCATGTTGTCCTCGTTATTGAAAACAAGTTGTTTAGATCCTTATTGCACCTTGAATTTATAGCGTGTTTTCGAGGTTTATAATCAAGCTTCGGAGCATTGGGCTAAACTCGACACAACTAACGCATACAAGATCAATTGTTAGCCAGGAGCAAGATAATGGAATGGGAAAACGAGGTGACAAATGTGGCTCGTCCCACAAAATGGCTTCCCCTAGCTCTTTGCTCGAAAGGACTCAAAAGATTGGAACCAATCGCTCACTCCCTTGAAGGGATGAGCATTGGGCTTGACAAGGCCGGCTGATCAGCTCAATCAAAAGCTCGACGCGACCCAAACTCAAAACTGAAATGAGCCGACGTGAGCTGAAATATAAGCACATTATTTTTTGAACCCAGTTTAGATCGAGGTTGTCCAGAATCACATCCAGCCGCTAGCCTAATATAATATACAATATTAAAAAAATCATATAAAAGTTATGTTGAGTGATGTAGGTTTTAATTTTCTCTAAGAAAACTCTTGTGGGTAATTTGTTTTCATTCATTTTAAAGTGGTTGGTTAACGTGAACATACTATGTTAAATAGGCTTGAGCCTGGACCTTCTATGGCCCAGATCTGGCCCCTTATTTTTGTCTCGAGTATAGACCTAGGCCGAACTATATATTATCGATTTTCTAGGCCTTGACCCCATCCAAAACCGACTATGTTAAATGAACTTGGGCATGAACCCTATACGGACTGCAAGGGCACGTCTCAATGCTCCCTTGTGAGAAATCCAGCGAAAGATGATACTATTGTAGGGAATAATTGCAGGTACACATGTTATAGTTTCAATTACCTGATAATCAAATTGGTCCCAACGTAAGGAATAACCAATTACTCGAAAGATACTATCAATGCACTCAGAGCTACACCCGTAATCCAATTCAATTCATGGGGTATTTTAACTCCGCCATGAGATGTACACGAAATACACGCAAAATCATTATTACGTCCATCACTTGTCAATAATTGATGAATCGATCTAAGTAGCCAACCAAAGTTGACCTCAATCATTATAAATTGAACATAGGAAACACGAATGATCTCCTATCTTCTTAAGAGAACTAAGGAAGGGGATATGAACATCGTGGGCATCCTTCGTGTCTTCTCTACTCTTCCTGGCCAAAGGATTAATCTTGGCAAATCTGAAATTTTTGCTATAAACGGTTGTTCCCTTTCATCACAATTGCTCTCTAAGCTTGGCTTAGTTTAGAGCTCTTTCTTACTCAACATCTGGGATTACAACTCCACTAAGGGGGTGTTTGGTTCGAGAATAAGCATGAATAATGAGAATAAGGATCTAGTCTCTGTTCGTTGGAAAGATAGGAATAAGGAGAATAAGGTAAAAGAAGGATAGGTAAGATGGAATAAAGATATGAATAAGGTGAAATAATGGGATGTAGATGTGAATAGCTGTGCTCTTGGAAACCACACTGAGCGGAGAATTGACCCCTTATTGCAGTTGTTTTTCTTCAAACAAACATGGTCTAAAAGAAATAAAAAATATGGTGTTGAATTATCTGATCAATAAAAATGGAAAAAAGGTGTCTGCGTTCAAGTATTGATGAGTCTGTGATTCATCATACTAAAAGATGAAAACAGAGCTTCGTTCCCGAGTAATTAGCTGCACCTCATCATTTATTCTGTATTTTTACCATTCATGCACATAGAATTAATATCTGCATTTTAACACTCATAATTGCATTCGTAATCATGTTCACATTTTCACCTAATTTCAGGCATTTTTTATTAATTCATGCTAACTCCAATTGACATCAAACCACCTTCATTGTGTACATATTACTAACAAGATTTAAGAAAAATATAAAAAAATTACTAACTCGGATAATTGGCCCGTGAGACAAAACTCCAATTACAGAATAGGCATACTAAAACACTCATATCTTCCTCATACAGTGTCCATTTAGGTCTACTCATTTGTAAATTAATACATATTCAAAGATCTTCAAAATAAGACCAATTTCAAAAAAATCAGAGCTCATATGTTAAAGTAAGGTTTTGGGCCTCTTTTACACATTTTGTGTTCTACTTGTTTTAGAGATGATATTTTATGTATATAATTAATCCTTTTTCTTTTATTTCTTTTTTATTTATATTCTTTCAAGAAAGTTTTATTAAAATGCAAAAGTCCAAATTCGGAATGAGACAAAAATCAAAGAATGTGACCAAGTCTGAGTGTCCTTTGCGAGTCTGTATAATTATCCTCCATTTTCTTCTTTATTTTATTCTCTTATTTTCTTATTTAATAAAAATCCAAAAAATTAGATTATTGTGTAATATTTATATCTGATTTTATCATTATTTTTTTTATTTTTCTCTTAATTAAAACTCATAAAAATTTATAAAATCCAAAAATCAAGGTATTTTATGCACATAGAGTACCCAAAAAATATCATTTTGCACAGATAACCTCTTTTATTCTTGATCCCCTCATGAATGTTTTAGATCTCATCGAGGCGAGCAGATTCCGTGAAGAAAATTTTTCAATCTGAGGTTGTTTGTTTTTTCTTTCCTATTTATCTTTGGATTTAAATTTTTAATTTTTTTGGAGCTAACACGTGGCAACTTCTGGAACCACCACATGCCACTCATTTTTAGCATTTTTATTTCCTTATTTTCATTTTTATTAAAAAATTAAAATAATAAAAATTGAAAAATAAAAAACAGAAAATCCCTCTCACCTCACGTGCCACGCACGTGAGGGCTCCCCCTTCTTCTAGACAACCAGGAGCGGCGTCTTTAGCCCTCCGATCTCGGGCGTCATCCACAACCCATCTCCCCATTCCACTTTCTCTTCTTCCTCAATCTTTCTCCAGCTCCCCTATTTTCACCTCAATCCCATGTTCCCTCTATCACATCCATCATCCCGCTTCATCTCCTCCTTCAACCAGGTCGTCCTCCGCATCTCTGCCACGCGCGACTGTTCAGCCTCCCTTGACTCCAACAGTTCGACCCCGTGGATGCACCATCGCCTGCAACTTTGTTTAGGTGCAACCATACCACAACACACCTCCATGCGAGCTGCTCTTTGAGGCTCTTCCCCTCGCTCTGCGCCTCTCCACGGCCTCGACACCTGGACCAGCTCCATGCGAGCAACACCGATCTCCATCGCAGTCCGCCGCCAACCTCGCCCCACTCTAGGAGCACAGCCCTACCGCCCGTTCGCCTCTGCCTTCAGCCGGTGACTCTGCATCAGACCACCAGCGCAGCCGCACCCCGCTCAGCCTGTAGATGCATCTGCCTCCATCCGGCCTTTACCCTGCGCTCCTGGGACTCGCTGACCTCCACCAGCGAGAGAAGGGCCACATCCCTAGGATTCCACGAAGATCAAAGGAGGACCCTCACGTGAGCATCTGCCATTTGGGCAATTTACAAGAAGCCCCCGTTGGAGCAAAGTATTTCCAGAAGAGCCCCAACACACGTGATCTGCACGTGTTGAATGAGTTATTTGTGTCAAAGCCCCAGGAGTCCCGCATATTTCCATCGAATCATGCACACACCCCCTTTTAGAAATTGCATTCAAGCCCTCGCAGATCCAGACATTCGCGCCGAGACCCCCGCCGCTCAAGAGCCACTGCACAACACATGACATACTAGGAAAATTGCATAAATACCCCATGGGGTACCAGTAATTACTGTTAAGTCCCTTCTCTATATTTTTTTTCTATTGCAAATAGAACCCTGACTTTTTCCTATTATTTGAATTACATTATCGCATCATTTTATTATTTAAAAATTACACTTTATTCTACAACTAATTCTCTATATTGTGGCATATTCATTATATTTTTATGCGATGTGGTTATTTGATAATTAATATTATTGTGGAATCTTGCATATTTTGCCCACTGATTGTTCTGAAATTCATAGTTAATTAACTATAGCTCCAAAAATTCATCGATAGTAGAAGTAATTGTTAGTAACATTGTGCTAAAAAAGAATAGCATTTGCATGCATATTTTTGGCAAAAAGTACCAAAAATTCATTGATAGTAGAATTAATTGTTAGTAACATTGTACCAAAAAAGAATTGCATTGCACGCATATCTTGCTTAGAAAAATCATTTTGTACATTTCACTAATTATTTTTTAACAGGTATTAAATCCGTCATTTTTAGAGTTTAGGATTTTTCTAAGATATATCACTTAGTGATATATCTTAGATAATTTTATTTTCTGAAAATAAATAGATTTAATATTTATTATAATTAATTATTGATAATCTCATTTTCTACATTCATTTAATCATTATTTATTCATATTACATCAAAAAATTCTAAAAAAGTTACAGTAGTCTAATTTCATCATTTTTCACATTCTGACCAAGTTTGAAAAATTTTAAATATTGTTTGCATGTAATTTACATGTTAATCTCTCAACATAGTCAAAATTGCATGTCAATCATTTACTACATTTAAAAATATATAAAAAATGCCTCTTTGAAAACCTAACTTCGAGATCTACTAAAGACCAGCCTAAGGAGACAGTTGCCTCCCTGAATTCGACCTTGGACTTCCCAAGTAAAAAAAGTTGATCGCTCACTTTTAATTTCAAAAATTAAATAAAATAGTGGTCGTTTTGATTAACCCTTTATTTCCCGTCTGCAACGAACGAACATATTTTAATCGTTAATTCGACTAAACTAACAAGGGCTATTTAAGAGTTCTTCAAATGGCGCCATTACCGGGGAGGCACGGCTTAGGTTATTTTTAGAAAATCACGTTTTTTAGGTTTTCCATCCCAGAGTAGTTCGACCCCTGATTTTTCTTATAATTATTTCTCCATATTTTTGTCCTTCAACTTTTAATTTAATTTATTTTTTCTTTTTCCATGAACTTCTCTCTAATATTCAATCTTCTATTTTTCATGCAAGGTACCCGGTGAACTTGAAGCGGCTCTCTTGGAAGACGACGCAACCCGAAGCAACCAACTGTCCGAAGAATTTAATTTTTGGAGAGAGAGTTTTTAATTTCTAATTAATTGCTAATTTCCAGCGTTTCCCGATCGGGTTCTCACGTATGTAAAAGAGACTGGACTCTTTATGGTGTGTCGGACCTGTTTCACTCTCCGGTGAGGGTGGGGCCTGACTTGAGTGATTCGTAGACCTAGGATTGCACCGTGGCTATTAGAGCTACTAGGATTGTCTGTGCTCATAGGACTAGGACCACGCTGCACTTAATTATATGCACTAGATCGATTTTCGTCTAACCAAATTAAATTATTCTATTACTCACTAATAGATATTTATGTTCTAGGTGTGATTTCCCATGCATGCATTATATTTATTTTTTGAGGGAAATTTCAATCCGTTTAGCATATTGCATGAAGATTACGAGGAAGCACTGTATCTCTGACTTAGCATTCATCATCATGTTTCCCGCTTCACGGCTTTTTCGATTCTCCCTCGGTTTTTAATCACATAGGAATAAAGGAAATTGGAATCCCCGTGTAGATGTGCATTGATTCCCACTCCAATTTAAAGTGATAACCAAATTAAAACAAGGAGACTGCTAACATTCATGATTAATTAAAACCGGATATAATTGAAAGTTATTATTCTGGGGAGAGCAATCCTGTCATTGTTTGATTTTACTGCAAGCGAGAGAGGGACGAACACTAGGATAGAGCCAAGCCAGGATTTTCAGATTAACTATTGATTCCTCAAAAATGATTAGCCACTTCTTAGTGAGGATCTATGGGTAGCCGGTAAACGATCCAGATTTTCTTTGCAGAGTGGGAGGTTTAGAGGACATTGTGTAAGGCTCCGTCCTCAAGTAACTTTGAACCATATTCATACGCTCCGTACTTACTCCAATACTGGCTAAAAGTAGGTGTAACTAGTCGTAAGAGTCGGGCCAGTCTTTAGGAAAATACAGGCACCTAACAAATCGTTAACTCTTTCCAAATTTTACAATCATCACCAACTAAAATAGTCAAGATAATTTGGTCGAACCTTTGCGGCCTTCACTGAGTTGAGTTGGTGAAATCAGGGTTTGAATTTGTGTATTGAATTGTGTGATAGTGCACTTGCACACACAGATCGCGGTTTCACAAATCTATTTTTCTCATTCCATTTGAAGATCGGAATATTGGCATTCATACCAAGACTCCGTGGATCGTGCTCACATGACCAATTCCCAATCTTCTTTTTCATTTTCTTTTCAGAGAAATCCTCTTTTTGAGGTAGTTTCTCCCCATCCATCACTTTTACCCACCCACCACCCTTGGTTGAAACACTGAGATAAAACCACTCACTCAAAAAAATTCAAACAACATCAATATGGAAGCATTTTGCAAAAGTCTGATTTTAGAGATTCCATTAATCAAGGCTATAGAGTATGTACACGATCTTCAGAGATTTGTGAAGAGTCGATTATCACCTAAGAAGATGGAAAAGAAAAGATCTCGAACATAATATTATTTAATTACTATGGCCAGTTCAATGGTACTGACCCAAACAAAGAAGGCCCGAAAAGTCAAACGGCTGACCAAGGTGACCTGTGAAATTGAGAATATTGAGTTTAATAATGTTCGGATTAACGATGATTCTACACTGAATATCCTCCCAAAGTACGTGTTTAACCGACTCAAACTCATACTGCTCAGAAAGACCCGAGTGAATGTTCAGTTTCCCAACCGATCCACAAAAAAATCGAGAGAATTTTTCTGTTGTCAATAATTTCCAAGGTGTCGCATATAGAGTGGACTTCATTGTCCTAGACATTGAACACCGAGGAGTTTTATCTATGTCTCCCATTATTTTAGGAAAACCGTTTCTGGCTTCCGCTAGAGAGCGACTATTAACTACGAGATTCACGATATCATATTCCCGAACACAAACCAAATTGATCAAATTCTCAAAGACATACCAAACCCTGAGACAACCGAACAATAAATCAACAGTCGTGACATTGAAGAATCCACATATGCCCAGATCTCTCCACTTATCACAGACACAAATGAAGGAGAGACATCTTATGAAACGGCTGATGTGACTACAAAGGTGAATAAAATCAACCGAGATACATCCAATTCACCACACCCGGACAAGGTTATTTCATATCTCCTTGAATCCACACAAGCAAAGCCAACAAAAAGCAAATACTCAGGATGTGTGCTGACCTTAAAGAATATTACAATTTATATGGCGACTCATCTGATAAAGAACCTATGGCCAGTACCTCACAAAGAATACCTCCTGAACCGACTAAGAATGTCACTTTCAACATTTCAGAAAAAGTATCTCCGGAGGATTACTCATCAGGTTCGGAGGATTTGAGCAGTATGAAAGAGCTCAGTTCAGAGAATCTAGAGCCTGATCGGAACAAGAAATCATTTGTCGATCCACGTTGGACTTTACCTGTCCCTCTTTATTATTCTTCTAAGGCCGACTCTCTTGGTCCCTTCAATGCACTGGAACAATTCGTTATGACCAGACTGATACTTGTTCATATGAATATTCAAAGGAAGAACATGTTGATCCGAAACTGAGCGAGCTTTGAGAAAGAAACTCAAAAATAAAAATAGTTGGAGTAACGTGATCTTTAAGTATCATTCTTCAGATGACGGCTCCAACGATGGCTGGGAATTTCCTGACTCGTCTTCTTCCTATTAATATTCCTTGCCACTACATTTCTAAAAAAAGATGGGTTGTAAATCTCCTTGATCATCGGCCACCCTTTCCCCCATCCCCATCGGTTCCAATATTTTTTCTTAGACTTAGGCCAAGGCCTAAGTATAGGGAGGGCCCGATGCCATATGTATATACTCATCATTCTAGTTTCCATTCATTCTGTATATTCTCTAGATCTCATCGGTTCTCATACTCACTCTTGTCCTATACTTAGGCTGACCAGAGCCTAAATATAGGGGGACCAATGCCCGCCCAATTCTCCTCTTGACCTCAATCGCTCCCTTTTGGTCTTCTTCTATACTTAGGCTGAACAAAGCGTAAGTATAGGGGGGCAGTTGACTTGTATAATCTTTTTTATTTTATTTTTTTTCACTTTCTTACGCTTAGCATGAGCTATATCTTCTTATCGCTTCTTATGCTATGAGGACATAACACATGCTAAGTATAGGGGGCATGTATATATTACATATATTCTTTATCCATAGCTCGTACTTTCATGTATTTTCGTAGATATAATTCTGAGATGGGTAAAAGTACAATAAAAACAACAAAAATAAAAATAAAAATAAAACAAAAAAACAAAAAATGAAAAAATCTCTTTACTCTTGCACATCATCCTTACATTCATAACAAAGAGAAAAAAAGAAAAAAAATAATCTTGCACTTCATATGCATAACATCTGCATTTCATTTGCATATCGAGCATATGCAAAGTGAAAAGTTATTGGGTTCTGAACTGAGTTATGAGTAGAAGTAGAGAGTGGTCTTGACTTGGCCTACCTAATTTCCAGAGGAACTTCACCAAGAAAGAGGATTTTAGAAGCTTCAGGTCTTTTGACTTAATTCTTCGAGTTCTGCATGACAATGTGCAACCTTTGACTCTTAGTTTCTAACATGGTCTCCTAATTCTGGGTATAGCGTTTGAGTAGGGAATTAATCTGTTCTCTCGTACTATGCACTTAGATCAACTCAGACGGAGTATTGGAAGACTATGTAGGTCTCTTTTTTGGTAGCGTGGACATCTAAAGACCAGAGTATGGGTTGAAATAAAGCTTTGGAAAAGGGATGGACGACTGGGCACAATTTTTTCTAAGACTCCAAAACATGTACGGAAAAGAAGATTCTATATCAGTAGGGGCATAAAAGATCCATGCAGAGTTATCAAAAATCCATACCAAAAAGAAGCCAAACTACCAAATAATATTCGACCAAAAAGGTCCAAGCTTCAAGAAAACCTGCAGATCTTGGTGGAGACTTGGCTAACCTGGCCAACTTACAAGGAGAGGTGACTACACTGGTCATCCTCTAATTCTTTTCCCCTTCTTCTCATTTCTTCCCCTTTTCGTTGTGAACATAGCACAACAGACCTTAGAAGGAAATGCTTGACTCCCTGAGGATGAGTTATTGGGAGAGAGGTTTACATAATAGTCCAACATTCATGATGGGAAGAGCTAAAACCTTTCACACACATGAGACAATTGTTCAATGTTCATGGGATATGCTCTAGGAGAAGGATTGATCTAAGATGACTTTCGAGCCGAATCTGTTACAATGATATGTAGAACTCGAGGGCTGTTGATTTTAAAACCCTAGTCTCACAGAACTTCCGCCACATTATTAATCCAAAGGTCGGGTCTATCTCTATTTTCACCTTTTGTTCATGACTTTGGTATGGAATCTAAAATCATTTCACTTTTGCATTTCATTTTAGTTGCTCGGGGATGAGCAAAGTTTGAGCATAGGGGGTTGATGAATATGTGATTCATCGTACTAAAAGATAAAAATAGAGCTTTGTTCCCGAGTAATTAACTGCATTTCATCATTTATTCTGCATTTTTAACATTCATGCACTTAAAATTTATATCTACATTTTAACACTCTTAATTGCTTTCATAATCATGTTCACATTTTCATCTAATTTCAGGAATTTTTAATTAATTCATGAAAACTCCAATTGATATCAAACCACCTTCATTGTGTACATATTACTAATAAGATTTAAGAAAAAATACAAAAAATTACTAACTTGAATAATTGGCCCGTGAGACAAAACTCCAATTTTAGAATAGCCAGATTAAAACGCCCATATCTTCCTCATACGGTGTATTATTTAGGTCTATCACTTTTAAAGTAATACATATTCAAATACCTTCAAAACAAGATCAATTTCATAAAAATCAGAGCTCATATGTTAAAGTTGAGTTTTGGGCCTCTTTTGCGTATTTTGTGTCCTACCTGTTTTTGACATGATATTTTATGTATATAATCAACCCTTTTTATTTTATTTCTTTTTTATTTATATTATTTGATGAAAGTTTTATTAAAATGCTCAAAAATCCAAATTCAGAATGAGACACAAATCAAAGAATCTGACCAAGTTCGAGTGTCCTTTGCGAGTCTGTAATATTATCCTCCATTTTCTTCTTTATTTTATTCTCTTATTTTATTATATAATAAAAATACAAAAATAGATTATTATGTAAATATTTATCTCTGATTTTATCGTTATTTTTCTTGAATTTTCTCTTAATTAAAAATCACAAAAAATTACAAAACCCCAAAATCAAGGTATTTTATGTACATAGAGTACTCCAAAAATATCGTTTTGCATAGATGACCTCTTTTGGTCTTGATTCCTTCATGAAAGTTGTAGATCTCATCAAGACGAGTAACTTTGATGAAAAACTTTTTGATCCGAGGTCCTTGCTATTCTTTCCTATTTATCTTTGGATTTAAATTTTTTATTTTTTGGAGCTGACACGTGGCCGCTCCTGGAGCCACCACGTGTCACTCACTTTTAACCTTTTTATTTTCTTTATCTTCATTTTTATTAAAAAAACTAATAATAATAAAAATAAAAAAATAAAAAAATAATCCCTCTCACCTCACGTGCCACACGTGTGAGGGCTCCCCCTTCTTCCAGACAACCAGGAGCGGTGTCTCTAGCCCTCCCATCTCAAGCGTCATCCACAACCCATCTCCCCATTCCACTTTCTCTTCTTCCTCGATCTTTCTCCAACTCCCTTGTTTTCACCTCAACCACATGTTCCCTCTATCGCATCCATCATCTCGCTTCATCTCTACCTTCAATCAAGTCGTCCTCCGCATCTCCGCCACGCGAGGTTGTCCAGCCTCCCTCGACTCTAGCAGTTCGACCCTGTGGACGCACCACCACCTGCAGCTCCCTTAAGGCGCAGCCGCACCACAATGCGCCTCCACGCAAGCTACTCTTTGAGACTCTTCCCCCTGCTATATGCCTCTCCACAACCTTGACACTTGGACCAGCTCCACGCTAGCATCACCGATCGCCATTGCAGTCCGCCGCCAACCTCGCCCCACTCCAGGAGCATAACCCTGCCACCCGTTCGCCTCCGCCTTAAGCTGGTGACCCTGCGTCAGACCACCAGCGCGACTGCACCTTGCTCAGCCTGCAGGCGCATCCGCCTCCATCCGGCCTTCACCCCACGCCCTTGGGACTCGTCGACCTCCACCTGCGAGGAGAAGGGCCACATACCTGGGATTCCACGAAGAACAAAGGAGGACCCTCACGTGATCATCTTCCCTTTGGGTAATTTACAAGAAGCCCCCACAGGAGCAAAGTATTTCTAGAAGAGCCCCAACACATGTGATCTGCATGTGTTGAAGGAGTTATTTGCACCAAAGCCTCAAGAGTCCAGCATATTTCCATCGAAGTCCAGCCAAAGGGAACGTGTCATACACGCGCCCCTTGCAGAAATTGCATTCAGGCCCTCGCAGATCTAGAGATTCGTACCGAGACCTTCTGCTCAAGAGCCACGTGCGCAACGCATGACATACTAGGAAAATTGCATAAATACCCCCTAGGGTTCCGGTAATTACTATTAAGTCCCTACTCTGCATTTTTTATTCTATTACAAATAGAACCCTGACTTTTATCTATTATTTGAATTGCATTATCCCATCATTTTATTATTTAAAAATGTCACTTTATTCTAGAACTAATTATCTACATTGTGGCATATTAATTATATGCGTATGCACTGTGGTTATTTGATAATTAATGTTATTGTGGAATCGTGCATATTTTTCCCATTGATTGCTCTGAAATTCATAGTTAACTACCCATAGTCCAAAAATTACCAAAAATTCATCGATAGTAGAATTAATTTTAGTAACATTGTGCCCAAAAAGAATTGCATTTCTATGCATATTTTGCTCAAGAAAAATTATTTTGTACATTTCACTAATTAATTTTTAATCAGTATTAAATCCAATATTTTTAGGGTCTAGGATTTTTTAAGATATATTACCTAGTGATATATCTTAGATAATTTCATTTCTTGAAAATAAGTATATTTAATATTTATTATAATTAATTATTGACAATCTCATTGTCTGCATTTATTTAATTATTATTTATTCACATTACATCCAAAAATTCTAAAAAAAATTATAGTAGTCTAATTTCATTATTTTTCACATTCTGACCAAGTTTGAGAATTTTTGGACATTGTTTTAATATAATTTACATTTTAGTCCCTCAACTTAGTCAAAATTGCATATCAATCATTTATTGCATTTAAAAAATATAAACATATCTCTTTGAAAATCTAACTTCGAGATCTACTAAAGACCATCCTAAGGAGACAATTGCGTCCCTGAGTTCGACCTTGGACTTCTCAAGTAAAAAAATTGTGAGTGCTCTCTTTAATTTTACGTATTAATTAAAATTATGGTTTTTGATTAACTCTTAATTGCTCGTCTGCAACGAATAAATATCTTTTAATCGTTAATTCAACAAAATAACAAGGGCATTTACCGGTTCTTCAAGTACCCTGCTCTTTCTTTCTCTTTTAAAAGAAGTCACTTCCCCTATGCCCTATATTATATGTCTTATGATAATATCGCCACTGGGATTCTAAAGAAAAGTTGACACCCATTAATTACTCTTCTAGTACCGAGCTCGGTGTTTGTTGAGAATAGCAGAAGCAAACACACACAAACATGATCAATCAAGCAAACACGTACACGCGGATTTACAAGGTTCACTCGTAATTAGACTACACCCTTAGACAGTGACGATTGGTTTCACCATTTGTGGAGAAGAAATACAAAAGATACAAAGATCTAAGTATAGGGAGTTTATATAGCACTCCCGGCATAAGCAGATCGCTTGTAGGTTATGGTGTGGCAGGGAATGAGAATAAGGCGGTTCTTTAATTGGCTTCAACAAAACTTATGGTTATGATTCGAAGCATATCAACAGGGTTATTCGCTAGTTCTTTATTGTTCTTCCATACGAAATTGCAAGTAAAAACAATCATTGGTCGAATGCTAGGGATGATATCAGAGTATCGTGATTACTTGTTGATCTCTCATCTTCCCATACGTATTTGTAGATGAACACTCCTTTATTTCTGCTATCTTTTAACACGTTTCACCACTTGAATATGTAATCTATTATCCTTCACATATGATCATACTTATAGGTTTATTAAGATCTGAGTTCCAGTGAATCAAGCAGGACCATGTCTTCATGAGGACTGTAAGAGCTTAAGCAATGCCATACATAAAGGCATACTTCTTGGCTCAAGTTTTGAATTTCAAAAGTTAGATTTTTATCACTTGTATCCTTATGAGATATTGCAATATCAATTATACATCTCCTTTTGCCTCTGACTTCTTGCACTGGTATCACGTGTGTCGTTCTGTTAGATTGGCGGTCAAAGAATTGAACTAATGGATTTACGTGGAAGATCATTTATTTCCAATGGATTTACAATCAAAGTAAAGAAGAATGGATTAGGTACAAACAGTATTAGCATGGGGAAGAGCTCGGATTACAAAATGAAGTTATTACAACATAGATATGCAAACTCTATGAGCTGGAAATGAAAAGGGAAAACAAAATAGACGGATGGGGCATGATTTTATACAACAGCAGCAACTCGCATATGGAGGCTGGAGAGAAATGGTGCAGCCGCTGCTGTTGCATGAGAGGAACGAGGAACGTTGAGTTGCTGTAGTGGGAGTCTGAGATAAGATATCGAGGACCAAAATAGACAGAGCTGCTGTAGCGCTGGTCGAGATACGATGGGTTGTAGCTGTTGTACATGGGATTTACTTGATTTGTTTCTGGAAAATAAATTTTCATCAGATTGATCGAAGAAAATCAAATGGAAAATCAAGCCAATATCATCAACAACACCCAGAAGCGTCCAGTAAGCTTCAAGCCTTCGAGCATTGCAACCAATCTTTTCATCTTCGAAACTTGGACCTAAGTCATCAGGACGAAGCTCTTTCACAGTTGTCATTCACCCAACAATAGAAGAAGCCAAGACCCTGTGTGGATGATGATCTCTTGTCATGACACTCCACAACATAGGACCAGGAACTCCGTCTCCTCAGTCGAGCTACATCTTCGTAGAGAGGATGTGAGCATTGTGTTGGGTTTGGGGTTGGGTTCCGCCATGGGTTGGGGATGCGGAGGAGGTAAAGGGGAGGGATTGGAGAGAGAAGGCAGAGGTGGGAGGCATAGGAAGGGCTGGAGATGGGAGGGGCTCGGAGGAGGAGGCGACTAGAGGCTTGGGGCAGAGGAGGTGAGGGATGGAGGTGGAATTTTTTGGTTCCTTGTGTCAATCTACAATAGCTACCCTACTTATTCAAACTAATGACCCTTGTATCATAAAAGTTAACATCTCTTTGAGAAGCGGATGGTCATCAACTAACCTAAAGGGCACAAGTGATAACGGGACAAGAAGTTAGGGGTACAACTGATATTCTAAAAAAAGGAAGTCATAACTGATATTGTAATATCTCAGATTGGCACAAGTGATAAAACCCTTCGGACTTCATGCATGTTATATCAGGCCCGTTGTATAAAATCCTCGAAATTTATACATTGATTATAACTTTCACATGCAGTCTGGGATCTTCATAAACTTAGTTTCATTGTGTTCGTATCATCGAGACGATGACAATTGGTATACAATATTGAGAAGTTTAGTTGTTTCATCAGTGTCAGTTAATTGGGACATTGTGACTCCGAAGTCTTTTTCTTGATCTTTTCTTCCTTGATGATAGAATTGAAGTCCAAAGCTTTGAAAGCAAGAAAAAAATGTTATTTATAAAGAAGTATGTATATCTGTATGTTGTTGCCATCCTTCCTAAGAACTCTTTCTAAACCTCAAGATCGTCCGATCACGATCAGACAGTTAGGATCAATGTGGAGCACAGTAGAAGATTTCAAACTCGAAGTGAAGTGAAGTCAAAAGTGGAGTGCATCTCAATCTATTCTAAAAAGTGAGGGAAAGCGGGCTAAGTACTTAGTCAACTTTTCCAAACTTTTGAAAGATGATATTTACTATAGGGATATTTACACCCATAACTCTGAGTAATATGGTAATTACCCCAGAAACCCTCTATAAACATGAATTACACCGAGGACCCTGAATAAATACTCCGTTCTACACTCATAACCTTCCGTTACTTTTATCCATTAACTCAACCATATAGGCGAGTTAATCTAACTGATCCGCAAACTAACGGCTACGATTAATCACAATTAAAAATAAATAAAATGACTTGCAACCCAGCAGAGAGGGGGTCTTACAGGAGGAGTTGACGATGGTGAGGCTGCCGGCGGGGATCGGGGGTGGCGGGAGGCGGAGGGGGATGTGCTGCAGGCGGAGACCGGGGGGTGTTGGGTTGCGGGCTCGGGTGGGATTGCGGGCACAGACACAGGGAGGCGGAGGGGGTGTGTGCGTGCCGCAGGCGGAGCCGGGGGGCTGCTTGCGGGCTCGGAGGGGGGGTGGGTTTGGGGTCTCTCTCTTCTCTTCTCCCCTTCCTCTTCTCCAAGCAACTCCTTTACTGTAGATTCTAAGTCCTTCTCATGCCTAATCTTGTTCTTCTTCTCCTGTTACGAATTGAATCACTCTCTTCTCCTGTTACGAATTGAATCACTCTCTTCTACATTGGCATCTACCCTGTGAAATCGAATCCACCTTCAAACTATTCCCGATCATCCTCCTATTTCCGTCATATCTTCCTCCTTCTATCATCTCGGATCTTGCATAGATACGAGCCTCAGGTCCTTACATTCATAGCCTTCATCGGACCGCCATCTCACTCCCCCTCTCCTCGGTTCTAACTTTCCAGGATCGCTGAGAACAGAGCTTCATTGAAGCTTACATCGTAAGGCAGCATCATCGACTCCTTATCAGGTGGTGCTATATCATTGGAAGCATCAACTTCATGTTTTGAGCGACAGAGGCAGCTCCATCAGGGGGGGTTAGGCGATGGGGCCCGGGGGGGGGGGTCGGGGCTCGGGAATGCAGGCGTAACTGGGTGGTGGGGTTCGGGGATTACAGGTCGGAGCTCGGGACTGCAGCTCGGGAGGCAGGGGAGGGGTTTCCGGGATTGTAGGCGCGATCGAGGGTTGGGGTTCGGGGATTGCAGGTGCTTGCGGGGAGGGAGGCGATGGAGGCAGGGGACCGGGAGGTGGGGTTCGAGGACTGCAGGCGCAGGGAGCGGAGGGGTCGGGCCCGGGACTGCAGGCGCGGTAAGGGGGTGAGGGGTCGTGCGGGTTGCTGGAGCTTGCGGGAAGGGGGATGGATGCAGGGTGGAGGCGCGCACGCAGGTGGGTGGAGGCAGCGCAGCGAGCGGGGGGCGGAGGCGCGAAGGCGGTGGGAGGGCTGCAAGGCGGAGGCATGCGCAGCGAGGTCGGAGGGCTGCAGGGCGGATGCGTGCGGAGTGGGGATGGTCGGAGCTCGCATGCGGGGCGGAGGCACGGGGCGGAGGGAGGCAACTTGCCGGAGGGGGGAGCTCGCGCTCGGAGGTGGGGGAGCTCGACCTTGCAGGGGGGAGGGGGAGGGGGAGGGGGGAGGTGGGAATGGCATCATGTTGTAAATATGATAGGTTTGGAAGGGCAAAATTGACTATTTTCGTTAGAGTTAACGGAGAAATAAGACGGAGGTTGACACATGGTTATGCCATGTAAAGGTTAGCCATTACTCGGGGTTTTGGATGTAATTCGCTATTACGCAGGGTTCTTGGGGTAATTACCATATTACTCAGGGTTATGGGTGTAAATATCCCTTACTATATATATGTGACATGGTCCACTCCTCTTTTATACCATCATCACTTTCTGTCAAATTCCAAAAGGAGGGCGTACACGTGAAAGATATAGAGAAAGGCCATATCATGCACAATCATTCAGACAATATGCCTTACGTTCAAATCCACCATTTATATACAGCAAGCTTCCAACAACCATTCCCAGGCCTTTTACCCCTTAAATATATTTAAAGTTCTTGCATCGACTACATTAGATCTATATAATTTATGGATATTTACACTCATAATCCCATGTACTTTCATATTTACATACATAACTTTCGATAATCACGAACTACACGAGAAATCCGGAATAGTCACTTCATCTTATACTCATAATACTTTGTTAATTTTGTCCGTTAATCTAACCAGACTATTGAGTTAATCTATCCTATGATCTATCTAACAACTATTAAAATATTCCAAAAAAGCAAAAAAACCTTAACCTCCTCCCCTTCCTCCTACAACGTCCTACCCCGCCCGCCAACCCCTCCGCCCATTCGCTGCCGAAGTCTCCTCCCCTCCTCCCCAACCACTATCCCCTGCCTCTCCTCCTCTGGAAGCTCTCTTACCATCTATGGAAAACCTGCATCGACCTCTCCAACTACTCCCCATCCTCCCTCCCCCACCTCACCCTCCTTAACTCCGTCGCGTACCTCCTCCTCGCCTCCCCAACCAACAACATCCCCTTCCCGAAGCTCAAAACCTCTTCCTTCATCCACTGCACCACCATCCTCTAGCTCGACCACCACCACCTCGACCTTGACTCCGCTTGTCTCGATCGTGTCGCCGACCTCGCCACCTTTGTCCCACCGGATCACATCCATGATTCAGAAGAGTGTCGCCTCCTCTTGGAAATCAACCTCTCAAGGTCACACGACGCTTGGGGATCCTATGGTCAAACTCTCACGATTGCCTCATGGTCGGTGGCTACCTGGCGCTCGCCGAGCAGTACCTTTGGTTCTGGAAACTCGAGCTCGGGGAAGAAGGTGACAATGGAGGCAGGTGGACGTCGAAGCTTCTGGAAGAGGCACTTGATCTAAGCGACATTACAAAAAAATTGAGCTATAATGACGGTTTTGATAAAATCCGTCACTAAATTAGCCGTTGTTAAATATATAATGACGATATTATTCATTGCCAAATGAGTTTTCGTACTCAAAATTAGCGACAAATATCATATATGTCGTTATATCATTAGCAACGGTCTACATAGCGACGCTTATCTGTTGTTATTTTTCAAAATTTTAATTAACCGTTGCTAAATTTTAAACTAAAAAATAGCGATGATTAGTTGATATTTTGAAAATTAGTAACGGATAAGCATCGCTATGTGGGCCGTTGCTAATGATATAATGACAGATATGATATTCGTTGCTAATTTTGAGTACGAAAACTCATTTCGCAACGAATAATATCGTCATTATATATTTAACAACGGCTAATTTAGTGACGGATGTTTTCAAAACCGTCACTATAGCTCAAATTTTTTATAGTGCAAGGATGGGATACGATCGTCACGGAGGAGAGAGAAGGTCGTGGCTTCATAGGCGACGAGGGAGAGTTGTTTGAGTAGGGATGGGCATGGGCCGGGCTGGGCCAGGCCCTGAAGGGCCCAGGCCCAAGCCCATCTAAATATTTTGGGCCTTGGACCGGGCTTAGCCCCGCAAATTTTGGTGTTGTTCGTCCCAAGCTCAGGCTTTCCCGTTTCCTTTGAGTCGGATTTGGGTCGGGCCGACCCAAGCTTTGGTTCATTTCCTGATCATGAAAACGACAACACTAGAAATATGGAAATGATGGATCATGTTATACATTCAAGAGAAGGATTACACATCCCTAAATCAAGTGCAAAAAAGAAATTACAAGCATAAGAATGTCCACATTAAAGTAGCTATGAAATCGTGCATAAGAATCTAAGATGTCTACACTAAGCTTGCACATATCGTGAATCTATAACAATGGGTATAGTATTAATATTCCAATGAGAAAACAATGGCTGAACAATAGCAATATCGGTGCTTCAACAATCGTATATAGTATACCTTAGTAGGCAAACATCTTGTCTAAGGCCCATGCCTATGTTCGAGCTAGGTCTTGGGTCTTGGGCTTTACCCTCGGGTCATTCCTCGGGCCCCCGATCGGGCTGGGCATTGGGCCGGGTCGGGTTTGGCCGAGCTAGGCCCAAAGTATTTTTGGACCAACATTTTAAGCCCAGGCCCGGCCCAATCCTCTATTGGGCTTGGACTGGGCCGGGCTTCGGGCTGGGCTGGGCCAACCCAGCCCAATGTCCATCCCTATGTCTGAGCAGTGGATGGCATCTTTTGCAAATAAATTCAAGATAACAGTCGAGAGATTCTGTCAAATATAACAGAAAGAATGGATGAAAGTTAACACAGGGTTTTGGCATGTAAGGGTTACCAACTATTAAGAGTTTCTCATGTAATTATGAATTATTGAATGATTATGTACATAATTACAAAAATATACAGAATTATGAATGTAAATATCTATATAATTTATGGAGGAAAGGAGGTAGGCGCTGGAGGATGAAAGGCTCACATGAGAGATGCTGTGAAAAGATGGGAGGAGCATTCATATATTTCTGCATAGCACCTTACTCTTGTCCTGTGGTGCTTTGCAGGCATATGCTGATATATACCTTTTTATTCAAATTATATAATATTTGATCAGTAGCATGAAGTCCATGGTCGTCAATCAGCAACTCTTGTTCCCTTTCCCTCAGCACAACGTCCATCGAATCTCCCATCATTTCAGGTCACTTCTGGTCTGTTTTTTCTCGTCAGAAATTATAGCTCAAACTTTCCTTTTTTTTTCCCGCATATATAGAGAGAGAAAATAGGGCATGTATTTTTTATTAATATAATATATGAATATGTGCAGGAAGAGGGGGCATGCATGACATTCGAAATTGATTGCATTTTGTGATGTATGTTAATTAAGAGACCTTTTTTCCGTCCTAGGATTCCAGAAATGGAGATTATGATTTGGCATAATGAGAATGAAATATACAAAAGAATTTAAAAAAAACTTAAAAGTTCTAATTTAAGTAGTGAGAAAGAAATTAGCAAAGCTTGAAAACTTTCCAGAATTAAATATATCTTTTGTACATAGCAATAAATAAATAAATACTGATGTAATGAGTTACCTTAACTAAGTTACCATGAAGCGATGGTGACAGATCTCTCTCTCTCTTGTATGGTGGTAAAACGATGGTACAAAATGAAGAAACGACATGGTCTTTTTGAGTCAGCAAGTTTCACCTACCAACGTTACGGGAAGTCACGCACACCGCAACAAAATGGTTAAATATATAACTATGATATTATTCTTGTGAAATTATTTTTTTATTCTTGAAATTAGGGACGGAAGTCATTTCTGTCTCTATATCATTAGTGGTGGTCCATGTAAAAGCAGTAATCAGTTGCTATTTTTCAAAAATCCAACTAATCCACTACAACACATTGGATATGTAGTGACGTATATTTTAAACACACCACTATATCGTCCGTTGCTAAGTATATAGTGATAAATATAACTTTGCTAAATGTTTTTTATTTTAGAAATTAGTGACGAAAGTCGTATCCACTGCTATATCATTAGCAATTCTTATCGGTTGCTATTTTTCAAAATTTCAACTGAACGTCGCTAATTTTTAGTTCAAAAATTTAATGATGATTAGCTCAAATTTTGAAAAATAGAAACAAATAAACATCACCATATAGAACATTGCTATTGATATCGTAGTACATGACTTTTGTCGCTAATTTCCAGTATAAAATAATCTTTTAGCAACGAAAGATATGCATCATTATATATATATATATATATATATATATATATATATATATAAAGCCAGAAAAGGGGGAAATAAAAGGGAGAAATACGCGTAGGTGTCCGTCCTATTAAATAAAATAATAGAAAAAGATTATAACAGCCGAGACTCGAGAAGAGTCCGAGCATGATAGACTACATTCTCAACATAGAACCTCTCAACACGAAAAATTACATCATTCCTGGCAAACTATAGCATCACTATATATTTAATAATAGACTATACATGCATCACTATATATTTAATAACAAACGATATGAGGAGTGATCCTGTAAGAGTAAAAAGCCGTGAGAGCATGAGAGTAATGATTTTGGACCACTAGATTCTGTCTTCTCTCTCCTGATCTTCTCTCTTCTGATTGAATCTAGTGGTAATGAATCACTGCTCTCATAGTTTTTTGCTCTACATCATCACTTGTTTGCGTGAGGTTAGATGTTGACGTTGTAATTAAGAAGCGATTGATTATGGATTGAAGATATTATCCAAATTATCATACAAACGATGCACCAATTAAAATACACTAATCACACGTTATTTTGGAATACCTACGATCCGCTTGCAAGTTTGAAATTTCTTTCTCGGGGGTTTACATGGTCGATCTTAGATGTGTCACTGGGATTAAAATATATATATGATGATACTCTCTCTTCCTGTATTCGAAATTAAATTTAACTGCATCTGTACATCTCCATGCATCCTATTTGTGAGCCCTTTTTAACTGTCTTGTTGCTTAGTTTGTAGCAAAAACAACGAGCAACAAAACAAAAGAGTCGTTGAAATGTTAACAGCTTCTTCGTGTCTGTCCTTGGGATTATAAATTTTGCAATCAGTGCAGACAGTTTTTGATGCTTTCCTCTGTTCCACATTAGATTCCTAATAAGTTCTGCTAATTTTCTAAATGGTGATCATCAATTAATGTCAGTCCATTTGTATCGTTGCTTTTGTTTTTTGCACAGTAATTTGTTCCTGTAATGTTAGCACTTAGCAGCACATTTCTGTGAGAAATTTCTGGACTTTTTTTGTTGAAAGATGACCAATATTTTTCTATAGAACACATTGGAGATGATTCCTGAAATTTTGGATGTTTTCTTAATCGAATAGTTGATTTATTATTCTAGTATCCAGAGAAAAACGCTATGATTTTTTTATTTGGCAACAATTTTTTGACTTCGATACCATGAATCATTGCTACATCTTGTTTTCTCTACTAGTTGCACCTCAATTTTTTGCTATCATAAAAGATTTTTCTGAAATACGTCATTATATCATCGTTAAATATGTAATATCGAATATTATACGTTGCAGAAAAATCATACTTGAAATTAACGACGAATGCTATATCTATTGTTTTAGCATTAACACGACAACAAAATGGATCTACAAGAACATTTTCTTTAAAAATCTGTCACTATATCGTTCGTTGCTAAATATATATAAAGAAAATATTTGTCAGAAAAGTATCTCTTCGTTAGTTTATCCTAAACATTTTCTACAGCTGTTATTCACTTTCCATAAATTTACGAAAGTTTCATAAGTACGTATATTGAAATTTCATCTTTAATATATAGCAAACCATGCTTTTTTAGATGCCATGTTAATATATAGATGCATTTGTTACTATTGATTGTCGTGATATTTTACTTACAAATTCATAATGTATATACCAACACATGTTTTCTTCTTTCTCACTTTAATCAATGTTGTTATATTATAATTCAGCCATTTTTATAAATTAATGTACAATACTTTAGTCAGTTTTTGCTTTCATTGTTAAACGAAGATAATGATGTGAGATTTCAAATGTTCAAATTTATATTCACATTTTATTATTTAGTATTATAGAGGTAATGATGTAAAATGTAAATTTATTTAATTTATCTTAGATTTCCATGGCATGATATAACATGCCACGCTTTTTCCAATTTGACTTAGGTATGGGCTAGAGCTAATAATAAAATATTTGGATGTATTGGGTTTATCTTCCTTTCTTTGAACATAACAAAATAAACCAATTTAAATTTATTCGTCATATCATCTTATAACATCATGAACTATGTTACAGAGTATCTCATGTATATAAAAAGAGGTTAATGGGGCTGCCCCCTTTAGGGCAGCCAACATGGCTGTCCCCGCACTATTTTCGGCATTTTTTTATTTTTTTTTCAAAAAATATCGCCATGTACATTCATCCTTATATTCTTCTTAAATGTTATTCGAATTTCGTCAGAAACAGAGACTCCTACGGCGTCCATCCAGACAATCATTTTTTAACGATAACATGATTTTTAAATCGACACCATCTCGATGGAGGTCGTAGGAGTCTCTGTTTCTGACGAAATTCGAATGACATATAGGAGAGATATAGAGATGAGTATACATGGCGATATTTTTCGAAAAAAATAAAAAAATACCGAATAATGGGGAGGGGCAGCCATATTGGCAGCCCCATTAAATCCATATAAAAATGGTACTAATACTATTCTCTTTAAAATATTCTCTTAAGAACTGTTTTAATATTTCATGTTTTAGTATATTCTATAATCACATTCTAATATAAATTTGAAACAGCATGGCAATCTGGGTTGGATATCTAAATCCATTTCCAGCTTATCATTATTGTTTAAAATACAGGTATCAAGTATACAACGAACTTCTGAGCCTCTCTCTCTCTTATAATTGTGTTTCATTGTTCATACTGAAATTGCAGTTTAATTAATTTTAAAGTCATTTGTATTTTACATTATAAGTTCTTTCAAACAATATTGCTGCTATTAAATTTATGTTTCCCTACCGTAGATAGGTCAGTTTTCTATATATTTTGTTTACAACTTTATACTATTATATGTTGTTGTTAATAGGATCAACCATGCATATAATAAACAGTAATCATACGTATCCAAATGGATTGACAGAACAGCATTACAGATTATCAAAATTAATATCATGCAGATCCAATCCATTATCCGATTACATAATGCAAACAGGAATCAATTAAATAAACGGAAACATAAAATAGAGAGAGATCCACAAAAGGTTAAACAATAAACGAATTGCGGCAAACAAAATAAGAGAGAGAGAGATTAGATTAGAAATCATCGAAACGTACATGAAGTGGAGTGTCCTTAGAGATGATATCACCCCTACAATACCGGTGCGTCGGGTACTGGCGATCTGCTCCCAGGATACGACGGCACACGATCTTCGTCTGCGCACACCGACAAGATCGTCTTCAAATGTAACTCAGAGAACTGCAGCCGAGAGAAAGAGAGAGGTTCATCCGTCGAGAGGAAGAACCAGAAGCAGAGCCAAGACGGCGTGAAAGGTATTCTTGTGAGTGTGTGAAACACGACGTGGGGGGAAGGGATATATATAGATGGTCGCGTGCCCAGCGCAGTGCCTTTCGATTTCTGAAAACGCCCTTCAACGGTCACGTCATTTCGGATCCCGAAATCGCGGCCAGAAGCGCGTCCATAATGGCGAGTTGAATTCCCATTTAAGTCGACTTACCAAATTAATCGTGTGATTAATTTATTCAACTTACCAAATGAAACTCGCAGCAAAAGTATCAAAATTCGAGATCGGAAGTGACTCGCTCGAGACGGAGACCGAGACGGAGCACGCATGCACACATGTGGTCCTCTATTCCTCCTCTCTACTATTACTATAAGAGCTTGGGGTGTGAGCTCATATATAAGTCCACCAAAAGTTTAGAGTTCCAAGGTATGGTACTAAATTTCCACCCAAACTTTCCCATGTTTCAAATTTGGGAATTCTCAACTTCCCTTCAAACCATTCGGTTTCCCAATTGAAAACAAATTAACTCAAATTGCAATTAAATAGATTTTCCATTTAAAATCTAAATATATTTTTTAATACAACATATGTATATTAGTTTATATTTATGTTTACCTTTCAACTGTTTTATTAAAAAAACTATGTAATTGTGTTATTACTGTAGATATGTCAGTTTTCTATATATTTTGTTTATACTATTTTATATATAAATATATCTTTCCCTTTTAACTGTTTTATTAAAAAAACTATGTAATTATGTTATTATTGTATATATGTCGGTTTTTCATATATTTTGTTTATACTTTTTTATATTGAAAGTTCACACGCCGCTTGTTTAAATATTAAATCCGTGTACAAATATATTAAATATTTAATATATATCCATTCTATACCTATACAATGCTTCTGAAATGTTAAAATACACATATACTTTTATTGTTCTTTGCAGTTAGCATTTTCTTACACATTTAGTTGACTAGGCGTATTTATATAAAATATTAATTTTATATCTCATTCGTCAATTTCCTCAAACCCATTTACTAGCTCCAAATTCCAATTGAATTATAATGCGTTTTTACAAAACAAGTTGTTATATTATCTTTGTTATATTATCTTTGTTATATTATCCTGCTTTGTGCTGTTAATAGTCGCAGATATTTGGTTCTACAAACAAATCTGAGAAGGAAATAAAGAACAACAAACACATGATAAACAGTAAAAAAAGAATGAATATGCATATAATATTCCGGTCCACGTAATTATGCAATGAAAATGATTTTTTTATCCCAGCTGTTGTATTTTCAATAAATCTGAATAATTCGTTGATACTTTTCTTTATATTTGAGATTTTTACCCGACAGATCCTATAAACTTTACCAATTACCTCTACGACCTTTTGCACAACGTAATTACCCTGTCAACCCTAAAAATTACCTCAAAAACCCTCACAGGCTTCAAACAGATTAATCGGAGGGTTCATGGGGTAAGAGTTGGCAAGTTTACGGGATCGAGAGGAGAATTAGGTTGTTTCAAAGGTCGTAGAGGTAATTGACAAAGTTTTTTTTTATGAAAGGTAATTGACAAAGTTTATAGGGTCTACCGGGTAAAACTCCGTTATATTTTTTGTTTTATTCTCTTAGTAATCACATATTTATTTTCAACTAGCAAATCAACGATATGATCGAGCATAATAGTTTTTTCCTTTATAGTCTAGTAATTATGCATTTTCCTTATATTTTCTATTTTATTTTATTTACTTGTATTTTTATACTCTAGTAAGTCACAATAAGAGGAACAACGATGATATGTGTATTGGGATGACACATAAGGAGGAGTATCCCTAAATTCTGTCCTGGAGCAAAGATGGCACAAAAATATGTGCTCTCCACACGGGAACTAAATGGAAAAAACGAGACAAACATTTTTACGTGGAAACCCTTACTCGATGTGAGAAAGGGAAAAACCACATGGCAAGACCAGCAACGATTCCACTATAGTCAAATGAGGCCAAATGTCTTTCGGTTTTGTTGCCTAACAAAATCGAGATACAAGCCACAAGCACAATGGACAGTTCTTCAACAATCAACTAACTATCCCTAGGTATCTAAAATACCAAATGCTCAAATCCAAGATGGAATAGGTGACTTCCCTGTGGGTTCTCGGATGGAGACCCAAATATGATGGCTTCGGCTCCTTGAGGTCGTCTGCAACGACCTCACCACTGCTCCTCTCGAGCTTGCCCAAACCACTGCTCTCCAAGCTCAAGCTGCAGCCCGTGTCGACGGGAGAAAAAAGGAGGAGCCCAATTGCAACCGCCTTCTCTCTCGACCTCTCTCGCTCGCGTGAAGGAAGATGGGTTTCACAAAACCCTTTTACTGCACTCTCTCGGCTTGGAGGAAGATGAGGGTTTTAAAAAACCTTTCTCTGTTTAGGAATCAGGTGCGACTGTGTGTCCTGGAAATGGACAGCCGAGTGGGGCTCTCAAATATTGGAAAAATATCAAAGAGCCCTCCCCTATGTTGGGGATTGGATATGCAAAAACACAACAACCTCCCCCTCCGGTCCCAACGAGGAGGTGTGGTCTAGTGATGGAGATCAAGAAGAAGTGACACCTCTCAGCTCTCTAAAGAGATGAAGCTTGTCACAAGTGATTGCCTTGGTCAACATGTCTGAGGGGTTCTCATCAGTGTGAATCATCTTCAACATGAGCCGCTTCTGGTCAATTGCATCCCTCAACCAATGGTATCTCACATCAATGTGTTTTGTGCGAGCACGATGTATGGTACTCTTGCTCGAGTCTTTAGCGCTCTAGATATCACAAAACCGGCTCACAAACTCACCAAAGAAGTGTTGTAGCCACAACACTTCTTTCCCAGCCTTTGCTGTTGATATGTATTATGCCTTGGCAGTCGAGAGAGAAACACATTTCTGTAGCTTGGATTGCCATGATATGGCTCCCCTGCAGATGTGAAGATGTAGCCCGAGGTAGACTTTCTCTGGTCCATGTCTCCTTCCATTTATGCATCAGTGTAGCCATATAATTTGGGATCTCACCTCCCAAACACAAGACACATACTTGAGGTCCCTCTTAAGTATCTCAAGTCCATTTCACGGCTCCCAATGTTCCTTGCCAAGATTGGACATGAATATGCTCACTACGCTCATTACATGGGCTATGTCGTATCTAGTGCAAACCATGTCGTACATGAGGCTCCAAACTACGGACTGGTATGGGATCTTGGCCATCTCGATTTTCTCCTCAGAAGTGGATGGACATGACTCATTCATCATCTTGAAATGAGAGGCTAAGGGCATGCTGACAGGCTTCACATTCTTCAAGTTGAACCGCTCCAACACGCGTTCAACATAGCTTTCTTGTGACAACCACAACATGCGCTTCTTCCTATCTCGTGTAATATGCATCTCAAGGATGTGGCTTGCCTTGCCCAAATCTTTCATATCAAACTCCTTGGAGAGTTCTCTCTTGAGATTTGCAATCAAGTTGGAATCATGACTTACAATCAACATATCATCCACATAGATCAAAAGAATGATGAACCTGACATTGGGAAGACGACGACCATATACACAAGGATCATTTGCAGTCCTCTTAAAACCTTGATTTTCCATGAAAGCATCAAACTTCAAGTACCACTATCTCAGGGCTTGCTTCAAGACATAGAGACTCTTTCTCAATCTGCAAACCATATGTTCTTTCCCTTCCTCTTGAAATACCTTTGGTTGCTCCATGTAGATCTCTTCCTTCAGATCACCGTGAAGAAACGATGTCTTCACATCCATCTGCTCCAGCTCAAGGTTCATGCTAGTAACAAGTCCTATCACCATTCTCACTGAGTTCATCTTCACCACTGGGGGAAGATCTCATAAAAGTCCATTCCTTCTTTATGGTTGAACCCGTTCACCACCAATCTGGCCTTGTACTTGACATGTTTGCTATCGTCATCAGACTTTAGCTTGTAGACCCATTTGTTCTTCAAGGATCTCTTACATTTGGGAAGCTCAACCAGATCATAAGTGCAGTTTTTCTTGAGAGATAGCATCTCCTCATTCATTGCATTGTGCCAATGATCCTTTTCCTTATGCATCCATGCCTCCTCAAATGTGTATGGCTCACATGTATCTGTGAGCATCACATATATAAAAGTGGGGTAACGGGATGATGGTTGGCGTGTCCTCTCAGATCTCCTGACATGAGGCTCTGCTGCATCTGCATGTGGATGAGGCTGCTCCCCCTGCCCTAGGTCCCCTGGACCTGCATCAATGGGGTCTGCATCTGGCTCGTGCTGCTCTAGTTGTCCATCCTCTCCACTTGTACCTTGTACTGGAGGGGGATCTGTGTCATCATCACCGTCATCATCCATGGCAATCTCATCTGCATCACTACTCTCAGTATTGTCCTCAACCAAATTCCGATTCTCATAGAAAATCACATCCATGTGTCTGGTGACGGTCTTCTTTCTTGGATCCCAAATATGGTATCCAAACTCATGATCTCCATAGCCAAGAAAGCTACAAGGTACTACCTTGTCATCCAGCTTCTTCCTCTGCTTCTTTGGTACCGATGCATAAGCTTTGCACCCAAACATCCTCAAATTAGCATATAAGGGGTCCTTTCCTATCCAAACATGCTCTAGAATCTGGAAGCCCAAAGGAACTGATGGAGAACGGTTGATCAAGTAATAAGCAGTGCAAACCGCCTCAACCCAAAAGGGGCAACTTCGTTGTCTTCAGCATACAACGAACTCTCTCAACAATGGTCTTATTCATCCTCTCATCATGACCATTGTGTTCGGGTGTGCTTGGCTCTGTCCCCTCATTCTTGATGTTGTGCTCTGCACAATAGCCTTGAAAGCTAAGGGAGGTGTACTCTCCCCCATTGTATGTGTGTAAACATTTCAACAATTTTCTTATTTCACGCTCAACCATGGCATGAAATTTCTTTAAGCAATAAAAAACTTGATCTTTCGTCCTCAGCACATATACCCACTCCTTCCTAGATGCACCGTCAATGAAGGTGACAAAAATACATGTTGCCTCCCAAAGAGGCTGTGTCCATGGGACCGCAAACATCCGAGTGAACTAGTTGTATAAGGTCTCCCTTCACTTTAGATCTGACTTTGTATGGTGCACTCCTGCTCTTCCCAACCTCGCATGCATCACAAGGAGACAATGTGATGTCATTGTGGTAGGGGATCAATACTCTCCTGCTCAGAAGCTGTAAGCCCTTCTGGCTCATGTGGCCAAGCCGACGGTGCCACAAATCTGAAGTGTCTGCCTCGCTGGCATGCAAACTTTCATCCATGACCTTCACTCTAGTCATATAGAGTGTGCAACACAAACTGCCTCTGGCCATGATGAGAGAATCCTTTCTAATCTTGCACTTGTTGTCGGTGAATTTCAGATGGTAACCTTCACTATATAGTTGTGAACCAGATATAAGGCTAAGCCGCACATCAGGAACACGCCTCACATTCTGCAGAGTCATTGAGCACCCAACACCAGTCTGAATAGAGATGGCGCCCATGCCCATGATCTTACAGTAACTCTCATTACCCATCAAGACTCGTCCATAATCACCCCTAGTGTAGGTGGTGAAGAACTCCCTGTGTGGAGTTACATGATAGGAGGCGGCCGTGTCAACGACCCACTCTAAATCACTCCCTGCATGCAAGCACTGGTCATGAATGGTAAGAATCACCTCTTCTGCATTGTCATCTGCCACGACTGTAGCTATATTTCCATCTTCATTTTTCTGATTTTTCTTCGCTTCATCTTGCTCTCTCTTCCAAATCCTGCAATCTCTCTTCCAGTGACCGAGCTTCTGACAATGGTGACACCTTCTTCTGCCCTTGTACTTGTCTCTGGATTGTTGTCTCTCCTGTGACTTTCCTCTGTTGCTGGATCTTCTCTCAACTGCATACACATGTGAAGAAGAGGACGTCTCTCCTGATGAGCGATGCATGATCTCCTCATTCAAGACGCTACCCTTGACCATGGCCATGGTTAAGTTGTTTTCCTTCGCATAATTGCTCACAGTGACAACTAGGGTCTCCCAGCTATCTAGTAATGAGCCCAACAGGAGAAGTGCCTGCAACTCATCATCAAGTGACAGACTCATGGAAGTCAACTGGTTGATGATGCTTTGGAAATCATTCAAATGCTCTACCACTTTGCATTTGTCCTTGTATTTCAAATTCATAAGCTCCCTAATCAAGAAATCCTTCTTAGTTACGGTCTTCTGGTCATAGAGTTCGGACAATTTGTCCCGCAACTCATTTTCATTCGTCTCTTCAGCAACATGATGGAATACGGATATGTCAATCCACTTCAGAATGGTCCCAATGGCCCTTCGGTGCAACTTTGTCCATTCACTTGCGGATATGTTCTCCAGCTTGGCGCTTTCTCCCTCCAAGGGATCATAGAGGTCTTTGTCGTACAAAATATCTTCCATCTTGGCTTTCCAAATCTGTCAGCTGCTACTTGTGAGCTTAATCATCGTGCCCTCATAATCTTTGCCCATCTTTCACAACATGTGCTCTGATACCACATGTTAGGGATGACACACAAAGAGCAGTATCCCCTAAATTCTGTCCTGCAGCAAAGATGGTATAACAATATGTGTTCTCCACACGGGAACTAAATGGCAACAATGATAAGCAATCACACAAGCAATCATATGAGACAAATATTTTTACGTGGAAACCCTTACTCGATGTGAGCAAGGGAAAAATCACGGGGCAAGACCGGCAACGATTCCACTATGGTCAAATGAGGCCAAATATTCTTTCGATTTTGTTTCCCAACAAAATCGAGATACAAGCCACAAGTACAATGGATAGTTATTCAACAATCAACTAACTATATCTAGGTATCTAAAATACCAAATGCTCAAATCCAAGATGGAATAACTGACTTCCCTGTGGGCTCTCGGATGGAGACCCAATATGATGGCTTCGGCTCCTTGATGTCGTCCGCAACGACCTCACCACTGCTCATCTCGAGCTCACCCAAACCACTGCTCTTCAAGCCCAAGCTGCGGCCGGTGTCGACGGGAGAAGAGAGGAGGGGCCCAGCTGTAACCTTCTCTCTCGACCTCTCTCTCATGTGAAGGAAGATCGGTTTCACAAAACCCATTTGCTGCACTCTCTCGGTTTGGAAGAAGACGAAGGTTTCAAAAAACCTTTCTCTATTCAAGAATCAAGAGGGACTGTGCGTCCTGGAAATGGGCAACCGAGTGAGGCTCCCAAATGCTGGAAAAATATCAAAGAGCCCCCCACCCCCTCCCAAGTTGGGGATCAGATATGCAAAAACCCATCAATGTGCCCTATCAGCTACGACAATCACATATGTAGGATATTACTGCATACTTCCGATATTTTTAATCACATCCAATTACATTTATCAAAACCTTATGTAACTTTCGACAACCGAGGTTGATCGCCACAAGCTGTACAAAAGTTCTAGCATTTTTTTCTTTTTAAATTAAGTTATGAATATAAATTAAGTTTAAAATATTAGGCATAAATACTTCATCTAAGACAATATTATTAATCTATAAATAAATAAATCTTATAGAATTAAAAGTGAGATTATACAAATATCCCGAATCCGTTATCGAGGAAAACTGGATCTGACAACTTATTGGGTTCGGACCCAAATGGATCTGTTGACAACCACCCAAAATGCTTAAGCCCAAGTTGTCAAGTAATAATCCCCATCACTTATAACTCACTCTCACACTTTGTGAGTTTTAAATGTGATAGTATCTTTAAATGTATGGGTGTTACATTATAATTGTTGCAACACAAGCTTTGCCTTGAGACATCTTAACCATCATACTTAGTCTATTGCTAAAGTAAGTAGCTAAAGGATTGCAACAAAAATGTATACGTTGCATTATTCTGGCAACTAGAATTGTTGTTGCATGTAATGCCTGACAAATATGTAGATAGAATATAATTATTTTGTGAGAACCAAAATTCTTTGCAAAAGAAGCAATTCATAACTAAAATTTTTCTTTGCCACTACTATTTCAAAATTGGGGTATAGTGATGCTTTTTTAAAATCCGTCACATAATTAGTCATTGTTATATATATATATATATTTTATATGTTGTTATATATATTGTATATATAACAATGATGACATGCCTCACAACTCAGGCTAGGAAATAGGATAATCAAGGATCATTGCGACCCGGATCACGAGGTGGAATCAACAAGAAAAAGAGAGAGACCACACAATCAAAGAGATCAATCAATCAAGCACATAAAATAATGTAAGCGGTCTCCGCTATCTATTATAACATGGTATAGCAATCAGGGTCGAACACAAGGAGCACAGAAATGTACGAAGTAATTGAAATTCAGAAAATAAAAAGCATATTTTATTGGTTCTAATTTTGTAAATTTTTATGATTTTTAATTAGGGAAGAAAATCATGTAAATAAGAAAATAAAGCAAACAACAAGCTTTTTGAATTTTTATTTAAGGCTAAAAATGCTCAAAAATAAAGGTAAAAATATTTTTATGTTTTTCAAATTTTAAATTGTTCTTGATAATTTTCTGATGTTTTTTTATTTTATAAAAATCAAATAAAGGCTAAAAATGAAAATAGTGTATAACCAGGACTAAATTGCAAGTTAAAAAATAGTTAAAATGCTCTAAAGTCCTTGTTATGAATTTTATGATAAACTAAATAAAAAGAGCTACAAACAGGAACTGAAATGGTATTTTTTTTAGAATTTTATATGATTTTTATAATTTTTTAGGTCTTTTATGATTTTTGGGTTTTTATGAGGGTTTTCAAAACAATGAAGATAAAGCACACAAAAATACACAATTGGAAATTTTTATAGAATTTTTGAGTAATGTTTCGTATTTTTATGTATTTTCTAAAATGGACACTACACTTTTTGTTTTTTATTTTTAAAAATAATAAAATACACTAAATTAATTCACAAAAATTACCATAAATATCACATGTTAGCAGGAGATAATAATATTTTTTATAAATCTTTTGGATTTAATTTGATATTTATTTAACTAAAAACAAGCTAGACAGTTCACAGGGATCCAATTGCAATTAAAGTAAACCTTCAAACCAAATAATAACGCATGTGAAAAGCCAAGGGTTGAAGTTGCAAAATGTCTAGAGAAAATATGTACATGCTCAATAAACTACGCACATGGGTATAAATGCAAATATCAAAAAGTTTTCATTCAAATCATAACAGCTACAAAGCACAGGGCAGGTCATGCAATTGACCCACAAAATCATGTGAACATGCATGTTTCTCAGAGTTGGAGGGATGAAAATGCAAATAGTAAAAACTACAAGGTCCAGTATGCAAAAGGTTTGTACTACAACTTTTATTTAATAAACTTAACAGTGAAACATAAAAGTACGAGGGGTGAAAGAGCAAATTACCCCTACATAGGCACGTGACGTGCGTGGGGTACGTCACTATCCTGTGGCTCTGATTTGCTGGCACCTCATATCCGATGCTCCAGGGAATGTCGGCTACGTGCGGTTGTGATGCACTTTTACAGTACGAATCTGATGGCTCTGGGAAAAGTGTGAATGTGTGGCGCAGACTTGGTCCCCGCTCAGATCAACCGTTATTGATAGGACAAGGATGCACGGTCCAGATCAAAACTGGGAGGCACGGCTCCTGATCGACGACGGAAGAGCAATCTAGAAGAACTCATGGGGAAGAGCTTTAACGGAGTGAGAATCGAGATCGAACACTCCGATGGAGGCTCGGAGGAGTCCATCGAAGTCGTAGCATGGTCCGCATCTGATGGGAGGTTCGGATGAAGGATCCGGTGATTGGATGAGCAAAATGGGGGAACTCCGCCTGAGTGGCTGGGGGCTCAAATGGATTCCTCCACGTGTGCAGGAACCTGCAAGAGAATGGTCGGCTCGGGGGCATAGCTCCGGACGATTTTATTGCATAGATATGTGGGAGAAACGTCGAAGAATGGAGTTTTGCCTCCGACGATCGTGAAGGAAGGAGGCCTTGACCTTAACCTCGACCTGAGGGTTGATTCTAAGGGTGATCAGGTTGCATAATGAGGCGCGGGCGCGATATAGGATCAATTGGAGCGGATATCGATGGGGGTAAGGTCCGATCAGGTGGACTAAGCAGATGAACAACAACGGTTGCGAAATGAAAGAATCGAGCGGAATGAAAAGTGGAGTGGAAGGATAGGATACCTGAGGGTGCTGACGAACTCAACGAAGTCAAGCGATGCTGGGAGTCGGGGTCGTGGCCTCAACCGTGTTGCATCGGGCACGGAGGCTGAATGCGGCGGAGAGCTCCGGCCACGTAGGGGAGCTTGCGGCTATAGACCACTGATGAGCGATCAACCGACTAGGGTTAAGTCTCAAAAAATAATCACGGGTCGTTGTGACCCCAATCAGCCAATCAGACTCAACAAGAAAAGAAATTAGGCCCACACCAATAAATCAATCAAGGTACGGAATCCAATGTTAGCAGTCTCCGCTATTTATTTATCCTGGTATAGCGACCAGGGTCGAACACAAGGAGCACGGAAATGTACGAAGTAGTCCTAATCAGAGAATAAAAAGCATATTTTTATGGTTTTTAGTTTTGCAAATTTCTTCTTATATATATATTCAAAATAAGAAAACAAGACAAAGCAATAAAGGGCAAACAAGCTTCAACAATTTTTATTAGGAGTAAAAAATGCTAAAAAAGAAACAAAATTATTTTTATGTTTTTCAAATATTCAGATATCTTTGATGATTTATGGGATTTTTCCAATTTTTGCATAGTTTTATAAAAATCAGACAAGGATGAAAATGAACAATAATGTACAACCTGGACTAAAAGGCAAGTTCAAAATATGAAAAATTCCCTAATGTCCTGGTTGTAATTTTTATGAAAAAGTAAATATAAATAGCTACAAACAACAACTGAATTCCATTTTTTAAATTTTATAGAATTTTTAATATTTTTTTTATAAGTTTTTGAGTCTTTTGTAATTTTTAGAATTTTTTTGAGGAATTTTTACGCAAAAATCTATTGAAGACAAAGCATATAAAAACACACGCACACTGAATTTTTTATGGATTTTTTCAAACAATTTTCAAATTTTTATGTATTTTATAAAATAGCCAGAAAAAATTTGAGGTGTTTTTCATTTTTAGAAAATATCAAATAAAAAAAGATTAATTCACAAAACTTACCATAACTATTACGTGTTATAAGGAGCTAACTATAATTTTTATTGAATTTTTGGAGATGATTTAGTAACTATTTGATTAAAAACAAAGCACATAGAACACATGGACCTATTCGTAATAATTAAAAAGTTTTCAGGGCAAAAGATAACATGCATAAAAAGCTTAGGGCCAATCATGCAATTTGTCCAATTAAAATGCACATGCGGAATAATCACATGCACATGAGCATAACTGTAAATATCTGCAAACATCTATTCAAAACATAATAGTAAAAGGCACGGGGGTATATCATGCAACTACACCGGCTATGCACGTGAGACAGCACATGAGTTCAGTCAAACAAGAATAAAGAGCAAATGTAGCAAATAGCAAGGGTCCATATGCAAAAGTTCTAAACTATAACTTAATTTACAAAACTATCTAGTAAAACATGAAACTGTGGGATAGATAGTGCAAAATACCCTTGTAGGGCGCGTGCATGGCACGTGAGGACATGTGGCATCTCAGGAGGTGGTGCATACATATGATTCTGATTGCTGGTACCCTCAGATCGGATGGCCTAAAGAATGTCCCCTACGTGCGGTCAGATACGCCAGGGGGCGTCAGATCCGAGGGCTGAAAAGCTGCAATGGTCGGCGGCTGCGATAACGTCTAGGGTGAGGGGGACCATCCAACGGCTGAGAAGGACACTGGAAGAACACCTCCCCATCGGACTTTGATCGAGCAACGGAGGAGATCCACTATCCCGATTGAAGAGCGAGGAGGTCCACCAACTTCGTGGAGTCGCAGCGCGTCGGGCTGGGAGATCTGATGGAGCTGGCAATGGTCGGAAGTTTGTGGGAATGGATGGCCACCTAGGGGTGCTCCGACAAGCCATTGGAGGTTGATGAATCTCGTATTCATCACTCTAAATCTCATTTATTAAGCTCAAATCCCTAAAAATCAACAGCATTCTTACATCTATTTTGCATAATTAGCATTCATGCATGTTTCCATAAGAATTGCATTTTAGCACAAAAATCTGCACAAAATAAGAAGCCAAAAATCCAAGCCAAAATGACCTGTAAATAAGCCTAACTTCCCAGATACATTCATGCTAACTCCGAATAACTCAAAACCACTTCCACTGTGTACATATCACTAACAAGAATAAAGAAAAAATACAAAAAAATAACTAACCCAAATAAGTGGACCAAAAACCCAAACCCTAATTTCAGGATTTTCGGACTAAAAGCCACATATCTTCTCCATCCAGTGTCCGATTTAATCCTACTCACTTTTGAACTAATGTGCATTCAATTACCTTCAAAACAAGACCAAGTTCAAGTGAATCGGAGCTCATATGTGAAAGTTGGGTTTTGGGCCTCTTTTGTACATTGTATATTTCGCGGTTTTCTGACTTTATTTTATGTATATATTTTCTTAATTAATAAAAATCCAAAAAAATTAGAATTAAGGGTCTTTTATTTATCTTTGATTTTTCCATATTTTTCCGGATTTTTATCTTGTTTAAAAATGACAAAAAAATTATAAAACCCAAAAAATCATGGTATTCTATGTACATAGGATACCCCAAAAATTCACTTTGTGCAAATGACCGATTTTGGTGTTGATGTCTTCATGAAAGTTGTAGATCTCATCGAGACGAGCAATTTTCGTGAAGAAAGTTTTTCGATCCGAGGTTGTTTACTATTTTTTACCGATTTTTCAAATGTTTTATTTTCGGAATTTTGTGGTGCTGACACGTGGGAGCACCTGGTGCCGCCACGTGTCAGCCATTTTTGGCGTATTTATATACTCGTTTTATTAAAAAAAATAAAAAAATAAAAAAAAATAAATAATAAAAAATTAAAATCGCACGTGCGAGGCACGTGCCTCCCAGGCACGCGCCATGCATGTGCGCCCTCCCTCCTTTCGCCTCCACTTGCCACGTGTCCAAACATGGACCGTCCGATCTCGGCTGATCGGACGGTCCACAGTCATCTTCTCCAGGCCTCCCTTCCCAATTGGGAACTCCGCCGCCCCGCGCCGCGAATCTCGCGCCGCCATATCCCGCTCCGACCGCCGTGGATCCCCTTCCATCTCAGCACCCTCGCTGATTCCCCCAAATCGCCACCGATTTCCTTCCATCTCCGGCACCATCCCCTACCCTATTTAAACCTCCACCGTCCTCGAAGCAACCCATCCGTCGATTCACACCAGAAGGGAAGGCCTCCGCCGGAGGTGACATCTCCGAGCCACCCCCCCCCCCCTGCGGCGAGATCCGAAGCCCTAGTGCTTCGTTGCAGCGCGCCTCGACCTTGGCTGCTCCGCTCCGGGCTTCCCGTCGAGCCACCGTTCGTCTTCGACAACACAACACCGCTATCAAGCTCCACCAGCTCCAGCCACTTCATCAAACTTCGCCTCCGCCCCCGACGCATCGACGCCAACCACCGTGCGCCACCGCTCCATCGGCTTCATCTCTGGCCCTCCGCTTCGACTCCGTCAGCCCGTACCGGTCCTCCGTTACTCCACGCGCTCCGCCGTGCTTCATCGACAACCACCACCGCCGCTACGTCAACGCCTTCGACTCCGCCGTGCGCCATCGAGCAGCATCGGCTCCGCCGTCGCTGATCATCGCCACCATCATCAGGGCGGTGGTAGCGCCCTTCCTCCGCCTCGTCCCCGCCTTCTGCCGGCTGGAGGGCCGAGACCCCAGCACGTGCTGGGCACGTGCGTGGGGGACTTCCCCAGCAAGCAACACCCCAGGGGCACGTGCTGCGCACGTGCTCCCTTGGGCAATTTACAGAAGTGCCCCTGGGTTCCGCCTTATTTGCGCCTCAGTCCAAGACCAGAGGGCACGTGCTGCGCACGTGCCCCTCTGGAAATTTTGCAGAAATACCCTCCGGGGTATAGGTAATTACAACAAGTCCCCCTCTGCATTTTATATTTTATTTATCTATTGCATCTGTACCCCTGTGTTCCCCTGTGATTTTGGACCGCTTATCTACATTATTTTATTAATCCAAAAATAGCATGATGTTGGTTAATTGATTCTCTACGCTTTGACATGTTGTGGGTATTTTTCTGGTTGATGGTTAATTACTAAATAATTGTTTTGTGAAAATTGGCGTATTTTACCCATTTTCTACTCTGAAATTGATAAGTGACTAACCATTGCTCTAAAAATTATCGAAAAATCACATCTCGTAGAGTTAATTATTCTTAACATTGTGCCCAAAAAGATTTACATTTTCATGCATATTTTATCCTGTAAAAATCATTTTGGACATTTTAGTGTTTAATTTTTAGTAGGTATTAAACCCCACATTTTCGAGGTTTAAGATTTTTCTGAGATCCGTCACCTAGTGATAGATCTCAGATAATTTTGATTCTCGAAAATAAGTAGGTTTGATCTTTATTAAAATTAAATGTTAAAAATCATTTTGTTTGCATTTAAAAATCCATAAAAAATTCAAATTGCATCCAAAAATTCCAAAACAAATTATTGTGCACTCATTTCATCGTCATTTACATTGTGGCCAAGTTTCGTATTTTTCAGACATTGTTTGATTGAAATTTACGTTTTAGTCCCTAAATAAGACCAAATTTGCATTGTGCATCCTTTATTGCATTAAAAATTCCAAAAAAAGGACCGCCTCGAAAACCGAACACGAACTTTGATAGACTTAATTCTAGGTTGTTCCTTTGCCTCCTTGTGATCGACCTTGGGACTTGCCCAAGTAAAATAAACATAAAACCACGAGATTGAAGCTTGCATAATTTAATTGTGGTTAATTTCTTGATCGTTTCTGATTGCCGCCTACAACACACAACACGATAAAAACTACTTCTTAAAACCGGCATCTTCGGATTCGTCAGATGGCGCCGTTGCCGGGGAGGCAAACGTCTTAGATTTTTGTCTGAAAAATTTTGTTCGGTTTTTCGCATTCGGGTAGTCTGACCCCCAAATTTTTCATTGTAAATTCCATTTTTTCTCTACAATTTATTTTCAGCATTTATTTTTCATATTATTTTGAGTCACCCTCTTACAATTTCTCTCTTATTTTTATTGCGAGGTACCTTGTACGTGGAGCGGTTTTCAATAACCGACGCAACTTCACCAAAAACCGCAATTAATTTAAGATCGAGTCGAGTCGTGAGAGAGAGCAGAGTCTAGATTTTTAATTTCTGCACTTTTAATTTCTGCAATTTTACAGCGGTGTCCGTTTGGACTCTCGCGTGTGTAGAAAGACCTCTAAACTTTATTCTGTGGTGTGTCGTGGCCTGTTTCACTCTCCGGAGAGGGTGGGGCCCGACTTGAGTGGCGATTAGGATAGACCTGCACATACGGCTCTCAGAGCATTTAATTTTTGATTGTGCTCGTAGGATCTTAAGCCACACTTCACTTTAATCGAGACGCACATAGATCGTTCAATTTAGCCAAAAATTTAAATCAATTCTTCCCGCTAATAGAACTTTTGCTTAGGTGCGGTTTTCCATCGGCTTGCATTTCATTTAGAATAATTTTTAAATTCTGTCTAGCATCCCACATGGAGATTGCGAGGATTCACTGTAAGTCTTCTCACTGAGCATTCATCATAGTTTTCGCGTGCATCGGCTTTTCCCGAATTCCTCCCTCTTGTTTTATAACATAACTTTAAAGGAAATTGGGACTGGACGGTAGACGTGTATTTCTGCTCATCTAATTTTTCAGTGATCACCTCATTAAAATCGGGACTGCTAAATATATCTGATCTCAAATAACCCATAAAATCAAGAATTTTTACGGGAGAGCAACCCCGACCTTGGATGATTTTATTTTTCTGAGTGAGCGAGAGACGACACTTAAGGATAGAGCCCAAATCCAAAATCTCCGATCGCTAAATTTTTGCCAAGATTGAATTATCACCAACTAAAATTGAAAAGATAATAGCCGAAATCTTACGGCTTCATTGTGTGAGTTGGTGAACCCAGGGTTGATTTGTGTTTGTATTGGTGTGCGTGAACCGATATCGAAGATCAATAGCCGCACTTTTGATAAATTTTCTGTCCCATACAATCATCTCTCTCATCTCTTGATTTTAATCTCATCATGGAAATTTTTCCAAATTTCAGATCCAACCCATCATTATTCTCAACTATGACCGAACATCACTATGAAAACAAATCTGTCTCGGTTTGGCCCAAATCAATTGCATCCTCTTCTTTCAATAATCCTCCAACATTTGTGGGAAACTTTCAACCGCAAATGAGTTCGGCCACCTCATTGAATCCTTACTCAAAACATCCAACCAGAAATGACCACTTACCATCTTGGACTGAATCACCTCATTCTCAATATCTCGCCAAAGAACCTTTCAAAATCGAAATCCCTTTAAATCCCATGACTTGCAGAGAAACCAAACCCAGATGGAAGGACATGCACTTAATGATCATCAGCGTTGGATTGACCATGACAGACCCCTCGTCAGACATAATGCTCATACAGAGGATTGGACAGACCTCCTAGACACATATAAACCCTGTATGTTGACTCCACAATATCAAGATCTGACCAAACATGATCAAAGGACCGAACTCTATTCAGATCAAATACACATTCCTGGATCATATGAGCAGCCTCCTTCCATAATTATTGAGGAGATATTTTCTAAAAATAATGATCATATGTTGGATATTCCAAGAAATTCTCCTCTCCGTACGTACAGAAAAATGGAAGACGGAATCATTGAACAAAATCCGAGTGCTCCCATGGTTAATCATGAACAAAATTGTGAGGATAATGTTTCGAGGATAAAAACAAGATTTGAATTGATGGAGGATAGATTTCAAAAATTTGCCGACCGAGTAATCTCATTCTATGGTGGATCGGATGTAAAACTAAATGAGGAAATGATTGGATTCCATGATGAAAAATTTTAAGGATATTCAAAGACCTAGGGATGACTTTAATATCAAAACTTCTGCTCATTATTCCCCTAGGAATGACTATGCCTCTGACCCAAATTCTGAATATCAAGGCCCCTTCTCATCTAAGGAAGACACCACATCGCCACACCACACAGAAAATACAAAAAATTTTGAAAATCTAGAAAATCTCATAAAAATTGAATCTGAAGAAGATCTGAGGAATTTGGATCCTGCTTTACGAGAAGCACTGGAAAAATACTTGATTTTTGAACTTCCCATTATAAAGGCCATTGAACACTTCCCTGACCTTAAGAAATTTCTAATGGACAGATTAATAATCAAAAAGTCAGGAAGGATTAGAACAAAACTGAAAGACATATCTTGTCAATGGCCTCCTCCTTGGTGTTGAGGAGAAAAACCAAGAGCCGCATAGTGAAGCGGTTGCCTAGATTTGACTGCGAAATCAAAGACACAATTTTCACACATGCTCGTATTGATGACGGTTCACCGATCAATATCCTCCCGACCTCTGTATTTCAGGAACTCAAACTCGGACCGATTCGGAAGATACGAGAGATTGTACAATTAGCGGACCGATCAATAAAAAGGCCGAGCGGAACCATTTCTGTCATCATGAAATTCCAAGGTGCTCCGCTCAAGGTAAAATTCACAATCATTGATATTGAGCATCAAGGAGAATTCACCCAGTCTCCAATCATTCTCGGAAAACCATTCTTGGCATTGGCCATGGCGAGTATCGATTGTGAGACTCGGGAAATAAATTTTACGGCATTGGAATCACTACGATCTGATACAGTCTTTGAGGAACCACGATTTTCTGAGGTAACCCACGAAGTCCCCAACAACCGCAACCATGAAATGGTAGAAGAGCCCTACCCTGCTGCTACACCTGAGATTGCGTTTGTTAATAAGACTATTGGTTTAGAGACTCTCCCCGATATCTCAAATCCTGTAGATTTCAAAATAGACAAATCCTTCTACTACGATCCTGAGACATTTGCATGGTCGCACCCTGGAGCAACATACTCTGATTATCTTGACCAAATCCTCCCAAATCAAGAGAGCACCAACATTCAGGAAACAAAGAACGAACACGTAGCCCAAACACCGACCAAGGAGAAGAATTTTAATGGCTATTCATCCGGATACTCAAGTGAACCGACATCTTCACGAAACAAGAAAAAGAAAGTCACCTTTGATCTTTCGGAAGAGGAATCGGTTGATGATCCCTCATCAGGTCCGGAAAAGGTAGTCTACATGAGTGAAGTATGTTCGGTAGCTCTTAAGCCATATCTTCGCAAGGATCCAAAATTCGATTCTCGTTGGACAACTCCCGTTCCTAATTATTACTCATCCAAAGCTGATGCTCCTACCTTCCACAAGTACACTGGAATTATTTCTTATGAGCTGACTGAGACCGGAGCATCTGAATATTCATCTGAGGACAAATCGACTGATCTTAAAAAGGAACGAAGCTTGAGGAAACAATGGAAGAAACAAAAAGACATGAACTACTGAAGTATGTCCACTTTCAAATACTATTCCTCTGAGGATAACTCTGATGATGGTTACTTTTCATCTGACTCAAATATTTCATCTACTATCCATCATGATATTTCTGAGGATGACACTGATAATAGTTGGGAATCATATGCCTCATCTCCGACTCATCATTACGATCTCCCACCGCAGACTCACAAGAAGACCAGCCGTAAACCGCCTTAATCAGCGGCTACCCACCCTCCCTCCCCACCACATCGATCCCCTTGTACAACTTCTTCCTCTACTTAGGTCAAGGCCTAAGTATAGGGGGGGACCGATGCCATCTGTATATACCATTTCCCTCATCTCATTTCGATCTCTAGCTCACTCCATATACATCCTTCTTCTATACTTAGGCTGACCAAAGCCTAAGTATAGGGGGAACCGCCAACCACCTATATATACCCTCCTCATTCACATACCCTGACCGCTTCATTTCTTTTCTTTTCTGCTCTTCTTCTATACTTAGCCTATTCACAGCCTAAGTATAGGGGGGCGATTTTGTAAATCTTGTTCTTTTTCACTCTCTTACGCTTAGGCCCGAGCTATGTCTTCTTTACGCTTCTTGTGCTCTGAGGACACAACACTCACTAAGTATAGGGGGGTCTGTATATATACTTTGTATATATTTTAGCCATACCTCGTACTTGCGCGTAAGTCTATATGTATTTACGGGGTGGGTAATTTTTCTAAAAAAAAATGTTTTGCCACTAACACTGACTGTACCCAAAATTTTTTGAAAAAATGGCTTCTTATTCATTTTTTGCATTAAAAAAAAACAAACAAAAACAAAAAAAAACACACACACAAAAATCCTTTGCATAAAAAAATCAAAATAAAAAAATGTGTCTGCATTTCACACACTCGCATTTCATCAAGATCGCATTTGCATATGTGAAAAGTCTTTGGGTTTGAACCGAGTTATGAGCCGAAACCGAGAATGGTCTGGACTTAACCTTAATCCACCTAATTTTCAGAGGAACTTCACCGAGAAATAGGATTTTAGAGTCTTCAGGTCTTTGACTTAATTCTTTGAGTTCCACATGACAATGTACAGCATTTGACTCTTAGTGTCTAACCTGGTCTCTTCATTCGGGGTACAACTCTGGAATAGGGAATTAATTTGTACTCTCGCACTATGCACTTAGCTCAACTCAGACGGGATGTTGGAAGAATGTGTAAGTTTCTTTTCTGGTAGCGTGGAAATCTAAAGACCGGAGTACGGGTTGAAACAAAGCTTCGGAAAAGGAATGGACGGCTGGGCACAATTTTTTCTAAGACCCCAAAAAATGTACGGAAACAAAAGATTCTATATCCGTAGGGGCACAACAAGATCCAAGCAGAACCACCAAAAATTCCAAATACAAAGAAGCAACTACCAAATAAAATCTGACCAAAAAGGTCCAAGCTTCCAGAAACCTGCAGATCTTGGTGGAGACTCGGCTACACTGGCCATCTTCACAAGGAGAGGTGACTACACTGGCCACCCTCCAGTTCTTTTCTCATTCTTCTATCTTCTCCCCCCAATTCGATTGTGAACACAGCGCGACAGACCTTAGAAGGAAATATCTGACTCCCCGAGGATTATTTGGAGAGGAGGCTTGCGCGGTAGTCCGGCATTCTGGGTGGGAAGAGTTAAATATTTCACACACAAGAGTCGGTTATTCAATGTTCATAGGGTATACTTCGGGAAGATGATTGATCTAAGATGACTTCTGAGCCGAAACTGTAGCAATGATGTGTAGAACTTGAGGGCTGTTGATTTTAAAATTCTAAGTCTCACAGAAGTTCCGACACACAAATAATCCAAAGGTTGAGTTTAGGTTCACCTTCAGCTGATGGTCTTGGTATGGAACCCAATCTCATTTCACCTCATGGCATTTCTTTTTGATGCTCAGGGACGAGCATGGTTTAAGTATAGGGGGATGATGAATCTCGTATTCATCACTCTAAATCTCATTTATTAAGCTCAAATCCCTAAAAATCAACAACATTCTTACATCTATTTTACATAATTAGCTTTCATGCATGTTTCCATAAGAATTGCATTTTAGCACAAAAATCTGCACAAAATAAGAAGCCAAAAATCCAAGCCAAAATGACCTGTAAATAAGCCTAACTTCCCAGATTTTTAACACATTCATGCTAACTCCGAATAACTCAAAACCACTTCCACTGTGTACATATCACTAACAAGAATAAAGAAAAAATACAAAAAAATAACTAACCCAAATAAGTGGACCAAAAACCCAAACCCTAATTTCAGGATTTTCAGACTAAAAGCCACATATCTTCTCCATCCAGTGTCCGATTTAATCCTACTCACTTTTGAACTAATGTGCATTCAATTACCTCAAAACAAGACCAAGTTCAAGTGAAATCGGAGCTCATATGTTGAAAGTTGGGTTTTGGGCCTCTTTTGTACATTGTATATTTCGCGGTAATCTGACCTTTATTTTATGTATATATTTTCTTAATTAATAAAAATCCAAAAAAATTAGAATTAAGGGTCTTTTATTTATCTTTGATTTTTCCATATTTTTCCGTATTTTTATCTTGTTTAAAAATGACAAAAAATTATAAAACCCAAAAAATCATGGTATTCTATGTACATAGGATACCCCAAAAATTCACTTTGTGAAAATGACCGATTTTGGTGTTGATTCTTCATGAAAGTTGTAGATCTCATCAAGATGAGCAATTTTCGTGAAGAAAGTTTTTCGATCCGAGGTCGTTTACTATTTTTTACCGATTTTTCAAATGTTTTATTTTCGGAATTTTATGGTGCTGACACGTGGCAGCACCTGGTGCCACCACGTGTCAGCCATTTTTGGCGTATTTATACTCGTTTTATTAAAAAAATAAAAAAAATAAAAAAATAAATAATAAAAAATTAAAATCGCACGTGCGAGGCACGTGCCTCCCAGGCACGCGCCACGCACGTGCGCCCTCCCTCCTTTCGCCTCCACTTGCCACGTGTCCAAACATGGACCGTCCGATCTCGGCCGATCGGACGGTCCACAGTCATCTTCTCCAGGCCTCCCTTCCCAATTGGGAACTCCGCCGCCCCGCGCCGCGAATCTCGCGCCGCCATATCCCGCTCCGAGCGCCGCGGATCCCCTTCCATCTCAGCACCCTCGCTGATTCCCCCAAATCGCCACCGATTTCCTTCCATCTCCGGCACCATCCCCTACCCTATTTAAACCTCCACCGTCCTCGAAGCAACCCATCCGTCAATTCACACCAGAAGGGAAGGCCTCCGCCGGAGGTGACAGCTCCGAGACATCGCCCCCCCTGCGGCGAGATCCGAAGCCCTAGTGCTTCGTTGCAGCGCGCCTCGACCTTGGTTGCTCCGCTCCGGGCTTCCCTGTCGAGCCACCGTTCGTCTTCGATAACACAACACCGCTATCAAGCTCCACCAGCTCCAGCCACTTCATTAAACTTCGCCTCCGCCCCCGACGCATCGACGCCAACCACCGTGCGCCACCGCTCCATCGGCTTCATCTCCGGCCCTCCGCTTCGACTCCGTCAGCCCGTACCGGTCCTCCGTTACTCCACGCGCTCCACCGTGCTTCATCGACAACCACCATCGCCGCTACGTCAACGCCTTCGACTCCGCCGTGCGTCATCGAGCAGCATCGGCTCCGCCGTCGCTGATCATCGCCACCATCATCAGGGCGGTGGTAGCGCCCTTCCTCCGCCTCGTCCCCGCCTTCTGCCGGCTGGAGGGCCGAGACCCCAGCACGTGCTGGGCACGTGCGTGGGGGACTTCCCCAGCAAGCAACACCCCAGGGGCACGTGCTGCGCACGTGCTCCCTTGGGCAATTTATAGAAGTGCCCCTGGGTTCTGCCTTATTTGCGCCTCAGTCCAAGACCAAAGGGCACATGCTGCGCACGTGCCCCTCTGGAAATTTTGCAGAAATACCCTCCGGGGTATAGGTAATTACAACAAGTCCCCCTCTGCAGTTTATATTTTATTTATCTATTGCATCTGTAACCCTGTGTTCCCCTGTGATTTTGGACCTCTTATCTACATTATTTTATTAATCCAAAAATAAATGATGTTGGTTAATTGATTCTCTACGCTTTGACATGTTGTGGGTATTTTTCTGGTTGATGGTTAATTACTAAATAATTGTTTTGTGAAAATTAGCGTATTTTACCCATTTTCTGCTTTGAAATTGATAAGTGACTAACCGTTGCTCTAAAAATTCTCGAAAAATCACATCTCGTAGAGTTAATTATTCTTAACATTGTGCCCAAAAAGATTTACATTTTCATGCATATTTTATCCTGTAAAAATCATTTTGCACATTTTAGTATTTAATTTTTATAGGTATTAAACCCCACATTTTCGAGGTTTAAGATTTTTCTGAGATCCGTCACCTAGTGATAGATCTCAGATAATTTTGATTCTCGAAAATAAGTAGGTTTGATACTTATTAAAATTAAATGTTAAAAATCATTTTGTTTGCATTTAAAAATCCATAAAAAATTCAAATTGCATCCAAAAATTCCCAAAAAATTATTGTGCACTCATTTCATCGTCATTTACATTGTGGCCAAGTTTCGTATTTTTCAGGCATTGTTTGATTGAACTTTACGTTTTAGTCCCTAAATAAGGCCAAATTTGCATTGTGCATCCTCTATTGCATTAAAAATTCCAAAAAAAGACCGCCTCGAAAACCGAACACGAACTTTGATAGACTTAATTCTAGGTTGTTCCTTTGCCTCCTTGTGATCGACCTTGGGACTTGCCCAAGTAAAATAAACATAAAACCACGAGATTGAAACTTGCATAATTTAATTGTGGTTAATTTCTTGATCGTCTCCGATTGCCGCCTACAACGCACAACACGATAAAAACTACTTCTTAAAACCGGCATCTTCGGATTCGTCAGAGGTCCAGAAGAAGTTCCTGCCATGCGAGTTTACTTGCAAATGAAAGATAGGACTCGAGGCATTGCTCAGGTCGGGTTATTGCTTGATAAGGAGGAGAGAAGCGTGGGGGAGTGGAGGTCGATCTCCGGTGAAGATGCTAGGAGGAGATCTGGGCCTTAATCTCGACCTGATAGTCGAGCCTAAGGAAGATCAGGCTGCGATGCGAGATGTAGTGCGACGAGTAGGTTCGATCGGAACGGGTGGATGCGGTTAACGGAGCTCCGACTAGATGGTCGGAGCAGGTGAGTGTGCGACAGAGGTGAAGTGTAAGATCGAAGCGAACAGGAAAGTGGAAGTGAGATGGGTAATACATGAGGATCTGGATAAACTCCTGAGCTTTAGGCGAAGATGGGAGTCAGGGTTGTGGCCCCGACCTCGCTGCGGAAGGCAGGAAGGATAGACACGACAGCACTCGCCGGCCACGTAGCTGAGATGCTGCTTCAAGCCACGAAACTCGATCCGAAGGGCTCCTCCGGTTGATGTCACTCCACTGAAGATTCCCGGGGATGAGAGAAGAGGCGAGGCACGAGCTGCCGTGCCAAGAGGGGGAAGAAGGGATTTTATAGGTCGCTCCAGTGTCTAGAAAGATTGGCGAAAAGCACAGAACCCTAGAGCGATCCTGATCAGCCGATGGACCCGCGAGGATGTCAGGTGAACGAAGATTATCGGGTCCAAATTTTGAGGTAAACAAAGCTCAAAGGCGGGCTGGAGAAAATTGAGAAGAAGCTCCAGCGAACGCTATCCGGATCTGACCTAGGAAGGAGGAGGCGTTGACCGGAAGTCAACAACCGATCTGGACCAATCAGAAAATCCGATTTTACAAAATAAACAAAATAATTTAAAAATAGTAAATGAATTCAAAATAAAAAGTATATAAAATGAAAAATGTTTATTAATTTTCAAACTATTTTTCTATGATTTTTAATTATTTTTATGAAAAATAAATTAGTGTATATACAATATATGGTGTTATATACATTATAATATACCTATGTATTATGTAAAATTATTTTCATTTTGTTATTTTTACACAAATACCCCAATTTTGTATTTTATTTATTTTTCTCATGTTTTTAGGGGTACAGAATAATTTGTATTTTATTTCTATGATTTATTTACAGGTATAGAATAAATAGGGAGTGATATATATACATGTATTTTGTACAAGTGAGAAAGGATTTTATTTTTTTTTCTGATTTTTATTTTATCTTTTTTTTATTTTTAGGACTATATAAAAGGAGGTAGAAAGAATATTTTACTTTTATTGTATCAAAAATAACTATTTACATATATAGGTAATATGTACAACATAGAGTAGGCCCTATCTCTCTCTACTTATTTTCTTTGGCAATGAGGTCAAGGCTTGACCTTCTCTTGGGGTTCGGTCACTCTGTATTTATTCTAAATACCTCCTTCCTTTTTCTTTCCCTTTATTCTTTTATTTTTGCACAAATACACGCTAATTACACAGTATTAACAGATGCATGCATAATGACAACTTATTGTATTTACACCTATTTACATGATGATTTGCCAAGATAAATAGCTAAAATAAAAGAATAAAGAGTGAGAATCAGGGATTCATCACCCCTATACTTTACCTTTGCTAGTCCCTTAGCAAACACTTATTTGAAAAAGAAGTGAAAATGAGAAGAAAAGAAAAAGAAGGAGAATCGAGGTTGATTTTTAAACTTTTCTTCATTAAATTGAAGTATGGAACTCAGTTAGTTCTTTGGATTATCAGTTTGTCGGAACCTTATTTGGACCGAGGCTTAAGACTTAACAACCTCTAAGTTCCACTAATCTATGGTCAAGACTCCTTAATAATCCAGATCAGAACAAATCTACATAAACAAACTCTAATGACCATAAATCTTTCCTTGTACGGTGTAAGTGATATGTAGCTCCCCACCTTAGAAATGACAAGGCAACATCCTCCCTCAGCAAGGTAACTCTAATGTCCTAGTCTAGCAGCTCTTTCCTCAAGGGGCGGGGTATTCCCTTCTAAGTTCAAGTTCAACCGGCTCAAGAAGAGGGGAAAAGAATAGAATGGACCGTGGTCAGTGTAGCCACATATCCCTGGGAGCCTAACCAGTGTAGCTAAGTCTCCCCCTGCAAGATTCATGAGATGAGAAGGTGTAACACAAGCTTTGCTTTTTTTGGATATATACACTCTGGCAGGCATTTTATTTTCTATGAGGCATGCCCACTTTTTTGGAGCTTTTCTTTCTTTTGCGCATTTTTTTGATGTGCATATGTACAACATATCTACATGGTGCATCATATATACATAAGGACTCTTTCTTCTTGAGCCAGTAGACTGATGAATCTACGTTTCATCATCTTTATTCTATCATTTTGGCCTTAAAAACCCTAGTAAATGCGTGTAAATACTGTTAATTAATGCATTTTAGCATTCATGCATATTTATGTAAATAGAGTATAAAATACTGTTTTTTATGCCAAAATTATAGAATAAAAAAAATAAAAGAAAAAGAATAAAATATTGCAAATATTTTATGACCCGAAACCCCAAGACCTAGGCATCTCGATCACTAGGTCGACAAGGAATAAAGTAGGGGGAGATAAGGGCCCAAATACAGATAAAAGTTCCCTTTTATTTAATTCATTCTTTATTCATTTTGGGACCTATTTTTGGTTCCACTTTTTCTACTTCAAATAAATAAACTTTTTACATGAAAGTTGTAGATAATTAAATATAAAAAAATACAAAATTGATTTCACACAAAAATAATATATTGATAAAAAGTTATGATCTGGATAAGTTTCCAGAATCCCAACTTCCCAAACCTGTATCTCTCAAATAAAAACTCGAAAGACATCAAAATCACCTTAATTGTATATAATTTTCAATAAGCTATTTAATGAAGGTGGTTTCATCTTTTGTCGAGCTACGGTTTGAAAGTTGAGCTTTGGACCCCTATTGTATACTTATACAGATTAAAATATTCATTTTATTTATTGTTCATTATTTTGATATTTTGATATTTTTATAATTTTTTAAATATTATTTATAATATATGTATGTATTAAAAGAGGAATAAAAACCTAAAGAAAACACAAAAAATAAAATAATTGTATAAAATACATAGGTAGAATACATATACATATACCTATATACTTAATACTTCTATTTATTTAATGATACAAAATACATCAGAAAAATAAAATAAAAATATATTCAAGTGTATAAAATTAAGTTATAAATTTATAAAATAATAAACAAAATAAATAAAATTTAATATACAAAATAAAAATCAATTATTAAAATACATAAATGAATAGACCTGTAAATAAGCTATATAAGGTAACTTATAATTCGACACCTCGAAAAAATAAATAAAAATCATCATAAAATACTTTATAAAATAATAAAGATTTCTTTTTTAATAACCTAAAATTAATTAAATCATCTACTATTTTAAAAATAATTTATAAGTCTTTTTACAGGGATTTTTCTTGTAGGTCCACGTGGACCAACAAGGTTCTTTCCCTGGTTGAACTCGGTCAACTCTCTGACCGAGGTCTAGCCTTGTGTCAGAATGGGTTTTGACCCATTTTCATGGATTTTTTGAGGATGAATCTTGCATCCTTTCATGATGATCCCTTCTGCACTTTTCCACCTTGATAATCCGTGATACACACATGTAGCTTTCCTTGGGGATTGCATCGCTGCTCCGCATGATTCACCTCGTTCATTTCTTGCTTCATCAACTCCTTCACCCCCCCGACCATCCTTGAGCGTTTGATCGCTCTTCCACCAAAATAACCCAGCCCTAGGGTGCTCAGCTTCCTCCTGGTGACAGCAGGATCGAACCCACCTTCCAGGTGCCCTCGCGGTGTTGAATCGAGTTGTATCCAACCTCGCCGGAGTACGCCGCCCAAGCTCACCGTCGGTGCATCTTTGGTGAGTATTTTCTCTTCTCTCTTATTTTCTTAGAGTTCCTTAGAACTCCAGTAGTCATATCTAGCTAAAATCGATCATCAATCTTGTCCGCATCGTCACAAAATCACATCATTTGTGCTCGGCCGGAGCTCGAGTTTGTCCGGCCACCACCGATCCTCCCACACATTTCCACCTTCCCGCGGGGTCGAGGCAACTTGCCCTCGACCCTTTCACCCATTTTCTGCAGGTCCGAAGAGCAAACGCGCACCTGGGGCTATTTTGCTCGTTCGTCGGAGACGCCTGGGAGCCATCTGCTCTGCCGCCCTTTAGTGGGATCACCTCTGCCCTCCGGTCACCTTCAACACCTCCAGCTGACAGACGACGACCTTAGGAACCCCCACGGCCATTTTGGAACCTCCAGGAGCCACGAAGGAGGAAGATTAGGGGCGGGTAAACTCGGCTTGCCAGAGTTCTTCCCCGTTCTTCCCGATAGTCTCCCCGCCGTCGAATCTCGCTCGGCCGCCCAGATCCTCCAGCTGCTGTACGATCAAGCCGCGTCCATAGCCGTTGATCCTCTCCCTCTGATCTAATCACAGCCACTCATCCGTGAAGTGTCATCGGCCGTTCTCGAAGTGCCCCGTGTCAAGTGACAGGACCGCAACAGTTGGATCGTGCCTAGGCGTGGGTATTTTGCACTCCTTCCCTTGCCTATTTTTGTATTTAATATTTAGCCCTGAAACTTTCATCTGCAGTTAATATTTTGTGTAATATTTGCAAAAAGACCCTCGTAGTTCCTATAATTGCATTTAGGTCCCTATCCACGTAACCTCACGTGAGTGGTGCACGCGGGGTGTGGGGATTTGGCACAGAGACCCTCAAGACTTATGTATTTCTATTTAGTCCATTAATTGTTTTCTAATGTTTTATTTTTGGTAAATTGCATTTTGGCCCCTAGAGTTTTTGGTAATTATCAGTAGGTCCCCCTAGGCACGTGCGAGTCACGTGCAGGCCTAACAATTTTGCAGCGATAGCCTTGTGTTTTTGGATAATGGTGATTGGCCCATGAATATTTTTATTTAGTTATAAATTTTCAGGGAAAATTGCATATTGCCGCCTGGACTTCTGGATATTTACTAAAATACCCTTGCTAGAAAGTATTTTCTTTTTGTTTCCTTTATATATTTAGTGCATCTATAAAATCTTTAAAATTCCCAAAAAATTAGCATAAGCTTATTTTTGTTTCTCTTTCACACCTTATTTTTATTTTGCATTTTTATTTCATTTTAATATTTATAAAAATTCAAAAATACGTATTTTCTCTACTATGTACATTAGAAAATTCCTAAAAATATAAAATCCCTTCGAAAAATTCCAAAAAAATATATTTTATTTGTTTCTGTGTGTTTTAACTTCAATCAAAAAAAAAAATAAAAGGAAAATCCCTAAAAATAGCAAAACCCCTTAAAACTTCATAAAAAGCTTAAAAATTTCAGAAAATCCTAAAAATACAATTTTTATCTCTGAATTTTTTCTGCTTTATTGTCTTTACTTTAAAATAAATTTGAGGAATTTTGGACTCTGTTTTATATTTTTCATCCTCATTTTAGTTTCATCCTTTTATTTTGCTCACTGTTTTCAGTATTTTTGCCTTTAAAAATACCAAAAAATAGGAAAAATCTAGAAAAATCACAAAAACATCAGAAAAATATAAAAGCCCCAAAAAATCTCATTTCCTGATTTTTGCTTATTTTTACCTATTTTTCTATATATATTATATCTCTCTTTTCTTTATTGTGTATTTACTTTATTATTAAAAAATATAAAATATATAAAATATAAAAAAGTAAAAATCAGAAAATTAAAAATCAAAAAATATAAAACATAAAATCAAAAATTTAAAAATCAAAAAAAATAAAAACCCACAAAATATTCAATTTGGCTAAGTGATTCACAAGACATAGGGTGCTTGACTTTTGTCTAGCCTGCTTTACTCTCCCGCTTCATGTCTTCGACCCCTACTTGCTTGCCATTATACATTCTTAGTAGGGTATAATAAATTTTAACTCTTGCTCTTAATTGTGTGGTTATTTGTGTGGGTTAATTATTGATAAACGAGAAGGTTTGAGTAGTCGCCTCAGTGATAGTGAGCCTGATTTATCAGGCCATTACTTAGCGACTCTCGTCTTCCCGTTTTTCAAATGGCTTCGTTGTCGGGGAGCATCGGCATGTAGAGTAGACATGTGTCTCTTTATTTGCTTAGCCATTTTTTATTATCTCTTTCTATTGTATAATTGATTGTGAACTGTCTGACATCTCGTTCTTATTTTCTTGCGAGGGACCATGGACTGAGGAGGATCGCCTAGGTGATCCTACACATCCTTGGGAAGAGGAGCTGGCTATTCTACCCTAGCCGGCAGGAGAGAGCAGGAGGAGCTTGAGAGAAAGAGGATAGTTAGGCTTTTCATTTTTGTGTGAGAGAGAATTTTGATTATTAATTTATAATAATACAGTTACCCTAGACTTTGGACATTCTGGCCCAATTTCCAAGTGTGTGTTCACTTGGGAGCTCACCGTAGTTTTGTCGCATTTTCATCGCATTTTTTATTTTGTTTTCTGATTTTTGTTTTCTTTCTTTTGTGGAATGAGCCCTTAGTCTTTAGGCATGCTTGATCGTGTAATCTAAGGCCAAAGACTTAATAACCTTTGCATGCACATATAGTCTTAACGTTTGGACTTAGAAATAATTAATTGCTATAGTGTTCAGTCTTGAAGCCGCGTGCCGCTAGAGGTCGTATACAGCGCTGGCAGGATCCGTTGTGGCGGACACCGATCGACATCAGAGACCGGACTTAGGCTTCATTTTGAGTACTTAGTATTTGGTTAGCAGTTGCCTGCTTAGGATGATTTCTGTGTGTATATCGGCATCTAGTATAGGTTTACAAATTCCTATTTTGCATCCCGCATGGAGAGAGCTTGGAGGCACTGTAAGTCTTCTAACTGAACATTCATCATCCAGGCACAAAGATGAGATTTCCATCTTGGTGTCGCCTTGCATTGATTTTCCGATCTTCTCCCTTTGTTTTTGCAACAAATAGGAATCAAAGAAAATACCAAAAACATTAGGCGCTTGTATTGAATCTACTCAAAACAAGTGATAACATAAAAAAATTTAAAAAGGGACTGCTAAAAATACTTGACCTAAATAAAATTGATTAATTGGACTCATTGCCTTGGGGTGAGCAAAGCCCTCATTTGTTTTCAGGTTGCATAGGAAGGTCTCCTTCCCAGTGAGGTGAGTGATGTCGTAAGGATTAGAGCCCAAAACCCAGTCTGTGGCTGCCTTGTGTATCGCATGGATTTCCGAAGTATTGGCGCTTCTATCGTACGTAGACGAGTAGGGCTTGGTCGGCATTGATGACTCTCTATTGTGTAGAGCATTGACCTTGTCCGAAGTATCAAGCATAGGCCACGCCTTCACGGGGATGTCTGTCTCATCGTCTTGCGTCCGAGTAGGTTCTCACACGCTCACGGGTTATTACGTTGAGAGCGAGATCCGAAGTATTGGTTTCGCCTATGGGCTTCCTCCCTCTATTTCTTTGGCTGAGTAGGGATCCAGGAAGGGTTACAAGGACCTAAAAAAGTGCAGACTACAAGTTACACATGAGGAGGACAAGTACGGGATACTTTTCTTGCAGTACTCTCTCTCCTATAGGCGTAGCGCTCTAAGGACTCATTACAAGATAATTGTCTGAAAATCAAATCTAAAACTCACAAAGATAATTGTCGAACCTTCACGGCTTCACGGGTCGAGTTGGTGAATCCATTGCCTTGAGGTTTGATTGATTAGTCGTATTAAGGTCAAGATCAAAAACATCGCGCCTTTACGCCATTTTTGCTCTCCTTTCATTTGACCCTTGCTCATTGTGAGCCTTCTACTATTTTACACTCCATTTGTTTCTCGTTGACCTCCGTATCTTTCATCCACATCGATCTTCTGCTTGACCTTCGAGATGGCGACGAATGGATAGTTTAGCCGAGAATCTGTCGGCACCCACATCAGTTCCATCCGCTCGCCTTCTCTAATAATTCGTGGTGGTTCCCGAGAACCCGGTTCGAACCCCGTGAACCGATCTCCAGACTCCCTGTCTTTTTCGATAAATCGGGATCACTCTTGTCCTGAACTATGTCTGTTTTGGATGGCCATTGATTTCACTCTTATACATTGCCATCCTTAACAAAGTTCTACGTTGACCTTAACACAGAATACTTCTCTACATCTGGTGATGCAATTCAGACTGATCGGGGCATTCTTCCATGTGCATACTGGGAACCCGATTCCGAGCCAGCAAGTCAAGCAGAATCTGAGATGGCCGATGGAAGAGGAAAGGGACCACAACCCTAACCTGAAGCTGAAGTAAACCCGAGGGAAGGGCAGTATACCACTCAGAAAGATGTTAATAGTCAGCTACTGGCATCCATTCAAGCAATCCAGTAGCAGTTGACTAACCAAGCCCTGGCCTAGACCACCTTCCAAGATATGATGAATGATCTGAGGAGGAGGGTCGATGCAAGAGATGGTTGCCGGGAGGATGAGCCGAATCCAGACCACGAGTTCAATTTTGAAAGTGTCAGAGATGAACTCTCAGTGGGTGATGAATCTCGGATTCATCACTCTAAATATCATTAATTAAGCTCAAGTCCCTCAAAATCATCAGCATTTCTGCAATTATTCTTCATAATTAGCATTCATGCATGTTTGCATAAGAATGGCATTTTATCCATCATTTTTGCACAAAATAAGAAGCCAAAAATCCAAGCCAAAGTTGACCTATAAATAGCCTAATTTTCCGGATTTTTAACTCCTTCATGCTAACTCTGAATGACACAAAACCGCCTCCACTGTGTTCATCTCACTAACAAGAATAAATAAAAAATACAAAAAAATCAGTAACCCTGTTAAGTGGACCAAAAACCCAAACCCTAGTTTCTGAATTTTTAGACTAAAAGCCCCATCTCTTCCCCATCCAGTGTCCGATTTGATCCTACTCACTTTTGAACTAATGTACATTCAATTACCTTCAAAACAAGACCAAGTTCAAGTGAATCGGAGCTAGTATGTGAAAGTTGGGTTTTGGGCGTCTTTTGTACATTGTGTATTTTAGCGGTTTTTTACCCGTATTTTATGTACATATTTTATTAATTAATAAATATCCAAAAAATTAGATTTAGATGTCTTTTATTTATCTTTGATTTCTCCATATTTTTTCGGATTTTTTATCTGGTTTAAAAATGACAAAAATTACAATACCCAAAAATCTAGGTATTTTAAGTATATGGGATACCCCAAAAATACACTTCGTGCATTTATCTTCATGAAAGTTGTAGATCTCATCGAGACAAGCATTTTTCATGAAGGAACTTTTTCAATCCGATGTCATTTACTATTTCTTTTTTATTTTACAAAATATTTTATCTTCGATTTTTCTGGTGTTGACACATGGCAGCCCCTGAGGCCGCCACGTGTTAGCGGTTTTTGGGACCCTTTTTATTTGTTTTTATTAAAAAATTAATTAATTAATCGTACGTGCATCACACGTGCCCCCAGGCACGTGCATCACACGTGCCCCCAGGCACGTGCTCCGCACGTGCCCCGTCCTTTCCCCCTTCATCGCCACGTGGCCACAACAGGGCTGTCCGATCTCGGCCGATCGGACGGCCCCTGCCCATCGTCTTCTCCAGGCACCCCCTCCCCATTCTGGCGATGCCCCTCCGTTATCATCGCCGCGATTCGCGGCCACCTTCCAACCGCCGCCTCTCGCCTCCGCATATCCCGCGCCGATCGCGACCCCAACGACCTCCGCAACCCTCCCCAACCCCCTCCTCCGCATACCTCGACCCTCCTCCTATTTAAGAAGCATCGTCCTCACCTCGGCACCTTATCCGCCATTCTTCTCATCAGGTCGTGACAGCCCCTGCCTCCGACGTGATCCAAGGCATTCACCCTCGTCGCAGCCCACCTCCTCAAGGCACTGCTTCGCTCCGGCATGCTACGCCGTTGAGCTTCCTCTCCAGGTACCCTCCTCCGTAGCTCCGTTATTTTCCATCATCTTCGCATCTTTGATCACCCTTTCGATCATCATCCCCAACTTCTCCTCCGTCAAACTCCATCTGCTCTGCCTCGTCTCCGCCGTCAACTCCTCCAACGGCTAGCTCTGATCATCGTCGAGCCTACATCTCCAGCAGCTACGTCTACCCTGACAACGACAACCGCCATCAATGCCATTGTCTTTCTCTTCTGACAACGCCCGATCAGCCTCCACCGTCGCCACTGCATCGCCGCGTAGTGCCAACGTCTCCGCCTCCTCAATTTCATCACTGGTCAACTCTGCCACGCCACCTCCATCTTCGACTCCCGCCGTACGCTCAAGCGACCCCACCGCGACTCGAGCCGACTTCGCCCTTCGACCCCGCACAGGAGCACAACCACCCATCGGCGGAGCCTCGCCTCGGCTGGCTCATCCCCGTACCACCAGGCCCCGGACAGGAGCTATCCCCATCACCACCAGCAGCTGGGTCTATGCCCCAAGACCCCAGCACGTGCTTTGTACGTGCGTGGGGGACGTCATCCCTCGTCACCCCTCAGGTCACGTCTTCCGCACGTGACTGCGGGGCAATTTGCAGGCGCACCCTTGGATTACCCCATTACTCTCAAGTCCAGAGACTCAAGGAGCATGTGTGCCGCACGTGCTCCCTTGAGAATTTTGCAGAAGAACCCTAATTTTTTGGTAATTACAAATAGACCCCCTGCACTTTGCACTTATTTTATTTATTTATTATATTACAGTTCTACCCCTGTGTTCCTCTGTACTTTTTGACTCGTATATTGCATGTTTCATTTATCCAAAAATAGCATGATGTTTGTTGCTTAATTCTCTACAGTCCGAGATATTGTGGATATTTTTATGATTATTGGTTAATTAATAGTTTATTCTTTTGTGAAAATTTGCATATTGTGCCTATTTCATGCTCTTAAATTTGCTTTTGATTAATCATTGCTCTAAAAAATCCCAAAAAATCATATATTGTAGAGATTATTGTGCTTAACATTGTGCCCAATGAGATTCGCATTTGCATACATAATTTGCCCTATAAAAATCATTTTGGCATATTTTAGTATTTAATTTTTAATAGGTATTAAACCCCGTATTTTCAAGGTTTAGGATTTTTCTGAGATCCATCACCTAGTGATAGATCTTAGATAATTTTATCTCTTAAAAACAAGTAGGTTTAATATTTATTATAATTAAATATTGAAAATCATTCTGTTTGCATTTAAAAATTCATAAAAAATCTATATTGCACTCGAAACTTCTAAAAAATTAAAGTGCATTCATTTCATCATATTTTGCATTGTGGCCACGTTTCGTATTTTTCGAACATCATTTGATCGTAATTTGCATTTTAGTCCCTAAAATCGGCCGAAATTGCATCTTGTATCCCTTATTTGCATTAAAATTTCCAAAAAAAGCCTCGAAAACTGTGTACGAATTTTGATAGACATAATTCTACCTTGTTCCTTTGCCTCCTTGTGATCGACCTTTGGACTTGACCAGGTAAAATAAATAAAAACCACTTGATAAAAATTGAATAATATTTGTGGTTATTTCTTGACCGATTCCGATTGCCGCCTACAACGAACGACAACACATTAATTTTTAACATGAACAGAGAATAAAAACATCTTTTTACACGCGCGATTTACGAACTCGTCAGATGGCGCCGTTGCCAGGGAGGCAAACTGCTTAGTTTTGTGTTTTGAAAATTTTTGTTCGGTTTTCCGCATTCGGGTAGTCTGACCCCCGAATTTTTCACTGTAAATCCCATTTTATTTCTCGCATTTATTTTTTAGCATTTATTCCTTTTATTTTATTTTTGATTTATTTTTGAGTCACTCTCTAACATTCTCTCTCTTATTTTTCTTGCGAGATACCTGGCGTACGTGAAGCGGTTTTTCAAGAAACCGATGCACCTTCACCGACATCCGAAAAGCCGCAATTAATTTCAGATCGAGTCAAGTCGTGAGAGAGCGTAGAGTCTAGGTTTTTTATTTCTTCAATTTTATTTTTGTAATTAATTGCTCATTTACAGCGGTGTCCGTTTGGACTCTCGCGTATGTAAAAAGACCTTGAACTTTTTTGTGGTGTGTCGTGGCCTGTTTCACTCTCCAGTGAGGGTGGGGCCCGACTTGAGTGGCGATTAGGATAGACCTGCACATACAGATCTCAGAGCATTTTTATTTTTGTTGTGTCCCTAGGATCTTAAGCCACACTGCACTATTAACTGAGACGCACATAGATCGTTCAATTTAGCCAAAAATTTAACTCAATTATTTCCCGCTAATAGAACTTTCTGCTTAGGTGCGGTTTTTTATCGGCTTGCATTCATTTAGAATAATTTTTAAATTCTATCTAGCATCCCACATGGAGATTATGAGGATTCACTGTAAGTCTTCTAACTGAGCATTCATCATAGTTTTCCACGTGCATCGGCTTTTCCCGAATTTCTCCCTCTTGTTTTATCACATAATTCTAAAGGAAATTGGGACTGGACGGTAGACGTGTATTTGTGATCATTTAAATTCTTCAGTGATCACCTAATTGAAATTGGGCCTGCTAAATATAACCGATCTTAAGAACCCATAAAATCAAGAATTTTTGCGGGAGAGCAACCCCGTCATTGTTTGGTTTGCTTGAGCGAGAGAGCGACCCACACGCTAGGATAGAGCCACACCCTAACTCTTTTCAGACTACTATCTTGGGTTAGTCGTTCTCTAGTGAGGATCTCTCCGGTAGCCGGTAAAGCGGCCCGTGATGTCCTTAACAGATTGAGTTGATCGGGTAGTCGGTAAACGGTCCGCAATTCATACTGGCTAGGAAAGATCTAATTTGGGATAGGCCAGTCTCCTGAGAGCATTGGGTTCCTAACAGCTCGCTTTAACCGCTCTGATATATTGTATTATCACCAAACTCTAAAATTGACAAGATAATTGACCAAACCTTCACGGTCTTCACTTTGAGTTGAGTTCGTAAAACAAACCCTTGTATCGTGCTTGGATTGTGCGTAGAAAATAGATAATCAACGAATACTGCACACTTGTGCCTAGATCATGAACCATAAACCTCTTGCTAATCCTTTTGAATCGAGAATGGAAAATTATGGTTCGGACTCTGCGAACCCTTCTCTGACCGCCAAAAATTTTCCAATCTCAAATATTCCAAGGCACTCTTACTTAGGATCACCTCGGGTTCATGGACACCCTTCCCTTGAATCCTCCTCTTATGATTCTCTCAGCTTCCTGGAGAGAAGAACCCACACTGTCTCTCTCTCACCAAAGCAGATCATAGAAAACTCTAATGCTTTCTACACTATTAACTCGAACCCCTTCTATTCTGAAGGTGAAGAAGAAGGAATGCCTCCCAAGTTGCCTCCCAGAAAGGAACCAGGAGAAGAACCTAATGAAGACCCAATACATATGATTTTTACAAGACTGGCTGCATCTGAGCAGCAACAGCAGTTACTGAGGGAGCAACTAGAACAGTTGAATGCTGGGGAAGAACTGCCAATGGAAGCCGCATACAACCCTGGACAGTACAGAGTGAGGAATTATTTGCAGGCACCACAGACAGCGATAAACTATGAACTGAAGCCACATTTCATAAGTCAATTACCACAATTCCATGGTAATACGACTGAAGAGCCATATGAATTCTTGTGAGACTTGGAGCTGATATGTTCTAATCTGAGGCATCCACAAGTCAGCTAGGACTACATTCATCTCACCGCACTACCTTTTGCCTTGAAAGGGAAGGTAGATTACTGGGTGAAGAACTTAGGAGGACTGTGACCACTTATGAGAGGTTTAAAACCTATTTTTGAAGAAATTCTACCCTTTGAGTTGGACCAACCAAATGAGGACCCGCATCACCAGCTTCTCTCAGATGTCCAATGAACAACTATGTGAGGCTTGTGATAGGTTTAAAGACCTGCTACAGAAATATCCCAGCCATGATTTGGATAATAACATCCTAGTTCAGTCACTCTACTCTATCCTCAACTACGAGACTCAAGGGTTAGTTAGCGCTGTCTGCGGAGGGAATTACACATCACGTGGAGCTGAGACTGTCTGGAAAGTACTAGAGCATATGGCAGAGACTAGCCGTTCACAGATCGCTAGTAGAGCATACACTGATTCCTTGAACACCTTTCAAGCCAAAGGAGGAAAGCAAATTGTCGCAGAGATAGCAGAGGATTTGATTCCAATCATGAACATCATCGTAGATAAATTGACCGTGGTGGACCAAATTCATAAGAGGATCAACGACATCGACAACAGGATTTCCCAATTCCCAAAGCAGATGGAGGAGCTCACTGAGAAGGTGTCCAAGATGGGGATGCCTACTGCACCTACGATCTTGATCTATCATGTGCATCATGTCCAGGAGCATCCAGGAATAGAACAATAGCAACCATGGGCTCAGGACCAATCCTATGCCCAACTTCCCAGCAGCCACCCCTACCGGCCGAGACAGTCAAAGAAGCCCCGCCTCTGACATTCGAAGTAAATGGCATTTGGTACACATAGGACATTACCCGACAGGGTAATATGAGGGACCGTCAGCCTTATCAGTGTCCACCCACTTTCTATAATGCCGCATTTCCTCCACAACACACTCAGAACATACATCTTTTCCGCAACCGAAGCAGCATCAGCCCTACAATCACCAAAACCAACCTCAGCAATACCTCAGCAATATCAAGCTCTCAGACAATCAGCTCAATTGTCCAATCCTCCAAAAGAACCGATCAACATCCAGAGGCAAATGCTTTAAGAGATTCGCAACTTCCGAAATGAGCTGCACGATCTATGGGTTGATGTCAATCGCTTGTCCTGTTGGAAGGATGAGCAGACAGCCCCAGATACAACCATTCCTGCCCAAGTCCAAGCTAACCCCAATAGCTTGAACAAATTTCAATCATCCAAACACAATAGCCAGGTATACTATTCAGATTTTTCCACATCTGAACATGAGATCCTTTCATTTGACAATATCAATGCCATGTCACTCAGGAGCGGAATGACCGTGGTCGTACTTGACCGGGCAAGGGAATCGAACCATGAATACTCGGAAGATCAATCGGAGGATGTTTCCGAGGAGGAAGAAGAAGGACGCCTGAAGATCCCATCGCAAGATAAAGGGAAAGCATCTATGGAGTCTGTAGAGGACGTTGAACATCAAGTTGCTGCAAAAATACCTTTGTCACCTTTTCAGCAACCTGATTTTGATTATTATCAAAAATCTTATGATTGTAATAAGAACTCCAAGTCTAATAAAGATGCTCTTATTTATGATTTTGTCTCTCTATCTCCTGCCTCAAATGCTTCCATTCTTTTCCCCCATGCTCTCAAGAAAGGAAAACAAAAGAAAAACATTCTAGATGACCCAGAAATGGAACGATTCTGCCAGCAAAATATCACAGTCAAAGTACCCTTTGATCAGTATGTGGCCAGTAATCCAGCATTCCAGAAGTACTTGAAGGCGAAATGCACTCCCACCAGGACTCGTACAAAGAAAACAAGTCAATTTGTGGAGACTCATATCTTGACAGTTGCCACTACCAAATGTGTCAAAATCAGCATTTGCCAAGAAAGAAAAGGGATCTGGGTGCCCATTATATGGAGAGTCACATTGGCGGCATTGCGTTTGCACGCAAACTTCTCGACAATGGTTCTTCCATAAATCTTCTACCCTTAGCCTTATATTATAGATTAGAGTTAGGCCCTCTCAAGAAATCATTATCTTTACTCCAATTTGCTGATAAATCCACTAAAAGGCCTAAGAGAAAAGTGAAAAATGTTATCATCATGATCGAGGGTACGGAATACAAAGTGGACTTCACTGTCCTTGATATTGAGACCCCGAACCATTGGAAGGAATCACAAATCATTCTTGAAAGACCATTCCTAAGAACCGCCAAAGCTGTATTCGATTACGGCACCAGAATGATGAAGTTTCGTTCCCCAAGCGGAGAAGTAGACTTGGAGATGAAACAAACGAAGTGGCAAAGGCCAGACTCCGAATCCACCACTGAATATGCCGAAACATCAGAATACAATCTCCTCAGCACTACTGGGCCGTGGGACCAACTACTAGACATACTGATTGAAAGCACATCATCAGGAGAAGAAAAATACACAATGCAGTTTGCGAGATATTGCCAAACATATCTAGTCACCCAGATCACTACAGTCTTGATGACACAGAAATTCTTTCGGATTTGTCAGTCCATCATCTTCGAGACAATCAAGAAATATCGATGACGAGTCGAATGCGGCTTTGGCCGAATTACCACATTACTTTAGCGATTCGACTCAACTTTCTTCAGAATTGGTAGCCAGCACATCACAGAGTGATTCACCACCAACCGACACTGAGCCAGATGCAAAAGTCATTCAACCAGACTTGATCGATGATTCAGAATTGCCAGAGCTGAAGCAACTACCTTACTCACTGAAGTATGCATTTCTAAATGGACACAAAGAAAAATTCCCTGTGATCATTAGCTCATCATTAACCGTGGACCAGGAATCCAGACTACTCAAAGTCCTTGAGCAAAATTGAAAAGCCATAGGTTGGACTGTGTCGGATCTCGTAGGAATAAACCCCGCTCTCTGCTAGCACCAAATTTATGTTGAATAATGCAAGGCCTTCCCGTGAATTTCAGAGAAGATTAAACCCCAATCTTCGGGAAGTAGTGAAGAAAGAGATAAAGAAATGGTGCAAAGCAGGATTTATATACCCCTTTTCTGACTCCAAGTGGGTGGCTGATATACTCGAATTTCGACGGTCTTAAGTTCAACACAAAGCGTGAACTCAGTCGCAGTGTCGACTAATCAAAATCCGAATTTAATCAACAATTAACCCACACTAAGATCAATAATTAGAAAGAGATGTGGAGTTAAAATTTATTTTTAACTCTGCACAAATGGTGTATAGTGTCAAGTATGCAGAGAGTTCGAACACAGGGAGCAAACAAGGTAGTTCAAGCAAAAATTGTGCTCAAGTGAGAGTGTGATGTGCCTACATTAAGCAAGCAAACAAAAGAAATGTTTTGTGGGTTTTTAATTTTTTTTTAATTTTTAATTTTGTATTTTGATTTTTGATTTTCTGATTTTTATATTTTACAATTTATATATATTTTTTTTTCAATATTGGAGAATAAAGACAATATAATAGAAAGCAAGCTAAAATATTTATAAAAATGTGCAAAAATACTCAAAAATTCATAAGTAAAATGTTTTTGGTATTTTTATAATTTGCTACTGTTTTTGTGATTTTTGGGGGTTTTTCAAGGTGTTTTTTGATATTTTTAAAAACTGAATTAAAGGAAAACAGTGGAAATAAGGCTGGCTGTGAATAAAATGCAATTTAAAAATAGCAACCAGTACCCAAAATGTTTCACACTATTTTTCTACTGGAAAGAACAAAATAAGGGATAAACAGAAGCTGAGTTTACATTTTTTTGATTTTTCTACTATTTTATATATTTTTTTGAAGTTTTCGATTGTTTTTAAGTTTTTAGTATTTTTCTTTTGAGATTTTTAATGATTTTTGGACTGACACTAAAATAGAATAAAATAGACACTAGGTAATTTTTTTTGGAATTTTTGGAGGTGTTTTAATATTTTTTTGGTATTTTCTAAGCTAGACAGTGCACAAATAGCAAGTTTTTGATTTTTAATAAATATGAAAATAAAATAAAATCAAAAACTAAATATGTGGCGTGAAGGTACACGTGTCCAGGAGCTTAAACCTATTTTTGTGGAATTTTTGGAGTTGAAATGATATCTCAAATAAATACAACAAGCATCCAAGCGATAATCAGGCCTGGCAGCGGTATATGTGCAATATCTAAAACATCCAGGGGCATACATGCAATTTTCCACAAAACTTTACACTGAATATTCAATTTATAGCATCAAAAAGCAATTAAAAAAGCCGCCTGGGCTTCCTAGAAATTTACCCACCAGGGCGCGTGACTTGCACGCGCCTGGGAAGGATTAAAATGCAATATAACAAAAGCCTGGGGGTCCACTTGCAAAATAACCAAAAATATTACACTTAATGAGAAAGTTTCAGGACTAAAACGAAATACACAAAAGCCCGAGGGTGTCCTTGCAAAAAGACCACACCTCACGTGTACATGTCACGTGAGGTGACGTGGCGAAGGACCTAAATGCAGATAAATAAAGCCCGGGGGGTCTTCGTGCAAATATTACAAAACTTTTACACTACTGACAAAAGTTTAAATACTAAATATTAAATACAAAAATGGCGAGGGTGTAGATGCAAAATACCCTCGCTCGGGCGTTCTGATGACGACGCGTGGCGCTAATCCAACGGCGGGGCGACAGGGCGCGATCCAGCGGCTGGAAGCGATCCACTTATACACGTGGCAGCTGGAGAACGGCCGATGACGGTTCGCGGATGCACGGCGGAGATTAGAACGCTCGAAGACGATCTGACGGCTGAGGCGTGGTGCGATCCAACGGCTACTGCTTGATCTGGAGCTGCGGCTCGATCGGACGGTGGGGACGCGAGGAGGAAGAACAGGGAAGAAGGCCGGCGAAGGCGAACTTCCCCGGCTCCGATCTCGCTTCTCCGGCGATGAATGGGCTCCAAAATGGAGCTGCAGACTCCTGGGAGGTCCCTCTATGGCCTGGATGGCTCAGATTCGCCGGAGAGGCGTCGAGGTACTGTCGCGGAGGCGGCGGAGCTCTCAGCTCCAGGTATCTCCGGCGAAGGTCGCAAAATGCCTTCCAGGTGCGTTCGCTGCTCTTTGACCTGCAAGAAATGGTGAGAAGGTCCAGGGCAAAGTGCCTGAACCTTAGGTGGACCTAATCTAAGCGCGAGGGGGAGTGATCGACGGTGGCCGGAGTTGCGCTCCGGCGATGATGCTTAGATGGGTGAAATACGTAATGGAACTTAGAATTTTTTTTGGGGTTTTCGAAGATACGACTAATAGGAACCTAATGGTGCAAAGAAATAAACGGGGGGGATGCCCTCGATGGCCGGAACCAGAGGAAGACAAGTACCTCGACGCCGGCTGTTGGCGGAGGTGGTGGAGGCACCCTCGACTTCGCGCGCCTCGGCTGAAGGGCTGACGATGGAGCTGTCACCTCCACGGAGCTCAGGAGCACAATGGTGGCGCTGAAGGGTGGACCAAGGGGACTCAATTCGAATGGAAAGAAGGGGGGTTGGTTTTAAGTGGGTTGATCCAAGGTGACAGGGGGCCAAAGACCAAGGAATCTGGAGCGATTCAGTGATGCGACCCCCAAGAAAATCACTCGGCGGGCAAGGTGGTTGGTAAGGGAAGAGGTTTGCAGAAGAAATCGAGACAAGATAGTGAAAGAGTTGGCCGGGAGAAAGCCAAGAAATTGGCCCAAAAACCGAGCCTTCTGACGTCGCACATGGGAAGGACGGCCAGTTGACCGGGGTCAACTGGGACCGTCTCCTGATTGGTCCACGTGGACCAATCAGGAAAAATCCCTAAGAAATGATTTGTAAAATCAATAACAAATAGAAAAAGGTCGAATTAATTAAAAGTTATAAAATAAAAAATGCTTAGAATTTTATGTAGTATTTAATTCTGATTTTTATTTATTTTTAGGAGTTGTATTTTTGCAAGTTACCTTTTTAACCCTATATAGGTATAATACCTATGTATTTTAATATTTTATTTTTATTTAGGTATTTTATTTCTTTATTATTTTTATTTAGTATTTTATAAAATTGTAACATACTTTTATATACACATATATATTTTTATTTTGTTTTTCTGATTTCTTTTGTATATTTAATAAAATACAAGTGTGTTTTATATAGGTATGTATATAGATAATGTACCAATGTATTGAATATATACAAGTATTGTATTTTTAATTTTATTTAGGTTTTTATTCTAATTTTAATATTCACAATTATTATAAGTAACATTTACAACATTATAAAAAAAATATAAAAAATGTAAAATAATAAATAAATAATAAATTGAATATTTTATTCAGTACAAATATACAATGAGGGTCCAAAACTCATCTTTCAAACCGTAGCTCCGCCAAATGCGAAACCACTGTCATTGGATAGATTATTTTATTCTATATACAATTAAAGGTGAGTTTGCTATATTTGGAGTTGTCAGTCATGAGATACGGGTCTGGAAAGTTGGGATTTTGGATTCTTATTCAGACCATATCTTTTTGTCTGTACATGATTTTTCTGTGAAATCAATTTTGTATTTTTCTTTATTAAATTATCTACAACTTTCATGTACAAAGTTTCTTTATTTGATGTATAAAAAGGTGGAACCAAAAATAGGTTCCAAAAAGAATGAAGAATGAATATAATGAATAAGTATTTTGACTGTGTTTCTGACCTTATCTCCCCCTACTTTATTCCTTGTCGACCTATTCATAAAGATGCCTAGGTCTCGGGGGTTTTGGGTCATAAAATATTTACAATATTTTATTCTTTTTCTTTTCTTTATTTATTCTATAATTTTGGCCTTAATTACAGTAATTTGTACACTGTTTGAATGCACATGCATGAATGCTAAGATGCTTGATTTACGGCTATTTACAGGCATTTGCTAGGGTTTTAGGTGCCAAAATGATAGAATAAAGATGATGAAATGTGGATTCATCATCCCCCTATACTTTACCTTTGCTAGTCCCTAGCAAACACTTATGCAATAAGTGCAAAAAGAAAAGGAAAGAAAAGAAAAAGAAGAACTTGGATTTTATTTGACTATCAAACTTGTCTTCGCAAAATCAAAGTTTGGAGCTTAAGTCGGACCTTTGGAATTTTAGTGCGGGCGGAACCTTATTGAGAACCGACTTTGAAATCCAACAGTCCTTGAGAATCCCAAAACTCTGTCCAAGTCTCCTTAATAGCCAGGTCAGAAATATCTCAATTCATACGCAAACCCTTACGACTATGAATCTGACTTGTACAGTGTAAGTGATGGTGGCTCTCCTCAACTAGAATGACAAAGAAACTGACTTCTCCAGTACGACAACCCAATGATTCCCCAATCCAGCAACTCCATCCTCGAGGAGCGGGGTATTCCCTTCTAAGTTCAAGTGGCAACCAGCTCAAGAGGAGGGGGTGAAGAGAAGAATGGACGGTAGCCAGTGTAGCTACATATCCTTGGATGCAAGACCAGTGTAGTCAAGTCATCCTGCTGCAGGCTCACATGATATGACTTCGGAACTCAAGCTTGCTTATTGACTTCGTACATACTTGCAGGCTTTTTATTTTTGTACATGCCTGAACATTTTTTTTTGAAGTACTATTCACAACAGCATTTACATAAGGAGTTTTTCCTCTTGAGCCAGTAGACTATCCCTCTTTTGAAGCTTTATCGCAACCCACAGCCTCCTGTCTTTAGACTTCCTAATCACTGGACGGGTTGGGGTGCACTTCCCTCCCTAGAGGAGGACAAGTGTTTCCACTTGTGTGCGTCTCATACCGGCAAATCCAATCCCCTCACCACTCCAACTGAGTTGAGCCATGTGAAAGGTGCAGGTGTCCAAGTTAGGTCATTATCAACAAGAGTCGTACGTGTGCTTCGAAATACTCTACTTAGGCAGTCAAGAATCCATTGAACCAAGTCCCGTGATCCTCAAAGAATTAAGTCAACTAGACCTGAAGTACCTCAAACCCAGTTCCTATAAGGTTCCTGTTATTAGGCAGATTATAAGGTCCAATCAAGCTCCAATCTCCGGATTTTACTTAGACTTGTTCAACTATCAAACTCAATCCGAAAAATGCTCATGCTATGCAATGCAATGCAGAAAATATTTTTGTGATGCAATTTTCAAAGATTTTGAACTTTTTATGGATTTTTGAAAATATGATGCATGCAGATGCAATTTTTTTGTATTTTTCAAAGAACTTTTTCAGATGTTTTTGGATTTTAATTTTGCAAATGTTTTTGGGAATTTTTGAAAATAAAAAGATTTTGGCTGAAAACAAGGTGAAAATATGTACACGGGAGTGCATCTTATATATACAAGAAGTGGATTTTAAGAATTTACAGGGTAAGTGGTTAATTTTATACATATATATATACAGTGGATTTTGGTGTGATGTGAATATTCCTCAAACTTACTTGAAAACAATTTACACCCAATTTTTGAAAACTATAGTACAAAATAGTTTTTACAAACATTTTACACACATTTGAAAATCATTTTGCAAAGGTTTTCAAAACAGTATATATAGGTTTTTCAAATCGTTTTTGCAACCATTTTTCAAACCATTTTGCAAATCATTTTTCAAACATTGTTATTTCACACAAAGAAAAGAAGTTTTACAAAACACACATTTTCACACAGGTTGAAAACACGAAACAAAATATTTTCAAAAATAGTTTTCAATAGATGTTCACGAAGATTTTCAAACTATTTTTCAAACATTTTGCAAAAACATTTTCACCTGATTTATTAATCAGTAAATACAAAAAGAATTTGAGGAATAACCACATCTTTTTATTAAGAATTTTTAATGAATTTTAAAGAATTTTTAGCCATATTTATTAAGAAAATACAAAAGTACGAGTTATGGCTAAAGTATATACGTAGTATATACGACCCCCCTATACTTAGCTTGAGCTATGTCCTCATAGATCGGAGAGAAAAGAGAAGACATAACTCGTACTAAGTATAGACAAGTCTAAAGAATAAAAGAATAATAGATGAATAAATGAATGAGAAGTTGACTGTCCCCCCTATACTTAGGATCAAATAATCCTAAGTATAGCAGATTGTACACAACGCAGGGAGGGTCAAGGGTGGGAATGAACAGATCGTACTCAAACTGTCTCCCCCTATACTTAGGGTAAGATATCCCTAAGTATAGACAAGAAGAGGAGACAATGGAGAGGATCGACAGAGATAGAACAACCCGGGGTGCCAACCCCCCTATACTTAGGACAAAGTACGTCCTAAGTATGGAAAACTGTCTACAAGGGCGGCACCTTCTTGATAGATACAGAAAATAGAAAAGGAAAAGAAGAAAAGAAGAAAATAAGAAAATAAATCAACAGACAACAAAGTGATATAAACAGATGGATCTGTACAGCGGAGGGTAGAATTTGATCACCATGTATGAAATGTAGATGATGAGAGTGAAAGGACACATCTCATACCAGAAGAATGGGGGCAACGTCAATGGTCGGCGGATCATGATCAAGATATAATTTCAAGCGTTGACCATTGACGCGGAAGGTAGAGGAAGATGACGGTTCTGATATGTCGATGCTGCCATTGTCATGTACCTTCCTGACCACATACGGTCCTTTCCACTTGCTCTGTAATTTTCCTGGGAATAATTTCAGCCTGGAATCAAACAACCATACTCTCTGATCTGGCTCAAACTGTTTATGGCTGATATGCGAATCGTGCCATGTCTTCACTTTCTCTTTGTACTGTAAGCTGTTTGAAAAGGCTGTGTCTCTAAGTTCTTCCAGGGCTGCCAATTCTTCTCTTCTCTGTTCTCCTATACTCTCGGGATCTAGAAGCAACTCAGTAACTGCCCAAAAAGATTTATGCTTGATTTCCACTGGCAAATGGCATGGCTTGCCATAAACGAGACGAAAGGGAGATGTTCCCAATGGATTCTTGAAAGAAGTCCGATAAGCCCACAAGACCGAGTCCAAAAGCTGTGACCAATCCTTTCGGTCTGGGCGGACAACTTTCTGCAAGATAGTCTTTATCTCCCTATTCGATACTTCGGTAAGACCATTAGTCTGAGGGTGATAAGGAGTGGCAACCCGATGGTCAATGCCAAACTCGTCTGCAAGGGCCCTGACTTTGTCATTGATGAAGTGAGACCCCCCGTCTGAAATCAAGACTCTAGGTACACCGAACCGTGAAATGATATTTTTCCTCAAAAATTTGCAAACGGTTTTAGCATCTGCGGCTCGGGCGGGGATGTCCTCAACCCATCGGCTGACATAATCCACAGCGAGCAAAATATGCTCGAATCCCTGACTCTTAGGAAATGGGCCCATGAAATCAATTCCCCATGCATCAAAAACCTCACAGAAGTGAATAGGTTGCATGGGCATCATGTCTCTCTGTCCGCAGGTTCCCATTTTCTGACAGTCAGTGCATCTCTTCACGAACTCATCAGAATCCTTGAAGAGAGTAGGCCACCATAGGCCGGATTGAAGCACCTTCTGTGCTGTTCTTTTTCCAGAATGATGTCCTCCTGCCTCAAGCTTGTGGCAGTATGTGAGGACGCTATGCTGCTCTTCCTGAGGAATGCACCTCCTCCAGATACTATCCCCTCCTTCATGATAAAGGACGGGATCCTCCCAATGATAAAACTTGGCCTTAACTAGGAAGTTCTCAAGTTTCTGCCTGGGCCAACCCTGAGGGACTGTCTTGGCAACAAGATAGTTTACAAAGTCAGCATACCATGGGAGTGAGGTGACAGCCAAGATCGCCTCATCTGGAAATGTCTCTGTTATAGGTGCGCTGGGCTCAGATTCCTCAAGATTCTCCAATCTGGAGAGATGATCCGCCACCACATTCTTGACTCCAAGCTTGTCCTTAATCTCAATATCAAATTCCTGGAGTAGAAGGATCCATCTGGTGAGACGTGCTTTGGCATCCTTCTTAGCCATTAAGCACCGGATGGCGGTGTGATCAGTGTAGATTGTTACTCTAGATCCGAGAATATATGATCGATACTTATCAAGAGCGAAGACTACGGCCAGCATTTCTTTCTCGGTCACAGTGTAATTCCGCTGCGCGGCATCCAAAGTCCGGCTGGCGTAGTGAATGGCAAACGGTAAACCATCCCTCCTCTGTCCAAGCACAGCCCCAACGGCAAAATCTGAAGCATCCGTCATGATCTCGAATGGGAGAGACCAATCGGGTGGCTGAAGGACAGGAGCTGAGACAACCATATTCTTGAGAGTCTCAAATGATTCAAGACACTTATCATTAACAATAAACTCGGTGTCTTTGGTGAGCAGGTCAGTAAGCGGTCGGGCAATTCGACTGAAGTCCTGAATGAACCGTCGGTAGAAACCGACAAGCCCCAGAAAAGACCGTAACTGACGTAAATTGGACGGCGGATTGAGTTTTCTGATGATATCCACCTTAGCCGGATCGACCTCCATGCCCCTGTTGGAGACGATATGACCAAGGACCGTCCCCTGAGTCATCATGAAATGACTCTTCTCCCAGGATAAGACAAGATTGACCTCAATGCAGCGCTTCAGCACACGGTCTAGGCAGTCAAGACAAGCGTCGAACCCGTCGCCATAGACCGAGAAGTCATCCATGAAGACCTCTAAACAGTCACCCACCATGTCCGAGAATATGGACAACATGCACCTTTGGAATGTCACCGGAGCGTTACATAGACCAAAGGGCATCCGTCTGAAAGCATATGTCCCAAACGGACAGGTGAATGTCGTTTTCTCCTGGTCTTCGGGTGCAATGGCCACTTGATTATATCCAGAGTACCCATCAAGAAAACAATAATGACTCTTCCCGGCTAACCGCTCGATAATCTGATCAATGAAGGGAAGCAGGAAGTGATCCTTCTTGGTGGCCTCATTCAATCGTCTGTAGTCCACACAGACCCTCCAAGAAGTTGGTACTCTGGTAGCGATCTCCTATCCAGACTCATTGACAACTGTAGTGATACCCGTCTTCTTGGGTACCACATGTAACGGACTTACCCATTTGGAGTCGGAGATGGGATAGATGAAATCGGCACTCCACCACTTGGAAATTTCTTTCATGACTACGTCTCGAAGATTCGGGTTCAGCCGTCGTTGGAACTCACGCGACGGCTTAGCGTTATCTTCGAGATAGATGTGGTGAGAGCAAAGATTTGGGCTCAACCCCTGGAGATCAGCTATACTCCAACCGATTGCCTTGCGGTTTCTTTCAAGAACCTCCATCAGACGAGATTCTTGTTCTCCAGTCAAATCTGCTGAGATAATGACTGGGTGCATTTCTGGCTCTCCAGCAAGGAATCTGTACTTCATTGACTGCGACAGAGGTTTCCGTTCCGGACAACTGGGAGGTGGCAGATCTGGCTTCTGATAAGTCTGTGTAAAGGCGACCAAATCTGCATGGGAAAACTCTCGCTCTGCATGAATTGCTGACGAAGGGCGGCCTGATGGATCATCAATAAACTGCACTGGCTCGCACTCTGTCATGGTTGTTAGCTCAGTAGGAATCAGACAAGGTAAATAGTCATCAAAGTCATCCCAGTCAATGTCTGAATCCGAGGGATCAGAAGACGATGAGCAAGATTGAAATTCCTCAGCACCACTCATCACGACACTGTCAGCCTCAGAGATATCTTCATCCAGGGTTGTGCTCTCCCGGCTCTCGACTGCCATGAGCTTGAGATACAGTGAATCTGTCGGCAAGGCGAGGGTCGGTGCTACGGGATCTTTCCAGTTGGATTCATCATCAGTCATCTCGAAATCACAAACCTGGTGGATGTCTAGCTCCTCCTCTGTCATCTGCTCGGCTTCGCTGGACTGCTCTGAGCATTCTGCCTCTCTGGCTCTGATCTCTTCGATCGTCTCTATTTGTATGGTTTCGCCCTCTACGCGAAAGCATACCTTCCCATTATCACGATCGGTCACCGCCTTGGCTGTGGCCAAGAATGGACGTCCGAGAATGATGGGGGCATCAGTTACCGACTCAGGGATCTCCATGTCCAACACAACGAAGTCCACGGAGAATTGCAGGCCCTGAATGGTAACGACCACGTCTTTCAATAACCCCTTCGGCCTCTTAATCGACCTATCAGCAAACTGAAGGACGGTTCTGCTTCGAAGAAGAGGGCCAAACTCGAACTGCTTGAGTAAGGCTGCCGGAAGTAGGTTAATTGAAGAGCCGCTGTCTAATAGAGTACGATCAAACTGCTGCTCCTGAATCTCGCATCTGACATAGGGAGCTCTTGCGTCTGGTCGCTTGGCTGGCAATGTGTTCTGAATGGCGCAGCAAGTGTTATGAGTGAGCATATGGATTTGATCTCTGTGCCTCTTCCTTCTTCGAACAGTAGTTGTTTCTTTTAAGTTCTTCTTGAAGAAGGGGATATGCTCAAGTGCTTCTCGTAGAGTCAGCTGAATGTGAAATTTGTCAATCATTTCGTTGTCGAACTCTACCTGCTGATTCTTTTTTGGACTTTCTTTTTTATTCCCCTTCGCTCGGCGGAGTGCCTCAGGGAAGGGGATTGTAGGGGCCTCCTCAGATGGAGGACTAGGAATCGGTCTCTGTGCCTGTGAAGACGGAGAATCCATACAATAATCATCATTCACCACATATGGATCCGCAATTTGAACAGAAACCTTTCCTTTATTCATATTTTTGTTTTTGTTTTTGTTCCCACAGTCTCTAGGTACAAAATGTGGTAACATCACAGAAGATGGCTCAACAAAAGTGGATGTGGTGGCCTCAGTACCACCACTAGCACCGATCTTCGCGGCATCAGCACCGCGCTCTGGTTCAGCATCCAAAATGGTGGCATCAGCACCACCGTCTGCATCTGGTATCACGACGGCATCAGCACCATCGTCCTGGACTCCATCATTGGTGGCATCAGCACCACCGTCTTCAACATCATCATTAGCGGCATCAGCACCGCTCCTCTGCTCCTCTGGTCAGCATCTGGCTGTCGCTCAGAAGAGGCGCCGCCGGCTGGTATCCTACCGCTCCTGCTCAGATTTTCTTTTTAAATTATTAGGATTGGGTTCGATCTGAGCGGGTATGGCGGCTTTGCCTTTGATAATATCCCGCATCTCCTGCCGGAATTCATCCATTTCTTGCCTGAAAGATGCTCGTTGTTCAGATAGCAAGCGGGCAAGATCATCGAGGGCTGGGTTCTCATAGGCTGGACCCTGAGAACCGGATGTCTGTCCCTGCTGGAAATGGGGATGTTGCTGCTGGTGTTGTTGCTGATACTGGGGGGAAGGCTGGGCATAAGAATGCTGAGGCGGCTGTCGCTGCCTCCACTGTTGTCCCTGATAGGCGGGACGAGGACCACTCTGATACTGAGATGTCTGGGCATATTGGGGGTGCTGGTTGTACTGCTGTGGCTGGCTGCTCTGCTGTCCTTGAGCAGGAGGATGTTGTTGGGATGAGGATCCACCATTACCCCAACGGAATCCGGGGTGATCCCTACGAATTGCGGGCTGAGGGTATCGGTCATACCAAATCCCGTTGACTTCCATCAACGGTTCCTGCTCGAAGGAGGGTGGAGGAAGAACAGCCAGTGGCTGCTCCGGCTGATACACCACCATCTGCGTCTCCTGAGATGGCGGTTGCTCTGGATGGTACTGCAACAATGGAACCGGCTCCGCCTGGATATGGTTCACCTGGCGATATGAGGTAGAGGCCTGGTTGGGATTGCTGCTGCTGGAAGCAACCTGTGACCTGGGAGGCTGTTGAGAATGGGCTTGTGCCTCCTGAATACAGAGAATTTGAGTCTTCAGGTCACTCATGGTTTTGGTGAGAAGGTCCATCTGGTCTAGACCTTGGTTCTGCTTCTTTTCAAGGATCTCCATGCGGTCCAACTTTTCGCTAATAATCCCCATATCGACTGCTGCTGATTCGGCTTGGGCTGCGGCTACCGACGTTGTGCTGGGACCGGTATCGATGCGGGCGATCCTCTGAAATGACCCCGCTCCCTGCGGGGGTTTCTGCTGAGTGTAGATTCTGGCCTGGGTCATCACTGTAGAGTTCTCTGCCATGCCTTCGTAGATGGCCCAGACGTCGTCTTCTCCTTTGGAGAAATAGGACCCACCGCAAGAGGCATTCACAAGCCCCTGCAGCTCCGGTGTCAGCCCACAGAAGAAACTCTACACCAGATTGGGCTTGGAGATATCGTGATGTGGACACCGATCTATGAGCTCTCTGAATCGATCCCATGCTTCGTGGAACTGTTCATTTGGGATCATGACAAAATTGCTGATCATGGCTCGAGCTGCGTTGGTCCGGCCGAGAGGATAGTATTTCTTCAAATATGCGGACCGGAGATCTGCCCAAGTGTCGACAAATCGCCCTAGATGCTTGAGCCAGTAAGCGGCTCTGTCAACCAATGAGAATGGAAAGGCGATCATCCTGATTGTGTCCTCGGTCAACAACCGATCGTGGATGGTGCTGCATATCATTTCGAATTCTTGGAGATGGAGGTGCGGCTCTTCGGTCGGCAACCCATGAAACTTGGGAAGAAGCTGGATCGTGTGGTGCCGAAGCTCGAAGTCTCTGTGGATTGGCGGGAGTCTAATCCACCGGTGAGTGAGGGACGAAGCTGGGTTGTGCAGTTCCCTCATAATAGTCTGTGGCGGTCGCTCACCATCCGGATCGCCTCCTGCATCGGGTCCTCCTCCTTCTCCGCCACCGCCTCCTCCAGGTCTGTTCTCTCTCATCTGAGCTATTTCCCTCATGAGATCACCCATGAATGCACCCTGGTCACGGATCTGTCTCTGCATATTCTCCAGGGATGCTAGCAAGGAATTGTTGATGGCCGCCTGATCAATAATGAACGGAGGATGGTCGTGGTCATCTGGGTGCTCGCCTCTGTCTGCCATTGCTTGATTCTCTGAAAATGCAAAAGAGGCCATTTCAGGTGCTGTTGAATGAGCTGAGCTCTGCGATGCACTGAATTCTGATATAATTGGACTGAGGGAAGGAGAATGGGAAGGGTGGTCGAGGGGGAACAGGGTGGATGTGAACTCAGGCTCGGAGAGCGGGCTCTCCGAGGCATTCCTAGATGAGTAGGGAGGAGTGCTGGATAGCGGTGCTGACAAGGTCGGCCTAAGAGATCTCCGTCCCATCATCTTGATTATTCGGAAAGAACAGAGAAAATGCAAGAGAAGAAGGAGAAGATGATATGCAACAAAATTGCGCACAATTGTGTTGTGTTTTTGATCTTGACCTTAACAAATCTAGAAATCAAACACAAAGCAAGGGTAAGTTCACCAACTCAACTCGTGAAGCCATGAAGGTTCGGCTTTTATCTTGTCAGTTTTAGCTTGTTTTTCAGGTATTTATCTTTTCACGAGTCCTTAGAGCGCTACGCCTATAGGAGAGAGAGTACTGCCAGGAAAGTGTCCCCGTACTTGTCCTCCTCCTGTGTAACCTGTAACTTGCGCTTTTTAAGGTCCTTGTAACCCTTCCTGGATCCCTACTCAGCCAAAGAAAAGAGAGAGGAAGCCGATAGGCGAAACCGATACTTCGGACCTCGCTCGCAACGGAATCACCCGTGAGCGTGCAAGATCCTACTCGGACGCAGCCGGTGAGACAGACACACCCGTGAAGGCGTGGCCTAGGCTCGGTACTTCGGACAAGGTCGGTGCTCTCACAATAGAGAGTCACCAATGGCGACCAAGTCCTACTCGACTACGTACGATAGTAGCGCCAATACTTCGGAAATCTAGGTGATACACAAGGCAGCCACAAGTTGGGTTTTGGGCTCTAATCCTTACGAAGCGCTCACCTCACTTGGAAGGAGACCTTCCCATGCAACCTGAAAACAAGTGAGGGTGTTACTCTCCCCAAGCAATGAATCCAATTACCGATTTTATTTTGGTCAAGTTTTCTTTAGCAGTCCCTTTTTTAATTTTTTTGGTGTTATCGCTTCTTTTGAGTGAATTCAAACAAGCGCCTAACGATTTTTTGTATTTTTCCTTTATCCTACTTTGTTTCAAAAACAGAGGGAGAATAGAGTCGGAAAAGCCGTGCAAGTCGACACCAAGGTGGAAATCTCACCTTTGTGCCTAGATGATGCGTGCAAAGTAAGAGGACTTACAGCGAATCCCAACTCTCTCCATGCGGGATGCAAAGCAGAAATTTTAAACCTAAGCTATATGGCGAAATGCAACGGAAATCGTCCTAGAACAGGCAGCTGCTAGCGTGAAGAACCACAAGCTAGCTAATAATTCCCAATCCGAGTGTCCGGTCTTGGCTCACCCCTCCTCTGCCCAACACATTTGGAGTAGGAGAAAGCGCGTGTTCGGGTGTGAGCTCGCGGCGCGTGGATTTGGAAGCTACTAGCTAACTGTTTAATTAGTCTAAGTCCAAATACGAATCTATAGGTGCATGCAAAGATTATTAGGTGTTTGGACCTATTCTAATCGAGTCAAGCAGACCTAGAACTAAGAGCTCAATCCACAAAAGAAAGTGAAAAATGAAAACAAAACCGGAAAATGACTGCGATGAAAACGCGATAAAAATCTGTGGTGAGCCCCCGGGTGAACAAACACCCGGAAATTAGGCCCGAATGTCTAAGTGTCCAAGTCCAAGTGTACCTGTATTATTACAAATTAAATAAATCACTCTCTCACCAAAAATAAAAGACAAGCTAATCTAAGCACTCTCTCTCTCACTCCTTGCTCTCTCCTGCCGGCTAGGCTAAGAATAGCCGGCTCCGCTTCCCAAGGATGCGTCGGGTCACCTAGGCGATCCGCCTCGCTCCGCAGTCCCTCGCAAGAAGACAAGACAAGAGATGGTCAGATAGCTCAACAAGATATATCAAAATGTAAGAGATGAAAAATGCTGCTATGGTAAACAATCACACAATCAAACAAAAATGTGAACTACAAGCTGTTGCTCCCCGGCAACGGCGCCATTTGATATACTCGAATTTCGACGGTCTTAAGTTCAACACAAAGCGTGAACTCAGTCGCAGTGTCGACCAATCAAAATCCGAATTTAATCAACAATTAACCCACACTAAGATCAATAATTAGAAAGAGATGTGGAGTTAAAATTTATTTTTAACTCTGCACAAATGGTGTATAGTGTCAAGTATGCAGAGAGTTCGAACACAGGGAGCAAACAAGGTAGTTCAAGCAAAAATTGTGCTCAAGTGAGAGTGTGATGTGCCTACACTAAGCAAGCAAACAAAAGAAATGTTTTTGTGGGTTTTTAATTTTTTTTTAATTTTTAATTTTGTATTTTGATTTTTGATTTTCTGATTTTTATATTTTACAATTTATATATTTTTTTTCAATATTGGAGAATAAAGACAATATAATAGAAAGCAAGCTAAAATATTTACAAAAATGTGCAAAAATACTCAAAAATTCAGAAGTAAAATGTTTTTGGTATTTTTATAATTTGTTACTGTTTTTGTGATTTTTGGGGGTTTTTCAAGGTGTTTTTTGATATTTTTAAAAACTGAATTAAAGGAAAACAGTGGAAATAAGGCTGGCTGTGAATAAAATGCAATTTAAAAATAGCAACCAGTACCCAAAATGTTTCACACTATTTTTCTACTGGAAAGAACAAAATAAGGGATAAACAGAAGCTGAGTTTACATTTTTTTGATTTTTCTACTATTTTATATATTTTTTTGAAGTTTTTGATTGTTTTTAAGTTTTTAGTATTTTTCTTTTAGATTTTTAATGATTTTTGGACTGACACTAAAATAGAATAAAATAGACACTAGGTAATTTTTTTGGAATTTTTGGAGGTGTTTTAATATTTTTTTGGTATTTTCTAAGCTAGACAGTGCACAAATAGCAAGTTTTTGATTTTTAATAAATATGAAAATAAAATAAAATCAAAAACTAAATATGTGGCGTGAAGGTACACGTGTCCAGGAGCTTAAACCTATTTTTGTGGAATTTTTGGAGTTGAAATGATATCTCAAATAAATACAACAAGCATCCAAGCGATAATCAGGCCTGGCAGGGGTATATGTGCAATATCTAAAACATCCAGGGGCATACATGCAATTTTCCACAAAACTTTACACTGAATATTCAATTTATAACATCAAAAAGCAATTACAAAAGCCGCCTGGGCTTCCTAGAAATTTACCCACCAGGGCGCGTGACTTGCACGTGCCTGGGAAGGATTAAAATGCAATATAACAAAAGCCTGGGGGTCCACTTGCAAAATAACCAAAAATATTACACTTAATGCGAAAGTTTCAGGACTAAAACGAAATACACAAAAGCCCGAGGGTGTCCTTGCAAAAAGCCCACACCTCACGTGTACAGGTCACGTGAGGTGACGTGGCGAAGGACCTAAATGCAGATAAATAAAGCCCGGGGGGTCTTCGTGCAAATATTACAAAACTTTTACACTACTGACAAAAGTTTAAATACTAAATATTAAATACAAAAATGGTGAGGGTGTAGATGCAAAATACCCTCGCTCGGGCGTTCTGATGACGACGCGTGGCGCTAATCCAACGGCGGGGTGACAGGGCGCGATCCAGCGGCTGGAAGCGATCCACTTATACACGTGGCAGCTGGAGAACGGCCGATGACGGTTCGCGGATGCACGGCGGAGATTAGAACGCTCGAAGACGATCTGACGGCTGAGGCGTGGTGCGATCCAACGGCTACTGCTTGATCTGGAGCTGCGGCTCGATCGGACGGTGGGGACGCGAGGAGGAAGAACAGGGAAGAAGGCCGGCGAAGGCGAACTTCCCCGGCTCCGATCTCGCTTCTCCGGCGATGAATGGGCTCCAAAATGGAGCTGCAGACTCCTGGGAGGTCCCTCTATGGCCTGGATGGCTCAGATTCGCCGGAGAGGCGTCGAGGTACTGTCGCGGAGGCGGCGGAGCTCTCAGCTCCAGGTATCTCCGGCGAAGGTCGCAAAATGCCTTCCAGGTGCGTTCGCTGCTCTTTGACCTGCAAGAAATGGTGAGAAGGTCCAGGGCAAAGTGCCTGGACCTTAGGTGGACCTAATCTAAGCGCGAGGGGGAGTGATCGACGGTGGCCGGAGTTGCGCTCCGGCGATGATGCTTAGATGGGTGAAATACGTAATGGAACTTAGAATTTTTTTGGGGTTTTCGAAGATACGACTAATAGGAACCTAATGGTGCAAAGAAATAAACGGGGGGGATGCCCTCGATGGCCGGATCCAGAGGAAGACAAGTACCTCGACGCCGGCTGTTGGCGGAGGTGGTGGAGGCACCCTCGACTTCGCGCGCCTCGGCTGAAGGGCTGGCGATGGAGCTGTCACCTCCACGGAGCTCAGGAGCACAATGGTGGCGCTGAAGGGTGGGCCAAGGGGACTCAATTCGAATGGAAAGAAGGGGGTCGGTTTTAAGTGGGTTGACCCAAGGTGACAGGGGGCCAAAGACCAAGGAATCTGGAGCGATTCAGTGATGCGACCCCCAAGAAAATCACTCGGCGGGCAAGGTGGTTGGTAAGGGAAGAGGTTTGCAGAAGAAATCGAGACGAGATAGTGAAAGAGTTGGCCGGGAGAAAGCCAAGAAATTGGCCCAAAAACCGAGCCTTCTGACGTCGCACATGGGAAGGACGGCCAGTTGACCGGGGTCAACTGGGACCGTCTCCTGATTGGTCCACGTGGACCAATCAGGAAAAATCCCTAAGAAATGATTTGTAAAATCAATAACAAATAGAAAAAGGTCGAATTAATTAAAAGTTATAAAATAAAAAATGCTTAGAATTTTATGTAGTATTTAATTCTGATTTTTATTTATTTTTAGGAGTTGTATTTTTGCAAGTTACCTTTTTAACCCTATATAGGTATAATACCTATGTATTTTAATATTTTATTTTTATTTAGGTATTTTATTTCTTTATTATTTTTATTTAGTATTTTATAAAATTGTAACATACTTTTATATACACATATATATTTTTATTTTGTTTTTCTGATTTATTATGTATATTTAATAAAATACAAGTGTGTTTTATATAGGTATGTATATAGATAATGTACCAATGTATTGAATATATACAAGTATTGTATTTTTAATTTTATTTAGGTTTTTATTCTAATTTTAATATTCACAATTATTATAAGTAATATTTACAACATTATAAAAAAAAATATAAAAAATATAAAATAATAAATAAATAATAAATTGAATATTTTATTCAGTACAAATATACAATGAGGGTCCAAAACTCATCTTTCAAACCGTAGCTCCGCCAAATGCGAAACCACTGTCATTGGATAGATTATTTTATTCTATATACAATTAAAGGTGAGTTTGCTATATTTGGAGTTGTCAGTCATGAGATACGGGTCTGGAAAGTTGGGATTTTGGATTCTTATTCAGACCATATCTTTTTGTCTGTACATGATTTTTCTGTGAAATCAATTTTGTATTTTTCTTTATTAAATTATCTACAACTTTCATGTACAAAGTTTCTTTATTTGATGTATAAAAAGGTGGAACCAAAAATATGTTCCAAAAAGAATGAAGAATGAATAGAATGAATAAGTATTTTGACTGTGTTTCTGACCTTATCTCCCCCTACTTTATTCCTTGTCGACCTATTCATCAAGATGCCTAGGTCTCGGGGGTTTTGGGTCATAAAATATTTACAATATTTTATTCTTTTTCTTTTCTTTATTTATTCTATAATTTTGGCCTTAATTACAGTAATTTGTACACTGTTTGAATGCACATGCATGAATGCTAAGATGCTTGATTTACGGCTATTTACAGGCATTTGCTAGGGTTTTAGGTGCCAAAATGATAGAATAAAGATGATGAAATGTGGATTCATCAGTGGCCCCCCTTCATGTCATCCCCGGGAATCCAGATGGTCACCAACGAGGAGGGGGTAGAGATCGTGACCCGAGTACCCACGTCGTGGCACGTCTGTGTTGATTACAGACGCATGAATTCTGCGACCAAGAAAGATTACTTTCCACTACCATTTATTGATCAAATCTTGAAGAGACTTGCAGTGAAAGCGTTCTTCTGTTTTCTTTATGGGTACTCCGGCTACAATCAAGTAGCTATCGCTCCCGAGGATCAGGAAAAGATCACATTCACATGTCCCTTCGGTACCTATGTATTCAAGCGCATGCCATTCGGACTTTGCAATGCCCCAGGCACATTTCAGCGGTGCATGATTGTCGTATTTGCCGAAATGGTTGGTGATTTCCTGGAAGTATTCATGGATGACTTCTCGGTTCATGTTGATTCATTTGATACATGTTTAGCGCACTTGGACCGAGTCCTCCAGAGATGTAGGGAGGTTAATTTGGTACTCTCTTAGGAGAAAAGTCACTTTATGGTGACTGAGGGTATCGTGTTGGGGCACGTCATCTCCAAAAATGGAATGGTGGTCGACCCTGCCAAGGTGGATGTGATCAAGAAACTTGAGCCACCAACCAACGTCAAGTCAGTGAGGTCGTTCTTAGGGCATGTTGGATTTTATCGAAGGTTTATCCCAGATTTTTCAAAGATCGTCTGCCCACTGACTGAGCTCTTAGGAAAAGACACCGAGTTTATTGTAAATCACATGTGTCTAGAGGCCTTCGAGCTCTTGAAAAACAAAATATGTGAATTGCCGATATTACAAGCTCCCGACTGGTCTCTTCCCTTCGAGATCATGACTAATGCATCGGATTTTGCTGTCGGAGCGGTACTTGGACAAAGAAGAGATGGAATACCTTATGCGATTCACTACGCAAGCAAAGTATTGGATCCTGCACAGAGAAATTATACATTGACTGAAAAGGAAATGCTCGCGGTTGTCTGGGCCCTTGAAAAATTCAGATCATACATATTGGGCTCCAAGGTGATAATTTTCACAGATCACACGGCAATTAGATATCTCATGGATTAAAAGGATGCCAAGGCATGACTTTTGAGATGGATCTTGTCAATCCAGGAATTTAACTTGGAGATCAAGGATAAACCTGGAATAAAGAATGTTGTGGCTGACCACCTTTCTCGAATCGAGCAAAATGATTATCCTGACACTGGACCAATTAAGGAGACTTTTCCAGACGAATCAGTTTACATTATTGATTCACCCCCGTGGTATTCCAACATAGTGAACTATCTTGTCTCTAAGAAGGTTCCCTTTGGTTGGACCAAGAGAATGATTGATCGATTGAAGTCAGATTTAAGAAAATACCATTGGGATGATCCTTTCCTTTTTTTATGAAGGAACAGATTGTGTCTGGAGAAGATGTATTCCTCAGGAGGAATATCAGAGTGTCCTCACACATTGTCATTCTCTCGAGGCTGAAGGACACCATTTGGGAATGAGAATCGCACACAAGGTACTCCAATGTGGATTTTACTGGTGGACCTTATTTCAGGATGCTAATGATTTTGTACGGTCATGCCCGATTTGTCAAAGAATGGGGGAGACCGTGGGATATAGAGATGAAATGCCCATGCAACCAATGATTTTCTGCGATGTTTTCGATGCATGGGGGATTGATTTTATGGGTCCCTTTCCCAACAACAATGGATTTGAGTACATCTTGTTAGCGGTTGACTATTTATCAATATGGGTAGAGGCTATTCCAACCCGAACCGTGGATAGCAAAGTCGTCTACAAGTTTATCAAGGATAATATCATTGCAAGGTTCGAGATACCTAAAATTTTGATTTCTGATGGAGGTAGCCATTTTGTGAACAAGGAGATGAGATCTTTGGCTAAGGAGTACAAATTTGAGCATAGAATATCCAACCCATATCATCCACAATCTAATGGCATGGCAGAGGTTTCTAATAGAGAAGTGAAGGGTATTCTTCAGAAGTTGGTTCGTCCAGATAGGAAGAACTGGTCGAAACTGTTAGACCAAGTTCTATGGGCCTATAGGACAGCCTATAAAACTCCACTTGGTACTTCACATTTTAGGATGATCTATGGCAAGCCATGCCATCTACCTGCAGAATTGATTCACAAATCAGAATGGACGATCAAAAAGTTGAATTGCAGTTGTCACCTTGGGAAACTATGTCGATATTTAAATCTGAATGAGCTAATTGAAATCTAAAATCGGGCATACGACAACAATGTGATTTATAAGGACAAGGTCAAGAGATGGCATGATAGACACATTCGAGATAAAACCTTTGTCCCTGGGTAGAAAGTGTGGTTTTTTAATGCCCGGTTGAAGATTTTTCATAGGAAACTAAAATCAAAATGGATAGGTCCCTACATTATCATCGATGTGCATACCAATGGAAGCGTGGATATTGCCGAACTCAAAGATGATGCACAACCTTTCTCAGTAAATGGACAAATGCTGAAGCCATATATTGAATCACCCAAAGAGCAGACAGTTCAAGTTGAGGTCATCTACTTCAAGCAGAGCGAGGACATTGAAGATTTATCAGATCATTCCCACCCTCCCTCCCGACCACATCGGCCTCCTTGTACAGCTTCTTCCTCTACTTAGGCCAAGGCCTAAGTATAGGGGGAGGACCGATGACATCTGTATATACCATCCTTCTCCTTCTCCCGATCACTTCACTTCCACCCTTCTTCCATACTTAGGCTGACCAGAGCCTAAGTATAGGGGGAACCGACATTCACCTGTATATACTCCTCATTCACATATCCCGACCGCTTCATTTTTTCATTTTTCACTCTCTTATGCTTATCCCAAGCTATGTCTTCTTTACGCTTCTTGTGCTCTGAGGGCACAACACTTGCTAAGTATAGGGGGGTTTGTATTATATACTTTGTATATATTTTACCCATATCTTGTACTTTCGCATAAGTCTATATGTATTTAGGGGGTGGGTAACTAACTTGAAAAAAAACAAAACAAAACAAAAGAAAAAGAAAAAGACAAAGAGTTTTGCTACTAATACTAACCGTGCCCAAAATTTTTTGAAAAAAAAATGGCTTCTTATTTCATTTTTGCATTAAAAAAACACACCAAAAATCCCTTGCATAGAAAAATTCACAAAAAAAATTTTATCTGCATTTCACACACCTGCATTTCATCCAGCATCGTATTCATTCGTATCCGTGAAAAGTCATTGGGTTCTGAACCGAGTTGTGAGCAGAAATCGAGAGTGGTCTGGACTTGACCTTAATCCACCTAATTTTCAGAGGAACTTCACCGAGAAATAGGATTTTAAGAGCTTCAGGTCTTTTGACTTAATTCTTTAAGTTCCACATGACAATGTGCAACATTTGACTCTTAGTGTCTAACCTGGTCTCTTCATTCTGGGTACAACTCTGGAATAGGGAATTAATTTGTACTCTCGCACTATGCACATAGCTCAACTCAGACGGGATGTTGGAAGACTGTGTGAGTCTCTTTTCTGGTAGCGTGGAAATCTAAAGACCGGAGTACGGATTGAAATAAAGATTCAGAAAAGGGATGGACGGCTGGGCACAATTTTTTCTAAGACCCCAAAAAATGTACAGAACAAAAAGATTCTATATCCGTAGGGGCACAACTAGATCCAATCAGAACACCCAAAAATTCCAAATACAAAGAAGCAACTACCAAATAAAATCTAACAAAAAAGGTCCAAGCTTCAAGAAAACATGCAGATCTTGGTGGAGACTCGGCTGCACTGGCCATCTTCACAAGGAGAGGTGACTATACTGGCCACCCTCCAGTTCTTTTCCCCTTCTTCTAACTTCTCCCCCAATTCGATTGTGAACACAGCGCGGCAGACCTTAGAAGGAAATACCTGACTCCCCGAGGACGAGCTACTGGAGAGGAGAGGAGCATGGTAGTCTGGCATTCTGGATGAGAAGAGCTAAAACCCTTCACACACATGAGTCGGTTGTTAAATGTTCATAGGGTATACTTTGGGAAGAGGATCGATCTAAGATGACTTCTGAGCCGAAACCGTGACAATGATGTGTAGAACTTGAGGGTTGTTGATTTTAAAATTCTAAGTCTCACAGAAGTTCCACCACACTATTAATCCAAAGGCCGAGTTTAATTTCATTTTCACCTTCAGCTCATGGTCTTGGTATGGAACCCAATCTCATTTCACCTCATGGCATTTCTTTTTGATGCTCAGGGACAAGCATGGTTTAAATATAGGGGATGATGAATCTCGGATTCATCACTCTAAATCTCATTAATTAAGCTCAAGTCCCTCAAAATCATCAGTATTTCTGCATTTATTCTGCATAATTAGCATTCATGCATGTTTGCATAAGAATGGCATTTTATCCATCATTTTTGCACAAAATAAGAAGCCAAAAATCCAAGCCAAAGTTGACTTGTAAATAGTCTAATTTCTCGGATTTTTAACTCCTTCATGCTAACTCCGAATGACAAAACCACCTCCACTGTGTTCATATCACTAACAAGAATAAATAAAAAAATACAAAAAAATCACTAACCCTGTTAAGTGGATCAAAAACCCAAACCCTAGTTTCAAAATTTTTGGACTAAAAGCCACATATCTTCCCCATTCAATGTCTGATTTGATCCTACTCACTTTTGAACTAATGTACATTCAATTACCTTCAAAACAAGTCCAAGTTCAAGTGAATCGGAGCTTGTATGTGAAAGTTGGGTTTTGGGCCTCTTTTGTACATTGTGTAATTTAGCGGTTTTTGACCCGTATTTTATATACATATTTTATTAATTAATAAAATTCCAAAAAAATTAGATTTATATGTCTTTTATTTATCTTTGATTTCTCCATCTTTTTTTGGATTTTTTATCTGGTTTAAAAAGTGACAAAAATTACAAAACCCAAAAATCTAGGTATTTTATGTATATGGGATACCCCAAACAAATTCACTTCATGCATGAAAGTTATAGATCTCATCGAGACGAGCATTTTTCGTGAAGGAACTTTTTCGATCCGAGGTCATTTACTATTTCTTTTTGATTTTACAAAATATTTTATCTTCGATTTTTCTGGTTGTGACACATGGCAGCCCCTGAGGCCACCACGTGTCAGCGGTTTTTGGCCCCCTTTTTATTCTTTTTTATTTAAAAAAATTAATTAAATAATTGCACGGGCATCGCACGTGCCCCCAAGCACGTGCTCCGCACGTGCCCCGTCCTTTCCCCCTTCATCGCCACGTGGCCACAGCAGGGCCGTCCGATCTCGGCCGATCGAACGGCCCCTGCCCATCATCTTCTCCAGGCACCCCTCCCCATTCTGGCGCTGCCTCTCCGTTATCATCGCCGCGATTCGCGGCCACCTTCCAACCGCCGCCTCTCGCCTTTTCATATCCCGCGCCGGCCGCAACCCCAACGACCTCCGCAACCCTCGCCAACCCCCTCCTCCGCATACCTCGACCCTCCTCCTATTTAAGAAGCATCGTCCCCACCTCGGCTCCTTATCCGCCGTTCTTCTCATCAGATCGTGACAGCCCCTTCCTCCAGCGTGATCCGAGGCATTCACCCTCGTCGCAGCCCACCTCCTCTAGGCGCTGCTTCGCTCTAGCATGCTACGCCGTTGAGCTTCCTCTCCAGGTACCCTCCTCCGTAGCTCCGTTATTTTCCATCATCTTCGCATCCTCGACCACCCTTTCGATCATCATCCCCAACTTCGCCTCCGTCAAACTCCACCTGCTCCGCCTCATCTCCGCCGTCAACTCCTCCACCAGCTAGCTCCGATCATCGTCGAGCCTACATCTCCAGCAGCTACGTCTACCCTGACAACGACAACCGCCATCAATGCCATTGTCTTTCTCCTCCGACAACGTACGATCATCCTCCACCGTCGACACTACATCGTTGCGCAATGCCAACGTCTCCGCCTCCTCAACTTCATCGCTGGTCAACTCCGCTACGCCACCTCCATCTTTGACTCCCATCGTACGCTCAAGCGACTCCGCCGCGACTCGAGTTGACTTCGCCCTTCGACCCCCACAGGAGCACAGCCACCCATCGGCGGTGCCTCGCCTCGGCCGGCTCATCCCCGCACCACCAGGCTCCAGCTAGGAGCTATCCCTATCGCCACCAGCCGCCAGGTCTCAGCCCCGAAACCCCAGCACGTGCTTCGCACGTGCATGGGGGACGTCACCCCTCGTCACCCCTCGGGTCACGTGCTCCGCACGTGACTGCAGGGCAATTTGCAGGCGCACCCTTGGATTACCCCATATTACGCTCAAGTCCAGAGACTCAAGGAGCACGTGCGTCGCACATTCTCCCTTGAGAATTTTGCAGAAGAACCCCAAATTTTCGGTAATTACAAATAGACCCCCTGCACTTTGCACTTATTTTATTTATTTATTATATTGCAGTTCTACCCCTGTGTTCCTCTGTGCTTTCTACTCGTACATTGCATGTTTCGTTTATCCAAAAATAGCATGATGTTTGTTGCTGAATTCTCTACAGTCCGACATATTACGGATATTTTTATGATTAATGGTTAATTAATAGTTTATTCTTTTGTGGAAATTTGCATATTGTGCCTATTTCATGCTCTTAAATTTGCTTTTGATTAACCATTGCTCTAAAAAATCACGAAAAATCAATTATTGTAGAGATTATTATTCTTAACATTGTGCCCAAAGAGATTCGCATTTGCATGCATAATTTGCCCTATAAAAATCATTTTGCATATTTTAGTATTTAATTTTTAATAGGTATTAAACCCCGCATTTTCGAGGTTTAGGATTTTTCTGAGATCCATCACCTAGTGATAAATCTCAGATAATTTTATCTCTTGAAAACAAGTAGGTTTAATATTTATTATAATTAAATATTGAAAATCATTCTGTTTGCATTTAAAAATTTATAAAAAATCTGTATTGCTCCTGAAAATTCCAAAAAAATTGCAGTGCATTCATTTCATCATATTTTGCATTGTAGCCAAGTTTCGTATTTTTCAGATATTGTTTGATCGTAATTTGCATTTTAGTCCCTAAAATCGGCCGAAATTGCATCTTGTATCCCTTATTTGCATTAAAAATTCCAAAAAAACCACCTCGAAAATCGTGCACGAATTTTGCTAGACATAATTCTAGATTGTTCCTTTGCCTCCTTATGATCGACCTTGGGACTTGCCCAAGTAAAATAAAAAAAACCACTTGATAAAAATTGTATAATATTTGTGGTTATTTCTTGACCAATTCCGATTGCCGCCTACAACGAAGGACAACACATTAATTTTTAATACGAACAGAAAATAAAAACATCTTTTTACACGCGCGATTTACGGACTCGTCAGTGGGGAGACCCGAATTCGGTAGAGTGGATGCAGACCCCCTGTAGCCGAAGATGACGCTGAAGGAGACATACAATCCTAGAGCGGGCCGCATCACTGAGTGGATCTAGATTCCACAAATCCACACCCATTTCGAGCTAAAGCCGCAGTTTCTGTCTCTGCTTCCCACATCCCACGGGAACACCACTGAGGAGCCATACATCCATCTTAAGAAGTTCGACCGCATCTGTGCTACTGCTCACTACCCTAGAATTCCTTTGGGGGTAGTCATGATGACCGCCTTTCCCTTCAGCCTTCAAGATAAGGCCCTATATCGGGTCGACCACCTAGGGAAGGTAGTCACGACCTGTGAGGAGCTGAAGTCTGCATTCCTTCACAAATTCTACCCTCTCGGACGTCTGAATCAGATGTGTGCCTGTATCTCTAGTTTCTGCCAGCAGCCCCACGAAACTATCCATGAAGCATGGGAAAGATTCAAGGATCTCAAGGAGAAGTGTCCCCACCACGAAATCCCAAAGACCAGTCTTGTACAACACTTCTTTGGTGGGCTCACACTAGAAAGCCAAAAGCTCGTCGATGCCGCTTGCGGAGGCTCACATTTTAACAAGGACAAGGATGTGGTGTGGAACGTCTTTGAGGAAATGGCTGAAGGAGAAGCCGCTTAATCCTCATCCCAAGAATACATGAAGGTGCCAACTGCCATCAGCAAGCCCGTAAATATGGCTACTCACACCGAAGACAAAGATGACTGCTCCAACTTGAGCATCATCAGGAGCCATCTGTCTAAGGTGGACATCATTAAGAAGAAGTCGCATGACCTCTAAAAGTTATCAGTTATAGAGAAAAGGACCCAGGGCTTGGAAAGGCTTGATGTGATTTCCCAGCAGCTGGAGCAGCTCATTTGTGCCCTGAATGCCAACATGTGCAATGTTGTGTCTACCACTATCGAGCCGTCTGCTGAGAAGAAGAGCATGCACTGCATCAAACCCTCAGCCGACTCCATCGCAGCCCCTGCCTATTCAGCACGTGTTTTACGTGAAGGTTCCGGAGCAGCCCCCGCAACCTCAGTCACAGATGGTTGTATATCAGCTAGAGTCCCAACCAGCTTACTCCGAGCAGCTCTCTCTACCTCTGCCACTGATCCAGGAAATCAATGGTGTATGGAACAATGAAGCGCAGCTAACCCGTCCTCAGGAACATTCCCAGGGTCAGAACATGGGCAACGGGCCCTATCACCAGTAGCAGTAGGGTGGGAGACCCTTCCAGTCCTCGTATCAGTACCAGCCTCCGTCTCAGGGTAACACCTGGAGGCAGAATTATCAGCACGATCCTCAACAGTCCGGACATCGCGGTCAAGGGTATCATCAGCGACCGGCTGCTCCCTCCCTCCTCCTCACCAATTCTCACAGGGTTACCAGTCACAATCTCACCCATCATACCAGCACTCTAGGCCCCAACAGGGGGATTCATCAAAGATTGTGCTGGTTAGTCCGACCCTTGCCTGCCTTGAACAGTTGATGAAGAACATGCCTGAGATGAACCAGAAGATCGATGACTTGACGGCTGCAAAAACAACCATCCCTGCTCAAGTCGAAGAAAACCCGAACAATTTCCGACGCAAGGAGCAGGTAGCCAACAGTGTCCAACCCGATTCAGGTGAATTAAATTGTTTTTTATCTAATGTTGTTACTCTAAGGAGAGGTAGGACACTCCATCCATCGGCGAAGACGAAGGGAAAGCATCTTGCATCTGACGGGGAATCGTCAGCCTGGCCAACACAATGGCCAAGAAGTATTTTTGGAGCAGCACCACCAACCAGAAAATCACAAAAAAATGAAGAAAACAACAAAACACAAAAAGATAGCAACAGTCTCGGTGGAGATAGGCCAGCATTGGAGACGTCTGCACCTGCCCCAGAACCAGCTCCTGACGGAAGGAACCTTGCACCTGCAGCAAGTCCAACGTTAGCACCTGAAGCCAAGCCCGCCGTTTTTGGTCCACACATTGTAGATGATTCCATTCCTTTTTTCCATCTACATGTACACAACAATATGGACACTATTTTGAATGATATGAGTGGAGATTATGTAAATATACCTTTCCTAGAAGCAATGAAAAAACATAAAAAAATGAAAATTTTGAAAAATGCTTTGTCTGATCCGGCCATCATAGAATTCAGAATTTAGTATTGAACATGCCATTGATGAAAGCTCTTGAGTACATGCCAGCCGTAAAGAAAGGATTGAAAGATGCATGCACAACCAAGCGCAGGCCTCACCATCATAATTCCAGAAATAAAGGTGGCAAGTCCGAAAAGCATATCCTCACAATCGTCACAGTTAATGCCATCAGCAACCTCCCAGATAAGAGGCCAGATATGGGAGCACCTCTTGTGCGCTGTCAGATGTTTAATCAGGAATTTGAACGCACACTGCTCGACATCGGGTTCTTATTCAACCTGATGACAGCCTCACTGCTTACAGAATTTAGGCTAGGACCGCTCAAGCCTACAAAGATGATTCTGCAGTTCGCAGACAAATAAGTCAAGCAGCCTAGGGGCCTGTTGGAGGACGTAATAGTCACGATTCAGGGGAAGCAGTTCCTGGCTGATTTTGTGGTACTAGATATGGATGTCCCCGCTCCATTGCTCCTGACCCCAATAATACTTGGACGACCATTCCTGCGAACGTCGAACGCAGTGGTGAATTATGGGACTGGAGAAATCACTTTTGGTGCTGGCAGTGAAACAATCAAAGTAGAGACCCTGCCTGAGGGAGCAACAGCAGAAGGAACATCTACATCATGCGTAAGGGTGATTGAGTATTCTGATGACTGCGACTTTCTGGCAGAAATTCAAGATACCAACTTATTCTTGGATGATAATGAGATCCATGAGTTCCTCTGCCCTGAAGAGGGATTGGAGACTGCACTTGAATTTCCCCTTATCGATCAGGATGAGGAACTTGCTGACACGCTGAATGAGACTTCAGTGGGGTTATGTGCCTTCAGAATCAAGAGCAAATTATTAAATCATCTTGTGATGAAGAGGAAATTATTGAAACATTTTGTCAAGATCTTAATGAGGAGGCAGCACAGATAATGGTGGATGCTGAACAGACGAAAGAATCACCACCTGAATTAATAGCTGATGTCACTTCTGAAACAACTCAAAACCCGCCAGAGTTGAAATCCTTGCCCTCCAATATGAAATATGCCTTTCTTGCGGGAGAACCTAAGATGTACCCGATCATTATCAATGCGCATCTAACCGCAGACCAAGAATCTCGTCTGATGGAGGTTCTTGAACGCAACCGCAAGGCGATTGGCTGGAGAACTTCAGATCTCCATGGGATAAATCCATCATTATGCTCGCATCACATTTTCCTAGAGGAATATTGCAAGCCCTCTCGAGAACTTCAGAGAAGATTAAATCCTAATATGCGGGAGGTTGTTATGAAAGAGATCTAGAAATGGTGTGATGTGGGATTCATTTATCCCATCTCCGACAGCAAATGGGTGATCCCTCTGCATGTGGTACCAAAGAAATCAAGGATCACCATTATAAAGAATGACAAAGGAGAGGAGATTGCAACCAGAGCACCTACTTCATGGCGAGTATGAGTGGACTATAGAAGACTTAATCTCGCCATCAAGAAGGACCACTTTCCTTTACCCTTCATCGACCAGATCTTGGAGAGATTGGACGCAAAGGAAAACTTCTGCTTCTTGGATGGATACTCTAGGTATAACCAAGTTGCCATCACTCCGGAAGACCACAAGAAGACCACGTTCACCTATCCTTTTGGTACATATGCCTTCAGACGGATGCTGTTCGAGCTCTACAATGCCCCAGCCACATTTCAAAGGTGTATGTTAGCAGTTTTTGCTGACATGGTGGGCAACTTTCTCGAGGTCTTTATGGATGGTTTTTCGGTCTACGGGGACTCATTCGATCAATGTTTGGATTATTTAGATCGAGTCTGATGGAGGTGCTGCGAAGTAAATGTGGTGCTCTCGTGGGGGAAGAGTAACTTCATGGTGACCGAAGGAATCGTGCTGGGTCACTTTATTTCTAAACGTGGCATGAAGGTTGACCCAGTCAAGGTGGACGTAATTTCTAAACTTGAGCCACATACAACAATCAAACAAGTCAGGTCATTCTTGGGCCATGTCGGTTTTTACCAACGATTCATCAAAGATTTTAGCAAATTGGCCAGACCGTTGACTGAGTTGCTCGGCAAGGAGAATGAATTCATTGTAGATGATCGTGTGCTCCTTGCCTTTAATCAGCTGAAAGAACTTATCACGTAGGCCCCTCTCTTGCAACCACCGATCTGGACTCAATCTTTTGAGATAATGACCGATGCGTCAGATTATGCCATTGGTGCTGTACTTGGATAGAGGAAAGATATTGTGCCATTTGCAATTCACTACACTAGTCGAACGCTCAATGAAGCCCAGCGAAACTACACCGTAACTGAAAACGAGCTGCTAGCGGTAGTCTTTGCCTTTGAGAAGTTCAGATCCTATCTTCTCGGATCCAAAGTGATCATCTACACTGACCATTCAGCCATCCAGTATCTACAATGGAAGAAGGATGCCAAACCACGCCTTATTCAGTGGATCCTTCTCCTCCAGGAATTTGACCTTGAAATTAAAGATAAACATGGGGTAAAGAATGTGGTGATCGATCATTTGTCAAGGCTTCCTGAGCCGGAATCTCTTGAGATGAGCCTGCAACCAATCATAGAAACCTTTCCAGACGAGGCAATTCTGTCAGCCACCTCGCTTCCATGGTATGTGGACATTGTGAATTATCTTGTGACCAAGAAAATCCCACAGGATTCGCTGAAGTTGAAAATAGACAGATTCTTGTCTAAAATCTATTTCTACCAGTGGGAGGATCCATACTTATTTCGTGAGGGGCAGACTGTATCTGGAGAAGGTGCATTCCTTAGGAGGAAGTTCCAAGTGTCCTCGCCTTGTGCCATGATCAAGATTCTGGTGGACATCATTCAGGCAGACGAACGGCAGCAAAAGTTCTTCAGAGTGGCCTACACTATTCAAAGATGCAGACGATTATGTCAAATGCTGCACTGACTGTCAGAAAATGGGCGGAACCATAGGAATGAGAGATACGATGCCTCTGAAATTCATTCATATATCAGACGTCTTCGACGCATGGGGCATCGACATTATGGGCCCATTTCCCAACAGCCACAGTTATGAATGTATTCTGCTTGTTGTCGACTATGTAAGCCGCTGGGTGGAAGTTATCCCCGCCCGAACCGCCGACAGTAGGACCGTCTGTCGATTCTTGAGAGATCACATCATAGCACGGTTCGGAATTCCCAAGATTCTAATATCTGACGGGGGAAGTCATTTCATAAACAAAGAGGTTAAGGAGCTGACTCAGGAATTCTGCATTGAACATCATGTTGCTTCACCTTATCACCCGCAGTCCAATGGCTTAGCTGAATGTTCAAACAGGGAGATCAAGACAATTCTACAGAAGCTTGTGCATCTGGATAGTAAGCACTGGTCTCAGCTGCTTGACTCAGTTCTTTGGGCTTACAGAACAGCGTAAAAGTCGCCCTTGGGAATGTCTCCCTACCGCCTTGTGTATGGCAAGCCATGTCATCTGCTCATTGAATTACTTCACAAATCTTTATGGGCCATCAACATCTGTAATTTGGATTCTGAGCAAGCAGGGAAGAACCGCAAATTGGATCTGAATATATTATTGGAATTCAGAGATTATGCATACGATAACAGCTTGATGTACAAGGAGAAGGTCAAAACATGACATGACAAGCATATCTGCCGCAAGTCCTTCGAGCCAGGTCAGAAGGTGTGGTTGTTTGATGCGAAATTAAAGATCTTTCCAGGCAAATTGAAGAGCAAATGGACTGGGCCGTTTATGGTTAAGCATGTGCGTGACATTGGAAGTGTATTGATATATAATTTGTCAGCTGACGCACATCCATTTGTAGTCAATGGACAGCTTCTGAAGCCTTACCTTGAACATGATACATTCATGTCTGTCGTTGACTCTATTCAAGTAATCTACATGGATGAGCCTGATATTTTCAAAGAAGCAGGAGAAGGCAAAGCAGAGCAAAATATTTTTGAATGACTTTTCTTCTTTTCTTCTCTTCTTCTTTTCCTTCTCTTCTATCTTATTCTACCGACAAGATGTCATCCCCTTCATCACTGCTACACTTAGGATGCACTTTATCCTAAGTATAGGGGGGATGTTCATCCTGAGTTGTTCATATTCCATCTTTCGATCTCTTTTCTTCTTTTCCTTTTCTCTTCTCTTTTTCTACCGAAAAAGGTGTCGCCCCTTTTTGTCAGTCTTCTATACTTAGGACATACTTTGTCCTAAGTATAGGGGGGTGTACACCCTGAGTTTTTCTTTCATTCTTTGATCCTCTCCATTGTCTCCTCTTCTTGTCTATACTTAGGGATATCTTACCCTAAGTATAGGGGGAGACAATCTTAGTACAATTTGTTCATTCCCACCCTTGACTCTCCCTGCTTGGTGTACAGTCTGCTATACTTAGGGTTATTTGATCCTAAGTATAGGGGGGATGATCGACTTCTCATTCTTCATTCATCTCTTATTCGTTTATTTATTAAACTTGTCTATACTCAGTACGAGTTATGTCTTCTCTTTTCTATCCGATCTATGAGGACATAGCTCAAGTTAAGTATGGGGGGGTCGTATATACTACGTATATACTTTATCTATAACTCGTACTTTCGTATTTTTATTAATAATATGGCTAATAATTCTTTAAAATGCATTAGAAAACCTAATAAAAAGATGTTGATCATTCCTCAAGTTCTTTTTTTATTTACTAATTAATAAATTAGGTGAAAATGTTTTTTTGCAAAATGTTTGAAAAATAGTTTGAAAATTTTTATGAAAAATCTTTTGAAAACTATTTTGAAAATACTTTGTTACATGTTTTTAATCTTTGAAAAAAATATTTGTTCCGAATTTTTTTTCTTTGTGTGAAATAAAATGTTTGAAAAATGATTTGCAAATGGTTTGAAAAATGGTTGTAAAAATATTTTGACAAATCTATCTATACTGTTCGAAAACCTTTGCAAAATGATTTTCAAACGTGTGTACATGTGTGTAAATATTATTTTGGACTATACTTTTCAAAATTATTTGAAAAACCTTTTTTCAAATAAGTTTGAGGAATACATACATCACACCTAAAATTCTTTATATGTATATTTATAAAATTGACCGCTTCCACCTTGTAAATCTTTAAAATCCACTTCTTGTAAATATAAGATGCATCCCTATGTAAATATTTTAACCTAGTGTTTATCCAAAAATCTTTTCTTTCAAAAATCCCAAAAACATTTGCAAAACTAAAATCCAAAAACATTTGAAAAATCCTTTTAAAAATACAAAAAATGCATATGCCTCATCTTTTCAAAAATCCATAAAATTTCAAAATCTTTGAAAATTGCATCACAAAAATATTTTCTGCATAGCATTTGCATAGCAATAGCATTTTTTGGATTGAGTTTGATAGTTGAACAAGCCTAAGTAAAATCCGAAGATTGGAGCTTGGTTGGACCTTAAAATCTACCTAATAACAGGAACCTTATAGGAACTGGAATCAAGGTACTTCAGGTCTAATTGACTTAATTCTTTGGGGGATCACGAAATTTGGTTCAATGGATTCTTGACTGCCTAAGTAGAGTATTTCGGAGCACACACACGACTCTTGTTGATAATGACTAACTTGGACACCTGCACCTTTCACTTGGCTCAACTCAGTTGGAGTGGTGAGGGGGTTGGATTTGCCGGTATGAGATGCACATAAGTGGAAACACTTGTCCTCCTCTAAAGAGGGAAGTGCACCCCAACCCATACAGTGATGAGGAACTCTAATGCTAGGAGAGTGTGGGTTGCAATAAAGCTTCAAAAGAGGGATAGTCTACTGGCTCAAGAGGAAAAACTCCCTATGTAAATGATGTTGTATATAGTATTTCAAAAAAAACTTCAAAAAAATGGACAAGCCAGTATAAAAATAAAATGCCTGCCGGAGTGTACATATGTTGTATAGTCAATAAGCAAGCTTGAGCATCAAAGTCGAATCATGTGAGCCTGCAGCTGGATGACTTGACTACACTGGTCTTGCATCCTAGGATAGATAGCTATATTGGCTACCGTCCATTCTTCTCTTCACCCCCTCCTCTTGAGCTGGTTGCCACTTGAACTTAGAAGGGAATACCCCGCTCCTCGGGGAAGGAGTTATTGGATTAGGGAATCATTGGGTTGTCATACTGGAGAAGTCACTCTCTTTGTCATTTCAGTTGGGGAGAGCCACTATCACTTACACTGTACAAGTCAGATTCATAATAGTAAGGGTTTGCGTATGAGTTGAGATATTTCTGACCTGGCTATTGAGGAGACTTGAGCAGAGTCTTGGGATTCTAGAAGGCTATTGGATTTCAAATCCGATTCCCAATAAGGTTCCGCCCGCACTAAAATTCTGAAGGTCTGACTAAAGCTCCAAACTTTGATTTTGTAAAGACAAGTTTGATCATTAAATTTAATCCATCTTTCTTCCTTTTCTTTTCTGCACTTATTGCATAAGTGTTTGCTAGGGACTAGCAAAGGCAATTATAGGGGGATGATGAATCTATGTTTCATCATCTTTATTCTATCATTTTGGCCTTAAAAACCTTAGTAAATGCGTGTAAATATTGTTAATTAATGCATTTTAGCATTCATGCATATTCGTGTAAATAGTGTATAAAATATTATTTTTAATGCCAAAATTATAGAATAAAGAAAAGAAAAGAAAAAGAAAAAATATTGCAAATATTTTATGACCCGAAATCCCGAGACCTAGGCATCTCGATGACTAGGTCGACAAGGAATAAAGTAGGGGGAGATAAGGGCCCAAATACCAATAAAAGTTCCCTTTTATTTAATTCATTCTTTATTCATTTTGGGACCTATTTTTGGTTCTACTTTTTATACTTCAAATAAAGAAACTTTGTAAATGAAAGTTATAGATAATTAAATATAGAAAAATATAAAATTAATTTCACATAAAAATAGTATATTGATAAAAAATTATGATCTGGATAAGTTTCCATAATCCCAACTTCCCAGACTTGTATCTCTCAAATAAAAACTTGAAACGCATCAAAATCACTTTTAATTGTATATAATTTTCAATAAGCTATTTAATGAAGGTGGTTTCGTATTTTGCAGAGCTACAGTTTGAAAGTTGAGTTTCGGACCCCTATTGTATACTTGTACATATTAAAATATTCATTTTATTTATTGTTCATTATTTTGAAATTTTTATATTTTTATAATTTTGTAAATATTATTTATAATATATGTATGTATAAAAAGAGGAATAAAAACCTAAAGAAAACACAAAAAGAAAATACCTGTATAAAATACATAGGTAGAATACTTATACATATACCTATATTCTTAATACTTCTATTTATTTAATGATACAAAATACATCAGAAAAATAAAATAAAAATATATTCAAGTGTATAAAATTAAGTTTTAAATTTATAAAATAATAAACAAAATAAATAAAATTAAATATATAAAATAAAAACAAATTATTAAAATACATAGATGAATATACCTGTATATAAGCTATATAAGGTAACTTATTAATTCCACACCTCAAAAAATAAAAAAAATCACCATAAAATACTTTATAAAATAATAAAGATTTTTTTCTTTAATAATCTAAAATTAATTAAATCATCTGATATTTTAAAAAGAATTTATAAGTCTTTTTTCCAAGGATTTTTCTAGTTGGTCCACATGGACCAACCGTGTTCTTTCCCTGGTTGACCTCGGTCAACTCTCTGACCGAGGTCTGGCCTTGTGTCAGAATGGGTTTTGACCCATTTTCATGGATTTTGCGAGGATGAATCTTGCATCCTTTCGTGATGATCCTTTCTGCACTTTTGCTCCCCGATAATCCATGATACACGCCCATAGCATTCCTTGGGGATTGCATCGCTGCTCCGCATGATTCACCTCGTTCATTTTATCGCTTCGTCAACTCCTTCAACCCCCACCCCCGACCGTCCTTGAGCGTTTGATCGCTCTTCCACCAAAAAGGCCAAGCCCTAGGGTGCTCAGCTTCCTCCTGGTGAGAGCAGGAGTCGAACCCACCTTCTAGGTGCCCCCGCGGTGTTGAATCGAGTCGTATCCAACCTCGTCGGAGTGCGCCGCCCAAGCTCGTCATCGGTGCATATTTGGTGAGTGTTTTCTCTTCTCTCTTATTTCCTTTGAGTTCCTTAGGACTCCAGTAGTCATATCTAGCTAAAATCGATCAATAATATTGTCTGCATCGTCATGAAATCACATCATCTGTGCTCGGTCGGAGCTCGCGTTCGTCCAGCCACCACCGATCCTCCCACACATTTCCACCTTCTCGCAGGGTCAAGGCAACTTGCCCTCGACCCTTTATCCATTTTTTGTAGGTATGAAGACCAAATGCGCACCTGGGGCTATTTTGCTTGTTTGCCAGAGACGCCTGAGAGCCATCTGCTCCATCGCCCTTTAGCGGGATCACCACTGCCCTCCGGCCACCTTCAACGCCTCCAGCCGACAAAGGACGACCTCAGGAACCCCCACTGCCATTTTGGAGCCTCCAGGAGCCACGGAGGAGGAAGATCCTTGGCGGGAAAACTCGCCTCACCGGAGTTCTTCCTCGTTCTTCCCGATAGTCTCCCCGTCGTTGGATCTCGCTCAGCCGCCCAGATCCTCCAGTTGCCGTATGATTAAGCCTCATCCGCAGTCGTTGATCCTCTCCCGCTGATCTAATCGCAGCCACTCATCAGCGAAGCATCATCGGCTATTCTCAAAGCGCCGCGTGTCAAGTGACAGGACCGCAGCCGTTGGATCGTGCCTAGGCGTGGGTTTTTTGCACTCCGCCCCTTGCCTATTTTTGTAGTTAATGTTTAGTCCTGAAACTTTCATCTGCAGTTAATATTTCATGTAATATTTGCAAAAGACCTTCGTAGTTTCTATAATTGCATTTAGATCCTTATCCGCGTCACCTCACATGACGGGTGCACGTGGGGTGTGGGTATTTTGCATAGAGACCCTCGAGACTTATTGTATTTCTATTTAGTCCAGGAATTGTTTTCTAATGTGTAATATTTTTGGTAAAATTGCATTTTGTCTCCCAGAGTTTTTGGTAATTATCAGTAGGTGCCCACCAGGCACGTGCGAGTCACGTACGGGCCTGGCAATTTTGCAGCGATAACCTTGCATTTTTGGATATTGATGATTGGTCCATGAATATTTTTATTTAGTAATAAATTTTCTAGGAAAATTGCATGTTGCCCCATGGACTTCTGTATATTTACTAAAATACCCCTGCTAGAAAGTATTTTCTTTTTGTTTCCTTTATTTATTTCGTGCATCTATAAAATCTTAAAAATTCCCAAAAAATAACATAAGATCTTGTTTTGTTGCTCTTTCACATCTTATTTTTATTTTGCATTTTTATTGCATTTTAATATTTATAAAAAATAAAAAAACACGCATTTTATCTACTATCTACATTACAAAATTCTTAAAAAATATAAAAACCCTTCGAAAAATTCCAAAAAATTATATTTTGTTTGTTTCTGTGTGTTTTAACTTCAATCGAAAAATCACTAAAAAATCAATGGAAAACCCCTAAAAATATGAAAACCTCTTAAAACTTCATAAAAATCTTAAAAATCCAAGGAAAATCCTAAAAATACAATTTTTTATCTCTGAATTTTCTCTGCTTTATTTTCTTTACTTTAAAATTAATTTGAGGAATTTTGGACTCTGTTTTATATTTTGCATCCTCATTTTAGTTTCAGCCTTTTATTTTGCTCACTATTTTCAGCATTTTTGCCTTTAAAAATACCAAAAAATAGGAAAAATCTATAAAAATCACAAAAACATCAGAAAAATATAAAAAGCCCAAAAATATTTTATTTCTTGATTTTTGCTTATTTTTACCTATTTTTCTATTTATATTATATCTCTCTTTTCTTTATTGTGTATCCACTTTATTATTACAAAAATATAAAAATATATAAAATATAAAAAGAAAATAAAAAATCAGAAAATTAAATATAAAAAAAACATAAAATCAAAAATTAAAAAATCAAAAAAATTAAAAACCCACAAAAAGTTCAATTTGGCTAAGTGATACACAAGACATAGGTGCTTGACTTTTGTCTACCCTGCTTTACTCCCCTGCTTCCTGTGTTCATCCCCTACTTGCTTGTCATCATACATTCTTAGTAGGGTATAATAAATTTTAACTCTTGCTCTTAATTGCGTGATTATCTATGTGGGTTAATTGTTGATAAATGAGAAGGTTTGAGTAGTCACCTCGACGACAGTGAGCCTGAATTGTCAAGCCATTACTTTGCGACTCTCATCTTCCCATTTTTCATAGATTATCCCTCTTTTGAAGCATTATTGCAACCCACAACTCCTGTCTTTAGACCTCAACATTGCTAGACCAAGTTGAGGTGCACTTCCCTCCCTAAAGGAAGACATGAGGTTCTACCTAGAAGTACTACCCTCGTATGCTACCTCAAGCCAAAGGAAACTGCCTCCTCACCACCTCATCCTTGTAGAGCTGAGTGTAAAGTGCCGGTTCAAGTAAAGCCATTATCTGTGAGAGTCCTGTGTGTGTTGTTAAATGTTTTGCTTAGTCTCATCAAGATGACATGTGAACATAGCCTAGTGGACTCAAAGAATCAAGTCACTACTGGTCTTGAAAAGTCTTAACCCTAAATCCTATAAGGTTCCTCTGAGAATTAGGTGGATTAAGGTCTTATCCAAGCTCCATTTTCCAATTTAATTCCAGACTAGTTTAAATGTCACTATGATTCAGAAGAATATACAAATATATACAACAATCTTTTAATGTAAAATTCTTGATAAGCAACTTTTTTAAAAATGTTTGAATGCATGTATGAATGCAGAAGTTTTGCAAACTATTTACAAACATTTACACATGGATTTTTGCAAACTTTTATTTTTCAAACATTTTACAAAAATTTTGTACTATATACATAGTTTTGATACAAAAATATCTACAAACACTTTACAAGCAAAACATTTTTACAAACATTTGTACAAAAACAGTTTAATAAATAGCTATGTATGTGCAAGAAAGAATTTTATGTACAAGAAATTTTTTTAAATTTTTGTGATTTTTAATAAGTGATTTTTAGCCATTTTATTTATTAACACACTCACACAAAGTACGAGTTATGGCTAAAGTATATATGTAATATATATATATATATATATATATATGACACCCCCTATACTTAGCTCGAACGATCCTCAAAGTGATCAAAGAGCGATGAAGAAGACATAACGCGTACCTAGTATAGGGAAGTGAAAAGAAATGTTATACTACATTGACAAATAAAAGAATAGAATTAAGAGAGCTCGTCGATTCCCCCTATACTTAGGATCAAGTACTCCTAAGTATAGCAAACTGTATATGAAGGGAAAACCGAGTAAGAGAATGTGCAGGGTCTACCTCCCCTATACTTAGGGTAAAATATCTCTAAGTATAGGCAGCAAAACAGAGGTAAAAAGAACCAGAAAAAATCTGACACCCCCTATACTTAGGGCAAAGTACACCCTAAGTATAGTGTAATCATAAGATGCAAATGGGGTGTGAGACAAAGAATTTGTGATATGGACATCTGGATCTATACAAGGAGGAAGACAGTGATAATCAGGCACAAGATGCAACTGATGTGAGTCAAAGACCACATCTCATGCAAAATGAATCAGGGCTACGCCAATAATCAGCGGATCATGATCTAGATAGGGCTTGAGGCACTGATTGTTGACGCAAATGGTGGACTCAAACGACATCTCAAATATGTTGATACTACCATTGTTATGCACCTTTCAGACTAGGTATGGTCCTTTCCACTTACTCTGCAACTTCCCTGGAAATAATCTAAGCCTGGCATCAAACGACCATACTTTATGATCTGGCTCAAACTGCTTATGGCTGATATGAGAATCATGCCATATCTTTACATCCTTATTCTGTAGGCTGCTCGAAAAGGTTGTATCTCTAAGCTCCACCAGGGCTGCCAACTCTTCCTTCCTTGGATCACCTATACTCTTTGGATCCAATAATATCTCAGTGATAGCCCATTGTGATTTATGCTTAATCTCAACAGGTAAATGACAGGGCTTTCCATAAACAAGACGAAAGGAAGATGTACCTAAAGGAGTCTTGAAGGAAGTCCGATATGCCCACAAGACCAAGTCCAAAAGCTAGGACCAATCCTTTCGGTCTGGGTGGACTACCTTCTACAATATCATCTTGATCTCCATGTTCGATACTTCAGCAAGACCATTGGCCTGAGGATGATAAGGAGTAGCAACTCGATGGTCTATGTTGAACTCGTTAGCAAGGGCCTTTACCTTGTTGTTGATAAAGTGAGACCCCCCATTAGATATCAATACTCTAGGCACCCCGAACCGTGAAATAATATTCTTCCTCAAAAATTTGCAAACAGTCTTAGCATCTGCAGTTTGGGCGAGTATGGCCTCAACCAATGACTCACATAATCAACAGCTAATAGAATGTACTCGAATCCCTAACTCTTAGAGAATGGACCCATGAAATCGATGCTCCATGTGTCAAAAACCTCAAAGAAGTGAATGGAGTACATCGGTATCATATCACGTTGTCCACAAGTGCCCATCCTCTGACAGTTAGTACACCTCTTCACAAATTCATCAGAATCCTTGAAGAGGGTAGGCCACCATAGGCCAGATTGGAGCACTTTCTGTGTTGTTCTCCTCCCAGAATGATGTCCTCGCCTCAAGCTTGCGGCAGTATGTGAGGACGTTGTGGTGCTCTTCCTGAGGAATGCACCGATGCCAGACGTTATCCCCTCCTTCATGATAAAGGATGGGATCCTCCCAATGGTAGGACTTGGCCTTCGCAAGGAAAGTCTCAAGTCGTTGTATGAGCCAACCTTGTGGAAATTTCTTGGCCACAAGATAGTTTGCAATGTCAGCGTACCATGGGAGAGAGGTGATAGCAATGATCACCTCATATGGGAAGGTCTCTGTAATCGGATCAGTCTGATCAGATTCCTCAAGATTTTCCAAATGGGAGAGATGATCCGCCACCACATTCTTGACTCCAAGCTTGTCCTTAATCTCAATATCAAACTCCTGGAGTAGAAGGATCCATCTATTCAATCGAGATTTGACACCCTTCTTTTCCATAAGGTACCTGATGGCGGTATGATCGGTATAAATCGTCACTTTGGATCTAAGAATATATGATATGAATTTGTCTAGGGCAAAAACTACGACTTGCATCTCTTTCTTCGTGATTGTGCAGTTCCGTTGAGCGGTATCCAATGTACGGCTAGCGTAGTGAATGAAAAATGGTACTTCATACCTCCTCTATCCTAGCACTTCCCCCACGACAAAATAGGAGGCATCCGTCATGATCTCGAATGGGAGAGACCAATCGGGCGGCTGAAGGATAGGAGCCTCAACAACTAGGTTCTTGAGAGTCTCAAATGACATAAGACACTTATCATCTCCAATGAACTCAGTGTCTTTCGTTATCAGATTAGTCAATGGTCGGGCAATCCTGTTGAAGTCGTGAATAAAACATCGGTAGAAACCGACATGCCCCAGAAAAGATCGTAACTGTTGCAAGCTGGACAGTGGATTGAGTTTCCTGATGATATCCATCTTGGTCCGATCAACTTCCATACCCCTGTTGGAGATGATATGACCAAGCACCGTCCCCTGAGTCACCATGAAGTGACTCTTCTCCCAAGATAAGATAAGATGGATCTCTATGCAGCGTTGAAGAACTCGGTATAGGCAATCAAGACAAGCATCAAACCCATCGTCGTAAACTGAAAAGTCATCCATGAAGACCTCTAAATAGTCACCCATCATGTCCGAGAATATGGACAACATGCACCTTTGGAATATCGCCGGGGCGTTACATAGACCAAAGGACATCCGTCTGAAAGCATATATCCCAAACGGATAGGTGATAAGCGATCCGAACGACTAAGGTAAAGGTACAAAAATGGTCGTTGCGACCTCGGTCGCTCAGATGCGCTAAATCAAGAAAAATGAACCACTCGAAATAGATAAATCGATCAAAATACGAAAAGCGGTCCTGCTATGTGATTAACCTGGTATAGCACCCAGGTTCGAACTCAAGGAGCACGGGTTGGCCGAGAGGCCTACGAAGTAGTAAAAATAAAGGAAATAAAAGAACAAAATATTTTTAGTGGTTTTTAATTATTTTTATATTTTTTTTGGATTTTTAATATATAAAGAAAATAAGAAAACAAAGGAGAAGCACACTTCAACAAATTATTCAAAGCATCAAAAATCAAGTAAAAATTAAAACAAAAATGTTTTTATGTATTTTATTTTTTTTAGTGTTTTTGGTGAATTTTTGATAATTTTCTGATGTTTATTTTATTTTCTAAAAATCAAACAGTAGCTAAAAACAGTGGTACTGTCCAGCCAAGCCAAAAGTCCCTAGATAAAATATCTAAGGGCCTCAAAATGGCCTGGAGGTAATTTTCCTATAAAGTAGATAAAACAAGGAAAAATCAGATACCAATTTTATTATTTTTGGATTTTTAATTTTTTTACTAGAATTTTTATGGGTTTTTTAGTGTGTTTAAGTTTTTAGTGTTTTCCAGTAATGAAAAATAGCCAACATTGGCTAGAAAATCGAACACACTAAACTAAACAGTAGACAATTTTTGTGGAATTTTTAGGGGAGTTTTTATATTTTTTTTGTGACTTTTCAAACTAGATAGTGACAAAAATATAGGTTTTTGAATTTTTAAATATAACAAACAAGATCAAAAATGTCCTCAAAAATCTACAAAAATCCTACACCATGGCAGGAGCCATGTGTCAAATTTTCGTTGGATTTGGAGGTGATTTGATATTTTATTCAAAAACAAAGGTAGGGTATTGTGCATAGGGACTGAAATGCAAATACCCAAAGTTCTGGGGGTCCCGGTGCAATTAACCCAGCAAAACACACGCCACGCGCGTGCCTGGGACACTCAGGGACCTAAATGTAAGAAAAATAAGTCCCGAGGACTTATTGGTAACAGGTACCAAAAGTCCAGGGGTCTTATATGCAAATAACCCAAAAAATATCGCACATGGGGAAATAAAACACGCACAGGGGTATAAATGCAATTATCTAAAAACATTCATTCATTTAATAACATCCAGAACTACAGGGTGGTCTACTGCAAATAACCCAAACAACACGTGACGAAGCACGTGGCTCACAATACACAGGGGTATAGATGCAAATAAACTAAAGCACGAGGTCCACTAAGCAATTAACCCTAAAACTAAACAACTTCATTTAATATTTACAGGACTAAAACGAAATAAAATAAAGGCAGGGGCCTAAGGGTAAATTACCCTTTATTAAGCGGGGGCGTTGGATGACTGCCACATGGCTGATCGGATGGCGTGGAAGCGAAGTGGCTGGTGATCCAACGGCTGCGGTCGATCCTCCAAAGATCGGGCGGTGGAAGCAGCTCCTCGAACGGATGGACAAGATGTGATCTGGAGCGGGAGGCGACGATCAACGGTAGCTGGAGGTCCTGGACAAACAGGCGGCCGGCGAACTTCGCCAGCCTCGTGGAAGCGACTCCGGCCTCCTCTGTTGCGCTTAAGTATCGGAGAAGCTCCGGCTTGGCTGTGCGCAGCTGCTGATGCTCTCCGATGCCCCAACCGAGCTCGGGGGAGCTCCGACGAGGGTGGCGGAGGCGAGACTCCTGGTCTGAACGGGAAAGGCCTCAGATGGCCTTTGCTGGACCTGCAAAGTATCTCAGAAGACTCGCGGGTCGAGGGCAAAGTGTCTCGACCCAGTTAGGCGAAGTGTGGGTGGCTGGTGCGTCGAGACGGCGGGCTCCGGCGAAGGTGGTGGACGGAGGAGCCCGGTTCCTAGCTCCTGTGCGAGCTGGGTTGAGTGAGTGGGTGCAGAAGGTGCGTCGGACGAAGGCGAACGTGAAGGTCGGGTCCGATGATCGGATGGTGGTCGGAACTGGGGTGAATCGGAAAAATACGAGGGCGGCGCGATTTGGGGGAAAACTGAAATTGAGGGAAATGGGTATCCTAAGGGGTTACCTGGGTGAACGGTGAGACTGTGGCGGAGCTGGGGAAGCTCCCGGTCTTGGCCTCAAGGGACGTCTCGGCCCGAGGCTCGAAGCTCGCTCAGGTGGCGGAGCTGTGGCGGCTACGTCGCCGGATCAATGGATTCGCCGGCTCTCCTCGCTGCAACAGGTCGGGGATGCGAGCTGTCACCTCACACTCTCTCTGGAGCTCACTGGAGAACGAAGCAAATGGCCAAAGATGGAGAGAGAAGGTGGCGGAGCAGCGGCTTTATATGGCTAGGGGTCCGAGAAGAATGGGTCCGGGCAAGCTCAGGAGCGCGCAGATTCCGAGGGAGCGGCTCCGGCGAGGATGTCAGATGCAAGGTGAAGGAGTCGGACCCGGGGTTTAAGGAAATGGTTGTCGGATCGAGCGGGTAAAATGTTGAGAAATCGGGTCGGGCGCTCGTATCCGTGGGAGGTGGTCCTGGGGGGGGTAGTTGACCGGGCGGTCAACATCCCCAGGACCCAATGAGAAGGGGCCACATGTCTGGACTTTGAAGCTCAAAATTAAGGTAGCTAGGGCCCGATTTTGCAAAAACTCAAAACACAAATTATTTTTATTTTATTTTTTTCTATTTTTTGGTGATTTTTAATTAATTTTTGGAAATAAAAATAAGCTATATACATAGTATGTACTATATATAGGTATATACAATATATAGGGTTTTGATTTTTGATTTTTGATTATTATTTTTATACAATTTTATCCTTATTTTATATTTTATTTATTTATAGTATAAAATAAGGAGTAAAAGGGTGTTTTTATTTTATTTTTATTATTTACTTACATAGGTAAAATAAATACATATATATATCTATATACATGGTATATGTACAATGTCTTTTTGTATTTTTAATTTTTCTATTTTTATTTTGTTTTGATTTTAATTGTTTTTATTTTATTTATTTACAATATATAACATAGACTATTTACAAAAATTATAAAAATTAAATATATATATTTACAAGGCTAAATAAATACATAGGTGTGGTTTATGTACATGGTGAAGGTGATGTTTTTGTTTCCTTTTTAATTTTTATATTTTTATCTTTTGTTTTTATATTCATAAATATATACAAGTATTTACAATCATCTTTTTGGTGAGGAAAATATATTTTTATTTATTTACACAAATATTTACACATGAGCCCCTATCTCCCTCTACTTTGGCTTTTATGCGGTCAGGCCCATGCTGAGCCCTCCCTTGGGTTAGGTTGCTCAATATTTATTCTAAATATTTCCCTCTTTTTCTTTTTAATCTTTATTCTTTTATTTTTGCACAAAAACATGCTAATTATAGGTTTTTATACAATGCATGCTTTTGGTAATTATTTGTATTTACATATATCTACATGCATTTGCAAAGGTTTTTGTAGCTAAAATATAAGAATAAAGAGTGATGAATGGGTATTCATCACCTCCCTATACTTAACTTTGCTAGTCCCTTAGCAAACACTTATTTGAAAAAGAAGTGAAAAAGAAAAAAAAAGAGGATATACATGGATCAAGGTTGATTATTAAACTTGCCTTAATTAAATTGAGGTATGGAGCTCGATCAGATCTTTGGATTATTAATGTGTCGGAACCTTATTTAGACTTAAGCTTAAAACTTAACAGCCTCTAAGTTCCACTACTCTATAACCAAGACTTCTCAATGCTCCAGATCAGAACAAGTCATCAATCACAAACCCTGAAGACCATGAATCTTTTCTTGTCCTGTGAAAGTGAGGTCTAAGCTCTCCACCTCAGAAATGGCAACTTGACAACCCTCCCCAACAAGGTAACTCTATGACCTCAATCTGGCCACTCTTTCCTCGTGGAGCGGGGTATTCCCTTCTAAGTTCAAGTTCAACCGGCTCAAGAAGAGGAGGAAGAAGAGAATGGGTCAAGGCCAGTGTAGACAAGTACCCTTGGGAGCTTGACCAGTGTAGCCAAGTCTCCCTACTGCAAGCTACATCAAGTGGATCATGAAACCAAGCTTTGCTTATTGCACTCTATATACATACTCCGGTGGGGTTATCATTTTCTATCAGACCCACCACTTTTTTGGAGTTCTTTTCTTTTTGCACATTTTTTTTCAAGTGCATCTGTACAACATATACATGTGCAGCATATATACAAGGAGTTTTTCCTCTTGAGCCAGTAGACTATCCCTCTTTTGAAGCTTTATTGCTACCCACAACTCCCGTCGTTAGACCTCATGGCAACCAGACCAAGTTGAGACGCACTTCCTTCACTAAAAGAAGAAGAGAGGTTCCGCCTAGAAGTACTACCCTCATATGCTACCCCAAGTCAAGGAAGACTGCCTCCTCACCACCTCATCCGTAGAGAGCTCGGTGCATAGTGCTGGTGTCCATGTAAAGCCATAATCTATATGAGTCATGTGTTGTTGTTAAGTGCTCTTCTTAGGCTCATTGAGATGACATGTGATCATAGCCTAGTGGACTCAAAGAATTAAGTCACCGTGGACCTGAAAAGCCTTAAACCTAAGCCCTATAAGGTTCCTCTTAGAAATTAGGTGGAATAAGATCTTAATCAAGCTCCATTTCTCAATTTGATTCCAGGCTAGTTTAAATGTCAACTATCATCCAGAAAAACTATATACATATGTACAAAAGATGCTTATTTACACAAATTTTACAATCATGCAAAATTTTTGAAAAATGTTTTGAAATCATGAATGGATGATGCATGAAGTGCAAGTTTTGCAAAAAGATATTTACACACATTTACACAAGATTTTTGCAAACTTTTGATTTTCAAAACATTTTGGAAAAATTTTGTACTATATACATAATTTTGATACCAAAATATTTACACAAGCTTTACACAAAAGATTTTTGAAATCATTTTTACAAAAATAATTTGTACACTAGCTATTTATGTGCAAATAAAAGAAGTTTATGTACATGAAAATTTTTAATTTTTGTGGTTTTTAGCCATTTTATTTATAAACACACTCACACAAAGTACGAGTTATGGCTAAAGTATATATGAAATATATACACACCCCCCTATACTTAGCTCGAACGATGTCCTCAGAGTAAAGAGCGATGAAGAAGACATAACTCGTGCTAGGTATAGGGAAGTGAAAAGAAAGGCTATACAAAAAGAAGAAGAATGAAATAGAAAAGTCAAGAGGAGCTCGGGTCTTCCCCCTATACTTAGGATCAAATAATCCTAAGTATAGCAGGTTGTATACTAAGGGAAACCCGAGTGGAGAATTTACAGGGTCTACCCCCCCCCCCCCTATACTTAGGGTGAAATGTCCCTAAGTATAGGTAGCAGAAACAGGGGTAAACAGAAACAAAAGAAATACCCAAAAGGTCTCACATCCCCCCTATACTTAGGGTAAAGTGCACCCTAAGTATAGCATAATCATAAGATGAAGAAAGGGATGTGGGACTAAAGAATGTGGTGATATGGACATCTGGATCTATACAAGGCGGAAGATCAGTGAAACTCAGGCGTGAGATGCATTAGATGTGAGTCAAAGACCACATCTCACGCAAAGTGAATGGGGGCAAGATCAACGACCCGCGGCTCATGATCTAGAAATGGCTTGAGCCGCTGACCGTTCACGCGAAAGGTACTCTCAGAAGACAACTCAGATATATCAATGCTACCGTTGTCGTGTACCTTTCTAACCGATAAGGTCCCTTCCATTTGCTCTGTAGCTTCCCTGGAAATAATCGTAGCCTCGCATCAAACAGCCATACTCTCTGTCCAATCTCAAAATGTTTGTGGCTGATATGAGAATCATGCCACTCCTTCACTTTCTCCTTATAATGTAGGCTGCTTGAGAAAGTTGCATCTCTAAGCTCTTCCAGGGCAGCTAGCTCTGCCCTCCTCTGGTCTCCCATACCATCTGGATCCATAAGTATGTCTGTAACTGCCCAAAGTGACTTGTGCCTCAGCTCAACAGGTAAATGGCACGGCTTGCCATAAACGAGGCGAAAGGGAGATGTGCCCAAAGGTGTCTTGAAAGACGTCCTATATGCCCACAAGACCGAGTCCAATAGCTATGACCAATCCTTTCGGTCAGGGCGGACGACTTTCTGCAATATAGTCTTGATCTCCCTATTCGACACCTCGGCTAGACCATTCGTCTGTGGATGGTAAGGTGTAGCAACACGATGGTCTATACCGAACTCGCTAGTAAGGGCCTTCACCTGGTCGTTGATGAAGTGAGATCCCCCATCGGAAATCAAAACTCGTGGGACCCCGAACCGCGTGATGATGTGCTTCCTCAAAAATCTGCAAACTGTCCTCGCATCAGCGGCTCGGGTGGGGATAGCCTCCACCCAACGACTAACATAATCTACGGCCAACAGAATGTACTCAAATCCCTGACTCTTAGGGAATGGACCCATGAAATCGATGCCCCATGCGTCAAAAACCTCACAGAAGTGAATGGGCTGCATCGGCATCATATCACGCTGTCCACAAGTGCCCATCCTCTGACAGTCAGTACACCTCTTCACGAACTCATCTGAGTCCTTGAAGAGGGTAGGCCACCACAACCCGGATTGGAGCACTTTCTGTGCCGTTCTCCTCCCAGAATGATGTCCTCCTGCCTCAAACTTGTGGCAGTAAGTGAGGACGCTATGGTGTTCCTCCTGAGGAATACACCGACGCCAGACGCTGTCCCTTCCTTCGTGGTAAAGGATGGGATCCTCCCAATGGTAGGACTTGGCCTTCGCGAGGAAGGTCTCAAGCGTCTGCCTGGGCCAATCTTGTGGGACTTTCCCAGCAACGAGAAAGATCACAATATCGGCGTACCATGGGAGTGAGGCGATAGCAAGGATCGCCTCATCTGGGAAGGTATCTCTAATAGGATCAATCTGCTCAGACTCCTCAGGCTGCTCTAAACGGGAGAGATGATCCGCCACCACATTCTTGACTCCAGGCTTATCCTTGATCTCAATGTCGAACTCCTGGAGTAGAAGGATCCATCTAGTCAGTCTGGCCTTGGCATCCTTCTTTGCCATGAGGTACCTGATGGCGGTGTGATCTGTAAACAAAGTCACTCTAGATCCAATGATATACGATCTGAACTTATCTAGGGCAAACACTACAGCTAGCATCTCCTTCTCTGTGACCGTGTAATTCCGCTGGGCGGAATCCAATGTGCGGCTAGCATAGTGTATGGCAAATGGAACTCCATCCCTCCTCTGTCCCTGCACTGCCCCTACGGCAAAATCGGAGGCATCCGTCATGATCTCGAATGGGAGAGACCAATCAGGTGGCTGGAGGACAGGAGCCTCAATAACACACTGCTGGAGAGTCGCGAAGGACGAAAGACACTTGTCATCGACAAGGAACTCGGTGTCTTTCGTCAAGAGGTCAGTCAACGGCCGGGCAATCCTGCTGAAATCCTGAATAAATCTCCTGTAAAATCCAACGTGCCTCAGGAATGACCGTAGCTGCCTCAGATTGGACGGCGGTGCGAGTTTCCTAATGAAATCAACCTTGGCCGGATCAACCTCCATGCCCCTGTTGGAGATGATATGGCCAAGCACCGTCCCTTGAGTCACCATGAAGTGACTCTTCTCCCAAGATAGAACCAACTGGTACTCAATACATCGCTGGAGTACTCAGTCTAGGCAGTCAAGACAGGAGTCGAATCTGTCGCCGTAGACCGAGAAATCGTCCATGAAGACCTCTAAACACTCCCCTACCATGTCCGAGAAGATCGACAGCATGCACCTCTGAAAAGTCGCAGGGGCATTGCATAGCCCAAATGGCATGCGTCGAAAAGCATATGTGCCGAAGGGACAGGTAAAGGTGGTCTTCTCCTGATCCTCAAGAGCGATGGCCACTTGGTTGTAGCCCGAGTACCCATCCAGGAAGCAATAATGGCTCTTCCCTGCCAGTCTCTCAATGATCTGGTCAATAAAAGGCAGGGGAAATGGTCCTTCTTGGTGGCCTGGTTGAGTCTCCTGTAGTCAAAACAGACCCTCCAAGAGGTGGGTACTCGTGTAGCAATCTCCTCTCCCGACTCACTGATCACAATCGTGATGCCCGTCTTCTTGGGCACCACATGCAAGGGGCTGACCCACTTGGAGTCGGAAATGGGATAAATAAAATCTGCACTCCACCATTTGGATATTTCCTTCATCACAACCTCTCTCAGGTTGGGGTTCAGCCGCCGCTGGAACTCACGCGACGGCTTCGCCCCCTCCTCGAGATAGATATGGTGGGAGCACACTAATGGACTAATCCCATGGAGATCTGCTACGCTCCATCCGATTGCCTTGCGGTTCTTTTCAAGAACCCCCATCAAACAGGATTCTTGTTCTCCAGTCAGATCGGCGGAGATGATGACTGGATACATCTCTGGCTCGCCCGCAAGGAATCGATACTTCAGCGAAGTAGGGAGCGGCTTCAGCTCTGGAATGCTGGGTGCTGGAAAATCTGGCTGCGGAAGGAAGTGAGTGAAAGCTGTTAAGTCTGCCAAATCTGCCTGGGAGAAAGAAAGCGAACTCTCGCAAACTATATCGGGAGAAGGCTGCTCAACTGTGCTGTCTCTGATCTGCTCTGCATCTACCTCCTCCTCATCTATAGGCTCAGGGGGACTCAGGTCTGGCATCTGATCATAGCAATCTTCCCAATCAGACTCTGAATCCGAGGATGTATCAACCGCGGTGGCATCAGTACCACCGTAAAGCAAGGTGGCCTCAGCACCACCATCACTAAAACTCGTGTCGCGATCAAGGACCGGCTCTGCTGCCTCTGTGGTATCCTGAACCAGGGCTGTGCTCTCCAGGCTCTCCTCTGCTATCATCTCGGCATCAGTTGTATCTGAAAATGAGAGGATGGCCTGTGTTGCAGGATCTGCCCATGCTGCCTCATCGTCTGTGATCACAAAATCACAGTCCTGGTGGATGTTTGGCTCTACGTCTGTCAGCTGCTCTGAATCGGTGCTAGCCTCTGAGCGTGCTCTCTCTCTGGCTCTGTAGTCCTCGACCGTCTCTATTTGTATACTTTCGCCCTCGACGCGAAAGTACACCTTCCCACTATCATGATCAGTCACTGCTTTGGCTGTGGCCAAGAACGGACGACCAAGGATGATGGGGGTATCGGACACTGATTCAGGGATCTCCATGTCCAACACTACGAAGTCCACGGGGAATTTCAGGCCCTGAATCGTGACGATAACGTCTCGTAACAACCCCTTCGGCCTCTTGACAGATCGATCAGCGAACTGAAGGACTGTCCTGCTCTGTCGAAGAGTGCCCAACTCGAAGCGGTCGAGAAGGGCTGCCGGAAGGAGGTTGATCGACGATCCGCTATCTAGTAGAGTACGGTCGAACCTCTGCTCACTGATCTGGCATATGACATACGGGGCCCCTGAATCTGGCCTCTTGGATGGCAAACGGTTCTGGATCGCAAAACACGTGGCTTTCGTCAGCACATGGATCTCTGAAGTGTGGTTCCTCCTCCTCCTCCTGACTGTAGTCCTGTCTCTCAAAGATCGCTGGAGAAGGGGGATGTGCTGCAAAGCCTCCTGGAGGGTCAACTGTATGTGGAATCTATCAATCATGCTCTGGCTGAACTCCTCCCGCTCTCTCTTTTTGGGACTTTTTTCTTTTTTCTTCCCCTTCCCCATCTGAAGGGCTCTAGGGAAGGGGATCACAGGGTCCTTCGCAGATGAAGGACTTGGAAAAGGCCTAGACGGCTCGACGGCCGGATCCACACATACATCATGCACCACAGTGGGACCAAAAGAAGCTAAACCTTTTCCTTTATTCAAACCAAAGTTCTGAGATACATCAAGGCGAGGAAAGACAACATCTGTCTCAACACAAACACCGGTGGCCTCAGTACCACCATGGGCTGGCTCTGCTGCTGCTGCTGGTAGACGTCTCGCGGCATCAGTACCGCGGGCTGGCTCGGCTAAACGGGTGGCGTCAGTACCACATCCTCGATCTGGTGAAGCGGCGGCCTCAGTACCGCCGGAGGAATCAGCATCCTTGGTGGCCTCAGTGCCACCGTCATCATCTAGAGCGGTCTCATTACCACTCTCCTCCTCCTCATGTGGCGCCTTGGAGGTGTCCTCATGGTGAAGCTCAGAGGAGGCGTCGCCGCCTGCTGGGGTCCTACCGCTCCTAAGTGTAACAAAATCAGCATCAAATAGATCCGAAGACATATCATCAAATGGGTCACTAGGAGTGGCAAGCTCAGTGTGTACTACCTGCTCAGATTTCCTCTTGCGGTTGTTCGGGTTCGGTTCTATCTGTGCAGGGATGGCGGCCTTCCCTCTCACCAAGTCCCGCATCTCCTGGCGGAACTCGTCCATCTCCCGTCTGAATGTGGCCTGCTGGTCCGTGAGGAGGCGGGCGATATCATCCAAGGCATGGCTCTCATGGGAGCCCGACGGGTAGCCTCTCTAGGGATGAGGCTACTGGAACTGCTGCTGCTGAGGGGGGTTGGAGGTAGGGTGATGCTGGTATCCTGGGTGAGCCTGGTGCTCACGTCTCCACGACTGTCCCTGCTGCTGATAGGGACGAGGACCGAAGGATGATGGCTGGTGTGTCTGGTATGCTGGGGGCTGCTGCTGCGACTGGTGATCTCTCTGCTGACCGTACTGCCCTCCCTGACCTGACGGCTGCTGCTGGGGCTGGGCACCACCACTCCCCCACCTGAATCCGGGATGGTCTCGTCGGATCCCAGGCTGGGGGCGGTCATACCAAATCCCGTTGACATCCATCAACGGCTCTGCATCGTAGGGGGCTGGCGGGAGTACTACCAGAGGCTGGTCCGACTGGTAAACCACCATCTGCATGTCTGGAGATGGTGGGATCTGGTAGGTGGGTTGCGGCTGCTGGTACGGCTCCGCCTGTACAAGATGAACCGGTCTAGGCTGCTGTAGGGAGCTGGAGCGCTGGGACGAGCTGCTGCTGCTGCCGGAGTCGCCTCGCGACTGAAGACGGGGCTGTGGAGCCGTCTGTGCCTCCTGGAGACACATGAGTTGTGTCTTCATGTCGCTCAGAGTCTGTGCCATCTGCTCCATCTGCGCTATTCCCTGGCACTGCTTCTTCTCAATCAGCTCCATGCGGTCCAACTTCTCGCTGATGATACCCATGTCCGCAGCGGATGACTCTGCCTGTGCTGCTGCGACTGCGGACGAACTGGATGGACCTGCATCGACCTGTGCTATCCGCTGGTACTGCACTGGTCCTGGCTGTTGTGGCTGGGGTCTGTGAGTATACAACCTGGTCTGGGACATCACCATGTAGTTTTCGGCCATCTCCTCGTAGATGGCCCAGACCTGGTCGTGGTCCTTGGAAAAGTAGGACCCGCCGCAAGAAGCGTTCACCAGACCCTGAAGCCCTGGCGTCAACCCACTGAAAAAGCTCTGAACTAGGTTCGGCTTGGAGATGTCGTGGTGCGGGCATCTGTCTAGGAGCTCTCGAAACCTCTCCCATGCCTCGTGAAACTGCTCGTTGGGGAACATGGAGAAGTTGCTGATCAGGGCCCTCGCTGCATTCGTCCGCCCGAGTGGATAGTACTTGTTCAAGTACTCGGTGCGGAGCTGCTCCCAGGTGTAGACAAACTTCCCTAGATGCTTCAGCCAGGTGGCTGCTCTATCTGCCAGTGAAAAAGGAAAGGCTATCATTCGGATCGTGTCCTGGTCCACGTGGCGATCGTGGACAGCGCTGCAGATCAACAGGAACTCCTGGAGGTGGAGGTGGGGCTCCTGAGTGGCAAGTCCGTGGAAACGGAGCAGTAACTGCAAGGTGTTCGGGGGGAACTTGAAGTCCCCCACGATCGCCGACACCACTACCCAATGATGCATGAGTGCCGATCTGGGGTTGTGCAACTCCCGCATCGGTCGTGGTGGTCCTCCTGCCGCGGTGCCTGCCGCTGCGGCGGCTGCTGCTGCTGCTGCTACGGCTGCTGCGGCTCATGCCTCTGCATCAGGTATCTCCTCAGGCTCGCTCTGCTGGTCTCGCTCTGCTCGGAGCCTCTCCAACTCTCGCCTCATCTCTATCATGAATGCCCCTTGATCGCGTAACTGCTGCTGGACGGTCTCAAGTGATGCGATCAGGGTGGAGTTGATCGCTCCCTGGTCTAGTACAAAATGCTCGGGCTGACGGGAGTGATCATCTGAACTGCCGGCCATGGCGACGCCTGCAAAATCAAACGAGCCCAACTCAGGTGTTGTAAAATCAATCAGTCTCTCCTCGGGCTCGTGTCTCTCAGGCAGGAAAGAAAGGGGGTCGAGGGGGAACAGGGCGGAATCGTACTCGGGCTCGGAGAGCTGGTCTCGGCTCTCGCGAGCCAACCTAGATGTTGAGGTAGACGTGCCCGAAAGCGGTGCAGCCAGAGGCTGCCTAAGAGACCGTCTACCCATCATCTCGATCTGGCGAGTAGTGCGGATGAGATCTGGAAAAACTATGATCACAAACAAACCCCCGGTTCACCAACGCGACGCGAGCTGAAGACCGTGAAAGTTCGGTCAGATTATCTTGTCAATTTTATTTGGTGAACACACAAAATATCAGAGCGCTTACGTGACCTGTTAGGATACCCGATGCTATCCCAACCGACTGGCCCGTACGGAAGAGTCGGTAATCAGTCGGGACTAGCACCGGAGGGCTCTACCTAGGGTGCGGGTCACTCTCTCGCGCATCCAAACCATACAATGAGGGGGTTGCTCTCCCCAAGACCAAATTTTTAGGGTGAACGGTTTTTAAGATCAATAGTATTAACCAGTCCCAATTTTATGGTTTCTCTTTTTAGTATTTTTCAAATAAAAACAAACGTCCTAACGAATTTTTTGGCTCTCCTGGTTATTTAGTCCAAAACAGGGGGGAGAAGACGAAAAAACCGATGCGCGATGAAATCAATGATGCATGCAAAGTTAGAAATGTGTACCTTGTCTCCAGCACTCTACATGCAATATGATCCGCGCATAAATGTAAAGACAGAAAGGAAACTATCTAAATGATGCAACGGGAAAGCCGAGTCCTAGATGAGCAATTTCTAGCGAAGAACCGTCTAACCGGTCACTGACCTCCAAGCCAAAGAGTCCAGTCTTGGCCCGTCCCTCCTCTGTCCGACAAATCGGGGGTAGGAGAAAGCGCTTTACAGGACGGGCTGCGGCACGTAGGCTACGAAGGCAAATGAGTCGGTTATTTTTATTAATGATTTTTAGTAGGTCCAATTATCGTTCTATAGGAACAGATAAGTAGTTAGGTGTGGGGATCCTACTAATTACGGCACAATCACTAGAAATTCCTAAGTCTAGGGGCTCGAGCAAAAACCGCGTAAACACCGGAAAAGGCAGAAAAAAAAGTAAAATAAAACAAAAACCGCGAAAAACCGTGCAAGTCCTAAGGGTCCCCCGAGCACACCGGTGCTCGGCGAAACAGACCCGCTAAGCAGATATAGTCCAAAGAGTCCAAGTCTAGTGTCCCTGTATTATTACAATAATAATGAAATAAAATAAAAGCCTCGCCCACTCAACTCTCTCGCACTCTCTCCTGCGGCTCCGCAACGAAAGGAGCCGCCTCCGAATCCCGCGGTTGCGTCGGCTTCTCGAGATCAGTCGCCTCGGTCCTCGGGCCCTCGCAAGAAAAAGCAAAGTGGTCAGAACCAATAATCAAATATTAATAAAAGAAAAATAAAGGGAAATGAAAAATAAGGGTATATGTGCAAAAATGCAAAATAAAATAAACACACAAAATAAAATAAAAATAAAAGAAAAAGAAAATAAAACAAAATAAAACAAAAATGGAATATGAACAAAAGCCGCGAAAAGCCGCGAGCTCTGAAAGAGCCGCGAAAAGCCGCGAAAACAAAAACGAAAAGAAAAATAAAACTAATAAGCCGTGCTCCCCGGCAACGGCGCCATTCTGATAAGCGATCCGAACGACTAAGTTAAAGGTACAAAAATGGTCGTTGCGACCTCGGTCGCTCAGATGCGCTAAATCAAGAAAAATGAACCACTCGAAATAGATAAATCGATCAAAATACGAAAAGCGGTCCTGCTATGTGATTAACCTGGTATAGCACCCAGGGTCAAACTCAAGGAGCACGGGTTGGCTGAGAGGCCTACGAAGTAGTAAAAATAAAGGAAATAAAAGAACAAAATATTTTTAGTGGTTTTTAATAATTTTTATATTTTTTTGGAATTTTAATATATAAAGAAAATAAGAAAACAAAGGAGAAGCACACTTCAACAAATTATTTAAAGCATCAAAAATCAACCAAAAATGAAAACAAAAATGTTTTTATGTATTTTATTATTTTTAGTGTTTTTGGTGAATTGTTGATAATTTTTTGATGTTTATTTTATTTTCTAAAAATCAAACAGTAGCTAAAAACAGTGGTACTGTCCAGCCAAGCCAAAAGTCCTTAGATAAAATATCTGAGGGCCTCAAAATGGCCTGGAGGTAATTTTCCAATAAAGAAGATAAAACAAGGAAAAATCAGATACCAATTTTATTATTTTTGGATTTTTAATTTTTTCACTAGAATTTTTATGGGTTTTTTAGTGTTTTTAAGTTTTTAGTGTTTTCCAGTAATGAAAATAGCCAAAATTGGCTAGAAAATCAAACACACTAAACTAAACAGTAGACAATTTTTGAGGAATTTTTAGGGGAGTTTTTATATTTTTTTGTGACTTTTCAAACTAGACAGTGACAAAAATATAGGTTTTTGAATTTTTAAAAATAACAAACAAGATCAAAAATGTCCTCAAAAATCTACAAAAATCCTACACCATGGCAGGAGCCATGTGTCAAATTTTCGTTGGATTTGGAGGTGATTTGATATTTTATTCAAAAACAAAGGTAGGGTACTGTGCACAGGGACTGAAATGCAAATACCCAAAGTTTTGGGGGTCCCGGTGCAATTAACCCAGCAAAACACGCGCACCGCGCGTGCCTGGGGCACTCAGGGACCTAAATGTAAGAAAAATAATTCCCGAGGACTTATTGGTAACAGGTACCAAAAGTCCAGGGGTCTTATATGCAAATAACCCAAAAAATATCGCACATGGGGAAATAAAACACGCACAGGGGTATAAATGCAATTATCTAAAAACTTTCATTCATTTAATAAAATCCAGAACTACAGGGTGGTCTACTGCAAATAACCCAAACAACACGTGACGAAGCACGTGGCTCACATTACACAGGGGTATAGATGCAAATAAACTAAAGCACGAGGTCCACTAAGCAATTAACCCTAAAACTAAACAACTTCATTTAATATTTACAGGACTAAAACGAAATAAAATAAAGGCAGGGGACTAAGGGTAAATTACCCTTTATTAAGCGGGGGCGTTGGATGACTGCCACGTGGCTGATCGGATGGCGTGGAAGCGAAGTGGCTGGTGATCCAACGGCTGCGGTCGATCCTCCAAAGATCGGGCGGTGGAAGCAGCTCCTCGAACGGATGGACAAGATGTGATCTGGAGCGGGAGGCGACGATCAACGGTAGCTGGAGGTCCTGGACGAACAGGCGGCCGGCGAACTTCGCCGGCCTCGTGGAAGCGACTCCGGCCTCCTCTGTTGCGCCTAAGTATCGGAGAAGCTCCGGCTTGGCTGTGCGCAGCTGCTGATGCTCTCCGATGCCCCAACCGAGCTCGGGGGAGCTCCGACGAGGGTGGCGGAGGCGAGACTCCTGGTCTGAATGGGAAAGGCCTCAGATGGCCTTTGCTGGACCTGCAAAGTATCTCAGAAGACTCGCGGGTCGAGGGCAAAGTGCCTCGACCCAGTTAGGCGAAGTGGGGGTGGCTGGCGCGTCGAGACGGCGGGTTCCGGCGAAGGTGGTGGACGGAGGAGCCCGGTTCCCAGCTCCTGTGCGAGCTGGGTTGAGTGAGTGGGTGCAGAAGGTGCGCCGGACGAAGGCGAACGTGAAGGTCGGTGACGAGCGCGGAACTACCCTTTGGATGTGGTCTGATTAGACTAGTGCGTTGCAGTCGGATAGATCGCGATCGGTCAAAAGTAACCGCACAAAATGGATGATTCGTCGAATGAGTTTAATGCGCGGTTTGATGTTTATTTAGCCTGGGCAAGCCCCAGGGTCGACTCAAGGAGGCAAAGGAACAACTCGGGATCAAGTTAGATGGATTAGATCGTGGTTTTCCAAGTGATATATTTTTTTGGTATTTATTTTTATGCGGGACACATGCAAAGTCAGGCCAGTTTTAAAGTTAAATTATAAAGATGGTCAAATTAACTCCAAAAATTATGAAACTTGGCCAGATTATGAAATGTGGTGAAATTAAGCTACACTAAATTTTTTGGATTTTTCTGACTCTTTTTTATTTTTTATGAATATTTTAATGAAAATAGAGCGACTACGGGTATTTAATTCCTAATAAATCCACGAAATCAAATTAACCAAAAATTGATTTATCTCAAATAGATAGTTCAACGGTGAATCCAAGAGAGTTGAAATTTCTCAAAAATGTTATTCGTGGAATTAATTAAAAATCAAGTACAGAAATCGCTCTACAATTTATTTTAGCAAATGACAACTCCTAATTGGAGGAAATTTGGACTGTAATTAAAGCAAACTTAATGGCACCATTCACAATTTTTTCGCAATTTTTGGAGCAATAGATATGGATGTGCGAATTTCAGAGGTTAAATGGGCAAAATATCACTGATTTTGAATCTCTGAATTTTAATAAATACTCAGATGCTCACAAAAATATAAATAAATAGCTCAAAGATAAAGAATTAAATGCTCTACAACATGCTATTTTAAATAAATAAAATGATGCTATCTGACTATCCAAATTACCATGCCAACTCAGGGTTGTTTTTGCAAATAAAAATGAAACACACAAAATTAAACTGTGCCTAAGGGCACGTATGCAATTACTGAAACTTAATGGAATGACTATGCAATTTGCACGAATATAAAAAAATGAACCTTCTTGTTTCTCTAGGGCAACCAACGCACAACCCAAAGGGATCGTGGGCGGCGGCGGTGGATGGCGCAGGTGGGGGCGGCCGTCGAAGGCGGAGCTGCTCGGTGGCGCGGGCGGCTCGAAGGTGGGGCTGGCGGCTAACGGTGCTTGCAGCCAGAGGTTGCGGGCGACTCCTGCGATTCGCCGAAATTGAAGCCGTGTCGTGCGGCTTCCGTCGTCGTCGCCTCGATTCGATCCGACGAAAAATCGAAGAAGCTCCGTTGTGATCTAAAGTGATGCACAACGACACGAGGAGTCCTCGTGGATCTCGCCTTGAAAACCGTCGTTGCTCGACCGAAAAATGTTGACGCTGTCACCGACAACATCCGGGGGCTGGTGGTCTCTCCCTCTCAGTTGAAGAAATGGCGGATGAGGGAAAATGAAGGAGATGGTGGTGAATAAAAAGAGAGGAGAGGGAAGTTGGAGAAGGGATGGAGAAGATGGAGGAAGTGGAGATAGTGGGGAGTTATTGGCTTGGAGTGGAAGAAAAGAAAGGGGAGAAGAAGTAAAAGAGAGATAAATAATAATATAATAAAATAAGTAGGCTACTAAAATAACAATAATAAAAATAATCATAATTAAAATAATAAAATCCGAAAATAATAATAATAATAATAATAAATCCGAAAATAATAAATTAAATCCGAAATTAATAAAATAATGGGGTGACATGTGGCGGCTCCAGGAGCTGCCACATGTCGCTCCTAGAAAAATCAAAAATTAAATGTAAACAAAAATCAAAAAGAAATAATAAAAGGGATTAAATCAAAAAGTGGTCAACACGAAAGCTGCTCGTCTCGACGAGATCTACAACTTTCGTGAAGGGCCGAAAATCAAACGAGATCATCTGTAAAAAATGTATTTTTGGGTGGTACCTTATAGATATAAAATACCGTATTTTATCTTTTGTAATTTTTTTTGTCATTTTTAATTAAGAGAAAAATCAAAATAAAAAATAGAAAAAATATGAGAGGAATATTTACAACTTAATCTAATTTTTTTGGATTTTTAATAATTAAGAAAATAAAAAGATAAAATATAGGGGTAAAATGGTCATTATGTACAATATACAAAAGGGGCCCAAAATCCAAGTTTTGCATACGAGCTCCGATTTTAGTGAAATTGGTCTTGTTTCGAAGGTCTTGAAATGTATATTACTTTAAAAGTGAGTAGACCTAATTCGGAGGCTGTATGAGAGAGATATGTGCATTTTAAGGTCTAAGGTCTCCAATTGGGTTTGGGGTTTTATTGGGTAATTTTACAAGTTGGTATTTTTTTAGATATTTTTCTTTAATTAGTGTTAGTAATATATACACCATGGAGTTGGTTTTATTAGCTTTGGAGTTAGTATAAAATATATACAAATAGGCTATTTTAACTAATATACAAGTGAATATTTACAAATGAAATTGGCTTCTTATTTAATGCAAGTATGAATGCTAAAATGCAGATATTATGCTTGCATGCATGAATGCTAATTTTACAGTATAAAGGGAAATATGCATCTATTTACTCGGGAACAAGACTCTATTTTCAACTTTTAGAGTGATGAATCACAGATTCATCAACCCCCTATACTTAAACCTTGCTCGTCCCCGAGCAACTAAAATGAAATGCAAGAGTGAAATGATTTTGGGTTCCATACCAAGGTCATGAACAAAAGTTGAAAATGGAGCTTGACTCGACCTTTGGATTAATTGTGTGGCGGAACCTTATTGGGACCTGAACTTAAGACCTAACAGACTTCAAGTTCCACAAGTCTTCTATTCAAGACGCCTCAACAGTCAGGTCAGAACAAATCCTCAAACGCAAATTTCTGATGACTATGATTCTTACTTGTACTGTGTAAGTGAGATGTAACTCTCCACATCAGAAATGACTCGGAACCAGCCTCCTCTAACAAGGTAACTCAATAACCCGGTCCAGTAACTCTTTCCTCGAGGAGCGGGGTATTCCCTTCTAAGTTCAAGTGCGACCAACCCAAGAGGAGGGGGTAGAGAAAAGAATGGACGGTGGCCAGTGTAGCCACCTATCCCGGGATGCCTGACCAGTGTAGCCAAGTCATCCAGCTGCATTTTCTTTGCTAATATACATACTCCGACAGGTATTATTATTTTTTTCTTGGACCTGTCTGATTTTTTTGGAGTTCTTTCTTGCATTTTTTTTCTTTTTTCTTTTTTTTTGAACTATATATAAGGTGCAGCATGTACATCAGGAGTTTTTCCTCTTGAGCCAGTAGACTATCCCTCTTTTGAAGCATTATTGCAACCCACAGCATCCTGTCCTTAGATGTCAACACCACCAGACTAGGTTGAGATGCACTACCCTCCCTAGAGGAGGACGGATGTTTCCACCCGTGCGCTACTCCAAGCCAAAGGATTCTACCTCCTCACCATCTCATCAATGAAGAGCTACGTGCATTGTGCTTGTCCAAGTTAGGTCACTGTCTATAAGAATCATGCGTGAGCACGAGATATTCTACTTAGACTAATCAAGATGACATGTGAACATAGACTTGCGGACTCAAAGAATTAAGTCACTTGACCTGAGAAATCTTAACTCCAGTTCCTATAAGGTTCCTCTGAAATTAGGTGGATTAAGGTCAAATCAAGTCCATCCTCAATATCTACTCATAACTTGGTTCAGAACCCACTAGCTTTCCACCTTGCATATGCAAGATATGCAGATGAGATGCAGATGACATGCTATGAAATGCAAGACTTTTTTTTTTTGAAAATGCAGGATAATATGCAAGAGTAAATAAGAAGCCTTTTTGTTTTATTATTTTTTTTTGGTATACAACAATTTTTTTATTATTTACAACAATTTTTAGTTGATACAATTTGTACATAGTATACACGATTTTTTTGGTATACATCCTGTTTTACAACAAATTTTACAAAAGTATGTTTTACAAGAATTTTACAACTTTTTATACAAGTATTATACATATAGTACATATTATACAAGTATACAAAATTTTTATTTTTTTTAATTTTTACAAAAGGTTTACAAGTATTATACAAGTATACAAAAAGTTTTTTTTTCGATTTTTACCCACCCACAATTATTGCAAAATATATACAAAAATACGCGAAAATACGTGAAAGTACGAGCTATGGGTAAGTATATATGTAATATATACACGCCCCCCTATACTTAGCGTGTGCTATGTCCTCAGAGCACGAAAGCGACTAAAAAGACATAGCTCGGGCTAAGCGTAGGATAGCTAAAATAACAAAAATGTATAGAAGTCGCTCCGCCCCCTATACTTAGGCTCTGGTAGCCTAAGTGTAGAAGAAGATCAGAAATGGGGCGGACGAGGAAAAGAGGGGAAATAAATGAATATATACACGGTGGGCATCGGTCCCCCTATACTTAGGCTCTGGTCAGCCTAAGTATAGGACAGGAGTGAGTAAGAGGACCAATGTGATCTGGAGGATGTACAATGAATAGATGCGGGTCACTCTCCCCCTATACTTAGGATCTGGTTATCCTAAGTATAGTCATGAGATGGAACCGGGGCGAGTGATTCGAATCACTGGGGAGGGAGGGAGAGAAATGTATGTACAAGAAAGAGTGAGAATATACAAGGATTAAGAAGGTTTGTGACGAACCTTCTTGCGGACGCGAGGAGGTGGATAATATACATATGTGTCGTTGTCGGAATCGTCCTCAGATGAATAATAGTGAGGTGTAGGGATCGTCCAACGAGGGTCGACACATGGCTGCTTGCTTAGATAAGGCTTAAGAACAGCCGAACTGAGCTCACTCATATAAATCACCTTATCCGGACCAGATGAGGATTCCTCTAAAGCTTCCTTCTCCGGAGTGGTGAAGGAGACTTTCTTAGTCGATTTTCTAAAACCTGAATCATTGAGAGGGAGATGAGAGCGACGCGCCTTGAGAGGTTCGGGGGAACACCTCGAGGAATCAATTCTCAACTTCCTCTCACTAGATAACCGACTAGAAGAGGGAGCAAACGTGCTTTTATGTGGAGTCAATTTTGTCTGGGTTGTTTCCTTAGAAGGTCCGAGTCGTGGTGTGGTGCTGACTATGGGTTCCTCATCAGACGAGTCACCATAAAGATTGTAATATTCCTGAAGGGTCAGCACACGTCTCGGGAAGGAGCTAGTGGTCTCAATTGGCTTGGCATTATTGAGCTCTTGTGTCGGATCATTGAAATGATCAAGGCAATCCTCAAATATCGTGTCCGACTCAATGATAGCTTCCGGTCGTGAGTCCTCCTTAGAAGCTGTCATGGTGGTGGTGCAAGCAGTTGATGAAGTGGAGGTGTGGGGAGTCTTTGATCCAATGGTCGTCCGGACAATCGGTCTCTCAGGTGTAGTAGAGAGGTGGGACTCATCTTCCTCTCGATGGTCACGACTGTCAGCGGATGTGTGGGTCTCCTTAGCGTAAAGTTTATCAAAGAATGGATGAGGTCGAAGCTCTCCCAATGCTGAAAAATCGATCTCCCGAGTCTCGCAATCTATAGTCGCCTTAGCCAAGGCTAAGAACGGCTTCCCGAGAATAATAGGAGACTGGGAAAACTCTCCTCGGTGCTCGATGTCAATGATCGTGAAGTCCACCTGGAGTAGAGCACCTTGGAAAGTAACGATGACTGAAATGTTTCCTCTCGACCGTTTGATGGATCGGTCAGCCAGCTGAACGATCTCTCTCGACTTCCTAAGTGGCTTGAGTTTGAGCTTGTCAAACACAGAGGTCGGGAGGATATTTATCGGTGAGTCATCATCGATTCTCGCATGGGTGAAGATGGTGTCTTTGATTTCACACTCAACTCGGGGTAACCGCTTCACTCTACGGCTTTTGATCTTTCTCCCCATCACCAAGGAGGTGGCCATAGACACTATATGTCTTTCAGTCCTTGTTCTCTTATTACCGGACCTCTTGGGCATCAATTTACTTCTCACAAATCGTTTGAGGTCAGGAAAGTGATCTATGGCCTTTATTAAGGGAAGTTTGAAAATCAGTTCTTCATCGAGCGCTTCCCTTAGGGAAGGATCCAATTTTTTTAGGTCATTTTCATTTTCAATTTTTATGTGGTTTTTTGGTTTTTCAATTTTTTTGGTATTTTGGATAAATGAATGATCGGACTCTGGATTGGAGGGCAAGTGGTTAGTAGAAGAGGGAGATAGAATGGACTCCAGCTGTACAGACGGTGTGGGTTCCCTAATGTTTGCTTGGCTTTCAACCTCAAAATTACTCATATCCTTTTCCACTTTCATTCTCAAGCTGGCAGAAATTGAGTTCAATATTTCCATGACATTTCTCAACTCATTACCGAATGATTCACTTTTCTCAATAAGTCTGGAAATGTCATCCTCCACAAAATTCCCATGACAATTCATGGGAGAGTTCTGCTCAATTGGAGGAGACTGCTGAGATGTTGAGGTCTCATACTCAACATACCTATACTCTGGCATGTATTCTTGGGTCGAGTATGGATCATCCGAATGGCAGATATTGGTCAGAGCCTCATTTGATGGAGTCAATGAACGAGGGACTAGTAAGTCTAGCTCGTTAGTCCACTCCTGTGAATGTATAGGCTCTCCGAATGAAGGCTGGTTAATGGAGGCTTGATCTCTAAAGTCAATCAAGTCTGGAAAATCATGATATTCAGGCCCCTCAATTCGGGTTGTTTGATCGATCAAATGATGCCCTAAAGTCAAGTCGGGAGGTGTATATGTAAATTGTTGTATGGTCCCTCCTTGAGGTGAGAATGAAGTAAACGGGGGCATATAATTCTGCCAATCATCTGTCTCAGCCGTGGCTTGCTCTTCATTTGATCCTTTAATTCCTGCAAGCTCTCGAGAATAAGAACAGTCAGCCCAGGATGGAAGTGGATCCGGAATGTCAGAATATGGAGTAGGTGAGAAATGCGAAGAAGTGGAGAAGTCAGTCGGAGTTTTGACTTCAAGATCGGGTTGAGGAGGAGCCGGCCACGGGTAAGGGTCTCCCGTGGATGGCGGAGGAGAAAGCGAAGATGAATGGTATATGGTCGAGGAGGAGTGACCAGAGGTCACGGGGTATGGGGACCAATATCCCGACATCTTGAGGAGGAAATGATGAATGCAAGAAGATTGAGGTAGAAAATGTGCAATTACACAGGATAACACACACGACAGACACAAAGACAAACGCAAGAGCAAAACCCCGAGTTCACACTCAACACGGTGAAGGACCCGAAACCGAGTCCAATTAATCTTGTAAATTTTAAGTGTGATTTTCAAGCAAGATAGCAAGGATTACACGGCCTAAAGGGAAGTCGGCTCAGAGCCGGATGCGTCTTCCCTGTTTATCCTGTCATCTAAGATACCGCCGCTCCTTCCTTTCTTCGCTCCTATCCCAAGCCGATGGATTCAGTGACCACACCCCTATCTACCTGCAAGCAGGCGGAGGCTGACAAGGCCGGAACTTCACCCCGGGGGGTTACTGGCAGCTTGTCGCGAAGTACCGCAATTTCGCCCCTATCTACCTGAGACAGGCGGAGGCTACTTGGTACTAGTCAAAGAATCTGAAATTATCCGGCTTGTGATATTTGCTAGGATCAGTTAGAATGTGATATGGAAGACAGGGATTTGGGCTCTACCTTAGGGTGTTCACACACACTCAGGTACCCTCACTCAGCCTGAAAACAAGGTCGGGGTTACTCTCCCGCAAACAAGGGTTAATTTTAGTTAATTTTTTTGGTCCAATTCAATTAGCAGCCTCGATTTTAGAGATTAGTTATCACTGATATTAATCCACACAAGCAATCACGTCTACCGTCCAGTCCCAATTCCTTTATCCTAGGTTAGAAAACCGAGAGAGAGAATCGGAAAAAGCCGATGCGATCGAGAAAACGATGCTGAATGCTTGAGTAAGAAGACTTACAGTGCCTCCAGCTCTCTACAATGCAGGATGCAGTACTGAATTGAAATTTTACACTATATGCAAATGCAAACGAGAAAAGCCGCTCCTAGATAGGCAGTTCTATTAGCGAGTGAAGAACGAATTTGATTTGACTAGATCTGCGGTCTAAGTGCGTCTTTTACGTGCAATGTGTGATCCTAAATAATTACGAGCACAAGCAAATCCTAGAGTGGCTCGAGGAGCCGCTAGTGCAAGCTAAGTTACAATTCACCCACACAACACACGGGGACACAGTTTCACTATATTTACACGCACGAGAACCCAAACGGGAACCGCTGGAAATAATGCGGACACTTTTTACAAGTTAAAAAAAATGAAGAATCCTTCTGGCGTCTCAACAGCCGACTTGATCCACGAACCGTCGGCCTCCGATGCACTTTGAGATGCGTCGACTTCAAGAAAGCCGCTCCAAGTCCACCGGGCCCTCACACAAAAAGATATAAAAATGTCAGATAAAGAGAGAGAAAAAAAAAGAGAAAAGAAAATAATTGGAAAAAAATGGTATAATTACAATGTGGTTCGGGGATCAGACTACCCGATTGAATGGAAAATGCAAATCTAAATTTCTAAAGTGATCCTAAGCCGTTTGCCTCCCCGGCAACGGCGCCATTTGACGAGCGCGGAACTACCCTTTGGATGTGGTCTGATTAGACTAGTGCGTTGCAGTCGGATAGATCGCGATCGGTCAAAAGTAACCGCACAAAATGGATGATTCGTCGAATGAGTTTAATGCGCGGTTTGATGTTTATTTAGCCTGGGCAAGCCCCAGGGTCGACTCAAGGAGGCAAAGGAACAACTCGGGATCAAGTTAGATGGATTAGATCGTGGTTTTCCAAGTGATATATTTTTTTGGTATTTTTTTTTATGCGGGACACATGCAAAGTCAGGCCAGTTTTAAAGTTAAATTATAAAGATGGTCAAATTAACTCCAAAAATTATGAAACTTGGCCAGATTATGAAATGTGGTGAAATTAAGCTACACTAAATTTTTTGGATTTTTCTGACTCTTTTTTATTTTTTATGAATATTTTAATGAAAATAGAGCGACTACGGGTATTTAATTCCTAATAAATCCACGAAATCAAATTAACCAAAAATTGATTTATCTCAAATAGATAGTTCAACGGTGAATCCAAGAGAGTTGAAATTTCTCAAAAATGTTATTCGTGGAATTAATTAAAAATCAAGTACAGAAATCGCTCTACAATTTATTTTAGCAAATGACAACTCCTAATTGGAGGAAATTTGGACTGTAATTAAAGCAAACTTAATGGCACCATTCACAATTTTTTCGCAATTTTTGGAGCAATAGATATGGATGTGCGAATTTCAGAGGTTAAATGGGCAAAATATCACTGATTTTGAATCTCTGAATTTTAATAAATACTCAGATGCTCACAAAAATATAAATAAATAGCTCAAAGATAAAGAATTAAATGCTCTACAACATGCTATTTTAAATAAATAAAATGATGCTATCTGACTATCCAAATTACCATGCCAACTCAGGGTTGTTTTTGCAAATAAAAATGAAACACACAAAATTAAACTGTGCCTAAGGGCACGTATGCAATTACTGAAACTTAATGGAATGACTATGCAATTTGCACGAATATAAAAAAATGAACCTTCTTGTTTCTCTAGGGCAACCAACGCACAACCCAAAGGGATCGTGGGCGGCGGCGGTGGATGGCGCAGGTGGGGGCGGCCGTCGAAGGCGGAGCTGCTCGGTGGCGCGGGCGGCTCGAAGGTGGGGCTGGCGGCTAACGGTGCTTGCAGCCAGAGGTTGCGGGCGACTCCTGCGATTCGCCGAAATTGAAGCCGTGTCGTGCGGCTTCCGTCGTCGTCGCCTCGATTCGATCCGACGAAAAATCGAAGAAGCTCCGTTGTGATCTAAAGTGATGCACAACGACACGAGGAGTCCTCGTGGATCTCGCCTTGAAAACCGTCGTTGCTCGACCGAAAAATGTTGACGCTGTCACCGACAACATCCGGGGGCTGGTGGTCTCTCCCTCTCAGTTGAAGAAATGGCGGATGAGGGAAAATGAAGGAGATGGTGGTGAATAAAAAGAGAGGAGAGGGAAGTTGGAGAAGGGATGGAGAAGATGGAGGAAGTGGAGATAGTGGGGAGTTATTGGCTTGGAGTGGAAGAAAAGAAAGGGGAGAAGAAGTAAAAGAGAGATAAATAATAATATAATAAAATAAGTAGGCTACTAAAATAACAATAATAAAAATAATAATAATTAAAATAATAAAATCCGAAAATAATAATAATAATAATAATAAATCCGAAAATAATAAATTAAATCCGAAATTAATAAAATAATGGGGTGACATGTGGCGGCTCCAGGAGCTGCCACATGTCGCTCCTAGAAAAATCAAAAATTAAATGTAAACAAAAATCAAAAAGAAATAATAAAAGGGATTAAATCAAAAAGTGGTCAACACGAAAGCTGCTCGTCTCGACGAGATCTACAACTTTCGTGAAGGGCCGAAAATCAAACGAGATCATCTGTAAAAAATGTATTTTTGGGTGGTACCTTATAGATATAAAATACCGCATTTTATCTTTTGTAATTTTTTTTGTCATTTTTAATTAAGAGAAAAATCAAAATAAAAAATAGAAAAAATATGAGAGGAATATTTACAACTTAATCTAATTTTTTTGGATTTTTAATAATTAAGAAAATAAAAAGATAAAATATAGGGGTAAAATGGTCATTATGTACAATATACAAAAGGGGCCCAAAACCCAAGTTTTGCATACGAGCTCCGATTTTAGTGAAATTGGTCTTGTTTCGAAGGTCTTGAAATGTATATTACTTTAAAAGTGAGTAGACCTAATTCGGAGGCTGTATGAGAGAGATATGTGCATTTTAAGGTCTAAGGTCTCCAATTGGGTTTGGGGTTTTATTGGGTAATTTTACAAGTTGGTATTTTTTTAGATATTTTTCTTTAATTAGTGTTAGTAATATATACACCATGGAGTTGGTTTTATTAGCTTTGGAGTTAGTATAAAATATATACAAATAGGCTATTTTAACTAATATACAAGTGAATATTTACAAATGAAATTGGCTTCTTATTTAATGCAAGTATGAATGCTAAAATGCAGATATTATGCTTGCATGCATGAATGCTAATTTTACAGTATAAAGGGAAATATGCATCTATTTACTCGGGAACAAGACTCTATTTTCAACTTTTAGAGTGATGAATCACAGATTCATCAGTCGGGTCCGATGATCGGATGGTGGTCGGAACCGGGGTGAATCGGAAAAATACGACGGCGGAGCGATTTGGGGGAAAACTGAAATCAAGGGAAATGGGTATCCTAAGGGGTTACCTGGGTGAACGGTGAGACTGTGGCGGAGCTGGGGAAGCTCCCGGTCTTGGCCTCAAGGGACGTCTCGACCCGAGGCTCGAAGCTCACTCAGGTGGCGGAGCTGCGGCGGCTACGTCGCCAGATCAATGGATTCGCCGGCTCTCCTCACTGCAACAGGTCGAGGATGCGAGCTGTCACCTCACACTCTCTCTGGAGCTCACTGGAGAACGAAGCAAATGGCCAAAGATGGAGAGAGAAGGTGGCGGAGCAGCGACTTTATATGGCTAGGGGTCCGAGAAGAATGGGTCCGGGCAAGCTCAGGAGCGCGCGGATCCCGAGGGAGCGGCTCCGGCGAGGATGTCGGATGCAAGGTGAAGGAGTCGGACCCGGGGTTTAAGGAAATGGTTGTCGGATCGAGCGGGTAAAATGTTGAGAAATCGGGTCGGGCGCTCGTATCCGTGGGAGGTGGTCCTGGGGGGGGGGGGTAGTTGACCGGGCGGTCAACATCCCCAGGACCCAATGAGAAGGGGCCACGTGTCTGGACTTTGAAGCTCAAAATTAAGGTAGCTAGGGCCCGATTTTGCAAAAACTCAAAACACAAATTATTTTTATTTTATTTTTTCTATTTTTTGGTGATTTTTTATTAATTTTTGGAAATAAAAATAAGTTATATACATAGTATGTACTATATATAGGTATATACAATATATAGGGTTTTGATTTTTGATTTTTAATTATTATTTTTATACAATTTTATCCGTATTTTATATTTTATTTATTTATAGTATAAAATAAGGAGTAAAAGGGTGTTTTTATTTTATTTTTATTATTTACTTACATAGGTAAAATAAATACATATATATATCTATATACATGGTATATGTACAATGTCTTTTTGTATTTTTAATTTTTCTATTTTTATTTTGTTTTGATTTTAATTGTTTTTATTTTATTTATTTACAATATATAAAATAGACTATTTACAAAAATTATAAAAATTAAATATATATATTTACAAGGCTAAATAAATACATAGGTGTGGTTTATGTACATGGTGAAGGTGATGTTTTTGTTTCCTTTTTAATTTTTATATTTTTATCTTTTGTTTTTATATTCATAAATATATACTAGTATTTACAATCATCTTTTTGGTGAGGAAAATATATTTTTATTTATTTACACAAATATTTACACATGAGCCCCTATCTCCCTCTACTTTGGCTTTTATGCGGTCAGGCCCATGCTGAGACCTCCCTTGGGTTAGGTTGCTCAATATTTATTCTAAATATTTCCCTCTTTTTCTTTTTAATCTTTATTCTTTTATTTTTGCACAAAAACATGCTAATTATAGGTTTTTATACAATGCATGCTTTTGGTAATTATTTGTATTTACATATATCTACATGCATTTGCAAAGGTTTTTGTAGCTAAAATATAAGAATAAAGAGTGATGAATGGGTATTCATCAATAGGTGAATGTCGTTTTATCCTGGTTTGCAGGCGCTATGGCCACCTGATTATAACCGGAGTACCCTTCAAGGAAACAATAGTGACTCTTCCCATCTAGCCTCTCTATAATCTGATCAATAAAAGGCAGCGGGAAATGATCCTTCTTGGTGGCCTGGTTCAATCGTCTGTAGTCCACACAGACCCTCCAAGAAGTGGGTACCCGGGTAGCTATCTCCTCTCCAAACTCACTCACAACTGTAGTGATGCACATCTTCTTGGGCACCACATGTAATGGACTAACCCACTCGGAGTTGGAGATGGGGTAGATAAAATCGGTGCTCCAACATTTCGATATTTCCTTCATGACTACCTCTCAAAGATTCGGGTTCAGTCGTCACTAGAACTCACGCGACGGCTTCGCGTCCTCTTCGAGATAGATATGGTAGGAGCATAGGGCCAAACTTATCCCTTGGAGATCAGCTACACTCCATCCTATTGCCTTGTGGTTCTTTTTAAGAATCTCCATCAATCGAGATTTTTGTTGACCAGTCAAATCTGCTAAGATAATGACTGGGTACATCTCATACTCAACCGCAAGGAATCTATACTCCAGCGAATGCGACAAAGTCTTCAGTTCAGGACAACTGGGAGCTGGCAAATCTGGCCTCTAAAAGGTCTGAGTGAATGCAACCAGATCTGAATGAGAGAACTCTCGTTGATCATGCAAAACTGGGAAAGACGTCCCTGCTGGTGTATCTGTACTCAGTGCTAATATGGTCTCCACCATAGCTGTTGGCTCTGTGGAAATCAGACAAGGTAATAAGTCATCAAACTCTGCCCAATCTACGTTTGAATCCGAGGGGTCTGAATCAGAATCACACAACATAAAACATGCTTCGTTGTCCTGAATGCGATCGTCAGCCTCAAAAGTGTCCTCGACCAAGAGTGTGCTCTCCGAACTCTCCTCTGCTGGAAATTGTGGATCCGCAACATCTGAAGGTGAGAGAAGGGCTCGTGAAATGGGATCAGACCAAGTTGCTTCATCATCAGTGATCACAAAGTCGCAATCCTGGTGGACGTCTCGCTCTGCCTCTATCGTATGCTCTATATTATTGAATTGCTCTGAGCAAGCTGAGTCTCGCGCTCTAGTCTCATCGATCGTCTCTATTTGTATACTCTCACCCTTGAGGCAAAAGTACACCTTCCCGCTATCATGGTCGAACACCGCCTTGGCTGTGGCTAAGAATGGATGTCCTAGAATGATGGGGGTATCGATCACAGATTCAGGGATCTCCATGTCCAACACAACGAAGTCCACGGAGAAATTTCATGCCCTGAATCATGACGACCACGTCCTTCAACAATCACTTCGGCCTCTTGATAGATCTATCAGCAAACTAAAGGACTGTCATGCTCTATCAAAGAGGGCCAAACTCGAATCGATCGAGTAAGGCTGCCGGAAGGAGGTTGATGGAGGAGCTACTGTCTAATAGAGTACGGTCGAAACTCTGCTCATGGATGTGGCATCTGACATAGGGAGCTCCTGCATCTAGCCTCTTGGCTGGCAGACGGTTATGCATGGCGAAGCAGGTGGCACGGGTTAGCACATGGATTTCTGCCTTATGGTTCCTCTTCTTCCTTAAAATAGTGGTCTTCTCTCTCAAGTTCCTCTGGAAGAGAGGGATGTGCTCAAGTGCCTCCTGTAGAGTCAGCTGAATGTGGAATCTATCGATCATCTGCTGGCTGAACTCTAACTGCTGATCCTTTTTTGGATTTTTTTATTCACCTTAGCCAAGCAGAGTGCTTGAGGGAAGGAGATGGCTGGGCCCTCTTCAGATAGAGGGCTAGGAATAGGTTCCATCTGCTAAGAGGGAATGGAATCCATACAAGCATCATCATGCATCACTTATGGACTCGAAGATGAAGAAACCTTTCCTTTATTGTTTTTTTTTGGTATTTTTCATATTTTCCTGAGGTACAGAAGCTGGAGAAAACACAACAAGAATAGAAATGGTGGAATCAGTACCACCCACGGCATTTGTCTTCGTGGCATCAACACTGCACTTTGTCTCAGCATCTGGGAATCTGGTGGCGTCAGTACCACGCTCCGCATCTAGAGAAATGACGTCTTCAGTACCGTCAGCTGGATCAACGTCCTTGGTGGCTTCAGCACCACTATCATCAATGTCATCATTAGCGGCATCGACACTGCTATCCTCCTCGTCTGGCGTTCCTGGATCCTCGTGGTGTCGTCGCTCAGACGAGGCATTGTTGGCTGACATCCTACCGCTCCTAAGTGACACAAAATCAGCATCAAATGTGTATGAAGCAATGTCACTTAATAAATCTTTAGGAGTGGTGGTCTCTGTAAACCATACCTACTCAGACTTTCTCTTTAGGTTGTTCGGATTGGGCTCAATCTGAGCGGGTATGGCGGCCTTATCCTTAATGATCTCCCTCATCTCCTGGCGAAACTCGTCCATCTCCCATCTACAGGATATTTGCTCATCTAAGAGTAGGCACGCTAGATCATCAAGAGCTGGGTTCTCATAGGCTAGACCATGAGAACCTGGCGGGTTGCTTCGCTGGAAATGAGGCTGCTGCTGCTGGAACTAGTAGGGGGGAGGATGAGAATACTGCTGCCGAGGCTGCTGCTGGTGCTGCCTCCACTGTTTTCCCTACTGGTAAGGATGAGGACCCGACTGAAAGTACTGCTGATGTGGCTGGTAGGAGAACCGGGGCTGTTACTGAGGCTGGTTAGACTGCCCATCCTGAGCTGGAGGTTGCTGCCGGGACGAGGCGCCTCTGGTAGACTACCTGAATCCGGGATGATCTCTGTAGATCCTGGGATGCTACCGGTCATACCAAATCCCATTGACTTCCATTAACGGCTCCTGCTCGTATGGGGATGGGGGAAGAATTATCAGTGGTTGATCATGCTAGTACACCACCATCTGAGTATCCTGAGATGGTGGTGGCTGAGAGTATTGGTGCTGTAGTGGCTGGACCGGCTCCGCCTGGATATGGTGAACCTAGCGGTGTGGACGGAATGCTGGGATGAACCGTTGCTTCTAGGATCAACCTATGAGTTGAGACGGGGCTGAAAAGCCATCTGTGCCTCCTGGAGACACATGATCTGGGTCTTCAGGTCACTCAGGGTTTGTGCCAACTGATCTATCTGAAATAAGCCTTGGCACTGCTTCTTCTCGATAATCTCTATGCAGTCCAGCTTCTCGCTAATAATGCCCATGTCAGCGGTCGACGACTCTGCATGTTCTACGACTGTTGGGGAAGTGGATGGACATGCATCAACTCGTGCTAACCTCTGATAGGACACAGAATGGGGTGAGGGTTTCCCCTGAGTGTAGAGCCAGGTTTGAGACATCACTGTGTAATTCTTGGCCATCTCCTCATAGATGGCCCAGACCTGGTCTTCATACTTGGCAAAGTAGGAGCCCCCACAAGAAGCATTCACTAGCCCCTGCAGCTCCAATGTCATCCCAAAAAGAATATATGTACTAGGTTGGGCTTGGATATGTCGTGATGTAGACACCAGTCGATGAGCTCATGAAAACGATCCCACGCCTCATGGAACTTCTCGTTGGGGATCGTGGAGAAATTATTGATCATAGCTCGTATTGCGTTCATTTGACCGAGTGGGTAGTACTTGTTCAAGTACTCGGTCCGGAGCCGTTCCCACAAAGTCACATATCTTCCTAAATTCTTCAGCCAGTAGGATGCTCTATCAACTAGGGAGAATGGAAAAGCCATCATCTTGATGGTGTCCTCGTCCACAAATATGTCGTGGACAGTGCTGTAGATCATCTCGAACTCCTGCAGGTGTAGATGTGGCTCCTTGGTGGCAAGCCCATGGAACTTGGGCAAGAGCTGAATGATCTGGGGAGGGAGCTTGAAGTCTCCCAAAATCGACGGAAGCTGGATCCAACGGTATGTAAGGGTTGCACCAAGGTTGTGTAACTCCCTCATCGGTCTGGCTGGTCTGGATGGCTCCTGTGGCTCGTCTAGTTGTCCTCCATCTCCTCCTCCAACCTCTGGGATCTCTTCACCGCCTGCTCGGCCCGGCTCTCCTCTGTTGGCTCGCATCTGTGCTATCTCCCAACACACCTCTACCATGAAGGCTCCCTGATCTCTAATCTGTCTCTGCTTCGTCTCCAGGGAGGCTAGAAGTGTATTGTTGATGGCGCCCTGATCTAAAACATACGTCGAACCCTGTGGTTATCTATCGGTGTGCTCCTCACTACTGGCCATCTCTTGGGTCTCTGAAAAAGCAACTACTAAGTTGTGCTCCCCGGCAATGTCGCCATTCTAATGAGCGACCAGCCGACTAGGGTTAAGTCTCAAAAAATAATCATGGGTCGTTGTGACCCCAATCATCTCATCAAACTCAACAAGAAAAGAAATCAGGACCACATCAATAAATCAATTAAGGCACGAAATCCAATGTTAGCGGTCTCCGCTATTTATTTAAACCAGTATAGCAACCAGGGTCGAACACAAGGAGCACGGAAATGTACAAAGTAGTCCTAATAAGAGAATAAAAAACATATTTTTTGGTTTTTAGTTTTGCAAATTTCTTCTTATTTATATATATTTTCAAAATAAAAAAAACAAGACAAAGCAATAAAGGGCAAACAAGTTTTAACAATTTCTATTAAGCATAAAAAATGTTCAAACATAGGAAGCAAAAATATTTTTATATTTTTCAAATATTCAGATATTTTTTTATGATTTTATGGGGTTTTTCCAATTTTTATATAATTTTATAAAAATCAAAAAAGGGTGAAAATGGAAAATACTGTACAACCTGGACTAAAAGGTAAGTTCAAAATATGAAAAATGCCATAATGTCCTGGTTGTAATTTTTATGAAAAAGTAAATACAAATAGCTACAAATATCAACTGAAATCAATTTTTTTGAATTTTCTAAAATTTTTTTATAATTTTATAACTTTTTGAATCTTTTGTAATTTTTAGGATTTTTATGAGGGATTTTTATGCAAAAATCTATTGAAGACAAAGCATATAAAAACACACACACACACACTGAGAGATGTTTATGGATTGTTTCAAATAATTTTTCGAATTTTTATGTATTTTATAAAATAGCCAAAACAATTTTGAGGGGTTTTCATTTTTAGAAAATATCAAATAAAACTAGATTAATTCACAATTGCCATAAATATTACATGTTAGCAGGAGCTAACTATAATTTTTATGGAATTTTTGGAGTTGATTTAGTAATTATTTGATTAAAAACATAGCACACAGAACACATGGACCTATTCATAATTATTCAAAAGTTTCTAGGGTAAAAGATAACATGCATAAGAAGCTTAGGGTAGTCCTGCAATTTATCCAATTAAAAACACACATGCGGAATAATCACACGCACAGGGGCATAACTGCAAATATCTGCAAACATCTATTCAAATCATATTAGTAAAAAGCACGGGGGTACATCATGCAACTACACCTGCTATGCACGTGAGACATCACATGAGTTCAGTCAAACAGGAATAAAGTGCAAATGTAGAAAATAGCAAGGGTCCATATGCAAAAGTTCTAAACTATAACTTTATTTACAGAACTATCTAGTAAATCATGAAATCATGGGATAGATAATGCAAAATACCCTTGCAGGGCACGTGCATGGCACGACGCATGACGACTCAAGAGGTGGCGCATACGTACGATTCTAATCGCTGGCACCCTCAGATCTGACAGTCCAGAGAATGCCCCCTACATACGGACAGATACACCAAGGGCATCAGATCCGAGGGCTGAAAAGCTACAATGATCGACGACTGGGATAATGTCTAGGGTGAGGGGGACCATCCAACGGTTGAGAAGGATGTTGGAAGTACACCTCCCCCCGGACTTCGATCAATGGAGGAGATCCACTAGCCCGATTGAAGAGTGAGGAGGTCCACCAGCTTCGTGTAGTCACGACGCATTGGGCTGGGGGATCGGATGGAGCTGGCAATGGCCGGATGGTTGTGGGAATGACTGGCCACGTGGGGGGGTGCTTCGGCAAGCCACTGGAGTTCTAGAAGAAGTTCCTACCGAGCGAGGGTGATGAATCCACGATTCATCATCTCAATATATTGATTTTATCAAAATCCTTGAGTAAAATCTCAAATAAATGTTCATAAAATCAATAAATTAATAAAATGACTCTTGTAAATAAAAAACATTAATTATTTTATATTATATTATACAAAATAAAATAATAATAAAAGGCCATAAAATAAAGGAGTTTTTCACCTGTAAATAGCTCAAAACTTCATGTATTTTTAATTATTTCATTTTAACTCCTTTTTGGCTAATTCTTTCTCTAACTTGTTTATAAAAATGTATATAAAAATACAAAATAAATTCTACCTCAATGAAATACTCCTAGATCCCAAAGATAAAAAGCCGTAAAGTCCAACTTCCTACCCTAATTCCCGCTCCGTATGAATCTCAAATTCACCAAACTCACTTTTAAAGTTCAAGTCAGAAAATTATTTATCCAGCGGAAGTGTTTTCACTAAAATCGGAGCTTGTTTGTAAAATATGGGATTTGGGACCTAGGTGTACATTGTATATAATGTAAATATTCATTCTTTCTTCATTTTTATTTACTTTTTTTAGTTACTAAAAAATCTAAAAAAATCAATATTGGGTTGTATTATATTTCTAGTATTTTGTTGTATTTTTCTGTTGTAAATATCTTTTGTTGAAAATACAAAAAAAAATAAAATTAGAAAAGTAAAAAAAATGTACATATTGTTTGTCTTCTTTTGTAAATTCTCGACTATTTTTCTTCTCTTTATTTTATTGTATTTTAGTAGCCTACTTTATTCTACTATTTATTTTTTATTTCCATTCTCTATAATAACCATCCATTCAACTCCATTATTCCACCAATTTTTTCTAACTTCTAATTCAACTCCACCATTTCATTAACCTCCCCTTTGCCACTTTCATAACTTCTAACTTTTTCTCTTTATATACATCCAATCATCCTCATTTTGCACTTGATCCATCTTTATGTGAGGAGAGCCTACTTCCCAGAGTTGAATCCGTGAATGCGACGCATCCACGGTCGAGCAACAACAGCCCTCTCTTCGGTGAGATCCGTTGGCTTCTTGGCCAACATCTCAACCGCCTCCGCTCGCTGCTCGAGCTCATCGCTCGCCGGCGATTCGAGTGACGATCGTGCTTCTTGTGAGCATACCTCATAGGCGATCGCTTCCATCCTAGGTAATTTCTTTTTATTTTATCATCGTTTTTTATTTTTTGCATGTTTTTATATCACACCATCACATAATCACCCACACACCTTCATTTGTTTATTCCATATCATTACCATCACCACACACCTCCATTTTTTTACTCCACCAACTCATCTCATCAAATTTTTATTATTCCTTGTTTAAGAAAACAAAAAAATAGAAAATTTCAATTAAAAAATTTAAAATCACAACAACAGAAAAAAATTTGATAAAAAAAAGATATGCTGCAGCACCGCCGACCCCCCCCTCCTTTCCTCCACCACCGGCGGTGCCGTCACCCTCCGTCGCACCGCAACTGCCAACACACGGCCGCCGCCACAGCCTGTGCCTCTCCCCCAACCGTGCAAGGCGGTATCGCCCGCTAGTGCCTCCAACCGCGTGCTGCACCTCCCGTGCGTCCGCAACTTCCCTCTGCTGCTCCCACCATCGAACCGCTACCTGCCACCTTCACCGCCAACGGCGGCCGTGCGTTGCCACTGCCCGCGGATCCTCCTTGTCCTTCACAGCGACAAACCACCTCCACCGCTGACTCGCAGCAACCGCAGCCGTAGGCGCCAGCCTCCTCCCTCCTCGCCACCATGTAGCAGCGCTGCCCCGTCCAAGCCTCTTGATCGATCCCTAGCCTCCCACGAGGAAGAAGAAGGCCTCCTCCTTTTTCTTATTTTTTTTATTTTTTGTAAAAATTGCAGACGTGACCTGTATAGTTTTAATTATTGCAAAATCATCCTTCTGCATGTTTTATTCTTGTCAAAGTTGATTTCTGATTTGCAAGGATAACCTTGTGTTTGCATATTAATTTGGACCTCAATTTTGTATCTTTTATTTTAATGAAAAATGCCATTAAGTTGAGCAACTAATTATCTATTATTTGGATATTTATTTATATTTTTGTAACCTTTGGGTAATTAATTAAAATTATTCTAGTGAAAACTTGCATATTTTACCCAATTTGAGCTTATAAATTCATATTGCACTCACGCTTGATCTGAAAATTCTTAAAAAAATTAGGAATAATGCCTTGCAACATGATTTAATAACTTTCCAAATTTTTTCTTAATTGGATTTGTTCTGTGCCTTAAATAAATTATAGAGTGGTTTTTTAAATTGATTTTTAAATAAATCCATACATAATATTTTTGCGAAATTCCAACTCTCCAGGATTGCTTGTTAAAATATTATGTGAGATAATTTGCTCTCTAGATGATTAATAATGTGGATTTATTAGAAATTAATTACTCACTATCACTTTGTTTCATTAAAAATCCATAAAAAATTCATATTTTGTCAGAAAATAATAAAAAAATTACCGTAGTCTTGTTGCATCATGTTTATGTTTCAGTAAAATTTTTTCATCATTTTTGCATGTTGTTTGAGTGAAAAATGCGTAAAAACCCATAAAAATTGTGCATTTTCATTATTGAATTTTAATTCCTAAAATTCCAAAAAAATGTGTTTTGTATTCATCACTGGATTAGAGTTCTAAGAAAAATATAATTTGGCTAAATCTAATTAATTGCACATTATAAAGAATTTGGTCAAGTTGTATGGTTTCTTAGTAGCCTAATTCACCTGCATATTGCATTTCCATTTATTTTTTCATTAAAAAAACAAAAAATACAATTTGGAAACCTAGTGAATTAATCCAAAGATGTTCCTTTGCCTCCCTATGTTCGACCCCGGACATGCCTAGGATATAAATTAAAGTCGAATCCTCTTCACGGAGATTTTCGATTCGGTTCTAAACAATTCGCGAAGTACCCATATTACAAGGAGTGCAATTACATCACGTGCTCAGCGTTCGATCAGAGGGTACCTACAAATGAAAGATAGGACTCGAGGCGTTGCTTCGGTCGGGTTATTGCTTGATAAGGAGGAGAGTAGCGTGGGGGAGTGGAGGTCGATCTCCGACAAAGATGGTAGGAGGAGATATGGGCCTTAATCTCGACCTAATGGTCAAGCCTAAGGATGATCAGGTTGCAGTGAAAGATGGAGTGTGACGAGTAGGTTTGATCGGAACGGGTGGATGCGGATAACGGGGTTCCGACCAGCTGGTCGGAGCAGGTGAGTGTACGACGGAGGTGAAGTGTAAGATTGAAGCGAACAAGAAAGTGGAAGCGAGATGCATAATACCTGAGGTTCTGGATGAACTCCTGAGCTTCATGCAAAGATGGGAGTTGGGGTTGTGGCCTCGACCTTGCTGCGGAAGGCGAGGAGGCTAGACACGACGGCACTCGCCGGCCATGTAGTTTAGCTGTTGCTTCAGGCCACCAAAACTCAATCCGAAGGGCTCCTCCGGTTGTTGTCACTCCACTAAAGATTCTTAGGGATGAGAAAATGGGCAAGGCACGAGCTGCCGTGCCAAGAGGGGGACGAAGGGATTTTATAGGTCGCTCCAGGGTCCAAAAGATTGGCAAAAGGCACGGAAGCCTAGAGCAATCCGGATCGACCGAGGGACTCTCGAGGATGTCGGGTGAACGAATATTATCGGGTCCAAATTTTGAGGCAACGGAGCTCGGAGGCATGCTGGAGAAAATCGAGAAGAAGCTCCAGCAAACGCTATCCGAATCTGTCCCGGGAAGGGAGAAGGCGTTGCTGGAAGTCAACAACCGATCTAAGACCAATCCGAAAATTCGATTTTACAAAATATTTATAAAAATAATAAAAAATAGTAAATGAATCCAAAATAAAAAGTGTATAAAATGAAAAATGTTTATTAATTTTCAAACTATTTTCTATGATTTTTAATTATTTTTAAGAAAAACAAATTAAATTTGTATATACAGTATATGGTGTTATATACAGGTATAATATAACTATGTATTATGTACAATTATTTATTTTGTTATTTTTACACAAATACCTCAATTTTGTATTTTATTTATTTTCCATGTGTTTTTAGGGTACAAAATATATTTTATTTTATTTTTATGATTTATTCACAAGTATAGAATAAATAGGGAGTGATATATATACACATGTATTTTATACAAGTAAGAAAGGATTTTTTTATTTTTCTGATTTTATTTTATTTTTGTTTTATTTTTAGGACTATATACAATGAGGTAGAAAGAATATTTTACTTTCATTATATCAAAAATAATTATTTACATATATTGGTAATATGTACAACATAGAGTAGGCCCTATCTCTCTCTACTTATTTTCTTTGGCGATCAGGTCAAGTCCTGACCTTCTCTTGGGGTTCGAGTCACTCTGTATTTATTCTAAATACATGCTTCCTTTTCTTTCCCTGTATTCTTTTTTTTTTGCACAAATACATGCTAACTACACATTATTAACAGATGCGTGCATAATGACAACTTATTGTATTTTACATCTATTTACATGATGATTTGCCAAGATAAATAGCTAAAATAAAAGAGTAAAAAGTGTGAATCAGGGATTCATCATCCTCCAAGCTTCGATCCTAGGGCACCCATAGGTTGTTGTCACTCTACTGAAGATACCTAGGGATGAAAGAGAGGACAGGGCACGAGCTACCGACACCAGGAAGAGGAAGAAGATAATTTATAGGTCGCTCGGGGGTCCAGAAAGATCGGCGAAAAGCACAGAACCCTAGAGCGATTCAGATCGGCCAAAAGACCTGCGAAGATGTCGGATGTATGAGTATTATCGGGTCTGAATTTTGAGGCAAAAGGA